>BTHU01000003.1:137225435-137825435 GCA_036184795.1 Tokudaia tokunoshimensis | reverse complement strand
CTCTCTCTCTCTCTCTCTCTCTCTCTCTCTCTCTCTCTCTCTCTCTCTCTGTTATCTTTTGGTTTTGGTGGTGTAAAATTATTTATTTCCTGTGTTTTCATGGGAGAATTTAACCTCCTTAGGTCACGGTTTTCCTCCTAGCACCTTCAGTATGTCTGGATTTGTGGATAGATATTGTTTAGATTTGACTTTATTATGGGCTATTTTTCTGAGCCTGTGTAATCTATGCTGGCGTCTGTGGTCTTTTAGAGTTTGCAGCATATCCAGGCACTTGTAGAGTCCCCATTGAGAATTCAGGTATACTTCTAATAAATCTACCTTTATATGCTCTTTTTGTCCTTGAAGCTTTTAATATTGTTTCTTTTTCCAGTATGTTTAACGTTTTGATTATTAAGTGGCAAGCAGAATTTATTTTCTGTTCCAACCCATTTGGTGTCAACTTTTACTGACCTATGCAGCTCTGTTTCTTCTGAAGACCTAAGGAAATAGGCAGACTACAGTTTAATACTGAGGACAACTTTACTTTAGTTTCCGTGTACATTTACACACACATGTAAAAAGAAAGCAGTGATCCAAGAAAGGTTGTTTGAGGTCAAAGAAAATATGATCAGAAATACATGTAGATAAATATCAGTAAGCACACACTAATGTTATTAACAGAGCAGTTTTTTCTCAGAACTTTCTCAAAACAGACCGATTTAAACACAATTGCCTGAAACATAGTATAGATTATATCTGTGAAAGCATGATGGCAAAGCAGAAGGTGATATGCAGATTAAAGGTGCATGGAGGCCAACACTCAACATAGCCTTTAACCAGACTGGGTTCTATAAGCTATGTTCTAACATCCAATGAGAATAAACATGGTTTATGAATTGGATGTGAATGTTTGTCACAGGAGACATGAAATAATATCTGCAAAGAGTACAGGGAACAAAGTACACCTGGGATAAAAATGCCTTTCTCCTTTTTTCTCAAGGCTTTCTCACCTTTCTCAAGGCATTGTTCACCAAGCTTCATTCTTTTGACCACTTTCCAACATTCTGTATGCATCATGTTTCTTCATCTCCTTCATTAGATTAGGAAATTTTTCTTCTATGACTTTGTCGGAAATATTTTCTGATAATTTGGTCTGGGATTCTTCTCATTCCCCTGCAACTATTATTCTTAGGCTTAGTCTGTGCATAGTGTCCCAGATTAACTTCATTTTCTGTGTCAGGAGATTTTTAGATTTAACATTTTCTTTGAGTGATGTATTAATCATATCTTCCATATCTCAGGTTCTTTCTTTCATCTCTTGTATTCTGTTGGTGAAACTTGCCTCTAGAGTTCCTGGATAAATTCCTGTATCTTTCCTTTCAAAATTCTCTCAGTTTATGTTTTATTTATTGTTTCTATGTCCATTTTCAGATCTCAAACAATTTTATTCATTTCTTGAAACTATGTCTTTGTTTTTTTCTTAGCTCTGTTGAAAGAATTTATTCATTTTTTTCAATTGTTTGTTTGTTTTCCTGAATTTGTTTGATGAATTTATTTATTTCCTTTTAAAGCACTTCTATTGTTTTTATAAAGTTGATATAAAGGCCTTTTCCTTCATTTTTTGCTGTGTTGCAATATTCAGGACCTGCTATCATAGTAGACGTGGGCTCTGTTGGGAATATATTGCTTTAGCTCTTTTTGATTTTATTCTTATGCTGGCATCTAGGATTCTAAGTTTGGGGTGATTATAAGTCTAGATGCCAATTTCTGAATTCGTCCCTGTTGGGTGAGTACATTTTTTCTTTGGTTCCTATTTCTTCTTTCATCTTCTGGCCAGTATGGCTTTGGCCAAGACTCCGAAGCCACTTAAGTTAGAATCACTTGCTAATCTATAATTTATACTTACAATGAGTTTGCTCTGCTTTCTTATTTTATCCCACTGCACTGGTTGTGAAAAGTTATATAGAAGGACTCCCCATCTTCTGGCATGGAAAGTGGATGTTCATAAAGTGAGATTAGTCCATTGATATTTATTCACTTTTTCGGAAGATCCTCTATTTAGAGGATTACTGTTCTGGCACTCTCTATTACTCTTTTTCTTAAACATACACACCTTATTTAATTTCCCATTGATATTATAACCCATTGATATTATAAAATACATGAGTCTGGGAATTCTCTGTAAATAGAAGTTCATTTAGCTTACATTTCAAGAGATTTATATGTATATAAGTTTATAAGTGCAGCTTTGTACAGCATCTGGCAAAGAACTTCTTCATACATCATAAGAGAAGGACTGCACACAAGGATGGTATACTTTTGTAACACTTCTATCAGTTTTCCTTTCATGCAGACTTCCTTTAATGTCTTCCTTCTCTAGACTGTTAGGCTGGCTGCATGTTCTTTAGCACATGGACTTTTCATAGGCTAATTAAAACAAGAATAATGCCAATAATTTTTCTTTCTGAATTCCTTTTATCAGAATGTTTCTCTTGCCTAGATTTCTTCTACAGTGTGTTCAACCTTATGAAAATTGCAAAAAAGCCCAAAGCAAATGAGTCTTGAGTACTGTAGTGCCTCTCTTATATCCATAAGAGAGGTACTGAAGCTTGAAAGAGCTGTTTATAGAATGCTGCTTAACGACTCACATGATTCTTTGAGGAAGGAAACTCAGTACAGTCCACCTTCAGGTCAATATTTTCTGAAGGATTAAAATGAGATAGTGTTATTTCATCACTGTTATTAAGTAAACATTTACAGACTAGAGCTCTTTCTCTCTTCCCTCTGTTTTTATTTCATAAGCCAATGATTAGTAAAACTTTAGCAAAGATATTTCTATTTGTGTACTCAGACTAAATATTTGGCATATAGCATATTTGTTTGCGATCTCATTATAGTAACAACTCAGGTATCTGATTCAATTCATTTATATAGAAGTCAGGCTGTATAAAAACATTTTTCATTGTAGAGTTTCTTCCTGAAAAGCCTTGAAACTTTGGCTTCTTTTTCTGGCAAGGTCTCTGTCCAAAACCTCTGATCTTGAATGTAAATAACGTCAAATCAACTGTGTTCAAATAATTTCAGTTCTAATACGACATAACTCATAAGCATTTTAGAAGAGGCAGCACTTCTTTTTTTCTTTTTTTTAATTTTATTTTATTTTCTAAGTTTTTTTTATTTACATTCAAAATCATTTCCCCTTTCCCATTTCCTCCCTACCCGAAAGTCCCATAAGCCCCCTTCCCTCCCTCTTTTCCCCAATCAACCCCCTCTCACTTCTCTGTCCTGGCGTTCCCCTACATCCAGTCTTTCCAGGGCCAGGGGTCTCTCCTTCCATTTTCTTGGAAATCTATTGATATGCGAATTGTGTCTAGGGTATTCCAAGATTCTGGGTTAATATCCCCTTATCAGTGACTGCATACCATGTGTGTTCTCTTGTGATTGGAAGACCTCACTAAGGATGATATTTTCAAGTTTGGACCATTTGCCTAGGAATTTCATGAATTCATTGTTATTAATTGCAGAGTAGTATTCCATTGTGTAAATATACCACATCTTCTGAATCCATTCCTCCGTTGAGGGATATCTGGGTCCTTTCCAGCTTCTGGCTATTATAAATAAGGCTGCTATGAACATAGTGGAGCATGTGTACTTATTGCATGCAGGTAAAGCCTCTGAGTATATGCCCAGGAGTGGTATAGCCATATCCTCCGGGAGTGTCATGCCCAGTTTTCTGAGGAACCAACAGACTGCTTTCCAGAGTGGTTGTACCAGCTTGAAATCCCACTAGCACCAGAGGAGAAAGTGTTCCTCTTTCTCCACATCCTCTTCAACAACTGCTGTCTCCTGTGTTTTTGATCTTAGCCATTCTGACTGGTGTGAGATGGAATTTCAGGGTTGTTTTGATTTGCATTTCCCTAATGACTAAGAATGATGAACATCTCTTTAGGTGCTTCTCAGCCATTAGATATTCTTCAGGTGAGAACTCTTTGTTTAGCTCTGTACCCCATTTTTTTAAATATGGTTACTTGCCTCTCTGGAGTTTAACTTCTTGAGTTCTTTGTATATATTGGATATTAGCCCTCTGTCGGATGTAAGGTTGGTAAAGGTCATTTCCAGTTAGTTGGTTGCCACTTTGTCTTTTTGACAGTGTCTTTTGCCTTGCAAAACTTTGTAATTTAATGAGATCCCATTTGTCAATTCTTGATCTTAGAGCATAAGCTATTGGAGTTCTATATAGGAAATTCTCCCCTGTGCCCATATGTTCAAGGTTCTTCCCAAGTTTCCTTTCTATTAGTTTCAGTGTGTCTGGTTTTATGTGGAGATCCTTGATCCCCTTGGAAAAGAGCTTAGTGCAAGGAGCTAAGAATGGGTCAATTTGCATTCTTCTGCATGTTGACCTCCAGTTGAGCCAGCACCATTTGTTGAAAAGGCTAGCTCTTTTTCCATGGATAGTTTTAGCTCCTTTGTCAAAGATCAAGTGACCATAGGAGTGTGGATTCATTTCTGGGACTTCAATTCTGTTCCATTGGTCTACATGCCTGTCACTGTGCCAATACCATGCGGTTTTTAACACTATTGCTCTGTAGTACAGCTTGAGGTCCGGGATACTAATTCCCCCAGAGGTTCTTTTACTCTTGAGAATAGTTTTAGCTATCCAGGGTTTTCTGTTACTCCAGATGAATTTTTGAATTGCTCTTTCTAACTATATGAAGAATTGAGTTGGGATTTTGATGGGGATTGCATTGAATTTGTATATTGCTTTTGACAAGATGGTCATTTTTACTATATTAATCCTGCCAATCCATCAGCATGGCAGATTTTTCCATCTTCTGAGGTCTTCTTCAATTTCTTTCTTCAGAGACTTGAAGTTCTTGTCATACAGATCTTTCACTTGTTTGGTTAGAGTCACACCAAGACACTTTATATGGTTTGTGGCTATCGTGAAGGGTATCATTTCTCTTACTTCTTTCTCAGCCTGCTTATCCTTTGAGTATAGGAAGGCTACTGACTTGCTTGAGTTGATTTTATATCCAGCCACTTTGCTGAAGTTGTTTATCAGCTGTAGGAGTTCTTTGGTGGAGTTCATTGGGTCGCTTAAGTATACTATCATATCGTCTGCAAATAGTGATAGTTTGACTTATTCATTTCCAATTTGTATCCCTTTGACCCCCTTTTGTTGTCTAATTGCTCTAGCTAAAAATTAAAGTACTGTATTGAAAAGATATGGAGAGAGAGGGCAGCCTTGTCTAGTCCCTGATTTCAGTGGGATTGCTTCAAGTTTCTCTCCATTCAAATTGGTGTTGGCTACCGGTTTGCTGTAAATTGCTTTTACTATGTTTAGATATGGGCCTCGAATTCCTGATCTTTCCAAGACCTTTAGCATGAAAGGATGCTGACTTTTGTCAAATGCTTTCTCAGCATCTAATGAGATGACCATGTGATTTTTTCCTTTGAGATTGTTTATACAGTGGATTACATTGATGGATTTCCTTATATCGAACCATCCCTGCATATCTGGGAAGAAGCCTACTTGATCGTGGTGAATGATCGTTTTGATGTGTTCTTCGATTCGGTTGGCAAGAATTTTATTGAGTATTATTGCATCGATATTCATAAGAGAGATTGGCCTGAGATTCTCTTTCTTTGTCGGATCTTTGTGTGCTTTTGGTATTAGTGTAATTGTGGCTTCATAGAACAAGTTGGGTACTGTTCCTTCTTTTTCTATTTTGTGGAACAGTTTGAAGAGTATTGGTGTTAGGTCTTCTTTGAAGGTCTGATAGAATTCTGCACTAAAACCATCTGGACCTCTGCTTTTTTGGGTTGGAAGACTTCCAATGACAACTTCTATTTCTTCAGGGGTTATAGGACAGTTTAGATGGTCTATTTGATCCCTATTTAATTTTGGCATTTGGTATCTGTCAACGAAATTGTCCATTTCCTCAAGATTTTCTAGTTGTGTTGAATACAGGCTTTTGTAGTAGGATCTGATGATTTTTTGAATATCCTGTTTCTGTTGTTATCTCTCCCTTTTCGTTTCTGATTTTATTAGTTTGGATACTGACTCTGTGCCCTCTGGTTATTCTGACTAAGGACTTATCTATCTTGTTGATTTTCTCAAAGAACCAACTCCTAGTTTTGTTGATTCTTTATATGGTTTTATTTGTTTCTACTTGATTGATTTCAGCCCTGAGTTTGATGATTTCCTGCCTTCTTCTCCTCTTTGGTGTATTTGCTTCTTTTTGTTCCAGGGCTTTCAGGTATGCCATTAAGCTGCTAGTGTATGCTGTCTCCTGTTTCTTTTTGGCGGCACTCAGGGCTATGAATTTTCCTCTTAGCACTGCTTTCATTTTGTCCCATAAATTAGGGTATGTTGTGCCTTCATTTTCATTAACTTTCAAAAAGTCTTTGATTTGTTTCTTTATTTCCACCTTGACCAAGTTATCATTGAGCAGAGCATTGTTCAGCCTCCATGTGTATGTGGGTTTTCTGTTGTTTTTGTTGCCATTGAAGACCACCCTTATTCCATAGTGATCTGATAGGAGGCATGGAATTAGTTCTATCTTCTTATATCTGTTGAGGTCTGATTTGTGACCAATTATATGGTCGATTTTGGAGTAGGTACCATGAGGTGCTGAGAAGAAGGTATATTCTTTAGCTCTAGGATGAAATGTTCTATATATATATATCTGTTAGTTAGATTTGGTTCAAGGCTTCAATTAGATTCACTGTGTCCCTGTTTAGTTTCTGCTTTCCTGAACGATCCATTTCAGAGAGCGGGGTGTTGAAGTCACCCACTATTATTGTGTGATGTGCGATGTGTGATTTGAGCTTTAGTAAAGTTTCTTTTATGAATGAGGATGCCCTTGCATTTGGAGCATAGATATTCAGAATTGAGAGTTCTTCTTGGTGGATTTTTCCCTTGATCTTTATGTAGTGTCCTTCTGTGTCTTTTTTTGATGACTTTATGTTGGAAGTCAATTTTATCTGTTATTAGAATGGCTACTCCAGCTCGTTTCTTGGGACCATTTGCTTGTAAAACTGTTTTCCAGCCTTTTACTCTGAGGTAGTGTTTGTCTTTGATACTTAGGTGCGTTTCCTGTATGCAGCAAAATGCTGGGTCCTGTTTACGTATCCAGTCTGTTAGTCTATGTCTTTTTATTGGGGAATTGAGACCATTGATATTAAGAGAGATTAAGTCATAGTGATTATTGCCATCTACCATTCTTGACGCTATCTTTATGTTTGAGTGGTTATCTACTTTCGGGTTTGAAGCAAGAATGTTACTATCTCATTTTTTCCCGGGTGTTGTTTCTCTCCTTGTATTGGCGGATTCCACCTATTATCCTTTGCAGGGTTGGGTTTGTGGAAAGATATTGTGAAAATTTGGTTTTATCATGGAATATCTTGGTCTCTCCATCTATGGTGATTGAGAATTTTGCTGGGTAGAGTAGTCTAGGCTGGCATTTGTGCTCTCTTAGTGTGTGCATGAGATCTGCCCAGGATCTTCTGGCTTTCATAGTCTCTGGAGAGAAGTCTGATATGATTCGGAAAGGTATTCCTTTGTATGTTACTTGGCCATTTTCTCTTACTGCTTTTAATATTCTTTCTTTGTTTAATACATTTGAAGTTTTGATTATTATGTGACTGGAGGTATTTCTGTTCTGGTCCAGTCTGTTTGGAGTTCTGTAGGCTTCTTGTTCATTCATCGGCATCTCACTCTTTAGGTTAGGGAAGTTTTCCTCCATAAGTTTGTTGAAGATTTTTACTGGCCCTTTAAGTTGCAAATCTTCACTCTCATCTATACCTATAATCCTTAGGTTTGGTCTTCTCATTGTGCCCTGGATTTCCTGGATGTTTTGGGTTACACGTTTTTTGCATTTTGCATTTTCTTTGACTGTTGAGTCGATGCTTTCTATGGTATCTTCAGCACCTGAGATTCTTTCTTCCATCTCTTGTATTCTACTGTTGATGTTTGCATGTATGACTCCTGATTTCTTCCCAAGGTTTTCTATCTCCAAAGTTGTCTCCCTTTGTGATTTCTTAGTTGTTTCTACCTCCTTTTTTAGATCCTGGATGGATTTGTTGATATCCTTCACTTGTTTGTTTGTATTTTCCTGTATTTCTTTAAGGTATTTTTGCATTTCCTCTTTCAGGATTTCTGCCTGTTGACCCACATTCTCCTGTATTTCTCTAAGCGATTTTTGTGTTTCCTCCTCATGGGCTTCCATCTGTTGATCCATCGCCTCCTGCATTTCTTTATGCAGTTCTCGTGTTACCTTTGTAAGGGCATCTATCCGTTGATTCATTTCTTTAAGCACTTTTTGTGTTGCCTCCCTATGGGCATCCATCTGTTGACCCATATTCTTCTGCATTTCTTTATGCAATTTTTGTGAGTCTTTTGAAAGTGCATCTAACCGTTGATTCATTTCTTTAAGCGATTTTTGTGTTATTTCCTTGTGGGCCTCCATCTTTTGATCCATGTTCTCCTGCATTTCTCTAAGCGATTTTTGAGTTTCCTTTGTAAGGGCTTCTAATCGTTGATTCATGGTCTCCTGTAATTCTTTATTAGATTTATTTGTGTCCTTCTTGTGATCCTCTAATAGCATCATGAGAAGTGATTTTAAATCCAGATCTTGTCTTTCGGGTGTGGTGGGGTATCCAGGACTTGCTGCTGTTGGAGAGTTGGGTTCGGATTGTGCCATATTACTTTGATTTCTGTTAATAACGTTCCTACATTTGCTTTTGCCATCTGATTACCTCTGGTGTTAGTTGGTCCTGCTGTCACTGGCTGTTGGTTGGACCTCCTGTGAGCCTGCAAAGCTATTTCTGGCCCCCATGGATTACCACGATTCCCCTGGCACTGATTTCTGGGGCCTGCCCTGCTCCTGAGTGACTTTGGAGCCCTGATGTGCCTTGCCCCAAGAGATGTTGTATTGGGGAGTCCCTGCACATCCAAAGGCTCAGTATATTGGATTCCCGTAGCAAATATCACCAAAGGGAGCATGGTAGGCTCCCGCCCTGTGCAGGGGTGTGTGCTCTCTCGGGGGGGGGGGGCGGCGAGGTAGCATCCCTCTGCAGGGCAGAAGTCCCACCACAGAGCTGGCGTGCTGGTTACTGCAGATCTGCCCAGCTCATGGAGAAGGTTATACACAAGCTGCCTGAGACCGTAGCGATATTATGCCTGTCTGCCTCCGAGCCTGGCTGTCCCAACTACGTGGACACTGGAGCAAAGATGGAGGCGCACTCTGCACTCTCTCAGCAGTGCAGGTCACCCTGTCTCCTCAGTGCGGTAGATCCCGGAACAGAGGTCGCCAAAGGGAAGCTGGTAGGCTCCCGCCCAGTGCAGGGGGTCCCTCTGCAAGGCAGAAGTCCCACCACAGATCTGGCACGCTGGTTACTGCAGATCTGCCCAGCTCTTGGAGAAGGTTACATACAAGCTGCCTGAGACCGAAGGGATATTATGCCTGTCTGCCTCCGAGCCTGGGTGTCCCAACTACCTGGACACTGGAGCAAAGATGGCAGCTTGCCGAGGCAGCACTTCTTCATAACACTCTCCCTTATATCAGGATTCATCTTTTCTAAGAATTTAACATTCAGCAATGAATGATGACATTTAGATTGAGACTCTTTTCTCTTTTGGCTAAGACATATTATCAGGCAGCATTTTTGTGGAGTGAGTTGAAAAAATTAGTATTCAGGAAAGACAATTACCAATGATGTTCACTGTGTCACCAGAATCTGCCTCAGTTACTGACAGTTCCACCTGTGACCTTTTAGAAGCACCTATTCAAGATATTTACAGCTCAGATATGCAACTTGGTTCTGGCATTATATGCTCTCTACAGTCTTTCCAATCTTTTTTTTTTTTTTTTGCTTCCATGTAAAAGTGTAAAAATAGATTTTTATTGAGGTTTCAGGGAATTTTTGGTGCCAGAGTTGCTCAAGAAGAGCCTTTTATATTTTAAAATAAAATTGTAAATGTCTTCAGATTGTCATGGTCAGGAGACTGAGCTTTTATGCTATTTAAACGTTTTATGTGATCATAAATCCATCTCATAGTGGAGCTATGGTTTTATGATACATTGTAACCTTTACCTTTCTTACTTTTCTTCCTCCAAGGGGGTCCATGCACATGCATAGCCTTTACTTTGCTTAGAAAAACTATGGTATTGCTAATTTTGTAAAACCCTGATACTCTTTTTATTCACCAGTCACATATATGTGAGATAAAAGAATGGCAATTTCATTATGGTCACAAGAACTAAAACTGGAGCTTAACACCAAAATTGATGATTTGCTTGTAACAGTTAGAACTAGTAGAGAGTTCCATCTGCTGATCTACTACTCATGGATTATCTTATCATCGCTACGTGAAGCTAATGGCAAATCTCCACCCATTTCTCAAGGGTTATCCTTAGTGGACATTGATTGCCTTTTTGTTTATTTATTTATTGTGACTGTGTGTTTTCGTACAATTTTCTGTGTCTGCAGGTGAATTTGTATGTGAAAGAGAGGAGCCATCTACCTTGCATTTTTGAGACAGGGTCTTTCACAGGCTTAGATATTCCAGGGAAATTGGCTACTTTGGCTGTGAGTTCAGTGATAGGCTTGGCTCTGCCCTCCCAAGAACTAGGGTTACAAATGCACACCACTACTACCAGTTTTGTTGTTGTGTTGTTTTGTTTTTAATATGGGTGCTTGGACTCAATCTCGCCTCCTCATGCTCGTGCTGTCTCCCCAGCTTGTGCCTCAGTATAAAGTTCCTCAGACATTTTCAAGTCTCAGGACTTTGCACTGTCACCCTTTACTCTAGGAAGTGATTTTAATTTGTTGATGGAAAGACATTTTATGTTAAGAACATTCCAGCAACTGTAAGCTGGCATCTCTGTTTCTTTCCAATCTTTTTACTCCATGTAAAAGTGTAAAAATAGATTTTTATTGAGGTTTCAGGGCACCCTGGTGCCACGATTGCTCAAAAGTGTCCTTTATTATTTCATATTTACCTTAGGATGCATTGATTCCTATGTAATTTTGACTTCTTGAATCACTGTTCCTGTAGATTCATTAAGACTCTCTGGTAGTAGTAACCATCCATGAAGTGCCTGCTTTCTGTTGGAGGATGCACATGTATGGAAGGGGTCATTTGCTCAAGGCCCCATGATTTCTCTTAAGAGCATATATACACATATGAGTCTGTGTTGGGAAGAGGGGCATGTTATGTCTCTTGAATGTGAAGTTCCTGTTGTTTGCTATGCAGAAGATTTAATCATGTGTATAAATTTACTAACTGGTCCATTCTGAATATCTATCTTTCAAAAGCAAATTGGTTTCTAAGGATCAACATTATGATTCTACTTGTATCCCCATTAGAGAAGTTAATGTGAATAGATTTGGAAACTAGAAAATGAATGAAGGACAGTCATACAAAGAGACAATGCTAGTTGCTACTCAACCCTCAAGGAGACCTTTACAGATTCACAAGCATTCAGAGATTGCTCTTAGTTATGAGAGAGGGTAAAGACCAGAAATTAAGTCTATGCTGATGGAGTCAGTAGTACATCTTAGCCAGCTCTTGAGTCCAGGTAGTATGGATCTAAATTCAGTTATCTAGAATAGTTCTCAATTAATCCCTGAGGCTAGAGGCTAGTTTTCATTTTTCCCAAATGTCTTTGTCATTTCAAATAATTTATGTTACAATTTTACATTAGCATTAGCATGTGTTGCTTAAAATTCAGAATTTACTCTGGACCATCTGACAAAACAGCAGACATAACAGACCTAAGCAAAATTTTACTCTTTTTAGGAATCCGCAGGAAGGGTTTTCAACACAGTTTAAAGCATTCCAGAAGGGAAATGAATTGCAGTTTAATTCTAAGTTGACATATATAACAGTGAAGATATTAAAAAGGAAAAGCTGAAGGTAAACATGACAAAAATCATGTTTGAACAATGTGATATGAAATAAACTCTTAGCTTAAAGCCAAGGAATCTTCCAATGACACTTGCTTGACTTGGTGACACCGAGGGAAGAATTTAATAATGGTCCCTTCATCTATATAAGATTGACAAAACCAAGTGTAAAAACAGTTTCACAGTGTTGTCAGGAGGGATAGAATCACATATAAGGCAAGCAAATAAAAGTACAAGTAAAAGAGCCTTATTTTTGTTGCTACATTTATATTGTAGAAGAAGTACTGAGAGACACTGATCTATTTCCAGATGTATGATTTTTGCAAAGTCAATCACAATAGTCCTAGTCTTTTAATATAGGTGTGGTCCTAGCCTGGTAAGACAGGTCTGCCTTGCCTTCAGATGGGCCCTCATTTTTATCTTAGCTGCTAAAAGTAACTCAAGCCTTCTAAGCATAAACAATCCACAACAATAGAGCAGCCTAAAATAGAAAAGCTACATTGATTTCTGTAATGATACAAAAGTAACAGTATGCAATTTGCCTATGTGTGTCTTTAAATTATTATAAATCATTCAGTATGTGTGGGTTCCATTCATCATTTGTTAGCTATGTCACACTGGTAAGTTTATATAACTCTCTTAATTCAGTTTGCTCATATGTAGAATGGGGTTCATATATGAAGCTATCTCCATTCTTAAAGATTAAGTGGCTAAATATAGGACGCTGCCTGGACCTCAGAAAGTTACCAGTGACTATCAACTACAATATTTATTTTATACTGAGCTGAGTGTTCATACTAAAGCTAAATCATGATAAGCTGCATATATTTTGTTGGAACCTACATAGCAGGTGCATGAATAATTATGTTACGTAGGCTTTCACTTGTAAGAATCTGATACCTAAACTGAGTTTAATGTAGATACAAAAATATGGCTAAACTCCACCATCTTTGCTCCGGTGACAAAGCAGACAGGGACTCCAGGTTCACAGAGATATCCCAAGAATAACATTGCTTGGGACACAGTCAGCTACGGTGCTGCCTGCGCCCAAGAGCTGGGCAGCTCTGTAGTCATCTGTGTGCCAGCTCTGCTGTGGGACATTTGCCCTGCAGAGTGATCCGTGCATGGAGGGAGCACTGCAGCCTCTGCCATCTTTGCTCTGGTGATAGACCAGACAGGGACTACAGGTACACAGAAATATTCCAAGTATAACATTGCTTGGGACACAGCCAGCTGGGGTTTCACCTGCACCCAAGTGCGGGACAGCTCTGTGATTGTCTGAGTGCCAGCTCTGCTGGGGGTCCTCTGCCCTGCAGAGTGACCAACCTCTGGAGGGAGGGCCACAGCCTCTGCCATCTTTGCTCTGGTGATAGACCAGACAGAGACTCCAGAGCACCATCTCCAAGTGGCACAGGAAAACAGCCATCTACCCAACTGTGTGGAAGAGTCAGCTAGCACAGGTGAGACCTGCATTGCAGAGCAGAGGACCCCATCCAGAATAGTCTGGCAGGAGATTTCCGGCTCTGGTCCCAGGTTTGGGACCATCCTCTGCCATAGCGCACCATCTCCAAGTGGTGCAGGAAGCCACCTATCTACCCAGCTGCTCAGAGGAGTCAACCAGCACAGGAGAGACCTGCATTGCAAAGCAGAGGAGCCATCCCCTGCAACTGGGTACCATATCCAAGGGACACATGGAGGTAACTAACCACTCAGGAATGCAGAGAGGCCCGGTGGTACAGTAAGACCACCCCTGCTGTTCAGAGGAAACAGCCTGAAACCCTGAGGACACAAGAACCTAGGAACAGCCTGGGACAGGTGCCTTCTGACTACCGCCTGCACCAAGAGTTGATCTGGGCCACAGAGGTATATACCCAAATACAACTATAAGAGAGCAGGTCTTGCAGAAGTACTTACATATCAGTGTAAACAGAGAGAACAGGTCTCCCAGGAGCACAGAAAAACCACAGTCAGAGACAGCAACACCAGCTAACACCAGAGATAACCAGATGGCAAAAGGCAAATGCAAGAACACCACCAACAGAACCAAATGGCTCCATTGGAACTAAGTTCTCCAACAACAGTAAGTCCTGGATACCCCAACAAACCATAAAAGCAAGAATTGGATTTAAAATCACTGCTCATGATGCTGATGGAGGGCTTCAAGGAGGACATAAATAACTTCCTTAAAGAAATACAAAAGAGCACAGGTAAACAGGAAGAAGCCCTTGAAGAACTAAGGGAAAACACAACAAAACAGGTGAAGGAATTGAACAAAGCCATCCAGGATCTAAAGATGGAGGTAGAAAAAATAAAGAAATCACAAAGGGAAACAACTCCGGACATAGAAGACCTAGGAAAGAAGTCAGGAGTCATGGATCCAAGCATCAACAACAGTATACAAGAGATAGAAGAGAGAATCTCAGACGCAGAAGATACCATAGAAAATATTGATTCAACAGTTAAAGAAAATGAAAAATGCAAAAAACTCCAGAACCAAAACATCCAGGAAATCCAGGACAAAATGAACAAACCAAACCTAAGGATTAGAGGTATAGAAGAGAGTGAAGATTCCCAACTTAAAGGGCCAGTAAATGTCTTCAACAAAATTATAGAAGAAAACTTCCCTAACCTAAAAAAAGAGATGCCTGTGAACATACAGGAAGTCTACAGAACTCCAAATAGAGTTGACCAGAAAAGAAATTCCTCCCCTCACATAATAATTAAAACACCAAATATCCTAAACAAAGAAAGAATATTAAAAGCAGTAAGGGAAAAAGGTCAAGTAACATATAAAGGTAGATCTATCAGAATTACACCGGACTTCTCATCAGAGACTATGAAAGCCAGAAGAGCCTGGGCAGATGTCATACAGACCCTAAGGGAACACAAATGCCAACCCAGACTGCTATATTCAGCAAATCTCTCATAGATGGAGAAACCAAGGTATTTCATGACAAAAACAAATTTACACAGTATCTTTCCACAAATCCAGTTCTTCAAAGGATAATGAATGGAAAACACCAGCAAAGAGAGAGAAACTAAACACTAAAAAAAGCAAGAAATTAATCCTATTCCAACAAACCCAAAAAAAGATAACCACACAAACATAAAAATTACATCAAAAATAGCAGGAAGCAACAATCACTTTTCCTTAATATCTCTTAACATCAATGGGCTCAATTCCCCAAGAAAAACAGATAGACTAACAGACTCAATACATAAACAAGACCCAACATTTTGCTGCATACAGAAAACGCATCTAGGTGCCAAAGACAAACACTACCTCAGAGTAAAGGGCTGGAAAACAGTTTTCCAAGCAAATGGTCCCAGGAAACAAGCTGGAGTAGCCATTCTAATATCTGATAAAATAGACTTTTAACCAAAAGTCATCAAAAAAGACATGGAAAGACACTTTATACTCATCAAAGGAAAAATCTACCAGGAAGAACTCTCAATTCTAAACATCTAGGCTCCAAGTACAAGGGCAACCTCATTCATAAAAGAAAACTTACTAAAGTTTAAAGCACACATCGCACCCACACAATAATTTTGGATGACTTCAACACCCCACTCTCCTTAATGGACAGATCAGGGAAACACAAACCAATCAGAGACACAGTAAAACTAACAGAAGTTTTGGACCATATGGATTTAATAGATATCTATAGAACATTTCATCTTAAATCAAAAGAATATACCTTCTCAGCACCTCATGGTACCTATTCCAAAATTGAAGATATAATTGGTCACAAAACAGACATCAAGAAATATAAAATAACAGAACTAATTCCATACCTCCTATCATATCATTATGGAGGAAGTGTGGTCTTCAACAGCAACAAAACCAACAGAGATCCCACATACATATGGAAGTTGAACAATGTTCTACTCAATGATAACTTGGTCAAGGAAGAAAGAAGGAAAGAAATCAAAACCTTTTTAGAGTTTAATGAAAATGAAATCACAACATATACAAATATAAGGGACACATTGAAAGCACTGCTAAGAGGAAAACTCATAGCTCTGAGTGCCTCCAAGAAGAAGCTGGAGAGAAAATACATTAGCGTCTTAACAGCACACCTGAAAGTTTTAGAACAGAAAGAAGCTAATACACCCAAGAGGAGTAGAAGGCAGGAAATCATCAAACTCAGGGCTGAAATTAACCAAGTAGAATCAAAAAGAACTATTCAAAGAATCAAAATAACCAGGAGTTGGTTATTTGAGAAAATCAATAAGATAAACAAACATTTAGTTAGACTAACCAGAGGGAACAGAGACAGTATCCAAATTAACAAAATCAGTATTGAAAAGGGAGAAAAAACAGCAGAAACTGAGGAAATTCAAAAAGTCATCAGATCTTACTACAAAAGCCTATACTCAACACAACTGGAAAATCTGGAGGAAATGGACAATTTCCTAGACAGATACCAACTACCAAAGTTTAATCAGGATCAAATAGACCATCTAAACAGTCCCATAAACTCTAAAGAAATAGAAGTGGTCATTGAAAGTCTTCCAATCAAAAAAAGCACAGGACCTGATGGTTTTAGTGCAGAAATCTATAAGACCTTCAAAGAAGACCTAACACCAGTACTGTTCAAGGTATACCACACAATAGAAATCAAAGGAACACTACCCAACTTTTTCTATGAGGCCACAAATATGCTGATACCAGAACCACACAAAGATCCAACAAAGAAAGAGAATTTCTGACCAATTTTCCTTATGAATATCGATGCACAAATACTCAATAATTTCTTGCCAATTGAATCCAAGAACACATCAAAATGATCATTCACCATGATCAAATAGGCTTCATCCCAGGGATGCCGGGATGGTTCAATATAAGGAAATACATTAACGTAATCCACTACATAAACAGACTCAATGAAAAAAAAACAAAAGGTCATTTCATTAGATGCTGAAAAATCATTTGACAAAATTCAGCATTTTTTCATGTTAAAGGTCTTAGAAAGAACAGGAATGCAAGGCCCATACCTAAACATAGTAAAAGCAGTATACAGCAAACTAGTAGCCAACATCAAACAAAATGGAGAGAAACTTGAAACAATCCCACTAAAATCAGGGACTAGACAAGGCTGCCCTCTCTCACCATATTTATTCAATATAGTACTTGAAGTTCTAGCTGGAGCAATTACACAACAAAAGGAGGTCAAAGGGATACAAATTGGAATGGAAGAAGTCAAATTATCACTATTTGCAGATTATATGATAGTATACTTAAGCGACCCAAAGAACTTCACCAGAGAACTCCTACAGCTGATAAACAACTTCAGCAAGTGGCCAGATATAAAATTGACTCAAGCAAATCAGTAGCCTTCCCATACTCAACAGATAAACAGTCTGAGAAAGAAATTAGGGAAATGAGACCTTTCACAATAGCCACACACAATATAAAGTATCGCGGTGTGACTCTAACCAAACAAGTGAAAGATCTGTATGACGAGAACTTCAATTCTCTAAAGAAAGAAATCGAAGAAGACCTCAGAAGATGGAAAGATCTTCCATACCCATGGGTTGGCAGAATTAATAGAGTAAAAATGGCTATCCTGCCAAAAGCAATATACAGATTCAATGCAATCCCCATCAAAATCCCAACGCCATTTTTCATAGAGTTAGAAATAACAATTCTCAAAATCATCTGGAATAACAAAAAAACACAGGATAGCTAAAACTATTCTCAACATTAAAAGAACTTCTGGGGGAATCAGTATCCCCGACCTCAAGCAGTACTACAGAACAATAGTGTTAAAAACTGCATGGTATTTGTACAGTGACAGGCTAGTTGATCAATGGAACAGAATTGAAGACCCACAAATATACCCACACACCTATGGTCACTCGATCTTTGACAAAGGAGTTACAACCACCCAGTGGAAAAAAGATAGACTTTTCAATAGATGGTGCTTGTTCAACTGGAGGTCAGCATGCAGAAGAATGCAAATCGATCCATTCTTTTTTTTTTTTCTCACTTTTTTTTTTATTTTCTAAGATTTTTATTTTCATTCCAAATCATTTCCCCTTTCCCGTCTCTTCCCTCCCCGAAAGTCCCATAAGCCCACTTCGATCCCTCTTTTCCCCATACAACCCCTTCTCGCTTCTCTGTCCTGACATTCCCCTACATCCAGTCTTTCCAGGACCAGGAGTCTCTCCTTCTATCTTTTTGGAAATCTATTGATATGCCAATTGTGTCTAGGGTATTCCGAGATTCTGGGTTAATATCCCCTTATCAGTGACTGCATACCATGTGTGTTCTTTTGTGATTGGGTTACCTCACTAAGGATGATATTTTCAAGTTCTGACCATTTGCCTAGGAATTTCATGAGTTCATTGTTTTTAATTGCAGAGTAGTATTCCATTGTGTAAATATACCCCATCTTCTGAATCCATTCCTCCGTTGAGGGACATCTGGGTTCTTTCCAGCTTCTGGCTATTATAAATTAGGATGTTATGAACATAGTGAAGCATGTGCCCTTATGGCATGTAGGTAAAGCCTCTGGGTATATGCCCAGGAGTGGTATAGCCGGATCCTCCAGGAGTGTCATGCCCAATTTTCTGAGGAACTGCCAGACTGCTTTCCAGAGTGATTGTACCAGCCTGCAATCGCACCAACAGTGGAGGAGTGTTCCTCTTTCACAACATCCTCTCCAACAACTGCTGTCTCCTGTGTTTTTGATCTTAGCCATTCTGACTGGTGTGAGATGGAATCTCAGAGATGTTTTGATTTGCATTTCCCTAATGACTAAGGATGATGAACAACTCTCTAGGTGCTTCTCAGCCATTAGATATTCTTCAGGTGAGAACTCTTTGTTTAGCTCTGCACCCCATTTTTAATAGGGTTACTTGGCTATCTGGAGTCTAACTTCTTGAGTTCTTTGCATATATTGGATATTAGCCCTCTGTTGGATGTAGGGTTGGTAAAGATCATTTCCCAGTTAGTTGGTTGCCACTTTGTCTTTTTGACAGTGTCTTTTGCCTTACAGAAACTTTGTAATTTTATGATGTCCCATTTGTCAATTCTTGATCTTAGAGCATAAGCTTTTGGTTTTCTGTTCAGGAAATATTCCCCTTTGCCCATATGTTCAAGGTTCTTCCCTAGTTTCCTTTTCATTAGTTTCAGTGTGTCTGGTTTTATGTGGAGGTCCTTGATCCACTTGGAATTGAGCTTAGTGCAAGGAGATAAGAATGGGTCAATTTGCATTCTTCTGCATGTTGCCCTCCAGTTGAACAAGCACCATTTGTTGAAAAGGCTCCTTTTTTTTCCACTGGTTGGTTTTAGTTCTTTTGTCAAAGATCAAGTGACCACAGGAGTGTGGATTCAATTCTGGGTCTTCAATTCTGTTCCATTGATCTACAGGCTTGTTACTGTACCAATACCACGCAGTTTTAAACACTATCAGTCTGTAGTACTGCTTAAGGTCCTGGATACTGATTCCCGCAGAAGTTCTTTTACTCTTGAGAATACTTTTAGCTATCCTGGGTTTTCTGCTATTCCAGATGAATTTTTGAATTGCTCTTTCTAACTCTATGAAGAATTGAGTTGGGATTTTGATGGGGATTGCATTGAATCTGTATATTGCTTTTGGCAAGATGGTCATTTTTACTGTATTAATCCTGCCAATCCATGAGCATGGCAGATTTTTCCATCTTCTGAGATCTTCTACAATTTCTTTCTGTAGAGACTTTAAGTTCTTGTCACACAGTTCTTTCACTTGTTTGTTTAGAGTCACACCAAGATACTTTCTATTGTTTGTGGCTATCACGAAGGATACCATTTCTCTTATTTCTATCTCAGCCTGCTTATCATTTGAGTAGAGGAAGGCAAAAGAATACACCTTCTTCGCAGCACCTCATGGTATTTCCTCCAAAATTGACCATATAATTGGTCACAAATCAGACCTCAACAGATATAAGAAGATCGACGTAATCCCATGCCTCATATCAGATCACTATGGAATAAGGGTGGTCTTCAATGGCAACAAAAACAACAGAAAACCCACATACACATGGAGGATGAACAATGCTCTACTCAATGATAACTTGTTCAAGGTGGAAATAAAGAAAGAAAACAAAGACATTTTGAAATTTAATGAAAATGAAGGCAGATCATACCCTAATTTATGGGACACAATGAAAGCAGTGCTAAGAGGAAAATTCATAGCCCTGAGTGCCGCTAAAAAGAAACAGGAGATAGCATACACTAGCAGCTTAATGGCACACCTGAAAGCCCTGGAACAAAAAGAAGCAAATACACCAAAGAGGAGTAGAAGGCAGGAAATCATCAAACTCAGGGCTGAAATCAATCAAGTAGAAACAAATAAAACCATACAAAGAATCAACAAAACGAGGAGTTGGTTCTTTCAGAAAATCAACAAGATAGATAAGCCCTTAGCCAGACTAGTCAGAGGGCACAGAGACAGTTTCCAAATTAATAAAATCATAAACGAAAAGGGAGAGATAGCAACAGAAACTGAGGATATTCAAAAAATTATCAGATCCTACTACAAAAACCTGTATTCAAAACAACTAGAAAATCTGGAGGAAATGGACAATTTCCTAGACAGATAACAAATACCAAAATTAACTCAGGATCAAATAGACCATCTAAACAGTCCTATAACCCCTGAAGAAATAGAAGTCATCATTGGAAGTCTTCCAACCAAAAAAAGCAGAGGTCCAGATGGTTTTAGTGCAGAATTCTATCAGACCGTCAAAGAAGACCTAACACCAATACTCTTCAAACTGTTCCACAAAATAGAAACAGAAGGAACACTACCCAACTCGTTCTATGAAGCCACAATTACACTAATACCAAAAGCACACAAAGATCCGACAAAGAAAGAGAATCTCAGGCCAATCTCTCTTATGAATATCGATGCAAAAATACTCAATAAAATTCTTGCCAACCGAATCCAAGAACACATCAAAACGATCATTCACCACGATCAAGTAGGCTTCATCCCAGAAATGCAGGGATGGTTCAATATAAGGAAATCCATCAATGTAATCCACTATATAAACAATCTCAAAGAAAAAAAACCATATGATCATCTCATTAGATGCTGAGAAAGCATTTGACAAAATTCAGCATCCTTTCATGCTAAAGGTCTTGGAAAGATCAGGAATTTGAGGCCCATATCTAAACATAGTAAAAGCAATTTGCAGCAAACCGGTAGTCAAAATCAATCTAAATGGAGAGAAACATGAAGCAATCTCACTAAAATCAGGGACTAGACAAGGCTGCCCTTTCTCTCCATATCTTTTCAATATAGTACTTGAAGTTCTAGTTAGAGCAATTAGACAACAAAAAGAGGTCAAAGGGATACAAATTGGAAATGAAGAAGTCAAACTATCACTATTTGCAGACGATATGATAGTATACTTAAGCGACCCAAAGAACACCAGAGAACTCCTACAGCTGATAAACAACTTCAGCAAAGTGGCCGGACATAAAATCAACTCGAGCAAGTCAGTAGCCTTCCTATACTCAAAGGATAAGCAGGCTGAGAAAGAAGTAAGGGAAATGATACCCTTCACAATAGCCACAAACCATATAAAGTATCTTGTTGTGACTCTAACCAAACAAGTGAAAAATCTGGATGACAAGAACTTCAATCTCTGAAGAAAGAAATTGAAGAAGACTTCAGAAGTTGGAAAAATCTCCCATGCTCATGGATTGGCAGGATTAATATAGTAAAAATGAGCATCTTACCAAAAGTAATATACAGATTCAATGCACTCTCCATCAAAATCCCAACTCAATTCTTCATGGAGTTAGAAAGAGCAATTCAAAACTTCATCTGGAGTAACAGAAAACCCAGGATAGCTAAAACTATTCTCAAGAGTAAAAGAACCTCTGGGGGAATCAGTATCCCAGACCTCAAGCTGTCCTACAGAGCAATAGTGTTAAAAACTGCATGGTATTGGTACAGTGACAGGCATGTAGACCAGTGGAACAGAATTGAAGACCCAGAAATGAATCTACACTCCTATGGTCACTTGATCTTTGACAAAGGAGATAAAACCATCCAGTGGAAAAAAGATAGCCTTTTCAACAAATGGTGCTGGCTCAGCTGGAGGTCAACATGCAGAAGAATGCAAATTGACCCATTTTTATCTCCTTGCACTAAGCTCAATTCCAAGTGGATCAAGGACCTCTACATAAAACCAGACACACTGAAACTAATAGAAAGGAAACTAGGGAAGAACCTTGAACATATGGGCACAGGGGAGAATTTCCTATATAGAACTCCAATAGCTTATGTTCTAAGATCAAGAATTGACAAATGGTACCTCATTAAATTACAAACTTTCTGTAAGGCAAAAGACACTGTCAAAAAGACAAAGCGTCAACCAACTAACTGGAAAATGATCTTTACCAACCCTACATCTGAAAAAGGCTAATATCCAATATATGCAAAGAACTCAAGAAGTTAAACTCCAGAGAAGCAAGTAACCCTATTAAAAATTGGGGTACAGAACTAAACAAAGAGTTCTCACCTGAAGAATATCTAATGGCTGAGAAGCACTTAAAGAGATATTCATCATCCTTAGTCATTAGGGAAATGCAAATCAAAACAACTCTGAGATTCCATCTCACACCAGTCAGAATGGCTAAGATTAAAAACACAGGAGACAGCAGTTGTTGGCGAGGATGTGGAGAAAGAGCAACACTCCTCCACTGCTGGTGGAATTGCAAGCTAGTACAACCACTCTGGAAAGCAGTCTGGCAGTTCCTCAGAAAACTGGGCATGACACTCCCAGAGGATCCGGCTGTACCACTCCTGGGCATATACCCAGAGGCTTTACCTGCATGCAATAAGGACACATGCTCCACTATGTTCATAGCAGCCTTATTTATAATAGCCAGAAGCTGGAAAGAACCCAGATGTCCCTCAACGGAGGAATGGATTCAGAAGGTGTGGTATATTTACACAGTGGAATGCTACTCTGCAATTAAAAACAATGAATTCACGAAATTTCTAGGCAAATAGTTAGAACTTGAAAATATCATCTTTATTGAGGTAACCCAATCACAAAAGAACACACGTGTTATGCAGTCACTGATAAGGGGATACTAATCCAGAATCTTGTAATACCCTAGACACAATTCGCATATCAATAGATTTCCAAGAAGATGGATGGGGAGACCCCTGGTCCTGGAAAGACTGGATGTAGGGGAATGTCAGGACAAAGAAGGGAGATGGGGTTGAATGGGGAAAAGAGTGAGGGGAGGTGGGCTTATGGGACTTTTGTGTAGAGAGGAAACGGGAAAGGGGAAATGATTTTGAATGTAAATAAAAAAAAACTTAGAAAATAAAATAAAATTAAAAAAATATATTCCTCCAGCTTTTCTCATGTAGTATGATTGTGGATCCGGCATCCATGCACACTGTGTTGTGACTGCACATGTGATGCATGTGTGTGTGCGTGCGCACACACACACACACACACACACACATACACACACACAGTTTAAAAATAAATAAATGGCCAGGTGCTAGTGGCATATGCCTTTAATCCCGGGATGAGGAAGCAGAAGCAGGCAGATGTCTGTGAATTCAAGGCCATCCTGGTCTACAGAGTGACTCTTATTAAATTTCATTTAATTCTTTATTTTTGCTTTAACCCTATCGCCATTAACTATTGATTTGTTCAGTTTCCTAGAATCTGTAAGCCTTCTGTTGTTTTTGTTGTTGTTGAAATCCAACTTTCATCTGTGGTGATATGGTAGGAGTTAGGATTAATTAAAATAAATCAGTAACCACTTTAATTCCAAATAACAAAATGCTGAGAAAGAAATAAGAGAAACAATACCCTTAATAGTAGCCACAAATAATATAAAATATCTTGAGGTAACTCTGTCCAAGCAAGTTTGCTTTTATTTGTACTATAAAAAACATCATGTCTGGTGGAGTTCTTTGGGTCGCTTAAGTATACTATCATATCGTCTGCAAATAGAACTCCTACAGCTGATAAACGACTTCAGCAAAGTGGCCGGATATAAAATCAACTCAAGCAAGTCAGAAGCCTCCCTAAACTCAAAGGATAAGCAGGCTGAGAAAGAAGTAAGAGAAATAATACCCTTCACGATAGCCACAAACCATATTAAGTATCTTGGCGTGACTCTAACCAAACAAGTGAAAGATCTGTATGTCAAGAACTTCAAGTCTCTGAAGAAAGAAATTGAAGAAGACCTCAGAAGATGGAAAAATCTGCCATGCTCATGGATTGGCAGGATTAATATAGTAAAAATGAGCATCTTACCAAAAGTAATACACAGATTCAATGCAATTCTCATCAAAATCCCAACTCAATTCTTCATAGAGTTAGAAAGAGCAATTCAAAAATTCATCTGGAATAACAGAAAACCCAGAATAGCTAAAACTATTCTCAAGAGTAAAAGAACCTCTGGGGGAATCAGTATCCCGGACCTCAAGCTGTACTACAGAGCAATAGTTTTAAAAATCGCATGGTATTGGTACAGTAACAGACATGTAGATAAATGGAACAGAATTGAAGACCCAGAAATGAATCCACACTCCTATGGTCACTTGATCTTTGACAAAGGAGCTAAAACCATCCAGTGGAAAAAAGATAGCCTTTTCAACAAATGGTGCTGGCTCAGCTGGAGGTCAACATGCAGAAGAATGCAAATTGACCCATCCTTATCTCCTTGCACTAAGCTCAATTCTAAGTGGATCAAAGATCTCCACATAAAACCAGACACACTGAAACTAATAGAAGGGAAACTAGGGAAGAACCGTGAACATATGGGCACAGGGGAGAATTTCCTGAACAGAACTCCAATAGCTTATGCTCTAAGATCAAGAATAGACAAATGGGACCTCATTAAATTACAAAGTTTTTGCAAGGCAAAAGACACTGTCAAAAAGACAAAGCGGCAACCAACTAACTGGGAAATGATCTTTACCAACCTTACATCCGACAGAGTGCTAATATCCAATATATACAAAGAACTCAAGAAGTTAAACTCCAGAGAGTCAAGTAACCCTATTAAAAAATGGGGTACAGAGCTTAACAAAGAGTTCTCACCTGAAGAATATCTAATGGCTGACAAGCACCTAAAGAGATGTTCATCATCCTTAGTCATTAGGGAAATGCAAATCAAAACAACCCTGAGACTCCATCTCACACCAGTCAGGATGGCTAAGATCGAAAACACAGGAGACAGCAGTTTTTGGCGAGGATGTGGAGAAAGAGGAACACTCCTCCACTGCTGGTGGAATTGCAAGCTGGTACAACCACTCTGGAAAGCAGTCTGGCAGTTCCTCAGAAAACTGGGCATGACACTCCCGGAGGATCCGGCTATACCACTCCTGGGCATATACCCAGAGGCTTTACCTGCATGCAATAAGGACACATGCTCCACTATGTTCATAGCAGCCTTATTTATAATAGCCAGAAGCTGGAAAGAACCCAGATGTCCCTCAACGGAGGAATGGATTCAGAAGATGTGGTATATCTACACAATGGAATACTACTCTGCAATTAAAAACAATGAATTCACGAAATTCCTAGGCAAATGGTCAGATCTTGAAAATATCATCCTTAGTGAGGTAACCCAATCACAAAAGCACACACATGGTATGCAGTCACTGATAAGGGAATATTGACCCAGAATCTCGGAATACCCTAGACACAATCCGCATATCAATAGATTTCTAAGAAGATGGAAGGAGAGACCCCTGGTCCTGAAAAGACTGGATGTAGGGGAACGCCAGGACAGAGAAACGAGAGGGGGTTGAATGGAGAAAAGAGGGAGGGAAGAGGGCTTATGGGACTTTCGGGGAGGGAGGAAACGGGAAAGGGGAAATGATTTTGAATGTAAATTAAAAAAATAAAATAAAATAAATAATAAAAAAAAATAAAGCAGAAAAAAAACATCATGTCTTTGAAGAAAGAAATTGAAGAACATGTCAGAAGATGGAAAGATCTCCAATTCTCATGGATCAGTACGATTAACATAATAAAAATGGCCATCTTATCAAAAGTAATCTCCAAATTCAAAACAATCCACAATCCACATCAAAATTCCAACACAATACATTACTGAATGAGACAGAAGAGAATGTGGGGAATCACCTTGAATTCATTGGTCCAGGAGACCACTTTCTGAACAGAACACAAATAGGACATTAAAATCAATAATTAATAAATAGGACCTCATGAAATTGAAAAATTTCTGTAAGGCAAACTACAATATCAATAGGACAGAAAGGCAGTCTACAGAATAGGAAAAGACTAAGTAACTCCACATCTGGCAGATGGATAATATCCAAAATATGTAAAGAATTCAAAAATCTTTACATAAATTGAATAATACAATTAAAAATATGGTATAGAGCTAAAAAGAATTCTCAACAGAGGAATTTTAAATGACTGAGACACAATTAAGGAAACATTCAGTATCCTTAGCCATCAGGGAAATGGGAATCAAAATGGCTTTGACATCTGTCAAAATGGGTAAGATCAAAAACACTTCTCAGACTGGAAAGATTATGGAACAACAGGAAAATTTCTCCATTAATGGTGGGAGTGCAAATTTCTTTTTTTCACATTTTTTATTAGATATTTTATTTATTAACCTTTCAAAAGCCCTTTCCTCATTTCCCCTACAAAATCACCCTATCCCATCCCCCTTCCCCTTGCTCACTAACCCACTCTCCCACTTCCCTGACCTGGTATTCCCCTACACTGGGGCAATGAGCCTTCACTGGTCCAAAAGCCTCTCTTCTCATCGATGTCTGATCAGGCCATTCTCTGCTACCCATGTGGCTGGAGCCATGTGTACCCTTTGGTTGGTGGATTAGTCCCTGAGAGCTCTGGGGTTAGTGGTTGGATCATATTGTTGCTCCTCCTATGGGGATGCAAACCTCTTCAGCTTCTTGGGTCCTGTCTCTAGCTCCTCCTTTGGGAACACTGTGCTCAGTTCACTGTTTGGCTGAGAGCATCCACTGCTGTATTTGTCAGTCACTGGCAGGGCCTCTCTGGAAACAGCTATATCAAGCTCAGCAAGAACTTCATTTCTTTCCTTTTTTTTTCTTAGTTTTTTTATTAACATTCCAAATCATTTCCCCTTTCCCGTTTCCTCCCTACCCGAAAGTCCCATAAGCCCACTTCCCTCCCTCTTTTCCCCATTAAACCCCCTCTCGCTTCTCTGTCCTGGCATTCCCCTACATCCAGTCTTTCCAGGACCAGGGGTCTCTCCTTCTATCATCTTGGAAATTTATTGATATGCGAATTGTATCTAGGGTATTCCGAGATTCTGGGTTAATATCCGCTTATCAGTGACTGCATACCATGTGTGTTCTTTTGTGATTGGGTTACCTCATTAAGGATGATATTTTCAAGTTCTGACCATTTGCCTAGGAATTTCATGAGTTCATTGTTTTTAATTGCAGAATTCCATTGTGTAGATATACCACATCTTCTGAATCCATTCCTCCGTTGAGGGACATCTGGGTCCATTCCAGCTTCTGGCTATTATAAAAAAGGCTGCTATGAACATAGTGGAGCATGTGTCCTTATTGCATGCAGGTAAAGCCTCTGGGTATATGCCCAGGAGTGGTATAACCAGATCTTCCAGGAGTGTCATGCCCAATTTTATGAAGAACCACCAGACAGCTTTCCAGAGTGGTTGTATCAGCTTGCAATCCCACCAGAAGTGGAGGAATGTTCCTCTTTCTCCACATCCTCATCAAGAACTGCTGTCTCCTGTATTTTTAATTTTAGCCATTTTGACTGGTGTGAGATGGAATCTCAGAGTTGTTTTGATTTGCATTTCCCTAATGACTAAGGATGATGAACATCTCTCTAGGTGCTTCTCAGCCATTAGATATTCTTCAGGTGAGAACTCTTTGTTTAGCTCTATACCCCATTTTTTAATAGGGTTACTTGCCTCTCTGGAGTCTAACATCTTGAGTTCTTTGTATATATTGGATATTAGCCCTCTGTTGGATGTAGGGTTGGTAAAGATAATTTCCCAGTTAGTTGGTTGCCGCTTTGTCTTTTTGACAGGGTCTTTTGCCTTATAGAAACTTTGTAATTTAATGAGGTCCCATTTGTCAATTCTTGATCTTAGAACATAAGCTATTGGAGTTCTATTCAGGAAATTCTCCCCTGTACCCATATGTTCAAGGTTCTTCCCTAGTTTCTTTTTCATTAGCTTCAGTGTGTCTGGTTTTATGTGGAGGTCCGTGATCCACTTGGAATTGAGCTTAGTGCAAGGAGATAAGAATGGGTCAATTTGCATTCTTCTGCATGTTGACCTCCAGCTGAGCCAGCACCATTTGTTGAAAAGGCTATCTTTTTTCCACTGGATGGTTTTATCTCCTTTGTCAAAGATCAAGTGACCATAGGAGTGTGGATTCATTTCTGGGTCTTCAATTCTGTTCCATTGATCTACATGCCTGCCACTGTACCAATACCATGCAGTTTTTAACACTATTGCTCTGTAGTACAGCTTGAGGTCCGGGATATTGATTCCCCCAGAAGTTCTTTTACTCTTGAGAATAGTTTTAGCTATCCTGGGTTTTCTATTATTCCAGATGAATTTTTTAATTGCTCTTTCTAACTCTATGAAGAATTGAGTTGGGATTTTGATGGGGATTGCATTGAATCTTTATATTGCTTTTGGCAAGATGGTGGTTTTAGTTCAGAATTCTATCAAACCTTCAAAGAAGACCTAACACCAATACTCTTCAACCTATTCCACAAAATAGAAACAGAAGGAACACTACCCAACTTGTTCTATGAAGCCACAATTACGCTAATACCAAAAGCACACAAAGATCTGACAAAGAAAGAGAATCTCAGGCCAATTTCTCTTATGAATATCAATGCAAAAATACTCAATAAAATTCTTGCCAACTGAATTCAAGAACACATCAAAATGATCATTCACCACAATCAATTAGGCTTCATCCCAGGGATGCAAGGATGGTTCAATATAAGGAAGTCCATCAACATAATCCACTACATAAACAATCTCAAAGAAAAAAAACACATGGACATTTCATTAGATGCTGAGAAAGCATTTGACAAAATTCAGCATCCTTTCATGTTAAAGATCTTGGAAAGATCAGGAATTCAAGGCCCATATCTAAACATAGTAAAAGCTATTTACAGCAAACTGGTAGCCAACATCAAACTAAATGGAGAGAAACTTGAAGCAATCCCACTAAAATCAGGGACTAGACAAGGCTGTCCCCTCTCTCCATATCTTTTCAATATAGTACTTGACGTTCTAGGTAGAGCAATTAGACAACAAAAGGAGGTCAAAGGGATACAAATTGGAAAGGAAGAAGTCAAACTATCACTATTTGCAGACGATATGATAGTATACTTAAAGCCGGGCGGTGGTGGCACACGCCTTTAATCCCAGCGCTTGGGAGGCAGAGGCAGGCGGATTTCTGAGTTCGAGGCTAACCTGGTCTACAGAGTGAGTTCCAGGACAGCCAGGGCTACACAGAGAAACCCTACCTCGAAAAACCAAAAAAAAAAAAAAAAAAAAAAGATAGTATACTTAAGCGACCCAATGAACTCCACCAGAGAACTCCTACAGCTGATAAACAACTTCAGGAAAGTGGCTGGATATAAAATTAACTCAAGCAAGTCAGTAGCCTTCCTATACTCAAAGGATAAGCAGGCTGAGAAAGAAGTAAGAGAAATGATACCCTTCACGATAGCCACAAACAATATAAAGTATCTTGGTGTGACTCTAACTGAACAAGTGAATGATCTGTGTGACAAGAACTTCAAGTCTCTGAAGAAAGAAATTGAAGAAGACCTCAGAAGATGGAAAAATCTCCCATGCTCATGGATTGGCAGGATTAATATAGTAAAAATGAGAACTTCATTTCTAATAAGTTGAAACATGTAAATAGTCCAATGAACTCCACTTGCTGTGTACTATTAATCCATCAGCAAAACAGTCTAAAAATTCAACCCCTTTTCAGATCAGCTGTTGTTGTGTATATGGGAAAGTATGAAATAAGTAAAACTGTTTGTTTTGATTTCATTTTTGCTCTTTGAGACAAACTTTCATCTTGCCCATACTGGCCTCAGCCTCCTTACATGACCAAAACCAACTACTCTCTAATTTCCATCCTTCCTTCCTTCTTTCCTTCCTTCCTTCCTTCCTTCCTTCTTTTTACCTTCCTTCCTTCAGCCTTTAAAACAATTATGGGCAGGTGTCACTCTGTAGCACTGATAGGCCTACATTTTTCATTGTCTTTATTGTTTTAGATTCTGGAACACACAAAATAATGAGTTTCAATATGATATTTTCATGAATTCTTTATTCTTATTCAGCATTGTTAACTGATATGAATGCTAATAGGAAGTTAAAATACTACAATAATCATCCCACATAAATTATGTGTATTACTTGAGGCCTATCACAAAAAATCAGGGCAAAGTGGAAATTTTGTTAAAAATTTAGGCCCAAATTTTCTCTCTTCCTGCTTTGCTTTACACTTAATTTACACAATCTTCCACCACTGCCCTATACCTCTTAGGCACCAGCATTCCACACATAGAAACTTTGGTGCTCACTGTTACAGAAGACTTGGACAAACCCTGACTGCACAGACTGAAGAAGTAGCCAATTGCAGAAATCTTGGTTGTATTACAGACTACTGACCTCTTGGTTCTCAACCAACATGTTCACTAATTTCTTCATTATCCAACTCCCCTGCTGCAAGATGTCTCAATTTTTTACATTGTATCTCTGCTGCCCTACTTGGATATAACACTGCTTAATAGCAAATTGTAGAGTAAATTATGTGGCGTGCTTAGTCTATCACTAAGGAAGTCAGAGCAGGAGCTCAAGGCAGGAACCTGGAGAGAGGAATGGAAATAAAGACCATAAAGAAACATGGCCCTCTGCTGACCCTCAGGGATTTCAGTCCTTTTTTCCCACCTAATACCTGATCGTGTTCCCCTCTGCATCCCCGATCTCTTTTCCCTTCCAGGTCCCTCCCTCCCCACCTTGTGATTACTTTCTTTGCCCTCCCAAGTGGGACTGAGGTGACCTCACTTGGGCACTTCAGATTGTTGACTTTTGTTGTTGTTGTTGTTCTGTGGACTGTATCTTGGGTATTCTATACTTTTTCTTTTTTTTTTGGCTAATATCCACTTATTAGTGAGCACATGCATGGCATTTTGGGTCTGAGTTACCCTCAATCAGGATGATATTTTCTAGTCCCATCCATTTGCCTGCAAAACACACTATTTCCTAGTTCTTAATAGCTGAGTAGTATTTCATTGTGTAAATGAACCACATTTTCTGTATCCATTCTTCTGTGGTAGGGGATCTGGGTTGTTTCCAGCTTCTGGTTATCACAAACAAGGCTGCCATGAGCATAGTGGAATACATGCCCTTGTGGCATAGTGGGGCATCTTTTAGGTATATTCCCAAGAATGGTATTGCTGGGTCTTCAGGTAGATCTATTTCCAATTTTTTGAGGAACCTCCAGATTGATTTGAAACATGCAACCTCAGGAGGAAGGAGGTTGGGGTTACCCTCTCGAATATAACAGAGACATGGAAGGTGAGAGACTCTCAGGACTCAAAGAGAGGGACATTAGATGAAATACCCTATATTAAGAAGAGGGAACATTTAGAGCCTACCTCCAGTAGAAGGTCAGGGCATCAAGTGAGGGATGGGGTTGCCATCCCACAGTTAAACCACTGACCCATAATTGTTCTTGTCTGAAGAGCTGCAGGGATGGAAATAGAGAGGAGCCTTAGGAAAAGAAGGTCCAGTGACAAGCCCAAAATGGAATCCAGTTCAAGGGGAAGCCCCAAGGCCTGACACTATTACTGATGCTATGGTGTGCTTACAAGCAGGGACCTATTATGATTGTTCTCTAAAAGACCCAAGAAGCAGCTGAAAAAGTCAGTTGCAGATATTTGCACCCAACCAATGAACAGAAGCTGCTGACTCCTGTGATTGAATTAGGGGAAAGCTAGAAGAAACTGAAGAGGGTGACCTTATAGGATGACCAGCAGTCTCAATTAACCTGGAACCCTGAGATACCTCAGATATGGGAAAACCAACCAGGCAGCATACACCAGCTGATATGAGGCCCCTCAACACATATACAGCAGAGAACTTCTGGGTCTGGGGTTAGTCAGAGAAAATGCATCTAACCCTCAAGATACTGGAGGTCCCAGAGAGTTTAGAGGCATGGTGGGGTGAGAGGTGAGTGATGCAGATATCCTTGTAGAGACAGGGGTAAGAGATGTGGAACCCCATCCCTCACTTGATGTCAAAGGGAGGACCGGGAGGGGAATAAAATCTGGAGTTTAAAATAATAAAATAATTGAAATAAAAGTAATAAAATTGAAAAAATTAAAAAGAAAAAAAAACACTGTCAAGTCACCAGTTGAGGCTAATAAGTATAACATCTACATAGGCTCTGGTCTTCATCTTATCCTACTGAGATAAACCTTACTTCTGAGTTCCTTCTGAAAGAACCATCAGTTCCTTGTTATCTGGCATTTGCTCTTCAGGTTAGAAGTCCCTGCCCTTCCTTAGACATGAAAACACTTTGATTTCATCTCCTAGAGAAATGATCTTTTCACTAGAGAAGTGGATTTGTTGAGATTTGAGAGTTTTCTTTGGGAGTAGACTTGCAAGGGCAGAGGATGGATCAAGGGATTAGAAGATGAGTGGAATTGGGGTACATGATGTGAAACTCACAAAGAATAAATTAAAAGCTTTTTAAAAATCAAAGTTTTTAAAAAGTATTTTTTTTTTAATTTAATTTTATTTTATTTTTTTAATTTACATTCCAAATCACTTCCCCTTTCCCGTTTCCTCCCTCCCCGAAGGTCTCATAAGCCCCCTTCCCTCCCTCTTTTCTCCGTTCAACCCCCTCTCATTACTCTGTCCTGGCGTTCCCCTACATCCAGTCTTTCCAGGACCAGGGGTCTCTCCTTCCATCTTTTTAGAAATCTATTGATATGCTGATTGTGTCTAGGGTATTCTGAGATTCTGGGTCAATATCCCCTTATCAGTGACTTCATACCATGTGTGATCTTTTGTGATTGGGTTACCTCACTAAGGATGATATTTTCAAGTTCTGACCATTTGCCTAGGAATTTCGTGAATTCATTGTTTTTAATTGCAGAGTAGTATTCCATTGTGTAAATATACCACATCTTCTGAATCCATTCCTCCGTTGAGGGACATCTGGGTTCTTTCCAGCTTCTGGTTATTATAAATAAGGCTGCTATGAATATAGTGGAGCATGTGTCCTTATTGCATGCAGGTAAAGTCTCTGGGTATATGCCCAGGAGTGGTATAGCCGGATCCTCCGGAAGTGTCATGCCCAGTTTTCTGAGGAGCCGCCAGACTGCTTTCCAGAGTGGTTGTACCAGCCTGCAATTCCACCAGCAGTGGAGGAGTGTTCCTCTTTCTCCACATCCTCGCCAACAACTGCTGTCTCCTGTGTTTTTGATCTTAGCCATCCTGACTGGTGTGAGATGGAATCTCAGGGTTGTTTTGATTTGCATTTCCCTAATGACTAAGGATGATGAACATCTCTTTAGGTGCTTCTCAGCCATTAGATATTCTTCAGGTGAGAACTCTTTGTGGAGCTCTGTACCCCATTTTTTAATAGGGTTACTTGCCTCTCTGGAGTTTAACTTCTTGAGTTCTTTGTATATCTTGGATATTAGCCCTCTGTCGGATGTAAGGTTGGTAAAGATCATTTCCCAGTTAGTTGGTTGCCGCTTTGTCTTTTTGACGGTGTCTTTTGCCTTGCAAAAACTTTGTAATTTAATGAGGTCCCATTTGTCTATTCTTGATCTTAGAGTATAAGCTATAAGGAAATCCATCAATGTAATCCACTACATAAACAATCTCAAAGAAAAAAACCACATGGTCATCTCATTAGATGCTGAGAAAGCATTTGACAAAATTCAGCATCCTTTCATGCTAAAGGTCTTGGAAAGATCAGGAATTCAAGGCCCATATCTAAACATAGTAAAAGCAATTTACAGCAAACCAGTAGCCAGCATCAATCTAAACGGAGAGAAACTTGAAGCAATCCCACTAAAATCAGGGACTAGACAAGGCTGCCCTCTCTCTCCATATCTTTTCAATATAGTACTTGAAGTTCTAGCTAGAGCAATTAGACAAGAAAAAGAGGTCAAAGGGATACAAATTGGAAAGGAAGAAGTCAAACTATCACTATTTCCAGACGATATGATAGTATACATAAGCGACCCAAAGAACTCCACCAGAGAACTCCTACAGCTGATAAACGACTTCAGCAAAGTGGCCGGATATAAAATCAACTCAAGCAAGTCAGAAGCCTTCCTATACTCAAAGGATAAGCAGGCTGAGAAAGAAGTAAGAGAAATAATACCCTTTACGATAGCCACAAACCATATTAAGTATCTTGGCGTGACGCTAACCAAACAAGTGAAAGATCTGTATGACAAGAACTTCAAGTCTCTGAAGAAAGAAATTGAAGAAGACCTCGGAAGATGGAAAAATCTGCCATGCTCATGGATTGGCAGGATCAATATAGTAAAAATGAGCATCTTACCAAAAGTAATACACAGATTCAATGCAATCCCCATCAAAATCCCAACTCAATTCTTCATAGAGTTAGAAAGAGCAATTCAAAAATTCATCTGGAATAACAGAAAACCCAGAATAGCTAAAACTATTCTCAAGAGTAAAAGAACCTCTGGGGGAATCAGTATCCCGGACCTCAAGCTGTACTACAGAGCAATAGTGTTAAAAACTGCATGGTATTGGTACAGTAACAGACATGTAGATCAATGGAACAGAATTGAAGACCCAGAAATGAATCCACACTCCTATGGTCACTTGATCTTTGACAAAGGAGCTAAAACCATCCAGTGGAAAAAAGATAGCCTTTTCAACAAATGGTGCTGGCTCAGCTGGAGGTCAACATGCAGAAGAATGCAAATTGACCCATCCTTATCTCCTTGCACTAAGCTCAATTCTAAGTGGATCAAAGATCTCCACATAAAACCAGACACACTGAAACTAATAGAAGGGAAACTAGGGAAGAACCTTGAACATATGGGCACAGGGGAGAATTTCCTGAAAAAGTATTTTTAAAGATCAATATTGCTGCCAATGCTAGTGATGGTTAATTGGTAAAATAGTATCTATTTAGGTCATATTGATTCATTTTCCTTTCCTATACCCATTCAAGCCTGTGTTGTTTCCCTAGGTCATGTGCAGGCAAGTAAGTGTTTCCTAACACTTCGTGGATGATTCTGCTTTCAATTTTACAAACAGAGCTATTTCAGAAGCCAAACAAGGAAAAAAATGATGTCATAAAGTAGCAGTTTCTAGGAATCAGACTAATCACAGCTCATCAAAAGCTTTGAGGCCGATTCAAGCCCTTTCATAGTCATAGCTTCAATGACTGCAGAATCTGGATCAAAATTCAACCACAGAATTCTAGCAGTCTTTGCAAATTCTGAGGATATCAGCTTGTCCATTTGTCACCTGCCCACTAATTCAACTACTAGCCACTGACAAGTCTAACTCTAACTCTTATTGCCTTGAAATGCTGCCACAGTTCCACAATACATTCACTACTGTGTGAGTGGACAGTCACCTCTTTTCTGATGGTGCAACTGCTCAGCAGGAAGCTGTACCACCTACAGTGAGTATGCAGGAATTGCAGAAGATTAGCTTTAGCTAATTTAGCTTTAGCCTGCTTATATAATGTAACCTTTCAATCAATGGTGACAGTTAGTCCAGCCATCAATGTCAGCCATATTAGAGTCCTTCCCTGGAAACTTGCATTAAAAATTAAAGTCTATTCACAAACTAGATAGTCATTCTAAATATTGCGAATTCCAAAGAACTTATAGTCAAACTTAGGTGATGAACATGGCAATTGAGAAAAGTGGGGAAGAGAGAGCAATAGAGACAGAGAGGAGAGAAGGGGGGAGGAGAAAAGAGTACGGAGAGGGAGAGTGAAAAGAGAGAAGGGAAAGGAGAAGGGGGAGAAAAAGGGAGGGAGGGAGAGAAAGGGGAGGAGACAGGGGATGACAGAGGGGGAGAGAGAAGAGAGAAGGAGGAAGAGAAGAGAAAAGGAGAATAAGAGAGAAGACTTAAGGGTAGGGAGAAGGAAGAGAGGAGAGAGGAGGAAGAGAAGATAGATGTCAAACATAAATAGATGCACATAGAATTGAATCATCATGAAATGGGAAAAAGTAATTTTTCAGTCTCCCAAAATGTAATGGGCTATGGTTAGAGCTTCTCCTAAGCTTTGCTAACTCTAACTCTTATTGTCTTGAAATGCTGTCACAGTTCCACAATGTATTTACTTCTGTCCAATTTGATCCCTTGGGTTTTTCTTTAAGAATAACAAAAGTTGGCCATTTTCTATCTGGTAACTGTACAGGCAGGTACAGCCAAGAGCACAGGGAACACAAGAGTGACAGAGCAGCTAGGACAGGGTTCTTCTGGGCTCCATCTGCACCCAAGAGCTGGACTGCTCCACAGCCAGCTGTGGACCTGCCTGGTGAGAACTGGTCTCCAGGGAGTGCTTTGACTCCTGAGTTTGGAGGTAAGACCACCATTTTCTCTCCAGTGACTGTGCATGGCAGGTACAGCCAGGAGCACAGGGAACACAGGATTGGCAGAACAGCTGGGACAGAGGCCTTCCAGGCTCCATCTGCACCCAGGAGCTGGGCTGAGCCACAGCCCTCTGGACCAGCAGAGAGTTGATCTCCCAGAATTGCCGAGACAGGCTTGCAGCCCACAGGAGGGACAGGCTCCATCCAGAGACAGCATGACCAACTAATACCAGAGATAAACAAAAGGCAAAATGCAAATGCAAGAACATTACCAACAGAAACCAAGGCAATATGGCACCATCTGAACCCAGTACTCCCTCAATAGCATGTCCTAGATACCCCAACACACTATAAAGGCAAGATTTAGATTTAAAATCACAGCTCATGATGCTGATAGAGGACATCAAGAAGGACATAAATAAGTCCCTTAAAGAAATACAGGAAAGCACAACCAAACAGGTGAAGGAATTGAACAAAACCATCCAGGATCTAAAAATGTAAGGAGAAACATTAAAGAAATCACAAAGGGAAGCAACACTGAACATAGAAATTCTAGGAAAGAAGCCAGGAGTCAAAGATGCAAGCACCAACAACAGAATACAAGAGATAGAAGAGGGAATCTCAGGTGCAGAAGATACTATAGAAAACATTGACACAATAGTCAAAGAAAATACAAAATGCAAAAGCTCCTAACACAAAACATTCAGTACACAATGAGAAGACCAAACCTAAGGATTATAGGTATAGAAGAGAGAGAAGATTTCCAACTTAAAGGGTCAGTAAAAGTCTTCAACAAAATTAAAGAAGTAAACATCCCTAACCTAAAGAAAGAGATGCATGTGAACATACAAGAAGCCTACCAAACTCTAAAGAGACTGGACCAGAAAAGAAATTCCTCCTGTCTCATAATAATCAAAACACCAAATGCACTAAACAGAGAAAGAATATTAAAAGCAGTAAGGGGAAAAGATCAAGTAACATATAAAGGCAGACCTATCAGAATTACACCACACTTCTCACCTGAGTCTATGAAGATAGAAGATCCTGAACAGATGTCATACAGACCCTAAGGTAGCACCAATGCCAACCCAGGCTACTATACCCAGAAAAAAATCTCAATTATCATAGATTGAGAAACCAACATATTCCATGACAAAAAAAATTACACAATATCTTTCCACAAATACAGCCCTTTAAAAGATAATGAATAGAAAATACCAACAAAAGGAGGGAAACTACACCCTAGAAAAAGCAAGAATATAATCTTCTTTTAATGAACCAAAAAGAAGAGAGTCAAACAAACAACTCCACCTCTAATAGCAAAAATGAGAGGAAGCAACAATCATTTCTCCTTATTATCTCTTAATATCAATGAACTCAATTCTCCAATAAAAAGACACAGAGTAACATACTAGATACATAAACAGGACCCATCATTTTGCTACATACAGAAAATTCACCTCAGGCACAAAAACAGATACTACCTCAGAGTAAAAGGCTGAAACAATTTTCCAAGCAATTGGTTCGAAGAAACAAGCTGGTCTAGCCATTCTAATATCAAATAAAATCGAATTTCAACCTAAAGTAATCAAAAAAGATAATGACGGACACTTCATACTCATCAAAGGAAAAATCTACCAAGATGAACTCTCAATTATGAACATCTATGCTCCAATGAAGGATACCCACACTCATAAAAGAAACTTTAGTAAAGCTCAAAGTACACATTGCACCTCACATGATAATAGTCGGAGACTTCAATATCCCACTCTCATCAATGGACAAATCAGGAAAACAGAAACTAAACAGAGACACAGTGAAACTAACAGAAGTTATGAACCAGATGGATTTAACAGATATCTATAGAACATTTTATCCTAAAACAAAAGAATATAACTTCTTCTCAGCACCTCACAGTAACTTCTCCAAAACTGATTATATACTCACTCACAAAACAGACCTCAGCAGATATAAAAAGTTTGAAATAATCTCATGCACCCTTTCAGATCACCATGGACTAAGGCTGGTTCTTCAATAACAAAACAAAACAAAACAAAAACAAAACAAAAAAAACAAAACAAAAAAACAAAAAAAACCCCCACAAAAATCAAAAAACAAAAACAAAACCAGAAAGATCACATATACATGGAAACTGAACAATATTCTACTCAATGATAACTTGGTCAAGGAAGAAATAAAGGAAGAATTTAAATACTTTTTAGAATTTAATGTAAATGAAGAAACAACATACCCAAATGTTTGGGACCCAATGAAAGCAGTGCTAAGAGGAAATCTCATAGCTCTGAGTGCCTCCAAGAAGAAACTGGAAACAGCATACACTAACAGCTTGACAGCATATCTGAATGCTCTAGAACAAAAAGAAACAAATACACCCAAGAGTAGACGGCAGGAAATAAACGGAGGGCTAAAACTAACCAAGTAGAACTAAAAAGAACTATACAAAGAGTTAACCAAACCAGGAGCTGGATCTTTGAAAAAAAAAAACAATAAAATAGATAAACACTTAGTGAAACTAATCGAAGGGCAAAAAAACAGTATCCAAATTAATAACCTCAGAAATGAAAAGGGAGAAATAACAGAAAGTGGAAATTCAAAATATCAGATCCTACTATGAAAGCTTATACTCAACAAAATACAAAAATCTGGATGAAATGGACAATTATCTAGACACATACAAGGTACAAAAGTTAAAACAGGATCAGGTGAATGATCGTTTTGACCTGTTATTGGATTCGGTTGGCAAGAATTTTATTGAGGATTTTTGCATTGATATTCATAAGAGACATTGGCCTGAGATTCTCTTTCTTTGTCAGATTTTTGTGTGATTTTGGTATTAGCATAATTGTGGCTTCATAGAACGAGTTGTGTAGTGTTCCTTCTGTTTCTATTTTGTGGAATAGTTTGAAGAGTATTGGTGTTAGGTCTTCTTTGAAGGTCTGATAGAATTCTGCACTAAAACCATCTGGACCTGTGGTTTTTGTGTTGGAAGACTTCCAATGACCACTTCTATTTCTTCAGGGGTTATAGGATGGTTTAGATGGTCTATTAGATACTGGTTTAATTTTGGTATTTGGTATCTATCTAGGAAATTGTCCATTTCCTAGAGATTTTCTAGTTGTGTTGTATACAGGCTTTTGTAGTAGGATCTGCTGATTTTTTTTTTTAATTTCCTCAGTTTCTGTTGTTATCTCTCCCTTTCGTTTCTGATTTTGTTAATTTGGATATTGTCTCTATGCCCTCTGGCTATTACTACATAAACAATCTCAAAGAAAAAAAACACATGGTCATTTCATTAGATGCTGAGAAAGCATTTGACAAAATTCAGCATCCTTTCATGTTAAAGATCTTGGAAAGATCAGGAATTCAAGGCCCATATCTAAACACAGTAAAAGCAATTACAGCAAACCAGTAGCCAACATCAATCTAAATGGAGAGAAATTGAAGCAATCCCACTAAAATCAAGGACTAGACAAGGCTGCCTTCTCTCTCTCCATATCTTTTCAATATAGTACTTGAAGTTCTACCTAGAGCAATTAAACAACAAAAGGAGGTCAAAGGGATACAAATTGGAAAGGAAGAAGTCAAACTATCACTATTTGCAGACGATATGATAGTATTTTTAAGCGACCCAAAGAACTCCACCAGAGAACTCCTACAACTGATAATCAACTTCAGCAAAGTGGCCAGATATAAAATTAACTCAAGCAAGTCAGTAGCCTTCCTATACTCAAAGGATAAGCAGGCTGAGAAAGAAGTAAGAGAAATGACACCCTTCAAGATAGCCACAAACAATATACAGTATCTTGGTGTGACTCTAACCAAACAAGTGAAAGATCTGTATGACAAGAACTTCAAGTCTCTGAAGAAAGAAATTGAAGAAGACCTCAGAAGATGGAAAAATCTGCCATGCTCATGGACTGGCAGGATTAATATAGTAAAAATGACCATCTTGCCAAAAGCAATATACAGATTCAGTTCAATCCCCATCAAAATCCCAACTCAATTCTTCATAGAGTTAGAAAGAGCAATTCAAAAATTCATCTGGAATAACAGAAAACCCAGGATAGCTAAAACAATTCTCAAGAGTAAAAGAACTTCTGGGGGAATCAATATCCCAGACCTCAAGCTGTACTACAGAGCAATAGTGTTAAAAACTGCATGGTATTGGTACAGTGACAGGCCTGTAGATCAATGGAACAGAATTGAAGACCCAGAAATGAATCCACACTCCTATGGTCACTTGATCTTTGACAAAGGAGCTAAAACCATCCAGTGGAACAAAGATAGCTTTTTCAACAAATGGTGCTGGCTGAACTGGAGGGCAACATGCAGAAGAATGCAAATTGACCCATTCTTGTCTCCTTGCACTAAGCTCAATTCCTAATTAATCAAGGACCTCCACATAAAACCAGACACACTGAAACTAATAGAAAGGAAATTAGGGAAGAACTTTGAACATATGGTCACAGGAGAGAATTTCCTGAATAGAACTCCAATAGCTTATGCTCTAAGATCAAGAATTGACAAATGGGACCTCATAAAATTACAAAGTTTCTGTAAGGCAAAAGACACTGTCAAAAAGACAAAGCGGCAACCAACTAACAGGGAAATGATCTTTACCAACTCTACATCCAACAGAGGGCTAATATTCAATATATACAAAGAACTCAAGAAGTTAAACTCCAGAGAGGCAAGTAACCCTATTAAAAATTGGGGTACAGAACTAAACAAAGAGTTCTCACCTGAAGAATATCTAATGGCTGAGAAGCACCTAAAGAGATGTTCATCATCCTTAATCATTAGGGAAATGTAAATCAAAACAACCCTGAGATTCCATCTCACACCAGTCAGAATGGCTAAGATCAAAAACACAGGAGACAGCAGTTGTGGGAGAGGATGTGGAGAAAGAGGAACACTCCTCCACTGCTGGTGGGATTGCAAGCTGGTTCAACCACTCTGGAAAACAGTCTGGCATTTCCTCAGAAAACTGGGCATGACACTCCCGAAGGATCCGGCTATACCACTCCTGGGCATATACCCAGAAGCTTTACCTGCATGCAATAAGGACACATGCTCCACTATGTTCATAGCAGCCTTATTTATAATAGCCAGAAGCTGGAAAGATCCCAGATGTCCCTCAACGGAGGAATAGATTCAGAAAATGTGGTATATTTACACAATGGAATACTCCTCTGCAATTAAAAACAATGAACTCACTAATTCCTAGGCAAATGGTCAGAACTTGAAAATATCATCCTTAGTGAGGTAACCCAATCACAAAAGAACACACATGGTATGCAGTCACTGATAAGGGGTTATTAACCCAGAATCTTGGAGTACCCTATACACAATTCACATTTCAATTGATTTCCAAGAAGATTTAAGGATAGACCCCGGTCCTGGAAAGACTGGATGTAGGGGAATGCCAGGACAGAGAAGCGAGAGGGGGTTGAATGGGGAAAAGAGGGATGGAAGGGGGCTTATGGGACTTTTGGGGAGGGAGGAGAAGTGAAAAGGGAAATAATTTGGAATGTAAATAAAAAACTTATAAAATAAAATAAAAGGAAAAAAAATAAAACAGTATCAGGTAAACAATCCAAACTTTCCCATAACCCCTAAAGATACATAAGCAGTCATCAATAGTCTCCCAAACAAAAAAAGCCCAAGACCGGAAGCGTTTAATACAGAGTTCTATTAGACCTTCAAAGAAGACCTAATACCAATACTCTTCAGACTATTCCACATAACATAAAAAAGAGACATTATCCAATTCATTCTATGAAGCCACAATGACCCTGATACCTAAACCACACAAAGACCCGACAAAGAAAGAGAACTTTATACAAATTTCCCTTATGAATATCAATGCAAAAATTCTCAATAAAATTCTTGCCAATTGATTCCAAGAACACATCAAAATGATTATCCAGCATGATCAAGTAGGCTTCATCCCAGGGACGTAGGGATGGTTCAATATATGGATATCCATCAATGTAATCCACTATATAAACAATCTCAAAAAAAAAAAAAACACATGATCATTTCATTAGATGTTGAGAAAGCATTTGACAAAATCCAAGACCCCTTCATGATGAAAGTCTTGGAAAGACCAGGAATTCAAGGCCCATACCTAAACATAGTAAATGCAATATACAGCAAACTAGTAGCCAACATCTAATAAATTGAGAGAAACTTGAAGCAATCCCACTGAAATCAGAGACTAGATAAGGCTGTTCACTCTCTCCCTTCCTGATCAATACAATACTCAAAGTCCTAGCCAGAGAAATTAGACAAAAAAGGAGGTCATAGGGATACAATTTGGAAAGGAAGCAGTAAAAGTATCACTATTTGCAGATGATACGATAGTATACTTAAGAAACTCCAAAAATTCCACCAGAGAACTCCTAAACCTGATAAACAACTTCAGAAATGTGGTTGGATATAAAAATTAAACACATCAGTAGCCTTCCTATACTCAAAGGATAAAGTGCCTGAGAAAGAAATAAGGGAAATGACAACCTTTACAACAGTCACAAATAATATAAAATGCCTTGGTGTGACTCTAATCAAGCAAGTGAAAGATCTGCATGACAACAAATTCAAGTCTCTGAAGAAAGAAATTGAAGATCTCAGAAATTGGAAAGATCTCCCATGCTCATGGATTGGCAGGCTTAGTATAGAAAAAAATGGTCATCTTGCCTAAAACAATCTATGGCTTCAATGGAATCCCCATCAAAATTCTAAATCAATTCTTCATAGAGTTAGAAAGAGCAATTCTCAAATTCATCAGGAATAACAAAGCCCAGGGTAGTGAAAACTATTCTCAAAAATGAAAGAACCTCTGGCAGAATCACCATCCCTGAACTCAAGTTATACTACAGAGCAATTGTGATAAAAACTGCATGGTATTGGTACAATGACAGTCAGGTAGATTAATTGAATAGAATTGAAGAACCAGAAAGGAACCCACACACCTATGGTCACTTAATCCTCACCAAAGGAGCTAGAACAATCTGGGGGGGGGGGAAAGAGACAGCATTTTCAACAAATGGTGCTGGTTCAACTTGCAGGCAACATGTAGAAGGATGCGAATTGATCCATTCTTATCTCCCTGAACAAAGCTCAAGTCCATGTGGATCAAGGACCTCCACATAAAACCAGATACATTGAATCTAATAGAAGAGAAAGTGGGGAAGAAGCTGGAGCACATGGGCAAAGGAAAAATTTCCTGAACAGAACAATAACTTATGCTCTAAGATCAAGAATTGACAAATGGAACCTCATAAAATTGCAAAGTTTCTATAAGACAACAGACACCATCAATAAGATGAAATAGCAACCCACAGATTGGGAAAAGATCTTTACCAATTCTACATCTGGTAGAGGACGAATATCCAATACATACAAAGAACTCAAGTAGCTAGACTCCAGAGACCCAAATAACCCTATTAAATATGGGGTACAGAACAAAACAAAGAATTTTAAACTGAGGAATACTGGATGGCTGAGAAACACCTAAAGAAATGTTTGACATCCTTTATCATCAGGGAAATGCAAATCAAAACAATGCTGAGATTCCACCTCACACCAGTCAGATTGGCTAAGATCAAAATCTCAGAGGACAGTACATGGTGGAGAGGATGTGGAAAAAGAGGAATACTCCTCCATTGCTGGTGGGATTGCAAGCTGGTGAAACCACTCTGGAAATCATTTTGGCTGTTCCTCAGAAAACTGGACATAGTATTTTCTGAGGATCCAGCTCTACCACTCCTGGGCATACACCCAGAAGATGTAATAAGGACACATGCTCCACTATATTCATAGCAACCTTATTTGTGACAGCCAGAAGCTGGAAAGAACCCAGATGTCCCTCAGCAGAGGAGTGGTTACAGAAAATGTGGTACATTTACACAATGGAGTAGGGTTCAGCTATTAAAAACAATGAATTCATGAAATTTTTAGGCAAATGGATGGAGCTAGAAAATATCATCCTGAGTAGGTAACCCAATCACAAAAAAAACACATACATGGCATGCATTCGCTGATAAGTGAATATTAGCCCAAAAGCTCGAAATACTCAAGATACAACTCAAGAAGCTCAAGAAGAAGGAAGACCAAAATGTGGATACTTTGATCTTCTTAGAAGGTAGATCAAAATACCCATATCTCACAGCCAACCAATAGACTGAGCATAGGGTCCCCAATGGAACAACTAGAGAAAGAACCCAATGAGCTGAAGAGTTTTGAAGCCCCATAGGAAGAACAATAATATGTACCTACTGGTATCCCCCAGATCTTCCAGGGAGTAAACCACAAACCAAAGATTATACATGGAGGGACCCATGGTTCCAGCTACATATTTATCATAGGATGGCCATTTCAGAAATCAATGAAAGGGAAGGCCTTTGGTCCTATGAAAAGCTTCTTTCCCCAGTGTAGGGGAATGCCAGGACTAGAAAGTGGGGGGAAGGGAAAGGGAGGGAGAATGGGATAGGAGGTTTTCAGAGTGGTAATGAGGAAGGGGGATACCATTTGAAATGTAAATAAATAAAATATCTAATAAAAGAAAAAATAAATAAATTGCTTTAAAAAAATAACAAATTTTGTTTTTTGAAGTAAATACTCTTTCAGGAAACTTCAAGGAAATTACTTTGTTAAGATTACGAGTTATTATTATCATTATTATTATTATTATTATCATCATCATCATCAAAGTTAAGAGTAGTTTATTTCTTTAGTGAAGACTTTATTAGAGAAAACTAATTTGTCATTTGCAGTAGTTTTCAATTGGGTAGCTTCGTGGTTAGGAATAGGGCTATGTGTTTACTTCTCCTTTCAGGTCAAGAACCCTGAATTTTGTACCAGCATATCTTGCAGGCAGATCACCCTTGTAGACTGAAGGGTTTGTAACTGTGTTGTGTTTACCTTCCTCCTTTAGTAGCATGCACAACACCTTCCAGTGTCATGAAATACTTGTCTGTAAAGATGAAAGCTCTAGGTAGACACCAGCTCGACTTTGCCATATTCAATGAGTTCTGAAGGTGTTGTCTTCAGGGCCTGAACATCAATTTTTGGCGAGCCACCAACTGTTAGCAATAGCCTATGTTGTTTTTGCATTCTCATGTGATCTCTGTGACCAACAAACTCAATATATAATTCATTTCTGATACTGCAATTTAATTTGATGACAAGCGATGTCCCATTGGGACTGGATATCCCCCTTTATTTGGCAGATTAGATTGCTTTCATATATGTATATATTATAGAAGAGTGTCACTGTAGTAGGTTTGCTTATGACCCTCCCTGTTTTAATTGTCCCTCTCTCATATTCTTTCCCTTGTCCCCTCCTCTCTCCCTGCCCATTTGATCCTCCCATTCTAGTCTCTCCACCTCATACAGCCATAACTATTATTTCTATTTCCTCTTCTGAGGTAGATCCATCTCTCTCCCAATTCCCTAACTTCCATGTTTATACAGATTGTAGCTTGCTTGTCTTTTCTTAACAGTTAACCGCCACATGTAAGCAAATAGATACCATATTGTCTTACTGGGACCTGACTCCAGATGATTATTTTCTAGTTCCTTCCATTTCTCTGTAGATTTTATGATTTCATATTTTAAAGGGCTACATAATATTCTATTGTATAAACGTACCACCATTTCTTTATCAATTTATTTAGAGACATCTAGGTTGGTTCCAATATCTGGCAATTAGAATTAGACCAACAAGCTCTAGGTAGTATTAGAATGAAACATGTTTTGGGTATATGCCCAAGAATGGTTTATCTGGATCTCAAGGCAGAATTCCCATCTCTATGTGGAACCATCACACTGATTTCCATTTTGAGTGTGAAAATTTGCACTTCACAAGCAATGGAGTATTCAGTTCATCTTACTACATATCCTCACCATCTGTCTTTGGCTTATTGACCTTGTCAATTTTGACTGGTATAAGATGAAATCTCAAAGTTGTTCTAATTTGGATTTCCCTGATGTATAAAGGTGTTAAACATTACTTTAAGTGTTTCTTAACATTTGAGTGTTCTCTGCTGTTATTTCTTTTTCATTTTTTAGATATTTTCTTTATTTACATTTCAAATGTTATCCCCTTTCTTCCCTCCCTTGCCCCATGAAATCCCCGATTGCATTCCCTCTCCCCCTGCTCACCAACCTACCCACTCCTGCTTCCCTGTCCTGGCCTTCACCTACACTGGGGCATCGAGCCTTCACAGGTACAAGGGCCTCTCCTCTCACTGATGTCCAACAAGGCCATCCTCTGTTACAACTGTTGCTGGAGCCATGTGTACCCCTTTCATTGGTGGTTTAATTCCTGGGAGCTCTGGAGGTACTGGTTTGTCCATATTATTGTTCCTCCTATGGGCTTGCAGACCTCTTCATCTCCTTGGGTCCTTTCTCTAGCTCCTCCATTGGGGACCCTGTGCTCAGTCCATTGGTTGGCTGTGAACATCCAATTCTGTATTTGTCAGGCACTGGCAGAGCCTCTCAGGAAACAGCTATAACAGGCATTTGTCAGCAAACACTTTAGAAAATTGGACAAAGTACTACATGAAGACCCAGCTATACCACTCCTAGGCATATACCCAAAAGATGCTCCAACATGTAATAAGGACACATGCTCCACTATGTTCATAGCAGCCTTATGTATAATAGACAGAGGCTGGAAAGAGTCCAGATGTCTCTCAACAGAGGAATGGATACCAAAAATGTGGTATATTTAAACAATGAAGTACTATTCAGATACTAAGAATAATGAATTCATTAAATTCTTAGGCAAACTAGTGAAAATATCATCCTGAGTGAGGTAACCCAATCACAAAAGAACATAGATGGTATCCACTCACTGATAAGTGCATATTAGCCCAGAAGCTTGGAATACCCAAGATACAATTCACAGACTATTTGAAGCTCAAGAAGAAGGAAGACCAAAGTATGGATATTTTGGTCCTTCTTAGAAATTGGAACAAAACAGCCATGGGAGGAGATATATAGACAAAATGTGGAGCAGAGAAGAAAGGCCATCCGGAGACTGCCCCACCTGGGAATTTATTGATATTTCTTTATTTAGATTTGTATCTCATTTTTTAAATTATGTTGTTTTCCTGATGTTCTGGGTGTTTTCTTTAGTTCTTTATATATTTTGGATTATTATCCTTCTAATTGATGTTTAAATGGTAAAAATGTTGTCCATTCTGTAACCTGATACTTTGTTCGAATGATGGTGTTCTTTGCCAGGCAGAAACTTTTCAGTTTCATAAGGTTCCACTTATTTGTTATCATTATTAGTGTCTGTGTTATCAGGTCTTCTAGAAACAAAATCTTTTCCTGTGCTAATGAGTTCAAGACTACTCACCACTTTCTTTTCTGTTAGATTTAGTGAATCTTGCCATATGTTGAGGTCTTTTATTCATTTGGAGTTGAGCGTTGCATAGGGTAGCAAGTAGGGATCTATTTACATTCTACAGTCAGACATCCAGTTTGACCAGCACCATTTTTGAAGATGCTGATTTTCTTCCAGTATGTATTTCTGGTTTCTTGATAAGATATTAGATGTCCATAGGAGTAAGGACGTAGGAAATAACATTCTACACTTGATCTTATCCAAAAGGCCAAGAAGCGATAGGTAATAACATTCTAACAAAACTAAATAATCTTCTTTCATACACTGAAGTGTCTTCTTTCCAAGTCATTATATTGTGTTTCTTTAAAAATCTGTGGCTTAATGCACTATGATATCAGTAATTAATGAATTCATTGGTGGAGAAATACATACATGCAAAACAGTAATGTGCACTGCTGAAAGATGAGCTGGCCATGAGGGCAGTTTTACCATACCTCAGATAGAGACCATGCCCCACATTGATTGGAGAAAATTTTAGGAGAAGTGGAGCTAGAGATGTATGTGACAAATGATTGTGATTGGAATAAGTTGGATCAAGGGGAAATGTTTTCTTGATTGAGAAAATATGCTTATGTCTTTAAGGTTCAGTAGAGATAACCCAAAAGTTTGATTAAAAGAAAAACGTTTACAAATACTGTGATTAAATAGGCAGGTTAATCCTATGTTAAGGCAGTGCAGATTTTATCCTGTTAGCTATAAGAAATCAGTAATGAACTTTTAGCAAGGGAGTACTTTATTAGGAGTGAGTCAGAAATGCTTGATGGAGCACAATGTTGGAATATAGGAAATGCAGAGTACAGTCAGAAACTACTTCAATGACCCACTGATATCCACAGGACTATAGATAGGCAAGATTTCCCTCAGAAATATTTTGAGATGTTCAGCATCATTAAGTAACAACCAGGTTTCATTCAATGTGAAACAACCAAAGTGTTTCAGGCAGGGTCTAAGGAAGGCAGGATGGTTGTTACTCAGAAATAGAACCCAGGAAGCCCACAATGGAGGAGCTGGGAGTCTGTGTGACAGAGCAGAGCCAATAGATTGTCTGTACAGAGCATTAATAGCACTACAAATGGACATGAGAGAAAACAGCTTTCTCTTCTATTAGATGAGATTAAAAGATGCATGAAAGAATTCAAGAAGCAAAGATGATTATTAGCCTAAAGTCACACAATGCAAACTCCTCTTATTAACATTGATTGATGACCTACAGTGTTCCAGGAATATTTGTACCCAGAATCATATTTGAATACTAACTCTACTTTTATATATCTATAGAAGTTGAAAACATTTCTAAAGAGACCCGGTAGAACTGTCCTCTACTTTTTTTGGTGCTTTGATAGTATTTTTAAAATTAATTTCATCATTTTATTGTCTTTAATTCTGTTTACAGGAGATAAAGAAATACAAACATAGCACCAGAGTGTGTTTTAATAGGAGTTGTGATTTCACTGAATACTATCCCCCCTCCTCAAGCAATAAGGTAGAATAAATCATTTCTAGTCAGACCACTGGCAGCTAATAAATAATTCATTCCACAAAATTACTAGGCACCAGATATAAGAAATTATATATTTTGATATTGTGACAAAAATCAATGAAATGAAACTACTTGAACCCAGCCTCAGGTTATATAGCTTGTTAATATATGACTACTTGGTTGTTTAACTATGTCTGGAGTATAAGAGTAAAATGCTAGTAACCATTTATTCAAGTTGTATACATGCCAGATACTAGAATTGTGTGGAATTCACATGATTATCAAACAAATTTATTGTAATTCATGTAATTAATTACTCTGAATAAGAAATAAATTCACAACAGCTAATTTGTAAAGGATGCCTTTTGTCTTCTCTTAGAATCAATCTCATACTTAAATATGAGTTATGTTTCTGTAATGTATACTATGCCTCAGAAATGAGGGTGGATATGATTTTCTTTATGAGAAATTATAAACAAATAATGTGGTAAGAGAATCATAAGTACCAATTAATATTTGTGTGTGAGGTATATGCATTTGTGCTTGCATGCATGCATACATGTGTGTTTATATCTGTGTATATCTATATGTGTGTAAACATATCCATGTACATATGTGCATATGGAGACTAGATACTGATTTTCTATGATCAGTCATTATTATTATTTCTTGAGACATGCTGCTGCAAAGAGCATTCATCTAATCATTGAGCTCTAGGAATTTGCCTATCTTTGCCTCTTTCCCCACCCTTATCGATGGGGTTATAGACAAACACTGCATTGTTTGGGGGCCAAGGAACCTGAACTCACATCTCCATCCTAATGTAGCAGGTACTTAAATGACTTCACCATACCCCAACCCTAATTTTATTTTTACTATTGTTAAAATAGCTCCCCAAATATCAAGTCTGAAGAGTGCATTAAAGAAAAGAAGTATATATGCCTTAATTTCTTAAAATTACAAAAGAGAGGACATAGACTGCAGGAAAGGGCACAGGTTACAGAATGCTAGATGCAGAGAGGAAGAGTCAGGAAGCTTGGGTCAATCATTTCATTATGCCAATGTAGTGGGGAAATACTAGTGGTGCTAGAACAGCTTTGGGGCTTAGTGGAGAAACAGAATGCCAGTGCCAAGGACACTGCACATCTCCTGACTTTACCCATTGTTATTTTTGCCCCACCATGCCTTCTGAAGGATCATCTTAAAATGTTCCCTTGTTATCACATTAGCCAATGGAATGTTAATGTTTTATCCTGATATATTTTAAAAGCATAGGGAAGCATTTCCATTAACTGTAATAAAATTCTATTTACCAAAAACTTCCTGTTTTCCACCCAACTTATGGGTAAGCATTCATGCTGAAAGCCCAGAGTCAGATCAGTGATTTTAAAGTGAGCTGAATTTATATTGAAATGGATTTTCCTAAGTTATTCATTTTTGCAACATAAAAAAGAAATAATTACAAATTTTTATTTCAAATTTAGAAATTAAGACACTTTTTTGCTATTCAGATGGAAATCAGTTCTAGTGTTTAGGATTTAACAGGTTCAAAGAAGAGCATACACCGATGAAAAAAAGAGTGTTCCAGTGCCCCTCCAAGTCTACACATGTACGGACTTTCCCTGAAAGTTAGTTGCCTGCATTTTGCCATGCTTCTCCATTTTTATAGCTGAGCTATAGAAGTTTAGGTAAATTTGGAATTTGCGCCTCACTTCGATGAATTGCAAATATATTCTGCCAGCTTGTGGTTTAATTGTTTTCTAAGCTGACAGGATCTTTTGAAAAATAATAATTACTATTATTTAAGTTTTTCTTTGGTTATTATTGTTTTGTATGATAGGGAGGGTAATTTTAACTGTTAGCTTAATACAACGTGGAATCACCAGAGAATAGTCTTAATGAGAAAGTATCTTTCTTGGGTTGGCCTGTGGGTATTTCTGTGTGGGTTTTCTTGATTGGTAATTGATATAGGGAGCCCCAGCCTATCGTTGGTGGCACTATTCCCTACGTAGAGGTTTTCTACAGACTAAAATAGAGAAGGCTAGGGAGAACAAATAAGCATGTATTTTTGGGTTTTTTTTTCCTATATTTGCTCTTAACTGTGAATATGATATAATTAGGGGTTTGATTTTCTGTCTGACTTTCCCAAAATGAGTGACTGTAATTTAGAATTGAAATCTCAATAAAACTTTGATCACCTAAGATACTTTTAGTCAGGGAATTTACTCAGCAAAGCAAAACTAGTATCCTAAGAAATATTTGTGTATCATGATGTTGGAGATCATATACACTATTTTCTTTTGGAAGTTTTGCAGGCTTAGATCTTTTGGCTCTGAGATACATCTCAAGTTACATTTATCTATAAAGTAAGATGTGAAGTATGATTACTCCTTGCTATTATGCACTGGCCAGTCATCTCAGAATCATTGATTGAAAATATGTTCCCTTTCCTCATTGTGTGGATTTTTAGTCTTAATAGATACTAGCTTTATGCTGAGGGTGTAATTGTATTTCTTCATTGTACTCTACTTGATTGTTCTATTTGTCTAACTTTAGGACAACAGCATGGGATTATGAATGTATTAGATACTGGATATCATCAATTACTTTTCTAGGTTAACTCCATCAGATTTTTCGCTTTTGCTTAGGATAAATGAATAAAACTGCAATTGATAGTGAAAATGTAAATTGCTAATCAAGGTTCATGGCTTTGGAATGGCCATTCTAACTATACAGAAGTTCACTGAAATGTATAGAGGTTGAGACAAGGCAGGTAGGTATCTGAGTGCCTTTATGAAACCAATTATGTGATGTTCTTATTTGTGAGTTAATTATATTAAAGTAATTACGTTAAAAGAAAATTTAAAATAAGCATAAAATAGTGGTGTTGCTTCAAGAAAAAAAGAAGGAGTTTTTGCCTTCACTGATTAAAAAAAAAAAAAAAGCTTATTGATGTCCATGCTTTTAAATAGGTAGGACGTGATTAAGATTACAATTAACCTGAGGTTTAATTTGTGGTGGATATATAATTTTTGAAATTCTGAACTTTCTAAAGCATATGTTTTTCTACATTCTTAGTTTCTCCCAACAGCATTTTTCATTTTCACTACTAATGCTAGATTATTTGAATGTTAGATTTATCAATAAGTATTTTAAGATCTGAAGATCAGTAGTATATATTACCAAATTTTCACTTCCAATATTTTCTATGATTAATATTCTATAATTTGGTTAAATTTTATATTTAATTCTTGTAGTTTTTTCATAACTGTTTAAGGATTCCCTCCATCTGTTGTCAAATTGTTTGCAGATAAAAAACGTTACACCATTTTCCCGTTCTTTGAGGTTTTCATTTATTTTTCTTTTTTTATTAGATATACTCTTGATTTACATTTCAAATGATTTCCCCTTTCCTGGATCTCCTCTCCCCCAAAGTCTCAAAACCCACTTCCCTCCACCTTTTCCCCAATCTACCCCTTCCCACTTACCTGTCCTGGTATTCCCCTACACTGCTGTATTGAGCCTTTCCAGGACCAGGGGCCTCTACTTCCTTCTTCTTGGGCACTATTTGATATGTGAATTGTTTCTTGGGTATTCCGAGCTTCTGGGCTAATATTCACTTATCAGTGAGTGCATACCATGTGTGTTCTTTTGTGATTGGTTCACCTCACTCAGGATGACATTCTCCAGTTCCACCCACTTGCCTAAGAATTGCATGAATTCATTGTTTTTAATAGCTGAGTAGTATTCCATTGTGTAAATATACCGCATTTTCTGTATCCATTCCTCTGTTGAGGGACCTCTGGGTTCTTTCCAGTTCTGGCTATTATAAATAGGGCTGCTATGAACATAGTGGAACATGTGTCCTTATTATATGCTGGGGAATCCTCTGAGTATAAGCCCAGGAGTGGTATAACATGGTCCGCCTGTAGTAAGTATGATGCCCAGTTTTCTGAGGAACCATCAGACTGATTTCCAGAGTGGCTGTACCAGCTTGCAATCCCACAAGCACTGGAGAAGCATTACTCTTTCTCCACATCCTCGACAACACCTGCTGTCTCCTGAGTTTTGGATTTTAGCCATTCTGATTCCTGTGAGGTGAAATCTCAGGGTTGGTTTGATTTGCATCTCCCTGATGACTAAGGATGTTGAACATTTCTTTAGATGATTCTCAGCCAATCAATATTTCTCAGGTGAAAATTCTTTGTTTAGCTCTGTATTCCATTTTTAATAGGGTTATTTGCCTCTCTGGAATCTACCTTCTTGAGTTCTTTGTATATCTTGGATATTAGCCCTATGTCAGATGTAGGGTTGGTAAAGATCTTTTCCCAATTTGTTAGTTGCTGTTTTGTCCTTTTGACAGTGTCCTTTGCCTTAAAGAATCTTTGTAATTTTATGAGGTCCCATTTGTCAATTCTTGATCTTAGAGCATAAGCTATTGATGTTCTGTTCAGGAAATGTTCCCCTGTGCCCATGTGCTCAAGGTTCTTCCACAGTTTCTTTTCTATTAGTTTCAGTGTGTCTGGTCTTATATTGAAGACCTTGATCCACTTGGGCTTGAGCTTAGTACAAGGAGATGAGAATGGATTGACATGCATTCTTCTGCATGCTGACCTCCAGTTGAACCAGCACCATTTGTTGAAAGGCTATCTTTTTTTCCACTGGATGGTTGTAACTCCTTAGTCAAAGATCAAGTGACCATAGATCTGTGGGTTCATTTCTGGGTCTTCAATTCTATTACATTGATCTACCTGCCTGTCACTGTACCAATACCATGCAGTTTTTAACACTATTCCTCTGTAGTATTGCTTGACATTTGGGATATTGATTACCCCAGAAGTTCTTTTACTCTTGAGAATAGTTTTAGCTATCCTGGTTTTTTTGTTATTCCAGATGAATTTGAGAATTGCTCTTTCTAACTCTATGAAAAATGGAGTTTGGATTTTGATGGAGATTGCATTGAATCTATAGATTTCTTTTGGCAAGATGGTCATTTTTACTATATGAATTCCACCAATCCATGAGCATGGAAGAATTTTCCATCTTCTGAAGTCTTCTTCAATTTCTTTCTTAAGAGGCTTGAAAATTCCTATCATACAGATCTTTTACTTATTTGATTAGAGTCGCACCAAGATTCTTTAATTTGTTTGTGACTATTGTGAATTGTGTCACTTCCCTAATTTCTTTCTCAGCCTGTTTATCCTTTGAGTATAGGAAAGCTACTGACTTGCTTGAGTTAATTTTATATCCAGCCACTTTGCTGAAGTTGTTTATCAGCTGTAGGAGTTGTCTGGTGGAGTTCTTTGGGTGGCTTAAGTATACAATCATATCATCTGCAAATAGTGATAGTTTGACTTCTTCCTTTCCAATTTGTATCCCTTTGACCTCCTTTTGTTGTCTAGTTGCTCTAGCTAGAACTTCAGGTACTATATTTAATAAATATGGAGAGAGAGGGCAGCCTTGTCTAGTCCCTGATTTAAGTGGGATTGCTTCAAGTTTCTCTCCATTTAGATTGATGTTATCTACTGGTTTGCTATATTGCTTTTACTATGTTTAGGTATGGGCCTTGCATTCCTGTTCTTTCCAAGACCTTTAACATGAAAGGATGCTGAATATTGTCAAATGCTTTTTCAGCATCTAATGAAATGACCATATGGTTTTTTTTTCTTTGAATTTGTTTGTGTAGTGGATGACATTGATGGATTTCCTTATATTGAACCATTCCTGCATCCCTGGGATGAAGCCTACTTGATCATGGTGAATCATCATTTTGATGTGTTCTTGGATTCGGTTGACAAGAATTTTATTGAGTATTTTTGCATCGATATTCACAAAGGAAATTGATCTAAAGTTCTATTTCTTTGTTGGATCTTTGTGTGGTTTTGGTATCAGCAAAATTGTGGCTTCATAGAATGAGTTGGGTAGTGTTCTTTCTGTTACTATTTTGTGGAATAGTTTGAAGAGTTTTGGCGTTAGATCTTCTTTGAAGGTCTGATAGAATTCTGCAGTGAAACCATCTGGTCCTGTGCTTTTTTGGTTGGGAGACTTTCAATGACCACTTAAATTTCTTTAGTGGTTATGGGACTGTTTAGATGGTCTATCTGATCCTGATTAAACTTTGGTAGTTGGTATCTGTCTAGGAAAATATCCATTTCCTTCAGATTTTCCAGTTGTTTTGAGTATAGGCTTTTGTAGTAAGATCTGATGATTTTTTGAATTTCCTCACTTTCTGTTGTTATATCTCCCTGTTCATTTCTGATTTTGTTATTTTGGATATTGTCTCTGTGGCCTCTGGTTAGTGTGGCTAAAGGGTTATCTATCTTGCTGATTTTCTCAAAAATCAGCTCCTGGTGTGGTTGATTCTTTATATAGTTCTTTCTGTTTCTACTTGGTGGATTTCAGCCATGAATTTTATGATTTCCTGTCTTCTACTCCTCTTGGGTGTATTAGCTTCTTTCTGTTCTAAAGCTTTCAGGTATGCTGTTAAGATGTCAGTGAATGCTCTCTCCATCTTCTTTTTGGAGGCACTCAGAACTATGAGATTTCATCTTAGCACTGCTTTCATTGTGTCCCATAAATTTGGGTTCCTTCGTTTTCATTAAATTCTAAAAAGTCTTTAATTCCTTTCCTTATTTCTTCCTTGACCAAGGTATCATTGAGTGGAGCATTGTTCACCTTCCATGTGTATGTGGGTTTTCTGTTGTTTTTGTTGCCTTTGTAAAACAACCTTACTCTGTAGTGATCTGATAGGAGGCATGAGATTAGTTCATTCTTCTTATTTCTGTTGAGTTTTGTTTTGTTACCAATTATATGGTCAATTTTGGAGAAGGTACTATGAGGTGCTGAGAAGAAGGTACATTCTTTTGATTTAGGATGAAATGTTCTCTAGATATCTATTAAATCCATTTGGTCCAAGACTTCTGTTAGCTTCATTGTGTCTCTTTTTTTGTGTTTCCCTGATCTTTCCATTGAGGAGAGTGGTGTTTTGAAGCAACCCACAATTATTGTGTGGGGTGAGATGTGTGCTTTAAACTTTAGTAAACTTTCTTTTATGAATGAGCATGCCCTTGCATTTGGAGCATAGATGTTCAGAATTGAGAGTTCTTCTTGGTAGATTTTTCCTGTAATCCATATGAAGTATCCTTCTGTGTCTTTTTTGATAACTTTTGGTTGAAAGTCTATTTTATCAGATAATGGAATGGCTACTCCAGCTTGTTTCCTGCAATCATTTGCTTGGAAAACTGTTTTCCTGCCTTTTACTCTGAGGTAGTGTTTGTCTTTGACACCGAGATATGTTTCTTGTATGCAACAAAATGTTGGGTCCTGTTTACATATCCAGTCTATTAGTCTATGTCTTTTTATTGGAGAATTGAGTCCATTGATGTTAAGAGATATTAAGGAAAAGTGATTGTTGCTTCCTGCTATTTTTGATGTAATTTTTATATTTGTGTGGTTATCTTCTATTGGGTTTGTTGAAAGAAGATTAATTTCTTTTTTCTAGTGTGTAGTTTCCCTCCTTTTGTTGGTGTTTTCCTTTCATTATCCTTTGAAGGGCTGGATTTGTGGAAAGATACCATGTAAATTTGTTTTTGTCATGAAATACCTTGGTTTCTCCACCTATAGTATTTGAGAGATTTGCTGGATATAACAGTCTGGGTTGGAATTTGTGTTCTCTTTGGGTCTGTATGACATCTGCCCAGGTTCTTTTGGCTTTCATAGTCTCTGGTGAGAAGTCCAGTGTAATTCTGATAGGTCTACCTTTATATGTTACTTGATATTTTTCCCTTACTGCTTTTAATATTCTTTCTTTGTTTGAGACATTTGGTATTTTAATTATTATGTGAGGGGAGGAATTTCTTTTCTGGTCAACTCTATTTGGAGTTCTGTAGGCTTCTTGTATGTTCATGGCCATCTCTTTCTTTAGGTTAGGGAAGTGTTCTTCTATAATTTTGTTGAAGACTTTACTGACCCTTTAAGTTGGAAATCTTCACTCTCTTCTATACCTATAATCCTCAGGTTTGGTCTTCTCACTTTGTCCTGGATTTCCTGGATATTTTGGGTCAGGTACTTTTTGCATTTTTCATTTTCTTTGACTGTTGTATCAATGCTTTCTATGGTATCTTCTGCATCTGAGATTTTCTCTTCTATCTCTTGTATTCTGTTGTTGATGCTTGAATCTATGACTCATGACTTCTTTCCTAGATTTTCTATGTCCTGGGTTGTTTCCCTTTGTGATTTCTTTACTGTTTCTACCTCCATCTTTATATCCTGGATGGCTTTGTTCAATTCCTTCACCTGTTTTGTTGTGTTTTTCCTTAGTTTTTCAAGGACTTCTACCTGTTTACACGTGTTCTCCTGTATTTTTTAAGGGAGTTATGTATGTCCTTCTTGAAGCCCTCCATCAGCATCATGAGCTGTGATTTTAAATCCAATTCTTGCTTTTCTGGTGTGTTGGGGTATCCAGGACTCGCTGTTGTGGGAGAATTGGGTTCTGATGGAGCCATATTGCCTTGATTTCTGTTAGTAATGTTCTTACATTTGCCTTTTGCCATCTGGCTATCTCTGGTGTTAGTTGGTTCTGCCGTCACTGGCTGTTGCTTGTCCCTCCTATGTGCCTGCAACCCTATCTCAGCACCACTCAGTGATCAGCTTTCCCCTGGCATAGATTGCTGTGGGGCTACCCTGATCCTGGGTGTAGGTCGGACCCTGGCAGACCGAGTCCCAAGTGATCTTACACTCAGATATTCTCTGCGTTCCTGACTGCAGCAGCCTGTTCAGTGGCAGGAGAGAAGATGTTGGCCTCACCTCTATTCGTGGGACTCAATGAAGAGCAGATATCCCCTAGCAGACTAGGTGCATAGAAGTCTGCAGTGTTGCCAAGCCCCTGGGTGCAGGTAGAACCCTGGTGGGGCACATTTGAAGTGATCCTTCACTCAGATGATCTCTGTACCCCTGTCTGCCCCCTGTCTACTCAGTCACAGTGGTAAAGATGGTGGTGCCACCTCTAAATGCAGGACTCCCTCCAAATGTGAGACTCCCCATAGGGCAGATGTCCCCCTGCAGGGTAGGTACACAGATAGCTGTGGCGCTGCTAAGCCCCTGGGTGCAGGCAGAACCCTGGGAGGGTGAGTCCCAAGCAATCCTCCACTCAGATGATCCCTGTGCTCCTGTCTGCCCCTGTCTACTCAGTCACAGTGCTTCATTTATTTTTCTATTCTTTAAAAAAAAACATTTATTTTTTTCAAGACAGGGTCTTATAATGTAGCTGAATATTTCCTAGAACACACTACATAAATTATGATGGCCTCAAATTCACAAAAATCTGACTGCTTCCACCTCCAGAGTACTGGGATTAAACACATGCAACACTACAACTGACTGTGACTTTTCTAGTCTTATTGTTATGGCTGTAACTTAAAACTATGGAGTAGAATAGAAATAATATTCTGACTAGTAAACAAGTCAGTTTACTAGTCCCAAGATAGGGAACCTATGTTTGTGAATTGCCCCTATCAAACTGGCCTGTGTCAATGGGTTTGGGACATTTTCTTGATTAATGTAGCAGTATTCAACCCACTTTGGACAGTAAGAACCCTAGGCAGATGTATAAAAAATGCAAGTTAAGGAGGTGTGTGCTGTCCCAAACCCAAGCTCAACTATCTCGCCACCATCCTCGACATTTTCACCTGGCCTGATACACCAGGGACATCTGTTTTAGACCCTTCCCCCTGCCCCAAATGCCCTGTCCTCCATGTCCACTGGGGCATACCCAGGTCCTCTGAGATGTGCACTCTCCTGTGAGTTACATTTTCCAGACCAAGGATGCCCACCAAAGGACTGCTGTTCCAGGAACATCAAGGTTAGACCTATCTACCCAATATGTGCTACATCAGGAAACCAAGGGACAACCAGATGGCTACAGGCCAGCATAAGAACACAATCAACAAAATACAGGGCATTATGACACCTTCAGTGCACAACTACCCTACTACAGCAAGTCCTGGATATTCTAACACAAGAAAGCACAATAAATGACCTTACATCCAAATATCTTGTATCATATCCTATAAATATGATACAGGTCTTTAAAGAGGAAATAAATAAATCCCTCAAAGAAATAAAGAAAAATACAACAAAACAGGTAAAGCCTTTTAAAGAAGAAATTAGTGAATATAAAGAAATACAAGAAAATACAATCAAACAAGTAGGTCAGGGTTGAGTATGTTTGGCTCAGGGTGTGGAGGCATGGCCTTGTTGGAGGAAGTATGTCATTGTGGAGCTGGGCTTTGCAAACTTTCTCCTGTCTGCCTGCAAGCCAGTCTTTTGTTTGCCTTTAGAACAAGATGCCAAACTATCAGCTCCTTCTCCAGAACTATGTCTGCTTGGATGTTATCATGCTTCCTGCTACGATGATAATGGACCAAACCTCTGAAACTTTAAGCCAGTCCCAATTAAACGTTGTCTTTTATATGAGTTTCCTTACTCATAGTGTCTCTTTATAGCAATGGAATCCCTAACTAAGACACAGATGAAGGAAGTAAATAAAGACCTGAAAAAAGGAAACATAACCAATAAAGAAAATACAAATACAAACTGAGGGAATCTGGGAGATGGAAAATCAAGGGAAGAAAACAAGAACAATGGATACCATCATCACAAACAGAATAAAAAGATGGAAGAAGACACAATATCAGGCATAGAAGATACAATAGATGAAATTGGTACAACAGTACCAAAAAAAAAGGTAAATCTAAATGTTCTTGACACAAAACATCCAGGAAATCTAGGATTCTATGAAAATACCCAACCTGAGAATAGTAAGAATAGAAGGTAAAGAATTTCAGTTCCAAGTCCCAGAACATATTTTCAACAAAATCATAGAAGAAAATTTGCTCTACCTAAGGAAAGAGATGACTATAAACATACAAGAAGCTTACAGACCACCAATTAGACTGGACCAGAAAAAAATCCACCCACCAAACAATAATCAAAACACTAAATCTACAGAACAAACAAATAATGCTAAAAGCTTAAAGAGAAAAAGAGGCCAAGTATCATACAGAGCCAGACCTATCAGAAGTACACCTGACTTCTCAACAGAGATTCTGAAAGGTAGAAAGGCCTGGATAGATATGTTGCAACCTCTACGAAACCATAGGTGTTAATCTAGACTACTATATCCAGCAAAAGTCTCAATCACAGTAGATGGACAACAAAGTTTAAACAATATCTATTCACAATTCTAGCCCTATAGATAATAGCAGAAGGAAACTCAAGGAGGTAAACTACACCAAAGAAAACACAGGAAATAAATAGTTCCACACCAGCAAAAAACAAAATAAGGGAAGCACCCAATAGAGAGACAGACAGACAGATAGACACACACACACAGACACACACACACACACACTCATTCATTGATGCCACCAACATCAAAATATGGAACTAATAATCATTGGTCATTAATATCTTTATACATCAATAGACACAATTCATCAATAAAAAAGACACAGGCTAACAGAATGGAAGTGAAAACAGGATTCATCATTCTGCATATATGAACATCATCAACATGATCAACAAAGATAGACATTATATCGAGAAAAGAGCTAGCAAAAAGTTTTCCAAGCAAGCAGAATGAAGAAGCCATGTGTAGCAATCATTCTAATATCTAATAAAATACTCTTTCATCCAAAATTATTCAAAAAATATGGAGGAGGACTCTTTATACTCATCAAAGGAAAAATCCACCAAGATGAAGTCTCAATTTTGAACATCTATTCCCTAAATGCAAGGACACCCCCATTCATAAAAGAAACATTACTAACAATTAATTTGCACATTGAATCCCATAAATTAATAGTGGAAGACTTTAGCATCCAACTTTTACTAATGGACAGGTCATTGAGATAGACCTTAAACAAAGAAATATTAAAAACAACTGAGGTTCTGATCCAAATGGACCTAAGATATAACTACAGAACCTTTCACCTAAACACAAAAGAATATACCTTTTTCTCAGCACATCACAGAACCTTCACAAAAATTGACCTTGCAATTGGATGAAAAGCAACCCTCAACAGGTACAAGAAAATCGAAATAATCCCTTGTATTTTATCTGATCACCATTGATCAAAGCTTGACTTCACAACAAACAAAAACCTATATCCTCAGGGAAACTGAACAACTCTATACAGAATGAGTAGTAAGGAAAGAAATAAAGAGAGAAATTAAAGACTTTCTATAATTCAATGAAAATGAACGCATAGCATATCCAACCTTATAGACTGCAATTAAGGTAGTGGTAAGAGGAAAATTCATAACACTAAGTGCCTTCATAAAAAAATATTGGAGAGTTCTAATACTGGCAATTTAAAAGTATGACTGAGAGCTCTAGAAAAAGAAAAAGAGGAGGAGGGGGAGGAGGAGGAGGAGGAGCAGAAGCAGTAAACACATCCAAGAGTAGATGGCAGTAAATAATTAAACTGAGGGATGAAATCAATGAATTAGAAACAAGGGAAACAATACAAAGAATAAACAAAACCAAGAGCTGCTTCTATGAGAATATAAAAAAGATAGACAAATCCTTAGCCAAACTAAAAGACTATTATCCAAAATATACAGAGAACTCAAGAAACTAGACACCAACAAACCAAATAACCCAATCAAAAATTGGGTACAGAGTTAAAGAGACAATTCCCAGCATATGAATCTCTAATGGATGATCAGTACTTAAAGATATGTTCAGCATTATTAGTCATGAGAAAAATGCAAATAAGCAGCGGGGACAGTAGTCTTCCCTTCCAGCCACCATTTGCAATAGGGAACCAGGCAGCTCCACAGCCTTCTGGGCTTAGCCCACCAGAAGAGAGTGATCTCCCAGCAGTGATTTCTCTTCTGAGCGCGGAGGTGAGATATCCACCTTCTCTCTGGAGGGGTACAGCTAGGAGTGCACAAGGCATATGATCATGGTTGCTTCGGGGACAGAAGTCTTCCCTTCTGGCCGCCATTTGCAGCAGGGAACCAGGCAGCTCCACAGCCTTCTGTGCACAGACCCTGCCAAAAGAGAGTTGGTCTCCAAGGAGCACAGATACAGGTTTACAGGCCCATAGGAGGGGCAAGCTCCAGCCAGAGACAAGCAGAGACCAACCTACACCAGAGATAACCAGATGGCAAAAGGCAAGCACAAGAACCCTACCAATAGAATCCAAGGATACTCGGCAACATCAGAGCCCAGGTCTCTGACCACAGCAAGTCCCGGATGCCCCAGCACACCGGAAAAGCAAGAGTTGGATTTAAAGTCTCTTCTCCTGATGCTGTTAGAGGACATCAAGAAGAACATAAATAACTCCCTTAAAAAAATACAGGAGAACATGGGTCAAATGGTAAAGGCCCTTAAAGAGGAAACACAAAATTCCCTGAAAGAAATATAGGGGAGCTTGGGTGAACAGGTAGAGGTCCTTAAAGAGGAAACACAAGAATCCCTGAAAGAATTACAGGAGAACACAAACAAACAAGTGAAGGAACTGAGCAAAACCATCCAGGATCTAAAAATGGAAGTAGAAACAATAAAAATATCACAAAGTGAGACATCTCTGGAGAAATAAAATCTTGGAAAGAAATCAGGAGTCATAGATGCAAGCATCAACAACAGAATACAAGAGATAGAAGAAAGAATCTCAGGGGCTGAAGATACCATAGAAAACATTGACTCAACAGTGAAAGAAAATGAAAAATGCAAAAAGCTCCTGGGCCAAAACATCCAGGAAATCCAAGACACAATGAGAAGACCAAGTCTAAGGATTATAGATATAGAAGAGATTGAAGATTTCCAACTTAAAGGGCCAGTAAATATCTTCAACAAAACTGTAGAAGAAAACTTCCCTAACCTAAAGAGAGAGATACCCATGAACATACAAGAAGCCTACAGAACTCAAAACAGACTGGACCAGACCAGAAAGTCCTCCCAGCACATAATAATTAAAACACCAAATCCATTAAACAAAGAAAGAATATTGAAAGCAGTAAGGGAAAAAGGTCAAGTAACCTATAAAGGCAGGCCTATCAGAATTACACCAGACTATGAGACGATGAAAGCCAGAAGATCCTGGGCAGATCTCATACAGAACCTAAGAGAACACAAATGCCAGCCCAAACTACTATACCCAGCAAATCTTTCAATTACCATAGATGGAGAAACCAAGATATTCCATGAGAAAACCAAATTTACACAATGTCTTTCCACAAATCCAGCCCTACAAAGGATACTAGATGGAAAATGCCAACATGAGGAGGGAAACTACACCCTAGAAAAAGCAAGAAAGTAATCTTTTTCCAACAAACCCAAAAGAAAGTAAACACACAAACATAAAAAGAACATCATAAATAACAGGAAGCAACAATCACTATTCCTTAATATCTTATAACATCAATAGACTCAATTCTCCAACAAAAAGCATAGTCTAACAGAGATGTTTTTCGTGTGGATCTTCTATTTTATCAGAAAATGTTTGTGACTGCTCTTTTAGTTCAGTAATGCTTTTTGTGTCTACCATTTTGACTGTATTATTTTCCATGATAATATTTAATTTTAACATTTTTTCTGTGTATTTCTTCGATTTTGTCGAGGTGTTTTTCATGTAGATCTTCGGTTTTATCAGACAATGTCTATAATTTTACTTTCAATAAACACAGGAACATTTTTATACCTTCCATTTTATCTGTATAATTTTCCATGTAATAGTCAGTTTTATCATGTTTTTCTATATATTTCTTGAATTTTTTCAGGAATATTTTCCTTGTAGATCTTCAATTTTGTCAGAAAGTGTTTATAATTCCACTTTCAAAAAACTTAGGAATATTTTTATGCCTACCATTTTATCTGTATAATTTTTCCATGAAATATTCAATCTTAAAGGGCTTTTTTTTATATATTTCTTCAGTTTTATCAGAGTTATTTTCCATGTAAATCTTCAATTTTATCAGAAAATGTTTATAATTTTACTTTCAATCAACTTAGAAATATTTTTATGCCTAGCATTTTATCTGTATAATTTTACATGTTAATCTTCATTTTAATGTTTTTCCATATATTTTTTCAATTTTTTCAGAAATATTTCCCATGTAAATCTTCAGTTTTATCAGAAAATGTTTATAATTTTACTTTCAATCAATTTAGGAATATTTTAATTCCTACAAATTTATCTATATAAATTTCTTCAATTTTTTCAGAGATATTTTCCAGGTAAATCTTCAATTTTATCAGAAAATATTTTTACTTCTACTTTCAATCAATTTAGGAACATTTTTATGCCTACCATCTTATCTGTATAATTTTTCATGAAATAGTTTTAACGTGAATTTCTATATATTTCTTGAGTTTTATCAGAAATATTTTTCTGGTAGATTTTCAATTTTATTAGAAAATGTTTATAATTCCACTTTCAATCAACTTAGGAATGTTTTCATGCCTACCAATTTATCTGTATTATTTTTCCAGGAAATAGTCAATCTTAAGGTGTTTTTCTACATATTTCTTCAGTTTTATCAGAGATATTTTCCATGTATATTTACACAATGGAATACTACTCAGCAATTAAAAACAATGAATTCATGAAATTCTTAGGCAAATGGGGAACAGGAGGAGGGAAGAGGGCTTATGGGTCTTTTGGGGATCAGGGAACCGGGAAAGGGGAAATCTTTGGAATGTAAATAAAGAATATAGAATATAATAATAATAGAAAAATGCAAATAAAACCTACTTTAAGACTTCATCTTACACCTGTCAGAATGGCTAAAATCAAAATTTTCAAGTGATAGCACGTGGTGGCAAGGATGTGAAGCAAGTCAAACACTCCTCCGTGCTGATCAGAATGCAACTTGTACAACTACTTTGGAACTCAATTTGACAGTTTCTCAGAAAATTCAGAAGAGTTCTATTCCAACAACCAACTCTACCACTCCTCTCTACCACAGGGACACTTAGTCAACTGTGTTCATGGTAGCCCATAGTTCATAGAAAATTGGAAAGAATAAGGAAAATGTAATGCTTCTTCACAATGAAATACTATTTGACTATTAAAAACAAAGACATCATAAAATGTGCAGGCAAATGGATTGAGAAAGAGAATACCATCCTGAATGAGGTAACCCAGACCCATAAAGACATGTAAGGAAATACCGATAAATAGTAGAATTATTGAGATACATTGAGTATATGGTAATCAGTATGGAAATGGGGAGCATTATCTAAGTACACGGACATCTAATAATTTCTCAGGAGGAGAACATGAATGCAGTCCTCAGACCACCAATGAGGGTTCACCAGGTATCAGTGCACACATATAGGATAAGAGTAAAGGCAAAATGAGGTGACAATATGCACAAATGCATCAGCAGTCTTTCATATTCATAGATCCTGGGTGCCCTTGAATGGTACCTGTGCTGTGGCACACAGTGCAGAGAACAGTCAATGAGGCAGATCTCATATCAGAATCTTTCCACTAAAGCATATACACATCACTAGTCTCTATAGTCATAGGCAAAAGACATGAGTCCACAATTAAATTTTTAAGAACTTTTAGCATGGTGTGTATATTTTAGAGATCTGTAGAGATGCAAAATCAATACCAAACAAGAAAGTAAGAGAGAATTTTGTGAATTGGTTCACAAGATTGTGGGACTGCCAAGACTGAATATCTCAAGGCCAGAGATTCTGGCCAAGCTAATATTATAGTTCACCTCCAAGGACAGTCTGTTAAAACAACAGACTATTTTTTGTTCTCCTTAGGTGTGTGTGTGGAGAGGGTGACACTTTTCTTCAGGACTTTGACATGAAGCATATTCATATTATTGATGACATTCTAAATTATTACAATCTGCTCTTAATATTGATCTCATTAATGAAATACCTTCATATACTACACGGATCAACAGGACAAATAAGAGTACAACAGTCTTGTCAAACTGATTAGTACCATTGATCATTACACATGCATACTGTTTTATTTTGCTTTTTGCTTTCATGTATGTATGTATGCACTCATAGCTGCATATGTATGTGTGAGTACATGTATATAGAGGCATTGATGTCTTCCTTGATTGCTCTCCACCTTTCAGATGTAGTTCCTATTAGTAAGTAAATACCAGAGTATCTCAACCCCTCCCCCATTTTTCTACTCCTTCCAATTGCTTGAGTATCAACATCTCTATCTAATTGAAGAATATAGTACTTTTTTCCTGGATTGGATTTTCCACAAATTCCTGTCTTTCTTGGCTGTCAGTAAAACCACAGCTCATCAATTTGGCTAGCCTGAACAGCAAACTCCAAGAATCCTGTTTCAATCTTCCTAGGGCTAGAATTACAGATGCCAGCATGCCTGGCTTTTATAAGGGCACTAGAGATAGAACTGAGGTCTTCATACTTGCTTGCCAGGTACTTCATTGTTTGAGGTATCTTCTCAATCTCAATTTTATTTTATTCTGGTATATAAGATGTACTATAATAATTCAGATATATTTTTAAAAAGAAATATATCAGAAAGCAAAAGGACATTTTGACTATTTTCTTCTTGACTCTCAGTAAACTTTGTACATTCTATGAAACATATATTATTCTAAGAAATGCTGCAAACTAAGATGGAGGGCCAGTATAAGAAATGGTAACAGAATGAATAAGTATAATTATTCTCTGTCAAGGCAAAGAAGGAAAAGCAGAGGAGGGACTGCAATTAGCAGCAGCAGTCAGCAGGGAACTAGAAGTGTAGGTCTGACTCTGGCCATGGTACTGTGGATAAACGAGCACTAGGGGACACAGCTGTCAGGGGATTTGGGATTTTGGATGGATCTAACATGATTGTTTACTGTGCCCATTCTGGACATGGCAATATATATGCTTCTGTTTCACTATGTCATCATTATATTATTGGTGTCAAGAACTATTCTTGAAAACAGCTGTGAGCTATAAACTAAAGAAGGAATTTATAGTTGCCACTTACCAATTTAAAAAAAAAAGAGTGCTATTGTAGTCAGACAGCATACCTACATTAAAAATTATATTCATGAACTGGCTATAGTGTAGCCAGGGGTCATCCTATTGAAGGCATGGTAAATGGTTTGTGTGCAATATCTAAGCCTGCCCCTTTTTTTTTATTTTCTAAGTTTCTTTTATTTACATTCCAAATGATTTCCCCTTTCCCGTTTCCTCCCTCCCCGAAAGTCCCATAAGCCCCCTTCCCTCCCTCTTTTCCCCATTCAACACCTTCTCGCTTCTCTGTCCTGGCATTCCCCTACATCCAGTCTTTCCAGGACCAGGGGCCTCTCCTTCCATCTTCTTGGAAATCTATTGATATGCGAATTGTGTCTAGGGTATTCCGAAATTCTGGGTTAATATCCCCTTATCAGTGACTGTATACCTTGTGTGTTCTTTTGTGATTGGGTTACCTCACTAAGGATGATATTTTCAAGTTCTGACCATTTGCCTAGGAATTTCGTGAATTCATTGTTTTTAATTGCAGAGTAGTATTCCATTGTGTAAATATACCACATCTTCTGAATCCATTCCTCCGTTGAGGGACATCTGGGTTCTTTCCAGCTTCTGGCTATTATAAATAAGGCTGCTATGAACATAGTGGAGCATGTGTCCCTATTGCATGCAGGTAAAGCCTCTGGGTATATACCCAGGAGTGGTATAGCCGGACCCTCCGGGAGTGTCATGCCCAGTTTTCTGAGGAACTGCCAGACTGCTTTCCAGAGTGGTTGTACCAGCTTGCAATTCCACCAGCAGTGGAGGAGTGTTCCTCTTTCTCCACATTCTCGCCAACAACTGCTGTTTCCTGTGTTTTTGATCTTAGCCATTATTGACAAATGGAACCTCATTAAATTACAAAGTTTTTGCAAGGCAAAAGACACTGTCAAAAAGACAAAGTGGCAACCAACTAACTGGGAAATGATCTTTACCAACCCTACATCCGACAGAGGGCTAATATCCAATATATACAAAGAACTCAAGAAGTTAAACTCCAGAGAGGCAAGTAACCCTATTAAAAATGGGGTACAGAGCTAAACAAAGAGTTCTCACCTGAAGAATATCTAATAGCTGAGAAGCACCTAAAGAGATGTTCATCATCCTTACTCATTAGGGAAATGCAAATCAAAACAACCCTGAGATTCCATCTCACATAAGCCTGCCTTTTAAACAGTCAATGAGATAAGAATTGTCATTCCCATTTTTACAGATGAGAAAAGAGATGCTCAAAACTTTGGGCTTTAGAGGCAGGCAGAATTCAAGAATGTTTCTTTTCAGTGCAGTCCCTGACCTGTGAAACTGGGACTCAGGGCAATGTCATTTGCTTGTTATTAGAAGTAAGTGATTTATAGACAGTACAAGTCTTGTATTTCCCCACTGTGAATAAGAAAATCCTCCAGCATATTGAAGAGCCTTATAAAAAGATGGATATACTTCCCTCCTTGACTTTATAAGAAATCATAGTTATACACTAAAAATAATTCATTACTTCAGAAGTGCTTCCTCTAACCAGCATTTATCTTACTCTTTCAAATAATACATGCATTGTCAGAAAATAGCTAAATAGTTTCTTTAAAGCTGTAAATTATGTAAACATGATTTTTCACTTTCCAAAGTAATGACAAACAAAATCTGAAAACCAAAAGGGCGGTGGGAATGGAAAAGGAACTCTCAAATGTAAGAAAATGGAGCTGAAAGTCTAACTACTTAAGTAAACTCCCAGAGACCCCTGGAGCAATCTTAAAATATCTTCTCTGAAAAAATAAACCAAACATGATCACTTGAGATCAGTGTGCATGTAAATCTTGAATCCATTCCAAAGCACTGGACAGAGGATACTCACCTCTCATTCCTAAGTCAGCTGCCCCTGGCCCTGGAATTGCCCATCTATATGAACGTTCATGTTAAATGCCTAGGTGAAACAGTGAGATGACGAGACTATGTCTGTGGATCAAAAAATAAAACATGTCCCTCCCAATTTGCCCTCACTTCATTGACTGCCTACCACAAAGGTCCAAGGGACTTAAGAGCACAGTCTACCTGTGCAGAGGATTATTTGGTACAAAGATAAATTACTTAAATAAGCTGAATAAAATAATATTAAATGTATAAGCAGATGAACAAAACTGCATACGAATTATGTATCATCCAAATAATAAAATTATGATGAAATCCCACCCAGTGCAGTAGATGATTACAGAGTAAACTTCCATTTAGGTTAATTAACTAAGTACACTTTTTAAAATTTGATATTAGGCTAGTGTAAAATTTTCCATTAAAACAAAGGATCTTTTCTTAATTACTACGAAACTAACGTCCGTCCTTTTGGTTGTGTTGTTTTGGGTGTTTGTTTTGTTTTGTTTAAATACTATGAAACAGTTTAGATGGATAATACAAGGCTTCATTAATTGAATGCAAAAAAAAAGGAGACAGCTCCCAAGAATGTGACTTAGAATTCCTTGATGTTTTGTTTACAATCCTGACAAATGCAGGCAAACAAAACTAATAAATGAAAAGGACCTTCAAATCTTTAGAAGGCAAATATTTTCAGATTTAGGAAAACTCTGTTGTTTGAATGTTTCTATTTAAAATAATTAAGGTGCAATAGAAAACAACCATTTTTCAATAAAGTAGTGTCTAGGTGATATTTTAGAAACAGCAATAATATACAGTGTTAGAGGAAAAATACAAAGAAAAATGACAAAAAAGTGTTTTTTCCTTTCACTTAGCTCCCAGCAGTAGAATTGTAAATTGTAGGATATAGTGTATGTGAACTTTTACTAGAGTATGTCACCACCCTCTGGGACAATGCTTCCATGCAATTCATAACTGGAGACAAATCTTGCTATGACATTGAAGATATTCCTATGACAGTCTTTCTCTTCCTTAGAAATTTCCAGGCAGCAATCATCCCTATCGCCTACTCCTAGCCCCAGACAACCTAGCAACAACAAAATACATTTCTCTTTTACTGTGTGACTTTCCCCATGTCTTGTCATTATATTTCTGAAACACAACTTTCGAGACAAAGCCTACCTAGAATTTTCTAAATTTTGTATTGCTCATTTCTAGGCTTCCTTTATGGTCCTTGGAAATCACAACACAATCTTTTTTATCACTTGGTATTATTAATTTAGTAATTTACAGTATTTTCTTCAGATTGTTTATTGATAGATTTCTTAAAGCTGAAAATATTTCCACATTCTTTGTTTCTCTTGCTCTCAATATAATATTTCTTTCCATGAAGATTGGTACTCCACAGTAAGGTTACTAATATCAAATGATGTCTCAAGGATTGAACTTTTGGGGAGGGTTGGAGTCAAACCTAAAGTCAATACAGACTGCAAAATTAGACAAGATTAGTGTTTCCCCACTGCATAAAAATGTATTTGAAAACTTAGTACCATAATTATACTTAATTCACTTAACATATTCCCAAAATCTAATGACCATTTCATGCTGTTAATATCTTTATTCTTGGATTAACACCTAAGTTTGCAATAAGGAATAACCACAAAAACAAACAAACAGGCAAAAGAGAACAACAATATCAAAAACCCCAAAACAACAACAACAACAAAAATCAGAAGCAAAAAGGTTTCTTTGATTCACTGTGAACTGAATTCACTTCAGGTAATTATTGCCAGGATCTGAAAATGTGATGGTTCTTTTATCACTTCAGCATGTTCAAAGGCATGGGGATTACCAAGAATCTGGATTTTGTTTAAGGACTTTCTGCCTAAGGAAAGAAAAGCCAATAAAACAACAAATAGGCGCTCCTCTTTTAAATTACCCCACTGAGTAAAGGACACCACATGACCAGCTCTGAATAATTAACTTTCACTGTTCCAACAGTGATGTTCTACATCTGAATTGCATCTTCTCAATAAATTCTCCTAGTGAGAAACTACCATGGACTCACGACAGATGTCATTCTTCCAAACTTTTACTTACTCAAATCATTTTCTGAAAGCCATCATTAGAATCAAATTAAAATAAAGCTGGGGCTTTATAAATAAAACTGTCAGAGAAGATAAAAGATTTTACATTTGACAGTAAAGCAAATGATTTTTCTACTCTGTTGGGGTTTCAAAATAGGCAGTCTGTCTGAATGAGTTATTGTCCATTAATGACACATTAATGCAGGGGAAGTGGGGGAGAACATTCCAAGAAAAGTTTTCAAATAAATGATATCTCGTGCCCAGAGGCAATGGGGAAAGCTAAGTATCCAAGTGGATGGAAGTCTAAGGGAGGAACATTTGTAAGATCAGATGCTCATAATTCATTAAGATCGCAGAACATGGCAGAGAATCTGGAGCGAATTTTCTGCATCTACAGGAGAAGAGGTCATGAAGTACCTGTCTGTAGTGGATTTTTACCTAATCATTATCAAGACCAAGAGTGTGGCCAGAAAATAAATATTAAAAAAAACAAAACAATAACAACAACAACAAAACAAAACAAAACAAAAAACAAAAACCAGACAGACTTATTACTAGAAGCAGTACTAAGAAGAGCACTAGAGATATTTGCAGAACAGTCTCTTCTCTAACAGATCAATCAGAGGCAGTAAACTGGAGAAGCTGCAAGTGCTCGTGGAGCCCATACAGTCACAAGTCTATGGCTGCACACTTCTGAGCATGCTCAGTTGAGGATCATTATACATCCAGAAAGAAGATGGTCATAAATACTTCTGGGCTTACACTTTACTATGCAGAGTTACTCTAGATCACTTAAAAGAATGAGTCTGAGTGACTCTGTGATCCTGGTTGGCTCTTTTAAACAGTCTTAAGTGAAACACATTCTTCTGCAGCTAAGGCCAGCTGTTGCTTTAGCAGATTCCCAGCATGCTTCTGTTGGCTTACAACTCTCCATAACTCAGTTTCAGGGGATCATATGCCAGAAGGCATCCTTGGGCACTGGGTTTGCTGAAGTGTACATATTTACATGCACCCAAAATATTAATATAAAATGAAACAAACTTTTAAAAAAAAGAACTTTGGAGGTTAATTAAACATTGTTTGAATACAGAAGTTTTTCCTCCCTAATTGTATCTTAAAGGTGCTTTCCTCCAGACATCAACAGTAAATACTACATTCCTGAACATAACCACAGGAGTCATAAAACCATGAAAGAAGATATGTGTAGAATGCCTGAAAGAAATGGACCTGTGCCCCAGAATTCTATGAAAGAGTTTGCATACATGACCTTGCTTGCCAATTTTCTTTTGATACTATGAAATACTGAATCTTATAAAAGAAGGTGCACTGGTAGGGTTGCAAGCTGATACAACCACTCTGGGAATCAGTCTGACGGTTCCTCAGAAAACTGGGCATGATACTACCGGAGGACCCTGTTATATCACTCCTGGGCATATACCCAGAGGATTCCCCAGCATGTAATAAAGGACACATACTTCACTATGTTCATAGCAGCCCTATTTATAATAGCCAGAAGCTGGAAAGAACCCAGAGGTCCCTCAACGGAGGAATGGATACAGAAAATGTGGTATATTTACACCATGGAATACTACTCAGCTATTAAAAACTATGAATTCAAGAAATTCTTAGGCAAATAAGTGGAACTGGAGAATGTCATCCTATGTGAGGTAACCCAATCACAAAAGAACACACATGATATGTACTCACTGATAAACAGATACTAGCTCAGAAGTTCGGAATAACCAAGGCACAATTCACAGACCAAATGATGCCCAAGAAGAAGGAAGAACAAATTATGGATACTCTGGTCGTTCCTAGAAGGGGGAACAAAATACCGACAGAAGGAGATACAAAGTGTGGAGCATAGACTGAGGGAAGACCATCCAGAGACCACCCCACCTAGTGATCCATCCCATATACAGTTACAAAACCCAGACACTATTATAGATGCCCACAAGTACTTACTGACTAGAGCCAGATATAGCTGTCACCTGGGAGGTTCTGCTCTGCATGACAAATACAGAGGGGAACACTCACAGCCAGCCATTGAACTGAGCACAGGGTCCCCAATGGGGGAGCTAGAGAAAGGACCCAAGGAGCTGAAGGGGTTTGCAGCAGCACCATAGGAGGAACAATGATATGAGTCACCCAGTACACCCAGAGCTCCCAGGGACAAAAACATCAATAAGATAGTACACATGGTGTTACACATGGCTCCAGATGCGTAAGCAGCAAAGGATGACCTTGTTGGACATCAAAGGGAGGAGAGGACCCTGGTCCTGGAAATGCTCGATACAGCAGTGTAGGGGAATACCAGGACAGGGAAGCAGGAGGGGGTTGATTGGGGAACAGGGGAAGGGGCGATGGCTTATGGGACTTTGGGGGCGCCAGGAAAGGGGAAATCATTTGAAATGTAAATAAAGAATATATCTAATAAAAAAAATAAAAGAAGGTGCAAAGAGAGGTTGTTCTTAACAAAATATTTAGTATGTAAGTTTGATTTGTCTAAAAAACAGTAGTATACTGTATATTATGGTAAGTAGTGAAGGTGTGTGTGTGCGCTTGTGTAGGTGTAGATTAGTTGATAATGTCCTTGGCAATACATAGGTGATTGTAGTGGCTATTCTTGATTGTCAACTTGATTGTATCTGGAATGAACTCTGACTGGATCTTGGCTTGGAGATCTTGAGGCATAGTGGCTATGAATCCCGAAGAATAAGACAGGGAGATCTCTGAGATCAAGGTCATCTGGGACAAAGCAAGTCCCAGATCCAGGTGTGGTGGCACACACCTTTAATCTGGGCCACACCTTCTGCTGGAGACCTACATAAGAACATTGGAAGAAGGAAGATTCTCTCTCTTTGCCTGCTTGCCTTGTGGGACTGAGCAACTGCTACATCCTTGGACTTCTATTCATAGAGGCTGCTGACCACTGTTGAGGAGTTAGACTACAGATTGTAAGTCATCAACATATTCCCTTACTATATAGAGACTGCCCATAAGTTCTGTGACTCTAGAGAACCCTGACTAATACAGTGATCCTAGATCTCATTTCCATATCAAAAGCATGCACAATAATTGAAACACATTCTATTTATTTTTTATTATGAAAACAGTTCATGCTTTTCTAGGCAAACAAATAAAGAAAAATTTTAAAAAAAACTTCACATTTCTGTTTTTTTTTTAAATCTCCAGACCATAAAATCTTTATCTTCATCTGGTTTCTTATACCTTCACAACCCCCAAGGTGTATCAAGCTGAAGTCTTTGGACACTAGAAAAATATAGTCCTACCAACAAGTAAGAAATGAGGTCACCTTACAATGAAAAGAGATCATAGATTGTACTAATTATCATGATTTAACAGCAAAAATGCCACAAAATAATTAAATTCTTCATATAAATTAGTTTTAGCAGTGATTAATTCAAAATAAAATCTAATACATCCATATTTGTCTAATTCAGAATGTATCATGATAGTGCTGACAAACTATCTCTCCAATAGAGAAGAATTGAAAGTAATTTGTATGAGTCCTGAGCTTTCTGTTGTAGATTAAGAATGAATCTTTAGGCAGCATAAAATCTGGCTGAAATAATGAATAAAGATTCTAAAATATAAAGATACCTATCTTATGAAAGTCCATTTTTATGTACCAACTTAAAACAGTTACTGCAGTTATTATTATTATATGTTATTACCATGATCTCTAATTCACTAACTCTGGCAAACAAATTGTTGTTTCTGGTTGTTTTGTTTTTACTTTGTTGTCAGCAAAGTCATATGTTGAAATGTAATATCAAAAATTAAAATATGAATTCATGCATGTTGACTTTAAATGGAAATGAATTTATAGATTGCAGGTGTTTAATTTTATATTCATATATAAAATATATATGATAATATATATAAATATATATGTAAATATATATGATATATACATATTTTGTCTAATTTATAAAAAATATATACACATTTCATCTCATTTTTACCTAACGTGTGAAATAGTAATTGTATTCGTTGCATTATTCCTTATTCTATTTATTTTGTTGCTATAATAAAATCTCATGACCAGGAGCAATTTCAGGAAGAAAGGGTTTATTTGACTTATGGTTTCAGAGGAAGACTTCATATTGATCACAACTGAGTGGCAGGATCAAGAAGAGACAGAGAGAGAGAGAGAGAGAGAGAGAGAGAGAGAGAGAGAGAGAGAGAGAGAGAGAGAGAGAGAATAAAAGAAGAAAGTGGGTTGAGGGTATCAACTTTCAATGCCACCCCTATTGGTGTTATATGTTCTGGGAAGCTTTTAACCTCCTAAGAGTCCCATAACTTACCTAAACCTCTACTAACAGCAGACCAACTCTTGAAGTACATGAGACTATTGGGGATGTTTCTTCTTTAAAACACCACAATTCCCTTACCTGAAGAAGTATCATAATGTATTTATTCTGTTTTAAGTCCTTAAGTTATTGTAAATGTTATGATTTTTTGTTTTCTCGGTGAACATTTACCCAGTATCAGCTTTATAACATCTTTCCTTGGATCATTAAGACATGACTGTAGCTAGTTATATCATTACATTTTATGCTTAACCTTTTCCTTTTTTATGTGAACTTTTTCCCTTTGAAATCTTAGGGCATGCACATGTCTGAAAATTATATGTTGATTATACTTTTGCAGTGGTTAAGTAGATGTGCCAACTTAGCTGAGCTGTGAGATGCCCAAAGACATAGATAGTAATTATTTCTGGATGCATCTATGAGGGTGATTGCAGAAGTTGGCATTTGAGTTGTTAGACTCCTTAAAGAGATGGTCCTCCTCCATGTGCCTGAGTATCATTTTATCCATTAAGGTGGAAAGACAACCAAAAAGGCGAGGAAGGAACTTCTTGGTGCTGCTGCTCATGTATCCAGGACCTGGGGCTTATTCCTCTAGGAATGAGTTTTGCAGGTTCTTAATGCTCCAGACTTGACTGTCATTTATATCGGCAACTTTCTTGGGTCTCCATGGTATGGACTGTGGAACTCACCAGCCTCTGTAATTATATGAAACAATTACTTACAATATTTTTTTCTAAATATAAACAGAGATATACACTCAAAATATATGAAATTTAATAAACATATAATGCAATGCTATAGTTTTCTTAAAGAACCCCAACTAATAAAATCAGTTATTATTAATAGTCTATATTTGTTTTTCTCATGATCAGCAACTATAATCTAATTACAAATCATAGTTCCCTGTCTCATTTTCCAGATTGGTTCATTGATATTGTACTTTAATATATTCTATTCTCTTTTCTGAGTTATTTTCTATTCTATTTCTAGTAATGATTTGAATTTATTGATGGTTCAAATTGTTCAGCTGTTAATTTTGCTACTGTTTGATCTGGATGGATGATTGTTATCATTCTGTCTAAATTCCACCCCACAGTTAAGTGACAATAGCCAGATATGCTTCTTGCTACAGTCACCTGGCAATAGCCAGGTAGGACTATTCCACTATAAAAGGGGCTTCTTGTCCCCTCCCCTCTCTCTTGCTCTCTTACTCCTGCTTCTCTCTTCTCTCTCTCTCTCTCTCTCTCTCTCTCTCTCTCTCTCTCTCTCTCTCTCTCTCTCTCTCTCTCGCCTTCTTGCCTCTTGATCTCTTGCTCCCTCTCTCTCCCCATTCCCTTCCTCCCTCTCTCCACATGGTCATGGCTGGCCTCTACTTCTCTACTCTCTCCCTCTCTCTGCCTCTACTTCACTCTTAACTCCCCTCCCCATGCCCTGAATAAACTCTATTCTATACATCATGTGACAGGTCCTTCAGGGGAAAGGAATACCTTAGTATGGGCCCACTGAGACATCACCTTACCCCACACCTCACCACACCCCATAGAACATATCCCTATACTTCATCGTTTTATAAACACATCAATGATTACTGGTTAGAATAAATGAATATTTTCCACATGGAACAAACACTAAACTGTCAGTTGCTTACATAACAAATTTATGGAGACTAAGGGCATATCTTAGAATGCTTGCCTAACACCAAATACCCTGGATTCTGTCCCCAGTAGCTACTCATCATTTATTTCTTCTTCACTTAAATGACCAAATTGGCTTGACAGTGGAGCCCTTCACACTGTTTCTATATTGGTCTCAACACAAAGCTGTATACAATGAACCAGATAGAAGAGAAAGTGGGGAATTTCCTTGAACACATTGGTACAGGAGACAACTTCCTAAACAGAATATTGATAGCATAGGCACTAAGATCAACAATTAATAAATGGGACTTCATGAAGCTGAACATCTACTGTAAGGTGAAGGATACCATCAATAACAGAAAACAGTATCCAAATGAATGGAAAAGATTTCACCAATGCCACATCTGATATAGGCCTAATATTCAAAATACATAAAGAACTCAAGAGATTAGATACCAAAAAATCAAATTTAAAAACCAAGCACAGTTTGAAACAGATAATTTTCAATAAAGACTGAGAAACACTTCAAGAAATGTTCAATATTCTTAGCCATCAGGGAAATGAAAAACAAAACTACTTTGAGATTCTATCTTATACCCATCAGAACTGCAAAAATCAATAAAATATGACAGTTCATGCTCACAAGGATATTGAAAAAGGTGAACACTCCTCCATTGATGGTATGAATGTAAACTTGTGTACCCATTATGGATATCAATATGTTGGTTCCTCAGAAAATTAGAAATCCATCTACCTCAAGATTAATCCTGAGACAACCTGTCTTTGGGATATATATCCAAAGGAAATTTCATCCTACCATGGAGCGCTTGCTCAAGTATGGTCATTATTGGTGTATTAGTTTGGGTTTTACTGCTGTGAACAGACACCAATGACCAATGCAAGTTTTATAAAAGACATTTACTTGGGGCTGGCTTACAGGTTCAGAGGCTTAGTCCATTGTCATCAAGGCAGAAGCATGGCAACATCCAGGGAGGCATGGTGCAGGAGGAGCTGAGGGTTCTACACCTTTATCCCAAGGAAACCAGGAACCGAGTGGGCATCTTCAGGCATCTAAGAAGAAGATCTCTAAGCCCAACCCTACGGTGACACACTTCCTCCAACAAGGCCACACCTTCTAATAGTGCCACTCCCTGGGACAAGCGTATACAAATCATCACAATTGGTATATTTATAGTTTCTAATTACCAGAACTAGAAACGACCTAGATGTCCCTCAAAAGAAGATTGTATATAAGAAAGCAGTTATATTAGTGTAATGGAGAATTTTCAACTGAGGAATGTTGAATGACTGAGAAGCACCTAAAGAAATGTTCAATATCCTTAGTCATCAAGGAAATGCAAATCAGTATAACCCTGAGATTTCACCTCACACCAGTCAGAATGGCTAAGATCAAATTATCAGGAGACAGCAGGTGCTGGCTAGGATATGGAGAAAGAGGAACACTCCTCCACTGCTGGTGGGATTGCAAGCTGGTCAAACCACTCTGGAAATCATTCTGGCGGTTTCTCAAAAAATTGGACATGATACTACCAGAGGACTCTGTTATACCACTCCTGGGCATATACCCAGGGGATTCCCCAGCATGTAATAAGGACACATGTTCCACTATGTTCATAGCAGGCCTATTTATAATAGCCAGAAGCTGGAAAGAACCCAGAGGTCCCTCAATGGAGGAATGGATACAGAAAATGTGGTATATTTACACAATGGAATACTACTCAGCTATTAAATACTATGAATTCAAGAAATTCTTAGGCAAGTGGGTGGAACTGGAAAATATCATCCTGAGTGAGGTAACACAATCACAAAAGAACATGCATGGTATACACTCACTGAAAAGTGGATATTAGCCCAGAAGCTCAGAATAACCAAGGCACAATTCACATACCAAATGATGCCCAAGAAGAAGGAAGAACAAATTATGGATACTCTGGTCCTTCTTAGACAAGGGAGCAAAATACTGACAGGAGGAGATACAGAGACGAAGTGTGGAGTAGAGATTGAGGGAAAGACCATCCAGAGACTACCCCACCTAGTGATCCATCCCATATATAGTTACAAAACCAAGACACTATTATAGATGCCCACAAGTACTTACTGACTAGAGCCAGATATAGCTGTCACCTGGGAGGTTCTGCTCTGCATGACAAATATAGAGGGGGACACTCACAGCCAGCCATTGAACTGAGCACAGGGTCCCCAATGGGGGAGCTAGAGAAAGGACCCAAGGAGCTGAAGAGGTTTGCAGTGTCATAGGAGGAACAATGATATGAGCCACCCAGTACTCCCAGAACTCCCAGGGACAAAAGCATCAACCAGATAGTACACATGGTGCTACACATGGCTCCAGACGCATAAGCAGCAGAAGATGGCCTTGTTGGACGTCAAAGGGAGGAGAGGACCCTGGTCCTGGAAATGCTTGATGCAGCAGTGTAGGGGAATACCAGGACAGGGAAGCAGGAGGGGGTTGATTGGGGAACAGGGGAAGGGGAGATGGCTTATGGGACTTTCAGAGGGAGAGTGGACCAGGAAAGGGGAAATCATTTGAAATGTATATAAAGAATATATCAGAAAATTGAAAATAAAAAAAATCATTTGGAATGTAATTAAAGAATATAGAAAATAAAATAAAAAAGAATATATCTATTAAAAAAAGAAAAAATACGCAATGGAGTACTACTCAGCTGTTTAAAAAATATTATGAAATTTGCAGGAGAATGAATCTATCTAGGAAAAATCATCCTGAGCAAGGTAACAGAGATTCAGAAAAACAAATATGATATGTTTTCACTTAACAGTAAATGATAACCAAGCTGCAATCTGTAGACCCACAGAGATTAGGTAAACAGGAGAGCTCTAGGAGGGACACATGAATCTTGTTGGATGGGGAAATAAAATAGATGTCTGGCTCATGGGTCATGTGGAAACAGAAATGGGAGGGATCAGTTATATTAGGAGTTGGGATAGAGGGAGAGAGTGCCTGAAGAGATCAGGCTGAGGTTACTACTGAGACAGATTTTTGTTCTCTGCAAATGGATACCAGAGCCTCATTACTGAGGGAAACATCCAGAATTCATTTAACATGGAGAGGATGAGCTAGTGCCTACATGGAACATTTACCCCTATGTTCTAGTCTCTTTGGTGCAGGAAGTTACTCTGTAGGCTCCTGCAATAGAAATCTTGACACACACTAATGTAACAAAACCTCTGACCTACAATCTACAATCTAACGTGCCTGCAAGATGTGCTAGGGCAATGGTGACACAGAACTTGTGGGAGTGGTCAATCAATATCTGATTTGACTTAAGGCCCACTCCATGATAGGAAGTCCATTCACATTTGTTAGATGGCCAGGAACTAGAAACTGCATAGCCCAGAGTTCAAAGGTAGAACCAAAAATGACAGGCCTTTAAAAAAAATATCAGTGAAATGATTCCTACTGATAATTTGCTATACTCTCAGATGTGTGCCTTGTCCAGTCATCATCAAAGAGTCTTCCTTGGACAACAAATAGAAGTGGATGAGGAGACTCACAGCCAGACATGTATGCAAAGATAGTCTAAATTGGAGGTCTCGATTGAATCCCTCCCCTTGGAGCTCAGAGAATCCTTAGGAAGATGGGGCCAAAACATAGAAGTCAGAAAAGATAGAGTATGCCATGAGAATATGACCCACTGAATCAACTAAACAGAGTCCTATGCTTTATAATTCAGTCTTTATGAGGGCAAGCATGTGGTCTACAAGGGTTTACACATCCTCTATTTATATATTATAGCTGTTAGCTTGATATTTTTGTGGTATTCCTAGCTGGGAATATTGTATTTTTGACTCATTTACTTACTTTTGGAACTCTTCTTTTCCTGTTAGATTGGTTGCCTTTTCTGTTGTTGCTGTGAGGGTTTTTGCCTTGTATTATTGAATTTTGTTTTTGTTGTGTTTGGTTGTTGTCTCTTGTGGGACTGGTCTTTTCTGAAGGTAGATGGAGGTCTAGTGGATGGTAGAGAGGGGAGTTAGTTCGGGGACCTAGGAGGAGTAGGGGGAGGGGAAGCTGTAATGAGGATGTATAGTATAAGAGAAAAATCTATTTTCAATTAAAAAAAATAAGAGGGCTGGAGAGATGGCTCAGCGGTTAAGAGTACTGACTGCTCTTCCAGAGGTCATGAGTTCAAATCCCAGCAACCACATGTTGGCTCACAACCATCTATCATGAGATCTGATGCCCTCTTCTGGTATGTCTGAAGACAGTTACAGTGTACTTACATATAATAATACATAAATAAATCTTAAAAAAAATAAGAAGTGGTCCTTCCTATTTCGTATTAAGTAAAACGTCCTCACAGGTGTGCCTTTGATTTTAGGGTTTAGTTAATTCCAGATGTAGTCAAGCAGACAATGGCCTAGCTCCAAATAATGCCAGTCACTCGTAAACAGATTTCATTGGTCTGCTCTAAACACACATTTACCCAACTGCACGGGACTTGAAACACCGCTCCTGTTATATGCATAGCATAGAACAATGGAAAATATTCAGCTGGCAGCATCAGATCAATCCATTTTTAAATTTTTCTATTACACACACACAGACACACAGACACACACACACAGAAACACACACACACACACACACACACACACACACCATATACATTTATTTGGAGACAGTTACCCACAGCTGTATTCATTCTCTTGTCTTGGACTTAGTGTACAAGGTGATTCTCTTATGTTCTTTTGTGCTTTATATATCTTATCTGTCCACACTTGCCTGTGATGAATTTGTGAATCTTTTGAAAGTAGAGCAGATGGAGAGCTATGTTAAATCTGAAGTCAAGCATTGACCTAATGGATAATTTTTTTTTCTTGGCTGAGTGAGCCTTTTTTGGGAGGTTTACAGTGTTTCTTCTGAATTTTGAGGAAATTATATTCTACAGCCTAATAGTTTATTTATTAATCCAGTGTCAGAGCTGGATTAGAAAAAAAGAGCTCAAGTTTAGATTTTCCATCTCAAACACCTCACTCTATATATTGTCTTATGTCCTTTTTTGTAGTATGACTGAGAAACAAGACAGAGATAAGGCTTGTTGCTCTCATAAGCAATGTGTGAGTCAAGGTATTAGAGAAGTACTCATTGGAAGAGGTTTTTTTTATTTTATTTTAAAAGAATTTATTTATTATTAATGTGGGTATTAGGGTTCATAGAGATATGTCATGTTCCACCAGTGAAAGTCAGAGGAGAACTATTTGGAATTAGTTCTCTTTTTCTACCTTGTGGCTTCTGGAGATCACATTTGTCTAGGCTTACCACACAAATGAATGCTTTCATCTGCTGAGCCGTCTTGCCAGCTCTGTTTTAGTCAGAACCAATTGGAGTCTATGATGTTGCCACATAGAAGCCTCATGAGTGCACAACAAGTACTCTTAACTGCTGAGCCATGTCCAATGCTCCTCCATGGGATGTTTTGATACAAAGACATTTGAATGAAATTTAGAAAGAAGAGGAAGTTTCCTTTGTTTTAAACATATATTCTATATTGTATTCATTTTAAATGGCTTAATGTCAGCCACACTTTGTAATAAAAAAGTAGTTCCCAAGCTTTCCACCCCCCTTTTTGTCTATAAGATATATCTGATAATTATAGGTAATTCAGAGAATTATCTGCAGATTAAATTAGTACAGCTTGGGAAATAGGTCATTTTTGAGTTTGTAGGAGGGAGACAGACATGAACAAATAAGAAAATGGAAAAACACATCATGAAATTTATATTGATTGACACTTTAGACATATAAGAATAGTGTAACTTCACACAGTTCCACAGATTGTCCACTACTCAAGGATGCCAAACCAAAAAGCCAAGGGAAGTCAAAAGCCAAGTCCTGTCTGCTTGTACATAATGGGTACGTTATCTGTCCAGAGAAACCTGTGCCTGGCTTCCTAATTCTATAATACAATAACCCTGAATGATATTCTATTTAGAAATTACAATAAACTTAAAAAAATACTCCATTGTCCTAATCTAACAGTAAGAAGTATTCCAAGGAAGTTCAGCATTATAAATGCCCATTTTGCCCTTTTTTCTTATACAGGGCATCTCCACTATCTGCATCTATTGATTTTAAAAGTCTAAGAGAATTCCCAAGAAGGTCAATCATTTTTTCCTTGTATTTATTTCTTCTGAGCCACAGGGCAACTTTTTTTCAGGACATAGGTCCCACCAACTCACTTGGTGCACATAAAACTGCCATTGTTTTTGCTTTAAGACTACCTTTCAGCCTATTTTGCATGATCTTTCTCCCTTAATGCCAAGGTCATCACCACAGGAGAATGGAGGAAGGGGCCAAAATGAGGAAGAAGAATGAAAGTACCTATGGAAACCTTGGAAGTTGCCTCTGGAAAACATCCTAGGCTATCAAATGTCTGCTTGACTTCTGTTATCACCTTTTCCATCTGCTGTCCTACTATACTCCAGCCATCTCAAGAGAAAATATCTTTTTTGTTATGCTTGTTGTCGTGGTACCCAAGACACTCAGAAAGCCATGAAAGAAGGCTTTTCAACTTTAAGAAGAAGAAAACTTGTTGTGGAGGTTGGTAGTTGGGTAACTCTTCAGTGCTCTCTGCGGGTCTCGCTCCTAGACACCCACCAGAGCCCTCTGGATTTGTGAATGAAACATAAACACACACACACACACACTCACTCACTCACATTAATTTTAAATGCCTTGACTAGCTCAAAGGTTGGACAGTTCTAATCCTTTCTGTTGCTAGCAAACACTCCCCTTCAGTACTTCTGAGTTAACATCTTTTAAAATCTACATTTCATTTCTGCTACCCCTAACACAACTATCTCTTCAGGCCTTCCTTTAGTCTTTTTTCCTGTTCTCTCATTTCTAATTTCTTATTAAGTGGGGAGATGCAAAGGAGGAGATAATCACCAGATAATCAAGGATTCCAAGAAAAAGGAATATCATTGATCCGCAAAGTAAAGTCTAGGTTATATTATTTGTCCTCTTTCTGTAATGAAGACAATTTATTACATTTTGCATATGTGCCAAGTGTTTTACATTCATAGTATTTAATCCTTGTGAAGACGTTGCAAGATACCTATTTTTATTTTGGCTCTGTAGGTGAGAAAACATTGGTGAGAAAAGTTAATTAACTTGTTCAAAGATATAGAGCTAACATTTGCAGGGTCAAGACGAATCCCAATGCTGTCTGATTCTATGTATCATGTTTTTCTCCTCACCTTTACTTATTTATTCCTTCTTCCTCAAAAATTGCTTTAAATGGCACATGGTAATGCCTATACATACTTTTATTGCATATAATTATTGTGATATGTATTTGTGTGAATATTCATGTATGTGTATGCATGCCAATGTATATTAAATGTGCAAGTCATTTAGAAAAACTTCCCACAACCCATTAGCTGACCTTACTAAATTCCATAGTAGTGGTAATTTTCTATAACTTTTTCAATGCTTTTCCAAATATACATAAACTCATCTTTTTACAGTAGTAATATTTTTATGCATGTTCATGTATGTGTATAGATACGTGCATGGCTGCACATGTACACACCTATGTGTGGAGGAGGTCAGTTGTCTACATTGAATATCCTGCTCTCCAGGTTATATTATGAGACAGGGTCTCTCACTATTATGATGTATTGGCCAGTGAGTCCCAGGAATCATCCTGTCTTTGCCCCACCAAGGCTGAGGACTACAAATTCAAGCTTTGAGAGTTGTATTTACATGGGACTAAGAGATTGAATTCAGGCCTTCAGGCTCATACAGCAAGTATTTTAGTAGGTAAGTCATCTCTCCAGAAACTGCTATAATCATAAATTTTAGGAGCTATCTTTCAACCTAAGTCAGATGAACTCTTGTCATGAATTGTGTTGTATTTACATTTTTGCATTTACCAGCTGTCTTGCTCTGCATTCTCCTTTTGTATCCAGCTTCCTGAAATGTAGTTTTCTGAATCTTTTATCAGTGAAAGGAAAAACATAGGCAAAATAGAATATTTCTAGGATGACAGTTCTCTGTGAAACACTCTTTCTTCAAAGGTAGTTCCTATTAGTAAGTAAATACCAAAGTATCCAGCCCCTTCCCCATTTTTCTACTTCTTCCAATTGCTTGAGTATCAACATCTCTATCCAATGGAAGAGTATAGTACTTTTTTCCTAGACTGAATTTTCCACAAATTCCTGTTTTTCTTGGCTGACCCTAGTCAGAGAGAACAATGACAGCCAAGGGCATTGAGCTCCTTAAGTGTTAGAACTGGTAATAAATCCTTTCTGTCTGCTGACTCCTGACAAGTTGCCTACATTCTACCACAAGCTGTTATTAATGGGAAGCCTTTCAGCAAGGATCAGGCTTATTCGTGAATCTATCTCATTTTCCACTTCTACCTCATGTCCAAATTCTAGTCATACTTGTTTAACTAGGAGAACTTGACAATCTCATTCATCCTTGGCAGAAAAACTTGAACAAGACAACTCATTCAACTTGTGCTTTATTGTACATAGCCTTTAAATAAATCTAGAACATGGCCATGCCCAACAAATAAAAAGTTCAAGCATTATGGGATACTATAAAAAATATTAATTCTAGCTCCTAAATTAATTTAACAATAAGACAGTGGTTTCTCAGCACTTACGTCACTGACTTTCCTCATTACTATGACATATACCTGAGTAAAGCTATGCAAGGAAGGAGAGGATTTATCTTGCTCATGGTTGATGGTACAGTATATCATGCTGGTCCAATAGCAAAAGTAGGAAAGCAGATTCACCCAGTGCATCACAGTCTGAAAACAGAGTCAAACGCTACTGTTCAGATTGCTTTCTGCTTTAATTTTAATACAGAATTCTAGCACTATGGGTGGTATCACCCTCTTTTAGGGTGGGTCTTATCTCAATTGACCTAATCTAGAAACTCCCTCAAAATATGCCCAGGATTTTGTCTCCTGTGTGATTTTAGATCCTGCCACACTGACAATATTAGACATCACAGTACTTATAAATAAATGGTGATACGTGCTAAAGCACATTTTTGTGTAATACCTAGGAGAGTGAAGCTAAGACACTCAGCTGAAAGATACCTTGAACTTTCTTCAGAGCAAGGTCAGACCATGTCTTCTCATTCCAAGTCTAAAACTAAACACTTAAGTGACTTTCTCAGGTGCTTTTTGTACACCTGATAAAAATGTAGGATGATCGACCCAACTTGTGCTAGACTCTATTCCTTGTCTTTCTGTGCAATTTATATGTTTAAAAACATACATGTTTCTCATGAAGTGTATAATGCACTAAGCCATTGAAACCTGGAGGCTTAGTTTTGATTTATTTTTGCTATTTCAAATGACAAGTTTTGAGGCCATGACCTACCCCAGTGACCCTGATTGATTTCTGGCCAACAACAATAATTCTTCAGTTTATAGTATGTGTCCCTGACACTACCTCTGCTTTTCAGATCAGTAAATCACGTTGTCAACACTGCGTGAGGATTCTTATCTAAATCCTGCTAAATGCACTCCTTCTCCTCATTGTTCTGTGCAGACTATGCATATGCATAGTGATGTTTGAGATGTTACTGCTGGAGTTATACGGAGAGAAAATTTTCAGTTCATTATCAGACACTGGGAACACCTGATGGGAAGACATATTGTTGTTTGCTGTTATTCTTTCAGACAGAAGAGGCAAGGTGACCATAAGAAAAGGGCACTAGATTCCTCCTGTACATGTGAGAGGTACACTAATATAGACCTTACGGGGAGGTGTTTTAAAATTTAGCTAAGAATTTGAAATTACTATCCTAGCACATGGAAAGAATTTTATAAAGTTTACTAATCCAGTTTGCCCTGATTACCTCTTTCTTGCCCTTCTTTGAAAATATTAGCTGGCTTAGACAGAAGAGAAAGTCATGGGTAGCTCCTTGTCTTTTTTTCTCTCAGGAATAGCTTTCACCAACAGTTTCTAGATCTGGCAGATCAGATTCCTCCATAAATCTTTCTAAGTGACTTTGAAACTGCTTTGTGAATTAATGTAGATTCTCTGAGCATGTCTTGCACATGTAGTTTTGGAAACAAAAAACAAAGTGTTTGAGAATAAAAGGTTAACAGAAAGCACTGCTTTTTCAGTACTGTAGTAGTGAATAATTTAAGGAGGCTTTTAAAAATATGCTTTACTTTAATTGGTTTTGATATCTATTCTTCTTCAGATGCTACATCTGTCTTCTTCGCCTACCACAGCTGTGTGCAGGTCTCATGGAGGATATCTGTTATTCTTAAAAAAGGAATAGGATGAGAATGAACTGGCTTCTGACCAGATCCATTTATCTTCTTAGGGATCACCACTGCAAACTCTAAAGATAAAATGCACAAGCTTTGAAAAAATGGCAATGCTTCTAGGATAGAAATGAAATGGATTCCAGCACAGGCGTCTCTTTTATTTTATTTTATTTTATTTTATTTTATTGTATTTTATTTTATTTTATTTTATTGTTACTACACCTTCCCTGACAGCTGGGACAGGATTTTATTTTTCCAAAGAAAGATGCAGTTTATGTTTTTTAATCTGCCTTGAAAAACATGTCTGGCTTCAGCATGAGATAGGTTTGGTTCAAAAGTCTTTTCTTATTTTTACTGCAAATAAAAAACACAACTCCCATCATAAGTTGCTTTAACACATTTTTCAAAAACATGGCATTTTGAGGAAGGCTGTGCCAAATATTAGTTGTATGATAGATATGCTTACCACAGGTGTGTTTGGAAGAAGAGCATATCCAAGGCACTGCCATCAGTATCAGGAAGATGAAACTTCCCACATCTGTTTCAACTGACTTAAACAGACAAACATAACTTAGCCTTAATTTCCATTAGACCAGAATCTTTTTCTTAGTAATAGATTGTTTTTCTGTCCCTTTGCATTATTTCCTTCATGGCCTGCATAATGATTTTGTCTCACTGTGTAAATATACATATATATTTACACATATACACATAAATTACATATATATGTATATTTACTCTCCAAGAGACATAGGTCCCACTCCTATGGTTATACATTCCATGAAACCTTCATAGATGCTTCAAGATAGAGAAAAGTTATTTAATGTTGAAGCCTTTACATTTTACAGTCAGCACTATCACAAAATGTCCTCATGCAATTGAGCATCTTCTCCTATACCATCCAAAGTAGATGACAGAAAGAATGCCATGAGGATGAATATCATTCATCTCTCTCAGGTTCTATATCTGAAGTCTACTATTAGATCACACGGCAGTGGTTAGCATACAGACACTGGTGTCTCAGTGAGACTTGGAATAAGCGCCCATCATTCAATAACTCATTCATAACTTTGGTAAAATAAAAGCAAAATAAAAATTCAAGAAGATAAATACACATTGTCCAAAATGCAGAATCTCTGCCGGCTTTGCCAGAAATTTCCACTGTGGCACAATTATGAAGAAGACTCAAGAGTATTTTTTACCTTGCTTTTATTAAAAGCACAATTTTACATGAAAAGAAAATAGTGTGATATTTCATCTCCAGTTTTCAGGGAAGCACTGTGGAGACTGCTGTTAACTGGTTTGGTCAAGCAGCCAGGCAGCCTTACTGATTAGTCCCCCCTGATGTGTGGAAGTGACAAAACCACAATCACAGTACATTTCAGGGAGCTGTAGTGTTCCTACTTAAATGTGCCTCCTAGAGAGTTCAAGTGTCTGTAAATATTTTGCAGATCCTTAGGGAGAAGTGTTAGCCTTCCAAGAAAGTGCAGAGAGAGACTGCCCTTGCCCTAGTTTCTGTGAACAGATAAGGTTTGCTTTCTTACACTCAGACACTTGTATTTGATTAATCCCTGCTATACCCATTCTTCATGGTGTTTGTGTGTGTGTGTGTGTGTGTGTGTGTGTGTATGTGTGTGTGTGTGTTCATGAGCTTGAACATTTGTATGGAGGTAAGAGATCAACCTGAGATGTGTTCCCAAGTTGTGAGTTCTCCACATTGTTTTTTGAAGAATTATCTCTTGTTACCTGGAATGCCCGAAATCATGTAGGCTAGCTAACCAATAAGCCTCAATGATCCATTTGTGTCTGTTTTCTCAGTGTCTGGGTTTGTAAGCGGCAGCATTACTCCCAGCTCTTTTTTAGGTGGACCCTGGGAATTGAAATTAGACCCTCATAATTTAGTGGTAAGAACTTTATAGACTAAACCATCTGTTGACTCCATGTTTCTTTTTATTTCTTTCTGTGTTGTGAGCAAAAGAAAACCATTCTTCGGACACGTATTCTTCCTCCATGGATGTTCAGAAAATCACAAACTTTCCTTGACTGAGTCCTCCATGAGCTCAGTTTGGATTTTGAATCCAGGCTACCACATAGGAGAAACAAGGCTGAAGGTGCTGAGGCAACATCATCATCTGCCATGTATCACTTTGTCAGAGCTGGCCCTCCAATTCTACCTTGACTCCCATTTCTACAATGAAATGGAAATATAGGGATTACTATACAAAGTTGAGTTATTTCTGATCATCTCACCACTAAGCAAATTTTGCCCCATGTTTCTCTTCCAGATAATGAGTTTGCAAAGTACGAGAAGAGTGACTAGAAACTCCAGAGCCTGAGAATATGTATTTTGGGATAGTTAGTTATGGACCATCAGTAAGGAAGTATATCTAGACCCCCATTTTGGAAAGTGACTTGTTCCAACAGAAGGTAGGGACAGTCTTGGGTGACCCTAAATGAATGGAATACTTGGCCTATTCCTAGGTCAAGTGCTCTTCAAGTAGTCCTTGAATACATTTTGGTGCCAGTGGCTTCTTGAACCAAGATCTTTTCTTGGAAACAGGGCCACGGGCTTGAAGGACCTAGGGTTGAGCCCATTTCCAATAAGAATTGGTGAGTTTCCCCTCCACTCTCAGAATTACCATAGATTCAGGGAGAGGCTCTGAACCCTGTCTCCCCTATTCACTGTCTTCACCCAGGGCTAACACTTTTGCCATTTGGGGGTGCTTTTCCCAAGGCCTTGGACTTCCTGCTCCTGGCTTCCGTTTGTTAGGGCACTCTTGGATCTAGTTGCCTCTCTCTTTGTAGTATGCACACTGGTCCTTTTCTGTCTCTCTTTGGTTGGAGTCTCTCTTCTCTGCTTTCCTTAACTACTGTAGCTAGGACTTTCTGTAGATTCCTTCCCTGTCACGTTTCTTTCTTTCTTTCTTTCTTTCTTTCTTTCTTTCTTTCTTTCTTTCTTTCTTTCTTTCTTTCTTTCTTTCTTTCTTTCTTCCTTTCTTTCTTTCTTTCTTTCTTTCTTTCTTTCTTTCTTTTTTCTTTCTTTCTTTCTTTCTTTCTTTCTTTCTTTCTTTCTTCCTTTCTTTCCTTTTTTCTCTTTCTCCGCTCCTTCTCTTCCTCTATCTCCCTGTAATGGTAGACTTTCTCAGAAACCTACACTAAATCCCTCAATAGCTTATTCTGTCTTTCTAGCCTCTGAAGCTCTCTCCTGATATCTCTATTAGCCTGGTCTATAAAAGCCATTGTCACAGTAGCTTTCTGCTCCTTGCTGCTGGGATCATAGGGTGGATATTGGCGAAATGCCTCCATGAGCTACTCTAGAAAGGCTGTGGGCAATTCATCTGGTCACTGCTTGATTTCACATACCTTGGTCCAATTTGTGGGTCATCATGCAGTCCCCTTGAAACCTGTCAATGGAGTCTGGCAGTGGACCTTCAGGTGCCCCTTACATTTTGCCATATTAAAGTCCCAGTCAGATCTAGTCAGGGAAAGCCAATTGTCAGTGACAGCCTGGTCAATTGACGGTGCCCCTGTGTCTGAGGGGGCATTCTTTCTGGATTCCTGCATTATAAATAAAACAGTCTCTGGGAAGTTCAGGGTCTCCTCCCACCCATCCCTTCAGTAAAGGGAAGTGCAATGGCCCTGGTCCTGTATGGGCTGAGGACCCCAAAACTGGTACCGGCACTGGCGGGGCCATAGGGACAAGGGTAGGGATATATGGATGAGGAGGGTCTTGGATCAACAAGTCTGCTGTTGAAGGATCATGGAGGATCTACTTCTTCTCAGCTCTGGATCTCTCCTCTCATGTTTCCTTCTTCCTGAAGGCTAGAAACTGTGAGGTGGACCTTGAGGAAAGAAAGGCTTTTATCTATGAGGGGGGAGGGGGTTCCTTTACTAGATTCTTTTAGGTAACTATATAGGGCACTTGGTCCAAGTGCCTGAAGGTTCCTGGCCTAAAGACTCTCTCCTCTACTGCTTTGAACACCTGCAAGTTGAAGGTCCATACAAGTGGGTCATTTAGAGAAGCAGAGAATAACTAACTTTGTCTTTCAGTTTGATCAATGTCTAAAAAATATCATCAGTCTAAGTCCAAGAACACAGAATGAGATACCAACAAACACAGAGAAAAACAATCAACACAAAGAAAGCTCAACCCTGCCATGGCCAGACATCCAGGTTCAAGAACATAGAGAAAGATAATCAACACACAGTTCAACATTTCCACTGATGCAGAATAGAGTTGTTTAGATGGCTCCAGTCATGCTGAGAAAACCAGGTGCCCCTACAGGTACAGCAGGAGCCAGATAAATCAGGTTAAAGCATGACTTGGCTCCTGCTGATACTGTCTTGCTGTTTCCAGAAGAAGAAGAGCTTTCCCAGCTTCCTCAAGCATCCTTCAGGCCCAGCGGTCACAATGTTAAGGCACATATGACTGCTGTACTTGACTGCACCAGACACCGTAGGCTCTCTGAGCCTCCCAGATGCTTGCAAGCAAACCCAAATTTCAGACAGGCTTACAGACTCAGACTTTGACAAACAGCAAGACAGACAAAAAAAATTCAGTACCTGCTAAAGACCTCTGATTCATCACTCTCTGGTGTGTCTCAACAGGCCAAATTCCTGGCCAATGCACCAAATGTAAGACTCTGGTGAGCCTTAGCTTACCATGGACCCACTGAGTGAATAATGCAGAGTTTGGAATTGATGCAAAAAGCAAGATCAATTTATTGTTCTAACATGTTGGGGTCGCCCTGCACATGGAGAGAAAGAACAACCCTGTGCAGTCCATCCAGCGAGCCTTTATACAGTTCTCAAAGTAGCAACCATTAGACACAATGTGATTGGCAGAACAGTGTGACTTTTAAACTGATTTGTCTGCAGGGAATAAGGTAGGTGGTCAACAGTCAGTCGTGGAATGTGTCTACTAACTCTGGGCCTCCCCTACCTGCAGGTGGTTGGTGGTTGGTCCCTCCTCCCTGTAATTAGCCTCTCCCTTCCAGAGAGGAGGGGTGCTTATGTTCTTTATGACCTTTCTCTTTCATAAGTGGAGGGGTCTAGTGGAATTTTCCAAAGATTCTGAGCTGACCTCTTTAGCATCTATACACAAAGTTCTCTGTAAATGAACTGTTTGTTTTGTGTAAACCTTCTGTTCTTGTTGTATTTGATTAATGATGATAATCAAACATGTAAATAAAAATCACTGTATGTTACAACTGGAGAGTGTCCAACCTATTCCTAGACAGCTTGGGATGCTGGCAAAAGGGAAGATGTACTGGGTTGGGGAATATCCAGGCAGGCACAAAGGGACCTGTGTGCCATCTATGCCCATCCCTTCTGCTAAGATGCCACTTCATTCTCATCAGACAAGATTCTTTCCAAGCTGAGATGAGATATGGAAGAGATTTAACTGTGTTTCCTAATTTTGAATGCTAGAAAATTCATAGTGAGAAGGCTGCCTTCTGGAATCACGTTGAATGAGTTACCCATATAGCCTCTTCCCAATTCTTTTACTAAAAGGGCCATGTGGGTCTTCTTCTCTGTATTTTCCCCTTCCATACATGACAGCTGGGAGGTGCAGAACCTTTCCAATTACTTGTGTATCACTTGGCTGTTCCCCAGGTGCAATTCTGGAAGGTCTGGGAGATTTTATGGGCTAATTATTGCTGATTTGGAGCAAAGCCAGTCCAGGGAGAACCTGTGTCCTTTTAGACATGTATAGCTACATTTACCAAGAACTAAAGTTTGAGAGAAAAAGTAAAAGCTTTCTGAAACCTCTCCTTCACAAAATAAGAAACATCACTGACACCTCATTTAAGGATAATATCCAACTGTTTCTTCTTGATTACTATTAAGCTTCAGTTTATTGTCTCCTTATGTGATGGGAACAGGAAAGCTGGCAAGGAGATAGAATTCTACATCAGCAGTTTCCCGATCCCATCTCCCAGAAATCCTGCTCCACTCCTCCTCCTCCTGGAATGCCTCTTCTTTTCTTCTTCCAGCTCTCTCACCTCCTGCTGCAGCTCTCTTTCTGCTGCCTGGCAACGGCACTACAGGGGATGTCACACAAGATTGCTTATTGCAGCTTCAGAGAAATAAAAAGGAGGGGGAACATTCTGGGTGATACTTTAGAACTGCTGTGTGCAAGGGCACATCAGCCAGGTAATTCCAGGAGTGATACCTAAGTAGAATTTTGCACCATGGTGCCTAGGTCTTCTCTACCCTCCCTGCCATGGGCAGAAGAGAGTGGGAGCAGAAAAAAGATAAAGGGGCCATAGGTAGCTATTAATTGGCCATATATTAATTATACCCATTATATTGGCTTAGACATCAAGAATAATTATGTCTGAGCTTTAAAGACTTTAGTAAAAATGTTACAGTCATCATTTGAAAAAGACAATGAGCCTGTGCAAAACCTGGCTCTGAAGTCCCCATGCTAATCTCCACTCTTAGAATTGTTGTGGGCCTAGCTTTAGCAGGACCAAGGAGAGCCCCATTTAAAGTCTGGAAGGGGGCCAGGACACACAAATTCTACAGGACCAGTCATCTGCAAATAATGAGAGTCTTTTGTTCTTCAGACATTTACCCTGCTCCATTGCTTGCAGCCTCTGACATTGACTGAACACATTCTTTGTGCCACCTACTTGGTACAGTGACCAGAACAAAAGACCTGCTGAACTTCCTAGGTATCATATTATCACAGGAACTATTTGACAATTAAATTACTAAAACTCCAGCAAAGAACAAAGTACTAAAGCCTGCATTCCACTCTGGGCTGCCTGCCTCTCTGCATCAGGAAATTTTTTTAATCAGTGTTCCTTTTGGGTCAGGTCACATTTATTTAGCTGGGCAAGGGGAGGAAGGAAGCAGGTTTCCTCCTTGATAAACTTCCTGCATTTGAGGCACAGGCAAGAGAAACATGGAAGTGAAGTGTGAATCTCCAGAACTGTGGTCTCACCTTTAACCCAATTGTAAAGTCCTTCTATGTCCCAGGTCCCTGTGCCTTGAGTCTCATAATTGCCATAGGTAGTTAAATTGGCTAGGTTAAATTGGCTGTAAATTTTAATGAAGACCCACTTTCTGATATCCCCTTTCCCCTCACATGCTGTTGAAGTCATGGTGCCTCTGTGTGAATGGCTAGGCATAATGAGATGGTTTAATATTCTAATCTAGAGGAACAGAGTATAGCTTTGAAAAGGGGGCTGTTAGAAAATGGTGTAAATGATGAATTTGGTACAGGGATTGAAATCAATTGTCTCTCACCAAAGAAAATTAGTAATAAGAAGTAGGGACTAGTGTCTGGTAACTAACTGAGGTTCCGTGTCTGGTGCTCTGAAATGTTCTACATGTTCAGAATGTGCAAATAGGATAGAAATGGAAGAATCAACTGTCAAGGCAAACAGACTGGCCCAGAAGATGTGAACAACATGGTAGGTCTCAGCCTCCTCTTTATGTTTCAGCAAGCAAAATGGAATATTCCCCTCAGCTACCAATTCATACATTCTGAGAGTAGGTGGACCCTTCTCTGCCCTGTACAGGTGCATGGTTACTGTATGAGGAGAACCCCTTAAGACCAAGGTTTCCTATACTCAGCTCATGGTAATACATAGATATGGCAGACTGTAAGAAAATCGCTAGCCTTGAGTCATGACAGACACCTAGATTTGAACACTAGCATGGATAGGAATGTTCCAGGATCTAACTAGGAAAATCAAGTCTTTAGAATCTGCTTTCTCTCATTTACAACCTCTCAATGAATGTCATGAATAACTTTTATGAAAGTCACTGTTACACTTCAAAGGGACAAAGACAGATATGTACGACATCTTTTACCGTCATGTGAAAGCACAATTAAGAAGCAAGTAAATTGTTTCACCTGAATTTATAATTTTGGAAAATGATAAGTAACATTAATAATGTTATAATGGTATTTTTCTCAATAATTAAAACTGTAAATCATATAGCAAAATCTCCCCTCTCCTTTGTCTCTTCTAGCCCCCCTTCATTCAACTCCCAGTTTCCTAATCTTACAGCACAACCCTCACCTAAAGCAAACATTTACCTCATTCACAAACTAAAACTCTTAAAACCTCATCTTGAGTGTCCTGGAGAGTGAATAATATAAATGTTGCTAAACTGAAGAGTGTTTATACTGCCTATGGGTAAGGAGAGGATGTAGGGAGTATGTGGGTAGAGGAACCAGAGGTTGACATTGGGTGCTTTTTCTTGGATCCAAGACAGGGTCTTTCTCTGAACTCATATCTTGTACAGCAACCATTTTATCCATCGAGTCACCTCTCAGCTCCCCAGCTGAAATGAGGCTGAACAAAATGGATTCTGAAGAATCTTTGTGTTTATAAATGACTCTGCTCCTGTCTTAGTCAGGGTTTCTATTCCTGCAAAAACATAATGACCAAGAAGCAAGTTGGGGAGGAAAGGGTTTATTCAGCTTACACTTCTGCATTGCTGTTCATCACAAAAGGAAGTCAGGATTGGAACTCAAGCAGGTCAGGAAGCAAGAGCTGATGCAGAGGCCATGGAGGGATTCCTTACTGGCTTGCTTCCCCTGGCTTGCTCAGCCTGCTGTCTTATAGAACCCAAGAATACCAGTCCAGGGATGGTACCACCTACAAGGGGCCCTCCCCCCTTGATCACTAATTGAGAAAATGCCCTACAGTTGGATCTCATGGAGGCACATCCCCAACTGAAGCTCCTTTCTCTGTGATAATTCCAGTCTGTGTCAAGTTGACACACAAAACCGCCAGTACAGTTCTCCATCATGAGTTTCTCTTTAACCCTCATATTCTCCCTGGACTACTAAACTGTTTAGTCCTGTCTTTGCCTCCTTTACCTGGGATTTCTATCTCTTCATGCAGTGCTACGAGTCAGGGTTTCACTTCCAATTTACACCAATCACCTGCCTTTTATGTGCCTAACAGCTCTCTCTCTCTCTCTCTCTCTCTCTCTCTCTCTCTCTCTCTCTCTCTCTCTCAAGATTTATTTATTTATATCTAAGTACATTGTAGCTGGCTTAAGACATACCAGAAAAGGGTGTCAGATCTGCTTACAGTTGGTTATGAGCCACCATATGGGTGCTGGGATTTGAAATCAGGACCTTCAGAAGAGCAGTCGGTGCTCTCACCTGCTGAACCATCTCTCCAGCCCACATATCTCTCTTAATGAGCTACCTCTTTGGAACTCAGAATCAGGCACCAAACTGAAAGAATTTAGTCTCTGTTGTTGGAGAACCATACAAATGTGTTTCTATTTTTCTCCAAGTTCTGAAAGGAATTTTGTAAATCTCACCCCAGTATCTCTCAGATGGTTCAAGGAGCAGCTGCTTGGAGGCCAGCTGAGGGCTCTTTAACAAAATAGGGCTTAGAAGTAAACTCCCGATTCATCAGCAAAGCTCCCTTTTTGTTATCAGCATTGAAGTTTAAGACTTCTTGCAGTGGGTTCACTTCAGCCTCCCCATGCCCTCCACACACATAGAGACAACTTGATCTCCAGGAGTTCTGACACCACCAGGTGCACAGGTGAATCCCCCCACCCCCATGCCCCAATACCTGGCCTAACTGCCACACAGAATGTCATGCACAGTGGAGATACACTTTGCCTCCAGTTTGCACTTCCACCATGTAGCAGATCCTGTGCTCTAGATTTCCTCTCCATCCCATCCATATTCAGAGATAGCTTGAACCCAAGGAGTTCTGATACAACCAAGCTCACAGATCAGGCTCTCCAGATCCCCTCCCATATTCACAGACAGCCTGTCATAAGGAGGCCTAACATAATCAGACTCAAGGAGGGACAGGCTCCAATCACAGACCGCAAGGCAAGTTAAAAAGGAGATAAACAGATGGCAAGAGGGAAGGGTGAGAATATAAGGAACAGAAGCCAATGCCACTTCATTACTCATAAAGATGATAGATGGCTTTAAGGAGGACATTAATAGCTCTCTTAAAGAAATGCAGGAGAACACAGGTAAACAGGTAGAAGCTCTTAAAGAGGAAACACATAAATCTCTTAAAGAAATACAAGCAAATACAAGCAGGCGAAGGAATTGAACAAAACCATCCAGGAGGAGACAGCTCTGGACATGGAAGTCCTAAGACAAATATCAGGAGTCACAGATACAAACATCATCAACAGAATACAAGAGATAGAAGAGAGAATCTCAGGCATAGAAGATACCATAGAAGTCATTGGCACAACAGTCAAAGAAAATACAAAGTGCAAAAAGCTCCTAACCCAAAACAACCAAGAAGTCCAGGACACAACAAAAAGACCAAACCTAAGGATAATAGGTACAGAAGAGAGCAAAAATTACCAATTAAAAGGGTCAATAAATATCTTCAACAAAATTATAGAAGAAAACTTTCCAAACTTAAAGAAAGAGATGGGCATAAACATACAAGAAGCCCACAGCATACCAAATAGATTGGACCAGAAAAGAAAATCCTCTTGTCACATAATAATCAAAACATCAAATGCACAGAACAAAGAAAGAATATGAAAAGCAGTAAAGGGGAAAGGACAAGTAACCTATAAATGCAGACCTATCAGAATTACGCCAGACTTCTCACCAGAGATTATGAGAGCTAGAAGATCCTGGGTAGATGTCATACATACCCTAAGATAACACAAATGCCAGCCCAGATTATTACACTTGGCAAAACTCTCAATTACCATAGATGGAGAAACCAAGATATTCCATAACAAAATCAAATTTAAACAATATCTTCCCACTAGTACAGTCCTGCAGAGGATAAAAAATGTAAAACTCCACTATAAGGAGGGAATCTGTACCCAAGAAAAAGCAAGGAATTCATATTCTCAAAACAAAATCAAAAGAAGGAGCCACAAATATAATTTCGACTCCAACAACAAAAAAAAAAAATAAGATGCAACAATCACTGGTCCTTACTATTTGTCAACATTAGTGGATTCAATTCCCCTATAAAAAGTTATAGGCTAGCAGGCTAGATACATAAACAGGACCCAGAATTTTGCTGCATGCAGGAAACACACCTCAGTGACAAAGACATATACTATCTCAGAGTAAAAGGCTGGGAAATGATTTCCAAGCAAATGGTCTCAAGAAACAAGTTGGGATAGCCATTCTAATATCAATAATATTGACTTTCAACCTAAAATTATCAAAAAAGATAAGGAAGGACACTTCATACTCATCAAAGGACAAATCTACCAAGATGAATTCTCAATTCTGAACATCTGTATGCCACATGTAAGGGACCCCACATTTGCAAAAGAAATGTTACTAAAGTTCAAAGTACACATTGATTCTCACATAATAATAGTGGGAGATTTCAAGACCCCACTCTTACTAATGGACAGATTATGGAAAACTGAAAATTAGCAAAGACACAGTGAAATTAACAGAAGTTATGAACCAAATGGCTTACCATATTTATAAAACATTTTACCCTAAAACAAAAGAATATACCTTCTTCTCAGCACTTCATGGGCCCTTCTCCAAAACTGACCACATAGTTGGACAGGAAACATGCCTCAACAGATACAAGAAGATTCAATTATCCCCATGCATTCTGTCAGACTACCATAGATTAACATTGGTCTTTAATAACAACAAAAATAACAGAAAGTCCACATACTCCTGGGAGCTGAACAACTCTTTACCTAATGATAACTTGGTGAGAGAAAGAAAGAAAGAAAGAAACTAAAGACATTTTAGAATATGATGAAAATGAAGTAACAGCAACTCATGCTTATGGGACACAAAGAAAGCAGTGCTGAGAGGAAAATTCATAGCTCTGAGTGCCTTCATAAATAAATTGGAGATATCATACAATAGAAGCATAACAGCAAATTTGAAAGCTTTAGAACAAAGACAAGCAAATACACCCAAAAGGAGTAGACCACAGTAAATAATCAAATTAAGGGCTGAAATCAACCAAGTAGAAGCAAAGAGAACTATACAAAGAATCAACAAAAGTAGTAGCTGGTTCTTTGATAAAATCTACAAGATAGATTAACCCTTAGCCAGACTAACCAGAGGACACAGAGACTATATCCAAATTAACAAAATCAGAAATGAAAAGAGAGACATAACAACAGAAACTGAGGGAATTAAAAAAATCATCAGATCCAACTACAAAGCCTATACTCAACAAAACTGGAAAATCTAGATGAAATGAATGATTTTATAGAAAGTTGCCAGGCACCAAATTTAAACTAGGATCCAATAAACTATCTAAACAGTCCTAGAAGTCCTAAGGAAAGAGAAGCAGTCATTGAAAGTCTCATAAAAAATGCACAGGGCATATGGTTTTAGTGCAGAATTCTATCAGTCTTTCAAATGCTACCTAATACCAATACTTCTCAATCTGTTCCACAAAATTGAAACAGAAGAAATACTACCCAATTCATTCTATGAAGCCACAATTATACTTATACCTAAAACATACAAAGAAAAAGAAATACAGACCAATTTCACTTGTCAATATTGGTGCAAAAATACTCAATAAAATTCTAGCAAACAGAATCCAAGAATATATCAACATGGTCTTTCACCAAGACAAAGTAGGCTTCATCCCAGTAATGCAGGGATGGTTCAATATACAGAAAACTATTAATACAATACACTATATAAAATATAATCAAACTCAAAGAAAAAAGACACATGATCATTTTATTAAATGCTAGAAAAGTCTTTGACAAAATACAACACCCCTTCCTGTTAAAAGTCTTGGAAATATCAGCAATTCAAGGCATATACCTAAATATAATAAAAGCAATATACAACAAAATAATAGTCAACATCAAATTAAATGGAAAGAAACTTGAAGCAACCCCACTAAAATCAGGGTCAAAGTAAGACTTCCCACTCCCTCCCTATTAATTCGATATAGTATTTGAAGTTCTAGCCAGAACAATTAGACAACAAAAGGAGGTCAAATGGATACAAATCAAAAAGGAAGAAGTCAAAATATTCTTAGTTGTGGAATTTGATAGGGTACATAAACAACCCCGAAAATTCCACCACAGTCTACTTTCCAGAAATGCTGAATCAAGTAGAAGAGAAATTAGGAAAGAGCCTTGAACATACCAGCACAAGGGAAAATTTCCTTGAACAGAACAACAATGGCTCAGGCTCTAAGATTAACAATTGCCAAATGGGACTTCATAAAATTGAAAAGTTTCAATTGGGAAAAAAAAATATTTTTCAACCCTACATCCAATGTAGGGCTAATATCCAAAATATACAGAAAATTCAAGAAGTTAGCCTCTGGGGCGGGGGAGGGAGCCCTATTAAAATGTGGTACAGAGCTAAACAAAGCATTTTCAACTGTGGAATCTCAAATGGTCAAGAAACATCCTTAATCACCAGGGAAAGGCAAATCAAAATGACCCTGAGATTCCACCTCATACCAGTCAGAATGGCTAAGATCAAAAACTCAGGTGACAGCAGATGCTGACGAGAATGTAGATAAAGAGGAACATCCCTCTATTGCTAGTGGGATTGCAAGCTGGGAAAACACGTTGTAAAACAATCTGGGGCTGGAGAGATGGCTCAGAGGTTAAGAGCACTGACTGCTCTTTTGAAGGTCCTGAGTTCAAATCCCAGCAACCACATGGTGGTCCACAACCATCCTTAATGAGATCTGACGCCCTCTTCTGGTGTGTCTGAAGACAGCTACAGTGTACTTCCCTATAATTAATAAATAAATAAATAAACAAAAACAAAAAAAAAGCCAGGCGGTGGTGGCGCACGCCTTTAATCCCAGCACTTGTGAGGCAGAGGCAGGAGGATTTCTGAGTTCGAGGCCAGCCTGGTCTACAAAGTGAGTTCCAGGACAGCCAAGGCTACACAGAGAAACCCTGTCTCGAAAAACAAAAAAAAAACCAATCTGGTGGTTCCTCAGAAAATTGGAAATAGTTCTATCTGAAGATGCAGCTATTCCACTTTTGACATATACCCAAAAGATGCTCTAATATATAACAAGTACACATGTTCTACCATGTTCATAGCAGACTTATTTATAATAGCCAGAAGCTGGAGAAAACGCAGATGTTACTCAACAGAAAAATGAATATAGAAAATGTGGTACATTTACACAGTTTATTACTACACAGCTATTAAAAACAATGGCTTCATGAAATTTGCAGGCAAATGGATGGAACTTGAAAATATCTTTCTGCCCTTCCAGCCGCCATTTGCAGAGGGGAACCAGGCAGCTCCAAAGCCTTCTGTGCTTAGCCCACCAGGAGAGAGTGATCTTCCAGCAGAGATTTCACTTCTGAGTGCAGAGGTGAGATCTCCACCTTCTCTCTGGAGGGGTACAGCTAGGAGCGCACAAGGCATATGATCAGTGGAGCAGCTGGGACAGGAGTTTTCCCTTCCAGCCACCATTTGCAGCAGGGAACCAGGCAGCTCCACAGCCTTCTGTGCACAGACCCTGCTGAAAGAGAGTTGGTCTCCCAGGAGTACAGACACAGGTTTACAGGCCCATAGGAGGGGCAAGCTCCAGCCAGAGACAACAAGACCAACTAACACCAGCGATAACCAGAAGGCGAAAGGCAAGTGCAAGAACCCTACCAACAGAAACCAAGGCTACTTGACAACATCAGAGCCCAGTTCTCCCAACACAGCAAGTCCCAGATGCCCCAGCACACCAGAAAAGCAAGAGTTGGATTTAAAGTCTCTTCTCCTGATGCTGTTAGAGGACATCAAGAAGAACATAAATAACTCCCTTAAAAAAGTACAGGAGAACATGGGTCAAATGGTAAAGGCCCTTAAAGAGGAAACACAAAAATCCCTGAAAGAAATATAGGGGAGCATGGGTAAACATGTAGAGGCCCTTAAAGAGGAAACACAAGAATCCCTGAAAGAATTACAGGAGAACACAAACAAACAAGTGAAGGAACTGAACAAAACCATCCAGGATCTAAAAATGGAAGTAGAAACAATAAAAATATCACAAAGTGAGACATCTCTGGAGAAATAAAATCTTGGAAAGAATTCAGGAATCATAGATGCAAGCATCAACAACAGAATACAAGAGATAGAAGAAAGAATCTCAGGAGCTGAAGATACCATAGAAAACATTGACTCAACAGTGAAAGAAAATGAAAAATGCAAAAAGCTCCTGGGCCAAAACATCCAGGAAATCCAAGACACAATGAGAAGACCAAATCTAAGGATTATAGGTGTAGAAGAGAGTGAAGATTTCCAACTTAAAGGGCCAGTAAATATCTTCAAAAAAATTATAGAAGAAAACTTCCCTAACCTAAAGAAAGATATGTCCATGAACATACAAGAAGCCTACAGAACTCCAAACAGACTGGACCAGACCAGAAATTCCTCCCGTAACATAATAATCAAAACACCAAATGCACTAAACAAAGAAAGAATATTAAAAGCAGTAGGAGGAAAAGGTCAAGTAGCCTATAAAGGCAGGCCTATCAAAATTACACCAGACTTCTCACCTGAGACGATGAAAGCCAGAAGATCCTGGGCAGATCTTATACAGATCCTAAGAGAACACAAATGCCAGCCCAAACTACAATACCCAGCAAAACTCTCAATTAGATAGATGGAGAAATCAAGATATTCCATGAGAAAACCAAATTTACACAATGTTTTTCCACAAATCCAGCCCTACAAAGGATACTAGATGGAAAATGCCAACATGAGGAGGGAAACTACATCCTAGAAAAAAGCAAGAAAGTAATCTTTTTCCAACAAACCCAAAAGAAAATAACCACACAAACATAAAAAGAACATTAAAAATAACAGGAAGCAACAATCACTATCCTTAATATCTTATAATGTCAATAGACTCAGTTCCCCAACAAAAAGCATAGTCTAACAGAGATGTTTTTCATGTGGATCTTCGATTTTATTAGGAAATTTTTGTGACTTCTCTTTCACTTCAGTAATGCTTTTTGTCCACCATTTTGATTGTATTATTTTCCATGATAATCTTTAATTTTAACATTTTTTCTGTGTATTTCTTCAATTTTGTCGGAGGTGTTTTTCATGAAGATCTTTGGTTTCATTGGGGGAGGGGGATTGGTGTTTGTAGTTTCACTTTCAGTCAATTTAGGAATGTTTTTCTGCCTACCATTTTGTCAGTATAATTGTCCATGATAATCTTCAATTTTAACGTTTCTCTGTATTTTTCTTCAATTTTGTCAGAAGCATTTTCCATGTGGATCTTCAGTTTTATCAGACAATGTCTAAAATTTTACTTTCAATCAACTTAGGAACATTTTTCTACCTTCCATTTTATCTGTATAATTTTCCATATAATAGTCAGTTTTAACATGTTTCTTTATATATTTCTTGAATTTTTTAAGGAATATTTTCCTTGTAGACCTTCAGTTTTATCAGAAAGTGTTTATAATTCCACTTTCAAAAAACATAGGAACATTTTTTTTGTTTGTTTGTTTGTTTTTCGAGACAGGGTTTCTCTGTATAGCCCTGGCTGTCCTGAAACTCGCTCTGTAGACCAGGCTGGCCTCGAACTCAGAAATCCGCCTGCCTCTGCCTCCCAAGTGCTAGGATTAAAGGCGTGCACCACCACCGCCCGGCTCATAGGAACATTTTTATGCCTACCATTTTATCTGTATAATTTTTCCATGAAATACTCAATCTTAACATGTTTTTTATTTATTTCTTCAATTTTATCAGAGATATTTTCCAGGTAAATCTTCAATTTTATCAGAAAATGTTTATAATTTCACTTTCAATCAACTTAGAAATATTTTTATGCCTATCATTTTATCTGTATAATTTTCCATGATAATCTTTAATTTTAATGTTTTTCTATATTTTTTTTCAATTTTATCAGAATTATTTTCCATGTAAATCTTCAATTTTATCAGAAAATGGTTATAGTTCTATTTTCAATCAACTTAGGAATATTTTAATTCCTACCAATTTATCTGTATAAATTTCTTCAATTTTATCAGAGATATTTTCCATGTATATTTACACAATGGAATCTTAGGCAAATGGGGAACAGGGGGAGGCAAGAGGGCCTATGGGACTTTCCAGGAATGGGGAACTGGGAAAGGTGAAATCATTTGAAATGTAAATAAAGAATATAGAAAATAAAATTAAAAAAATAAAATAGAAAATATCTTTCTGAGTGAGGCAACCCAGGCCCCAAACACACACACATGATATGTACTCTCTGATAAGAGAGTATTAGCCCCAAAGCTCAGAATACCCATTTTACAATTCACAGACCATATGTATCTTATGAAGGAAGACTAAAGTGCAGATGCTTCTATCCTCCATAGCATGGAGAGCAAAATGATCACAAGAGGTTGAGGGAGGGAGGAACCTGTGAGGGAGAGAAGAGGGGAGGTAAATAAGGGGTCGGGATCATGTATGGGAAGAAACAGGAAAGAAGTACAGAGGGTGAGGGGAATGAATAAAAATATGTAGCAGTGGGGGTGGGGTAGAGAACTGAGGGTATCCACTAGAAAGGTCCAGACATCAGAGAAGCAAGAGGTTCCCAGGACCCAACTGAAAGGACACTGGCCAAAATATCCAACAAAGGAGAGATAGAACCTGTAGAGACTACCTCCAGCAGATAGGCATGGGCCTCATTTGAGGAATAGAGCCACCCACCAATCTCAAAAATTTTAACTCACAATTTTTCCTACCAAAAGGAGACTCAGGGACAAAGAATAGAACAGATACTGAAGGAAAGGCCATCTAGCAACTGCCCCACCTAGGGATTCATTCAATCTGCAGACACCCCAGACACTATTGCTAATGCTAAGAATCACTTGCTGGCAGGAGTCTGGTATAGCTGTATCCTGAGAAGCAATGTCAGCACCTGACTAATACAGATGCAGATAGTCATAGCTAACTATAGGACCGAGTCCAGAGTCCCAATGCAAGAGTTGGGGGAAGGAATGAAGGAGCTGAAGGGGGATGGCAACCCCATAGGAAGAACAACATCAACTAGCCAGACCACTCAGAGCTCCAAGGGACTAAACCACCAACCAAAGAGTACACATGGAGAAATCCATGGCTCAAGCTACATATGTAGCAGAGGATTGTCTTGTCTGGCATCAATGGGTGGGGAGGCCCTTGGTCCTGTGGAGGCTCGATGCCACAGCATAGGAGGATGCTAGAGCAGTTAGGAGGGAGTTGGTAGGTGGGTGGGTGAAGGATTACCCTCATAGAGGCAAAGGGGAGGGAGAATGGGATGGGGAGTTTATGGAAGGGAGACCAGGAAGGGAGGGACAACATTTTTAATTTAAATAAAATAATAACAACAACAACAACAACAACAAACATCATGACCAAGACTTCTTTCAGAAGAAGAAAAGAATAAAAAGAATTGTTGCCATAATTGTTACTATTATTACTATTGTGGTGATGACGATCACTTTCTCATATATAAATCCCAGCTGCACTTTCACCCCCCTTGCCTGCCTCCAGTCTTTCTCCCCCTACATCCCTTCTCCCCTAAATCCATCCTTCCTTTCTGAAAAGAGCAGTCCTCCCAGGGACATCAATGAAACATGCGTAACAAGCTGCAAAAAGATTAGTCATTTGCCATCACATCAGTGCTGGACTAGGCAACCCAGTAGGAGGAAAATCATCCCACAAGCAGGCAAAAGACTCAGAGAAACCCATACTCTCACTGTCAGAAATTCCACAAGAGCACCAGTCTACTCAGCCATAACAAATATGCAAAGGACCTAATTCATGCCCACACAAGATTCCCTGATCTCTGATAGCTCAGGTCAGCCAGAACAACCTGTGGGTCAGTGTTTTTATGGTTGGGTTGGTGTCCCAATCTCCCCACTTTAGAACTTCCTGGTAACAGAGGATGGCAGGCTCCGGTTCTATGTTGCCCATTATTAAAAATATTTGCTTGGTTTATTCTCATAAATTCCATGGAGTTTCCACTGTACTCACTCCCGAAATGCCCCTCAATTCGAGAACTTTCTTTTAGTATTTTCTCTCTTCTTCCTCATCTGATCCTTCTTTTCACAAACCCCACCTGCCAATAGACCATCCTTGTTATCTATTTTATTTCTCCCTAAGAGGGAGGTCCTTTTATACCCCTCTTAAGCCCCCTTCCCCACACTTGATACTTAGCTTCCCTGGGTTATGGATTGTAGCATAAATCTTTTACTTTACAGCTTATATTCATTTATAAGTGGGTATGAAGCATTTTTGTCATTCTGGATCTGGGTTAACTCACTCAGGATGATTTTTTCTAGTTCCAGCCATATGCTTGCAAATTTTATGATGTCATTGTTTTAAACAGCTGACCAATTTCACCCATGAATATAGATGTAAAAATACTGAACAAAATACTTGCAGACCAAATCCCGGAACACATCGAAAAGATCATCCAGCATGACCAAGGAGGCTTCATTTCAGAGATGCAGAGATGGATCAACATAGGAAAATCTGCTAATGTAATCCACCATATAAACTAACTGAAAGAGATCACACACACACACACACACACACACACACACACACACACACATATACACATACACACACACACACACAAACACGATCATTCTCATTATACGCTGAAAAGCCTTGGACAAAATACAACATGCCTTTAGAATAATAGTCTTGGTGAGATCAGGATATAAGGTATATACCTAAACATAATAAAGACAATTTACAGAAAGCCTATAGTCAATATCAAATTACATAGAGAGAAACTCAAAGCAATTCCACTGAAATTAGGGACAAGACAAGGCTGTTCACTCTTTCTATTCTTATAGTATCTATTCAGTATAGTATTGAAGTTATCCCATATAGTATTAAAGTTCTTACTAGAGCAATAAGATGATTGAAGGAGATCAAGGGGATAAAAATTGGAAAGGAAGAAGTCAAAGTATAGCTATTTTAAGATGGTATGATAGTCTACATAAGTGTGGCCAAAAATTCTAGTAGGAAACTCCTATAGCTGATAAACTCCTTCAGGAAAGTGTATAGATACAAGATTAACTAAAAAAAAAATCATGCCGGGCGGTGGTGGCGCACGCCTTTAATCCCAGCACTTGGGAGGCAGAGGCAGGCAGATTTCTGAGTTCGAGGCCAGCCTGGTCTACAAAGTGAGTTCCAGGACAGCCAGGGCTACACAGAGAAACCTTGTCTCGAAAAACCAAAAAAAAAAAAAAAAAAAAAAAAAAATCAGTAGCTGTCCTTCATACAAATAATAAATAGGCTAAGAAAACAGGAAAACCACACCCTTTACAATAGCCATAAATAGTGTAAATTATCTTGTGGTAACTCTAATCAAGCAAGTGAAATTCCTGTATCAAAACAACTTAAAGTCATTGAAAAAGGAAATTAAAGAAGATATCAAAAGTGGAACGATCTCCCATGCTCATGATCAGTATGATTAACATAGTAAAAATGTCCATCATACAAGATTCAGTGCTATCCCCATCAAAATCCCAATGCAATTCCTTACAGAGCTTTAAAGAACATTACTCAACTTCATATGGAAAAACAAAAACCTTAGGATAACCGAAACAATCCTGTACAATGAAAGAATGCTTGTAGGTATCACTATTCTTGATTTAAAGCTGAACTTTAGAGTTATAGTAATCAAAACTGCATGGTATTGGCATAAAAATGGACACATTTATCATGTGAATTGAATCAAAGGCATAGGCATAAGTCCACACATCTATAAATGCCTGATTTTTAAATAAAGAAGCCAGAAATGGAAAAAAGAAAGCATTGTCACCAAATGGTGCTAGTCTCATTGGATGTTGGCATGCAAAAGACTGTAATAGATCCATATCTATCAACCTGCCATACACTCTTATTAAAGATTTGGACAAAATGAAAAAGAGATTCTTTTTACCTAAATAAGGGACAGTAAAAACCCAAGTTTTGAAACATTGAAAACAAATCAGTCAACTCAGACTTTAAGAAAGAATTCCTTTTGTAACAACATAGATCTATCTGCTTGCTTTTCTTTCATCTTTTTTATTTATATTTAGAACTATCTTTTTAATGTTAATTGAGTTAAGGGATAAAAACAAGTGATTGACAGATGAGTTTGCATGATGCATATCATCATCTTTACCTGGGATTCCAGCCAGGTACTTAGACCATATTCCTGGTAGAGGGACCTTTGTCCAGACAATGTAAAGTTGTTAGTTAAAATGAGCTTTGGTCCTAGTGGGGGAGGCAGGCATGCAGAAGTAAAATAACATATATTTCTGGGTAGTTACAAATGCCATGAAAGGATGCATGTGAGTTTGAGACTAACTGAGGAGGAGGGAAGAAGGGTTTGTGAAGGCCAAGGCACAGAAAAATTTGAGATATTGCTTTACAGTAAAGGACAGAATGATGTGAAGGATTTTGGACTACGTGGTGATAGAAGGGGAGAGTAGCAAGCAGAGAGAAGAACTCTAGGAGGAGAGGCAGTAAAGTAGTGATTGACATCATATACCTGAATAAGTAGGTCAAGGTAGTACAGCAGAGTAAGCAATTGAACAAGCAGGGCCTTGCTGGGCATAGTAAGTATTTTTTTGTTTTGTTTTCATGATTTGATGCAAGTAGTTCTAAGTTGTAGGAGCAATGATGCATCATCCCATACACCATTTTTGTTGATTTAATTATTCTGATTTTCAAAGACAATACTGGAAATATAGAAACTACCTTAGAGGCTATTTGAGGAGCTTATGAGCAGAGAGGATGTGACTTGAATCTAAGTCTTATCAGTGACTAATCAGTCTTATCAAGAGATGGGTATGAGAGCATAGTTTTGGGAAAGCTGAAAGGTACTGTAAAAAGCATGAGACAAAGTGGAAGACATGGAGAAATCAGGAGTACTCAATATGCTCTTGGCCTGACCAGCTATCTGAATGGTAGTACATTTTGTTCATGTGTAAAATACAGAGAAAACACTGAGTCTTCGAATGATGAGAAATTCGTAAACTTTTTGTATATGAGTTGAGATTTCAGTGAAGAATTGGTATAAAATTTAGAGCTCAAAGTTACAAACTGGTTCTTGAAACTCATCTGAGATTAAATATAGACTGCCACAGAAATGATAGCAATTACCCAGTCTGTGAGCATCCATAGGAGATGGAGAAAGATGGTAGAGAGATCTACTTAACCAAAAGTCAACAATGTGGGCAGAAGGCAAGTTCTTTCCAGGAATCCTGAAAAGGTGGACAATGTTTAGGGTATAGCACATATCATCCAGAGGCTGGTTCAGTAATACTGAGGAGTAAAAGTAGTATTTGTATATTAATAATATCCATTTATTTTTGTGGTTTTGTACATAAAAGGCATGTAAAATTGTATAAATGAAGTCTTCCAAAGGACTTCTAAAAAGAGACAGAAACTATAGAAACCAGATAAGCAGAGATCCAATGTACCATTTCTTCAAAGGGATAAAAGCAGAGGGAAGGGATGCAGGATCTTTATTAAACTGCCTTTTGCATTAAATCAACAGCTTACAGAAAAGGGGAAAAAAATGCTGATCAGACCTGCTGCAACTCCTTGAGAGAGGGAGGCCTGAAGATTTAATAAATGAGGAGTGAACAGTGACATGCTTTGGTCTCCAGTGGATTAAGAAGCAATTGGCACACAGGAAAAGAGAAGGCCAGACTTCCAGGTGAAGGCACATTTTCACTCTTGGTTGGTTTTGAACATGCTCACTTGTCTAAAATTCTGAAGAAATAATGACCCTCTGAGTAGACAGAGAAAGAAATTGCTGCTCTATTGAGTACTTTCTAATTTTTTTTTTATTTTGTACGTATGGGTATTTGGTCTGCATGCATGTCTATGCATCACTTATGTGACTGGTACCTGAGAGAGGAGGTAGAAGAAAGCATTGGATTCCTAGGAATGGAGTTAGAGACTGTTGTAAGTAGCTATATGGGTGTTAGAGATAGAATCCAGATCCTCTGGAAAAGCAGCCAGTACTCTTATCTTATCTAGGTTGTGATTAATGAGTCAGGGAAATGACAGGTCTAATCACTTTGTGGTCAGATCTGTGATTTCTTCTCCAGCATGGTTCTCTCCAGGCATCTGAACACCATGCCTTCCTTATATTCTTAGACATGTGAGGACAAATCTTTTTCTCACAGGCATCAGTGATCATATTTGACTTTTCCATGACATTTGATTTAGTTTAATTATGAAAGGGGGAAAATGAACCGAGTTCATTCATGGTTGGAAATGAACTCCCATACAAGATAATTTCTGGACAGATGTTATTTTGTTTTGTTTGGGAGAGGACCCTTTTAAAACACATTTCTTCCAATTTAAGAATATGTTGACAGCTAACAAATCACTATTCCCTTCATTGGAAATGAATGACATCACAAAATAAAGACTATCTCTATGACATGTTGAAAGAACAGATCCAACTAATCCCTCAGCTGTGCTGGGATCAAGTGCTCACTAAAGTTGATCCTGCCTTTTCTTAGATTATCCTCTGTATAATTTAAGATACTTTATGCCCCTGAATTACTCCGTATTCCATGAAGTTATGTGAAATGTGTGAATTTCTTCTGTAACAGAAAGAAACAGAAGGATGTGCAATCCAGTCTCTAATAGTGGGCACTCCCTGAAGCATTCCTTGTTGACTTTGGGTTGTGTTTGATACATAATATTATGATGGGTGTGTCTCCTCTTCTGGGAATTCACTTCAAAGAGAATAAAGCAGTACACAGTGAAAATCTGGTTTCCTTTGAGCTGGGAAACACTCCAGCTTTCCTGTGCTCATCCTGTCCACTCAGGAAAGAGCCTTGACCTTGCCCAGCATTCCCGTACTGTTTCTTTAGATTTCAAAGAGCTTCTTCATAGGGACTTCAGTTCCATTAAGTCAGTGCTGAGTGTTAGAAAAATGCCTTGTCTGGGAAGATCCAGGGAATAGATATCAAAATCACGGCTAGGGATGAGAAAAGCCATTGAAATCTCCTGCATTCTGCATTGGCTTTGCAAGCATTTGACTGTGTGGTCCTCAAGCTAAAGTCTATCTGTGGATTTTTTGTCTTAATAACTCTCAAATCTTTGGAAAAATACTTAATTTTTCCAGTCTCTTAGTCTGTAAAATTGTGCCCTGTGGGCTTGTGGTGAAGAATAAATGAACTAATACTCAGTTCATAGATCCATTCAGATTTCTCAATAAATGACCACAATTACTCTGGCTATTATTGCTAAAACTAAAATCCACCTATACTGCAGTCTATAGTAGAAACTAAAAATAAACTCACATAGAAAGATGGATTCATTAACATTGTTCTTTGCCTTACAGAATCTTTGCAGTTTTATGAGGTCCCATTTGTCGATTCTTGTTCTTAGAGTATAAGCTATTGGTGTTCTATTCAGGAAATTTTCCCCTGTGCCCATGTGTTCAAGGTTCTTCTCCACTTTCTCCTCTATAAGATTCAGTGTGTCTGGTTTTATGTAGAGGTCCTTGATCCACTTGGACTTGAGCTTTGTACAAGGAGATAAGAATGGGTAGATTTGCATTTTTCTGCATGCTGACCTCCAGTTGATCTAGCATCATTTGTTAAAAAGCTGTCTTTTTTTTCCACTGGATGTTTTTAGATCCTTTATCAAATATCAAGTGACTGTAGGTGTGTGGGTTCATATCTGGGTCTTCAATTCTATTCCATTGATCTTCCTGCCTGCCTCCATACCAATACCATACAGTTTTATTTTTTTTATCACTATTGCTCTGTAGTAGAGCTTGAGGTCAGGGATGGTGATTCCCCCAGGAGATCTTTTGTTTTGGAGAATAGTTTTCGATATCCTGGATGTTTTCTTATTCCAAATGAATTTGCAGATTGCTCTTTCTAGTTCTATGAAGAATTGATATGGAATGGCAAACAAGAGACTGGGAAAAGATCTTTACCAATCCTATATCTGGTAGAGGGCTAATATCCAATATACAGAAAGAACTCAAGAAGTTAGACTCCGGAGTGTCAAATAACCCTATTAAAAATGGGTTACAGAGCTAAATGGAATTTTCAATTGAGGAAACTTGAATGGCTCTGAAGCACCTAAAGAAATGTTCAGCATCCTTAGAGATCAGGGAAATGCAAATCAAAACAACCCTGAGATTCCACCTTACACCAGTCAGAATGGTTAAGATCAAAAATTCAGGGGACAGCAGATGCTGGAGAGGATGTGGAGAAAGAGGAACACTTCTCCATTGCTGGTGGGATTGCAAGCTGGTAAAACCACTCTGGAAACTGGTTTGGCAGTTCCTCAGAAAATTGGACAAACTACTACCTGAGGACACATCTATACCACTCCTGGGCTTATACCCAGAAGATACTCCAACATGTAATAAGGAGACAAGCTCCACTATGATCATAGCAGACTTATCTATAATATCCAGAAGCTGGAAAGAACCCAGATGTCCTTCAACAGAGGAATGGATACAGAAATTGTGGTATATATACACAATGGAGTACTAGTCAGCTATTAAAAACAATGAATTCATGAAATTCTTAGGCAAATGGATGGAACTAGAAAGTGTCATCCTGAGTGAGATAGTCAAATCACAAAAGAACACACATGGTATGCACTCACTGATAAGTGGATATTAGCCCAAAAGCTCAAAATAAACAAGTTACAATTCACAGACCACAGGAAGCTCAAGAAAAGGAAGACCAAAGTCAGTCAACCAGATGTCCCCAGGGCACCTAGGGACTAAGCCATCAATCAAGGTGAACACATGGTTCCAGCCAAAAGAGTGGCAGAGGAATGCCTTGTTGGGCATCAGTGGGGGTAGAGGTCCTTAGTCCTGTGAAGGCTTGATAGAGGCCCCAGCGTGGGGAAATTGAATGGAGGTCATGAAATTGGGTTTGGTGGAGGAGCATATTCCTGGAGGCAGGAGGATGGGAAGATGGGTTGGGGGTTTGCGGGGAGGGGGGAAACTGGGAAGGGGTATAACATTTGAAATGTAAATGAAGAATATAGTCAATTAAAATAAAGAAAGATATATTTAAAAAATAAACATGTCCAGTGATAATTTGGCTTATGCAATGTTACTTCAAAACATCACTGTTTATATATTCACCAATAAAACGTTAAACTTCCACATGTTTTGTTATTATTGGTAATTTATTCCTTCTGTGATATTCTCCTCAATCAGATGGTCCCAAATGAACACCTACCATAATAGGACAGCTTGTGTGTGATTAATAACAATACAGGTTACCTTGAAAAACAGCTGCATTGAATAGAAAACGATGAGCAGGTCCTAGGAGTGGATGAGGCAAAGGGAAGCTGTAAAAGTCATGCTGAAGACAAAGATTCAGACATATGTGTACTAGATAAGAATGCTGTTCAGTAACATTCCTTGTTGTTAAAAGTTGGAAGGAGAGCATCATCCCTATGTCCTTAGCACCATTCATGGTTAAATGTTTCACAGGACTGTCAGAATGTCTGCAAATTCCACGTGTATCATGAAAACTCTCTTTTAGAAAAGGAAATTTTTAAAGTTTTCAATGTAGCTGATATATATCAAACTGTTCATTTAACTGTTTTTTAGACATTTAAAGGTATGTGTAATCTAAATGTGACAGTGCTTGCCTATAGTTCCAATACTTAGAAGGCTGAGTTGAGCTAGGGGAATTCTGAGAAAATTGTGGTATGATAAGGAGCTGTCTAAATAATCAAATTTCTAGATGTCCTGCAGCATAGGTACTTTTTATCAAAGACCACTCAGTTCTCACCTAAGATGCTCCTTGATCCTGATCAGTGATTTCAAAATTCTGCCTTCAATCTCCAGGGAGGCAAAGGAATCTGGGAGAAGATCAACATGAGTGAATCCACACAGGCAGAGGTAGAAGCTAGGATGGTTATAATGAGAAGGTGACTGTATCATCTTCTCCTCGACTCTTCACCATGCAGGGACTGAGTGTGAAAACAGAAGAAACATCAGGGAGAAAGGCTTTGAAATGCTGCGACATTGTCAAATGAATGGAATTATGGAATGTATCCATGCTCTTCGCAGGCAGGAAATATCTAAACATAGTTATAATAAGAAATTGAGAACTATTGTGCAGTTAAAGTCCAAATGGCTATTTTTGTTGCAGTTGAGGATTTTTTTTTCTACAGCATGTTCAAATTAGTTGTCTAGAGTTCAATGAGAAAGTTCAATTTACAACATTGTGGTATCTATTCTTTAGGATCAAATTCTGGGAAGATTCCATTTATCTAAAGTTCTGGTATATAATCTTTAAGATTAGGTATCTTACATATAATATATGTGTGTATGTGTATATATGTATAAAAACAATATAAGGAAAGAGACATTTATTCTTGTTTATAGTCAAGCTTCATCATTGCTTCGTCACGGCAAGGAAGATGTGGTGGTGAAAGGGCCATGTTCATGGCTTTTTAATAAGAGTTGTTACAGTTTTTCTTTTTCTCTACCTCCCACACAATTGAGACTGCATTATATTTGTTTATCAAGCTTTAAGGCACAACTGGGCAGTATTACTCTATTTTAATACTCTAAACTAATCTGGCTACCTCTTAGCCAAAATCCATGATATACTTGCATTTTAGTACTGATCTGGCACTGTCTGCTTCAGGTGTTTTCTCATGGTCTCTTCTCCCCATGACTTCACTTCCTCTCTCTCCTGCCCCTTCCCTGGCTGGGAGGAAGTCCTGCTCTATTTTCTCCCCTGCCCAGTCAATCACTGATCAGCTTTTATTGACAAATCAGAATAAACAGAGAGCAAAGCTTGCACAACATTGAAGAAGGAGATACTTAGTAAGAATTGCAACCAGATGTGGGGGCCTAGAAATCAGCATTTAAATTACACAGTGTACACTAAAATAGGATAAGGAAAAACAGACAAGGAAAGAGAAACAGCTTTAGAAGGGGAAGGTTCTTTTGTGTGTGTGTGGGGGGGGGAAATCTGTAGACATTGTCTTTTCTTTTTTTTTTAATTTTATTTTATTTTCTAAGTCTTTTTTATTTACATTCAAAATCATTTCCCCTTTCCCATTTCCTCCCTCCCCGAAAGTCCCATAAGGCCCCTTCCCTCCCTTTTTTCCCCATTCAACCCAAAGCCCACCATCCACTTACCAGCTGGGGTAGGATAGATGGATAAAGGGTTCATTCTTGTTTGAGGTTGGCCACTGCTAGGGGTAATCAAGCGAAATGAGTTAATTTATTTCTAGAAACCAAATTTCAATAATTACTGTAACTGTCACATTTAGATCAACATGGAAGCGATGTGAAGAACGTCAGGGCCCTGGTTAGCAAGCAACAGGCAGGAGAAAAGGGCAATATGAGCAACAGCTGAGTGTGTCACAGTGCATCTGCCCCCTAGAACCAGAGTGAACAGGAAGTGGGCTAGGCTAGAGATCCCAAAGTCTTCACCCCCAATGGTGACTCTCTTTCTCTACTGTGGCAACACCTCCTGAAGGCTCCACAACTTTCCCAAAACAGCAATACCAGTGGGACCAAGTCTTCAAACACCTGAGCCTGTTTTGGATAGTCACATTCAATGTATGTATGCATTCAGCCCTTTGAATTCACAACTTATCTGAAAATATCTTTCACTTATGGTGCTGAGCATACATAATACAAAATAAATGTTCTTCAGGACATTATCCCTACACTGTACAGTGTAACAGTATCCACACAGCATTTAATTGTAATAGGTATCACATGCAATCTAGAAATGATTTAAAGCATGTAGCAGAGTATATATAGGTTCGAGACAAATATCATCACATTCCATTTCAGAGACTCTGGCATGTGCAGATGTTGGTAATATTGACAATGAAGGATATCTATAAACATATACTTTTTTTAACAATTTTACAATTTCAAATTGTACATGCATTTGTCTCTATATAGCAATGAGAAATAAATGTCCTCCTTGTTTTCTATGGGGAATAATATCTACCTAGGCTTTCTCACAGTACTCATGCAAATGTCTTCAAGCAGCAAACCTCTCCCTGCTGTGTTGTGCTGTGTGGAATAGGAATTTGCTTTAAAGTAATTGCAAATCCAGACTTCATTTTTTTCTTTAATCTTGCTTTGTAGAAAAGTATAACATGCTTATTTTTTATCCATTCTTTCTTTGTTAATCTGTAATATGTTTATGAGATAGATTTTGTCCCACCTACCTACCTACCCTAGAGGATTTTAATTTCATCTGCAGTAAATTTGCATCCCTGACAATTAGGATAAATATGCAGATAATTTTTCATTTTTCTCTCAGATTGTCTATTCTCTCAATATATTTTTCACTAAAGAAATAATAAGCAGGCATTCAAACATGAGTCTTAAAAAATATGCCTATAGAGTTTTATTATGAATATTAGATCCATGTTCCACTTCCCTTCTTTTTGAACAAAACAAGAAAGGCTTGCATTTTTATCACTCCCTATAGAATGTTAGACAAAAATGCAATGTGGGGGCAGTGTGTGCTTTCTGCAGTAAGCTCTGCACTGAACACAGGAATTGTGGCTAGCAGTGCTATCATGCAGGGTACAGCAATTCACCATGCGTCAGGAGTTCACAGCAGTACTCTATTCTGTGGTTCCCTCACCCATTATCACTTCAGACAATAAGTATTTGGTACAAAATAAAAGCCATGAGTGCTAAGTGTACTAGTAAGTGTGTTCCAAGTAAGAAAAACAGGAAAGCCACCATAGTTCATGCCTGTTGAAATTATTTTAGGTTATTTAAATACATCTCACATTATGTTATGCATGGAGTGCTAGATGGGAACTCTGGAAATCAGACCTAGGAAATTAACTGTTTCCATTCTATAAAATATGTTATTGAATCTCCTAAATTGTGTAGTCATTGCTTTAAAATCTGTCTGGAACTTCATGCTAAAGTCTCAATATCCCTCCCCCACTTCATAATCCTCTCTTAAAAATGGTAAAGAAACAAGAATAGAGAGAGCACGTGTGGGACTCCAAATTACTGCGTAAATGAGCATTTCTGTTTGCCTTTGAAATCGTGAGTTTAGGATAGAAAAATGGCTCATCTTTTCCTGGAAAAACAGCTTTATTTTTGTAGACCTCTGTTCTTTTTGGCACTTGATTCCAAAGATACGATCTGTCTCTTGCAGTCACAATGATATAGTTGATGGACTTGGCACAACACTCCTGTTCATGATTCCATAATGTCAAATGTGTGACATTTTCTGTAATTGTCTCTCAAAAGTACACTGCTTTACTTAGAATTCTCAGCACCTGTCTTTCACACAAACCATGCCTATAGAATTTCTTCTGCAGCTTATGCAGCTGGGGCCTGTGTGAAGACTTGACTTTGGAAAAAATAGCTTGCATTTAGATAAACTTGATACAAAATTAGTCTGTGGTTATGACAATAAATCATAAGTTTCCCATAAGCCAGAAAAGTACTGTATCTATCAAACTAGACTCCCATCCATAAGAGTTCTTTTTATTAGTTTTAAAATTCATTTATTTTATTTATTTTTTGCTTTAAGATTTTTATGAACAGTGGAATTATGTCACTCTCACCCTTTCTCTTTTCTCTCTAGGCCCTCCTTTCTATGATCCCCACTTAGAAATGGGTACGTTTATTTCCTTCATTGTTGTTGGTGTGTGTGTGTGTGTGTGTGTGTGTGTTTGTGTGTGTGTGCATGTTTATCTATGCACAAATACACAAAGACAGCATACTAAGTCCATTTTTATTATTTGTGTTTATATGATTTCAAGCCTGACAACTGTTTTTGAAAAACTTACAAAGAAGCTCATTTCTAGGAGAGGCTAATTCTACTTTTTCCAGAAGTCATTGGTTGCCTGTAGCTCTTAATTTATGAGTAAGATCCTATGAAAATTTTCCCTTCCATTTCAGCAAGGCTATTGATATTGCTATTGGTCCATTCTTGTTTATTCCATACCTAGAAAGTCTGCTCGGCGGCATACATCCTGATATTCTGGTTCTTACAAGTTGTCCAGTCCCTCTTCCTCAATGTTTGCTGAGCTATAGGGGAACTGTAATGTGTGTGTGTATATGTATGTGTGTGTGTATTCATTAGGGTGGACTACCCGTCAACTGTTGGTCTTTGCATTGTGTCTATTTGTGGTTTTCTGTGATAGTCGCCACATGCTAGAAAGTGAAGATTCTTTGATCAGGGATGGGATGGTTGCTACCCTTATCTGAGATTTAGAATATAGATAAGGATTATTTATACTGGTCTAGCAAAGAAGCACTAATAGATTCTTTTGTAGGAGCATGATACCACTAGCTCTAGGAAATTGACTGCATTCCTAATGTCACACATGATTTCCCTCTTGTTGAGTAGATCTTAAGTCCAACTATTGGGTACACTTAAATGTGAGGGCTTTTTAGTGCAACTTTATACCTATCATTCTATGCTGGTCATGTTATGGTTCATAAATATCACAGCTAGATATGACTATAAATTTCTTTCCTCTATTTCTGCATGCATAGCATTTTATGGAATCATGGAAAGCAGACTGCAGAAGTCTACTAGATTTCAGGTTAGATTCAGATTGTATCATCATCCAAGAGTACTATGTCCTAAGCATTCAGTGTTTTCAGCAAAGGGCTAATCTTCAGTCTTTGAGAGGCATACAAAACTTCCTTACAGCAAAGAATACAATCAGTCAAGTAAAGAAGAAACTTCTAAGACGGTAAAAAATATTTGCCAGCATACATCTGACAGAAGATTAATATCCAGAATATAAAACAAACTAATAGACCAAGTCAAGAAAACCCAATTTAGAACTGGGTAGAGATATGAACAGAGAGTTCTCAATATAAAAAATGAATAGAGTTAAGAAATACTTTAAAGAGTGTTTATCATCCATAAAAATTAGGAAAATGTATATTAAAATAATTTTGATGTTTCATCTCATTCCAGTCAAAATGGCTAAGATCAACAGCTGACAATAGGTGCTGGTGAGGTTGTAGAATAAGAAGAATCCTTACTCACTGTTGGAGGGAATGTGGAAGTCAATATAGAGAAGACAATGTTTTAGGGTTTTCAATGCTGAGAAAAGATACCATGACCAAGGGAACTCTTACAAGTTTAGTTGAAGATGGCTTACAGGTTCAGAGGTTCAATCCATTATCATCATGGGAGGAAGCACGGCAGTGTCCAGGCAGACATGATGCTCGAAAAGGAGCTGAGAGTTCTACATCTTGTTACAAAGGCAAACAGAATAAGACTATCTTCCAGGCAGTTATGAGGAGGGTCTCAAAGCCTACCCCCACATGACACACTTCCTCCAACAAGGCCACACCTACTCTAACAAAGCCATACCTCATAATATATGTTTGGCTCCCTCCCTTGGCCAGACACATTCAAAGTATCACAGCAAACAAACAAAAAAAGTCTAAAAGAAAAACAAGCAAATAAAAAAAACTAAAAATAAATCTATCATGTAACCTAGCTAGACATCATACTTTCCAGATTCAGCCATATCCATTGCCATCCTATTGACAATACCGAGAAAATGGAAACAATCTAAATGTCCATCATCAGATGAACAATAATAAAAATGTGGCACATGTGCACAGTGAAACAAGAAATGAAACTATGAACTTTGTAAGCAGATAGACGTAGAAAAAATTTATATTGACTGAGGTGAACCAGACCCAGAAATATAAACACCATGTGTTCTCTTTCATCTGTGGTTTCTAGTTTTAAATATTCAGACATGAATATATAACATGGAGTAACAACAGAAACCAGAAATATAAAAAGGAACCATAGGAGTGTATGGGGCAGGGGTTGGGGGTCTGAGAGAAGAATAGCAGGATGCTTGTGATAGGAAGTGGGAAATGCAAAAGGAGACAGAGTCTTCACCTGGGGAGGGATGTCAAAACAGTGACTGACTATAGTGACCTACTTCAAGAATGACTAATTGGGACTCCAAGAGGTAACTGGAGTGTGGATATTAACCTGACAAGCAGATCAGTATGTGATGAATACATTTCCATTTGCCAGAACAAAATAAAGTTATGCAGATGACAATTTTGAATGCATTGATCTCAAGAGATAAATTATAATTAAATTATTATTGGATGCCCAACTTGTCAGTTTTGTGATTTATAAGAAAAAGTTTTGTTTCATACAAAGAAAGTCTACGGAAGTTCTGTTAAAGAACAAGATTTAATTAAACAAGATTTAAATGTGTTGCAGTTTGAATTTCACATAATTTAACTTCCAAAGATTCATACTTAGGCATCATAGAAAATTTGTAAAAATATTAGTTCTGATTTGGCATCTTCAAGAAAGAGAGAGCAGCTAAGGAATTGGAATTTTCTAGATGAATAAGAGAAGAAACCTCACAGTGGCTACTTTCAAAGGAATGAGTGTGAGGTTTCACAATGGCAGAAATGAACACATGTGGCTGAGAAGAAACATTCTTCAAAATAAACTACTTTATCACCCAACTCTATTTCTTGACCACAAACTGTTTGCATTTGGATTTTGTGCTCATAACCTTAGTTCCTTTAATCTACCCAAACTATATGGTTCATTAAATTCAACTAAATATATATATAAGCAAGTGGCATTCAATGGCCATTTTTTTTCTGCTTGTGTTGAAAGGGATATTCCACCTAGTAGAAGTCAAGAAGTGTCCTTTTATACCAAATTTAAATGGTATCAGGTAAAACACTTAGAGTACATCTTTCCCAGTTCAAATTCCTACTGGCTTTGCCTAACATGGTAATTCTTTTTTTTTTTAATCCCAGAGGAACCAAAGGGGAGGTAGGAGTGTAGAGTGTGCCTTATTTGAACTTTTGTCCCTGTTGGAAATTTAAGAACCATGGCGTGGCTCAAAAAATGTTCCTCACAATACTCTTGATTTTGCCTAGCTGTTATAAAAGGGAAAGGGGTGACTTTTTTAATCCAATCTCTCTTGTCAAGTGTTAGGTCTAACATCTGTACAAGATAACCTACAAAAAGATAATAGAATTCATTGGGTACTTGAAGGCCCAGATATGAGGATAATTTTACAGATCAAGTTTCTGATGGTACATGGGAAACACACTTATCTGATATACTAATAAGATCAAATAAATATGAGTGAATACTTACCAATTGCTGAAGAAAATTTTCTCTCAAAATGTATTCAAAATGTTAATTCTATCAGGGAGCAAGCTGCTAAAATGCAGAGAGTAGATCATTACATTTCAATAGGGAATAGACTTCATATTTAACATAAACAGTCAAGTCATTTTGGCTGCCTGCATCCGGGACCACATTTAGAAAGCCTTCTGTGTAACCATGGGAACAGTTTTGCTTAAGTCCTGTTGCTTGTGTAAATCCGATTCATTCTGAATTAGCAGAGAAGTGGGTGGGAAGGGCTGTGTGATTTATCTCTGTCCATTGCTTCCCAAGTTGCTTCTTAAAAATGTGAAGAGAAGTTAAAAATGTTTTTTTTCCTTGTTTTTTTTTCTTCTATTCCTTTTTTTTTCCCCAAAGCATGGAAAAGATTAGGGAGTAGAAGCCTCTTCTAGTGGCAGGTGCATCATGGTGAATAATAATAAAAAAAAGGAACTGAATTTTTTTACCTCAAAAATATCTCCTATGCTTGCCATTTTCTTTGCTTTCAGTAATAATAAGCTTGCTTTATAAGTTTGATTGAAGAATACGCTCTTCCTATATGTAATTATATAATACATAAAATTCTAATAAAAATTTACTACTGCCATCATGTTCTTCTTTGTCAACTGAGGAAACAAGGTAGTTTTGCCCCATAGAGCACTGAAGGAGAGAGCTGAGCTATATTGATCAGTGCTCAGGGAGAGAGGGGGGGTGGGGGAGAAAGAGAGAGAGAGAGAGAGAGAGAGAGAGAGAGAGAGAGAGAGAGAGAGAGGAACATACCATTATGTGTGAGAATAGTGAGCACCACTCTGTGTGTCTCCTGTTTGTAATAACTTCCAGGCAGTTAATCCATTCTTAGTTTGCTCATCTTTAAGGATTAGGATTTTATTAGACTCATAGTACTTTTGCTTGTTTCTATCCACTCCCACAGTAATTACTAAATTTTCATTTGTATATGGTATTTGTGATGTGAGTCCACAAGTGCATGCAGATGTGTGTGGGCATACGCATAAAACTAAGAAGTCAATCATGTTTGTCCTTCAAGCACTGAGCTGGCTATTTTAGCATTGACTTGACACAAGTTAGAGTCATTTGGCAAACTCAATTGATGAAAGACTTCCACAAGATTGACTGGTAGAAAATCCATTTTCTTGACTGATGATTGATATGTGAGGGCCATTGTGGGTGGTACAGCAGATGATCCTGGATGGTACAAGAAAGAAGGTTGAGCAAGCCATGAGGAACAAGTCAGTATGCAGCACACTTCCATGGCATCAGCTCTTGCCTCCAGTTTCCTATTTTGAGTTCTTACTCTGACTTTTCTGGAGTGTTTTATCACAGCAATAAAACAGGAATTTTCCATGTTTTGTTTGTTCGTTTGTTTGTTTATGATAGGTCTAGAATTTGCCAAGTAGGCCAGTTACTCCCTTGGAATTCACCTATCTCTACACCCCAGTGCTGGGATGACAGACATGCATGGCACCAAACCCAGTGGTCGCTGTTTGTTTGTTTGTTTCTTATGTGGACTCTGATCACACACTGGTCTTCATGTTCACAAGACAGGCATTTTGCTAACTGATTCAATTCTTTAGCACCAATAATTAATGATTTTTTTTCATTAACCAACTCCATATTACCCATGTGTCTATGTATGCCAGATACTCTTCTTTGCAAATGATTTTTCATTGCAAGAGAGAAAGTTATAGGAACAGAATCCAATTTCCATTCTTAGATTCCTAGAGTCTAGGACACTATTCCTCAGAAGACATAAATAGACATTTTAACCGTCAAATGCACCTAAGAAATGCAAAGAAAGGTAGCAGAGATGCTGAGAGTAGGCATACTGTATTGATTGCTAAAACTATATTAGAGGTAAAGGGCTTGTAAGAGGTAGGTTATAGGTTTGAGAAGAAGAAAAAAGATAAAAGAGGGAGAAAGCTATTAAGATATGAATCCTTAAAAGACACAGGCTGTAGACTAAAAAATGATCATACACACAAATGCATACTCTAATTGCAAGAAACAATAAATGTTATCTGAAAACTCATGTTTGTGATGTGGTTAAGTTATGATTCTTGAGATAATGAAACAATTCTGGAGGATCTTTATGCCAGTCTGGTTCTTTTCCGAAAAGGCAAGCAACTGTCCTTCTCAGAGAAAGTTCACATACAAAGGAGAGAGGCAGGGTACAGAAGGCTACAGACCTTAGTGTGATGTGACCATAATGTCAGCACATTATGCCACAGGCTGGGAGAGTTGAGAAATGTTTTTATACCACATACCATAATGACATGACCATAGCTTTTTGAAAGCTAGTCTTTTTTTTAATGTTCCTAAATTCACATGACATGTCACATGACATGACATGACCATAATGTCAGCACATTATGCCACAGGCTGGGAGAGTTGAGAAATGTTTTTATACCACAGGCTCTGAGGGCATTTGGTCTTAGAGACAGCACTCTGGTTTTACTCAGAGTTGCTAAATTTAGATGTGTGGTCTCTGAGATATGAAAGGTATACAAATATAAGATATTCAATGTTAGGTTTTAGAAAATATCAAAGAAAAAACTGAAGCAAAGGTGGTGGGAGTGAGCTTAGGGAGCAGGTTCTGTGGATCGTGACACAGGAATGCATCTGTATGGGTGAGAGGTGAATGTCTGGAGGCACAAGACAACAAGTCAAGGGGTTATCTGCGAGCAGAGAATAGTCCAGGTAGAAAGGTGAGATAATATAAAAATGTTGAAGAGATCAAGAGATGAGGCCAGAGGTAAAATTGGAGTAGAAGGCTGTAGAAAGTATAGGAAGGCCACTGGCAGAACTTATTTTACTGTGAGTGATGAAAAGCCTGAGGTATGTACTGAGGAGATGTGGGTTGCATTTCCAACACACCATTCAAGGAATATTGCCAACACCCATCTGAACTAACAGAAGCATGACAACAGGCCGACTGCAGTGTGCACAAGATCATGACTGTACATGACCTCAGTGGAGGAGAGCCTACCTTACATTCTCTTTATTTTAGCCTTCTCATCACAGTCTATCTGAGACACTGTTTATTCTATGAGCTGTATTCTACTTTACTTTTGCCTGCTTTAATTTTCATGATGAATCTCCAAATGACGTAGAGTTAAATTTCTTGCTATAATTGTGCTTATTTATATTTGAAGAGAACCAACAGAAAAATTTTTGAAAGCTAGTCTTTTTTTTAATGTTCCTAAATTCACATTATCTAATCAGGAGGAAAACTATGCTTCCCTTAGTATTCAAGGAACCCTTAAAATATTTATTAAATACAGTTTTAACCTTTATGGGACACCAAGAATAGTTTTACAAAATGACTTAGAATTACCCATACATACACAAACAGATAAATCTATCTAATACAACATAAATATTGTTGAAAGAAAAACTTTGTAAAGTTTTTTTTTAGCCTATAAGAATCATCTTATATCTTTGGAATCAGTTTTATATTATTTTGGGGGATGGTTAGTCTTAATCGTCACCTTGAGACAGAGTAAAATCATAAAGAGTCTCATTTGGGGACTGTCTAGATCAGATAGGCCCATGGGCTCATCTATGGGTGGATTATGTTGGTTATGTTAATTGATGTGGGAAGACCCATACGCTGTAGGTCACACCATTCCCTGGGCTAGGGATCCTGTACTACACTGTAGAGAACAAGCTAAGCAGTAGAACACATCGAGCATGCATTCATTTTCTCTCCTGTGACTAGATGTGATATTGACTAGATGTCTGAAGTTTATTGCCTTAACTTCCTTGTAAAGATTGGAATGAAAACTAAAATTATGATTTAAAATAATTTTCTCCCATACATCTCTCTTTGTTAGTATATATTTTCACAGCAAAAAGAAACAAAACTACAATAATTACAATACCCAATATGATTTAAATCTTACGTTGATGCCATATTATGTGACAAATGATTAAGATAAAATCTGAATTTATACAGCGCAAATGTATTAAAATATTTTCTGTTCATAGTGGATTGAATGTGCAGAGGATTGACTATCACTGAGATGCCTATGTACTATCCTTTATATCACTTATCTGTACTTTGGTGAAGCCTGACTGGGTGTTTTGTGATCCACAGTCTCCACCATCTCTGCTCATCACCGCTGCTCAGGTTATAGAAACCTTGCTTTCAGCAGTTCTTAGCCAATCCCTTGCATATACATCTATCCATCATGTATGACAGATCTATCACAGAGCATGGAAACATCATTTAGAGACGTATTTGAAAATCAGAAAGACACTGTCAGAGTATCTTGGGGCTTTATGACCAAGCCAGGTAGTTTGCATGCTAGGACATTAAAACTACTCAAGTATATTTGATCCTATTTTACTGTTCTCAAAAAGGCATGATGACCTAAGCATCACTCACAAGAATGATCCCTGACAGGAGATTTCCAGGTGAACAGAATAAGGAGAAAATTTTGCAACTCTGTTTAACAGCTCTTCTCTAAGCTAAGTCACAGAATTTTTGTCTCTTTGAATCTCATCTGTGTCAGATTTAGTAACTTCAGAAATGCATTTATAAATATAGATTCCAAAATAATCTTGCAATAAAAAAAGTTGGGGCTTTTACTTTTTTTAAACTTTTATTTAGAGTAGACCATTTTGCAACTGATCACTGTTTTACAACCTTAAATCCTGTTTTCTCTCCTGCAAAGGAAACCAAATATTTACTAAGCTGGAAATTCTGCACTGATTTTTTTTTCTATGCCTGCATTGATAGTACAGCGTCTCCACACAGCCTTCATTTCTATGAATACATACTGTTCTGTGCTTATTCTAAGAAGACAAGTATCAAATTTAACAGAATAAAAAAAAATGATTTTAGAAAAGGGTCGTAAAATCTGCCCTCTACTGAGAACAGCACTGGGATTTCTGGATGGGCTTATGCACCCTTTCAGGTTCTCAGAGAAGGAACTGGTTTGTAATAACTGAGAGAGGGATAATTATAAATTAATGTGCAAAACAGAACTTCAGCTTAAGCCTTATATGAGAGGTAAAATATTAAGTTCAAAAGAGTATAAACACAAAGATGTAATGCTAAACTTTAAAATTTCTAGAAAAAATTGAGAGAAAAATTATAGACTTTAAGACTAAATAAAGTGGTCACAGGCTTGAACAATGAAAACCATATTTAATTTAAATCTCAACAAAACATAAAACCCTTTAAACTAGAAAGTCTCCTGCTAAGAGGATAAAAGGCAATCGTGTCCCCCAACTACCTCTCCTAAGTGTTGTGATCAGAGGTACATGGGGCCACACCCAGGTCTTTAGAGGGGAGCTGGGATCCAAGTGCAGATCCTCATGCTGGCATAGAGTGGATTCTTACATATCTTCTCACTATCTGTACCACATGCTTGAAAGAGTTCTAGCATTATCGTTCAAGAATCCTGGGTAAAGGAGACTATGACTGTGTCTTATTTCGTACATCTGCATGTGCTTTCATTTATCTCAAAACAGAAATATTAGTTTTTTTAAAAAGTTATAGGAATCAGAGAACTGGACAAACCTGACAAACCAAGTTTGATCCCTGTGATTCACAAGGTAGAAACAGATATTTGAATCCTGTAAGTTGTCCTCTCTCTGACTACACACATACATACACACACACACACACACACACACACACACACACACACACACAGTGGATAAATAATTATAAGACAGTTAAAAAAAAGAGCTGTGGATAAAATAATTCTAAGAAGCTCTTTTAAGCTCCACATATTCAGAACCACAGCCACCATTCCAGCAGAAAATGTAACCAATTTGTTTACCCCCAGAATCCTTTCCCAGTCCTCAGACATTCTCTTCAGAAAAGTCTTTCACAACCTCATGTAGATTTCTGTATTCTCTTATTTCATCTGAATGTAATGGAAGAGAAAAAGTTTCTGTCTTCCAAAGATCATTCTTTATAAAAGAAATAATGTTTGAAGATATAAATCATTGAATGTTAGTCTTAATGAACAATTCCTGGACTAAATCTTCCAGAGACCTAGCCATGCATTTCATCATCCCTTTCGTTTCCTAGAAAAAAAAATCAAAATCAGGGTCCCTTTTTATCTTGTATATATGTGTGGGTGTGTGGTATGCATGTTTGTGTGTATGTTACATCAGAGATTTGCTGAGTCTTTCTCCATTATTCTCCACCTTATTCGTTGAGATAAGATCTCTCAATTGAACCCAAAGTTCAGTGATGAGACTATTGTGGCAAGTGAATCCTGTCTCCGTTTCATGGGTGCTAAATTATAGGACAATACAGGAAGGCTACCATAAGCATTTGGCACTGAAGTGGGCATTTGATATGTGACTCATGTTCTCAGGCTTGCAAAACAAATGTGTTGAATACTCCTAGAGTCCTCTCTCCAACCTTCATTGTCAATATTTCTAGATTGTCTTTTTCTTGTGTATGAATATGTATTGTGCACATTGTGCAAACAAAGTGTTCAAAAACATATTTCTAATTGAAATAAAATTACATCACTTTCCTTTCTTCTTTACCACCATTAAGCTTCTCCCACCCCTCAAGTTGATATATTCTTTTTCTTTGATTATTATAGTTATGGGGGGGGGTGGAGACAGAGACAGAGGCAGTTGTATATATATACACACCATCTTGATTCCATTCTTGTTGGTGATGTGTGTGTGGTTTCAAGATTGTATACTCTGCACTGGACAACTGTTGAACAGACTAATCCCAGGGGGAAGCTAATTCTCCTCCCATTAGTATTTGTAGTTCTTTGTCTATGAGTGGGAACACAGGAAACGTGGATAGTGAGGTAATTCTTCTTGCTGGTTTTGTTGATAGACATTTAGGAAACAACATCTATTATTCAGCCACTATACCTTAAACATACACTTTTCTTCCAAAATTCTCTCACCCACTTAACCCCCATAGCCAAGTCTTGGGGAGTCACTTTTCATTTCAAAAGCAAAATGACAAGACTTGTAAATATAAGACCACACTATTATGGGCTGGAATATAGTTATAGTAACTGTTGTTACCAGGGTCCATGAAACTCATGTCAGACCATATCATGCTTTCTTCTCAGAATGAGACTTTCATAATTATTTCCAAACAGCCATACATCCTTGGGACACCCATTCTTCACAGCCGTCATGAAATCCACTTACCTGATGCTTGAAGCCATGTCTACTGTCTCAGATGTAATCACTTTTGTAGATCTAAGGAAAGTCTATCTGGATGCTTCTCTTGTAGAAATCAATGTGTGCAAACATGTCATTTATATGCAAAGGCTTTTTTATAGCTTGTCAGTTGTTTTCCTTACATATTCTTATAATATTAAGTGCCATAAGAATCCCCTGTCCTGTTTACTTGACTTTATTGATGACAGAAGAGAGCAAGGATGGCCTGAGGTACAGCATCAAAGTAGGAAGACAGACTCAGAGGTTAAGTTGTAATCTAGCATGAAAGAGTTGATGTGGCTTCAAGTTTGATTTCTTTTCTTTTCTTTCTTTCTTTCTTTCTTTTTTTTTTTTTTGTAGGAGGCAGTTTATTTTACCTCTCAGGCTAAGAGCTAAAAATTTAACGTGGGGACTGATTTACATCAACATGGAAGGTTTGCCTAGGAAATGTGTCTTCCAATGTCTTGAGTTTGAAAAAAAATTTCTCCATAACATCATAACATGTTTTCTCCATAACATCAGCATGACCTGAATTAGCATGACCCTCCATTGTTTACCTCTCTAATTCTCAAAAGCAGATGTCAGAAATAAAAATGCCTGGTCTTCTCTATCAGCAGGAAGGCTAGGGACCTATTAAGAAAGCAAAGGAAGCTTTGTAAACTTCATTTCGTTACAAGAAAATTGCTTTTGTGATATATCAAACTGAAATGCTAAATATAGGGTTGCAGTAAAGTTCTGAATGTCTTCTGACTAGAAAAAGAATCTTTTGGAGACTAAGACTGTTCTATTTCCCGTTGTAATTTCTGTCACCTGAAAACTTCATCAATTTTTAATCCCCACTGAATTTAGAAGTGTTCAATATACAATTGGAGGTCACTGGATAACTTAATTGATACTGGCCTACAAGAAGGGTAAATTGAGTCACCTCTATTCCATTAGCACATGTGTGCTGTGTGTGCTGTTTCCAACTTCCTGTGATTGATCTACATAGAATATAGTAATGCTCTCACCTGAAACATGCAACCAACTAACTCACCTACACAAGCCCTACCTGGTACTCAAGCTCTAGTCCTCTCATTGATCTACTGACTTGGCATTTGCTCTTCGCTCTTCTTTTCTAGGTATTTTAGGAAAGAAGACCACTTAACCACATGGCACAGAAGCAGCTTGTTTTGGGTAAGATTAGATTCAATTCTACCATCTTCAGTCTGTCTCTGTGCTTTGATGATAAAGCTGCAAATAAGATGTTCACATGGTCCCCTGAAAATACTGCAGAGTATTGAAGAGGAGAGAAGGAAATAAGAGATGTGGAGCGTGACATCATGGGCAGAGTGCTTAAGTCTAACTCTGATGGGAGCTCAGTTCTGGAAAAGTTTATTTAAGACCCTAGCATTTGACATGATTCTGGAAACTAGGTCAGATGTTAAGAGACAGAGGGGATATTTACTTGTGAAGAATATTCATCCCCTTAATCTCTTTCCTCTCATGTGGGAACAGAAGGGATTTTACAGGATGAATGATAGCTTCCCTGCATTCTAAAGAAGGCTTATTATATTAATGTAAGGCCTGGAGGTATTGCCCACACTAACCCTAGATGAGAATTTGGACTCGCTCTTACTCCATTGCTTTTGAAAAGCAAGTAAATAGACTTTGACCTAAAACCCAAGACCTGAGTATCAGATACAATTTGATTACAAGTCTCAACTCTGCGAATTATTTAACCTTTATAAACCTAGGTTTCTTCTTGTCCTGCCTGTGAGTGGTATGCAAGTCATTAGGATTTTGTGAGGATATAATGCAAGGAAGAGGGAGAGAGGCAGAACCTAACTTCTTGCTCTCAGAAGGCACTAGAGAACTATGAAAAATGCTCCTTTTAAGAACTTTCGGGGAAGGAGGAAATGGGAAAGGGGAAATGATTTTGAATGTAAATAAAAATATAAAATATAAATATACATATATATAAAAGAATTTTACCTTATACTATTACTCTTACACTGTACCCCTCCCCCAACTCTTGTGTTCTGATTGGGGACTTCCAGACCTCAGTGAGCCACACCTCCCCCACCTGGCAGAGCTCTGGGACCAAGGTAAAGTCTTTTGTTCTTCAAGGATTTGCAATGTCCTGCATCTCCCTACGAGTAGCAGAGCTGTGAAGTCAACATTCACCTGAACAGTGGAGCTTGCTGCCGCTGAGCAGACTCATAACTCTGGGAGAAGGGTCTCGCCCCCAAAGCTTATATTGCAGTTTTCCCCAAGTAAAAAATCAGATTTTGAACAGCTATGTTGTCTTGATTCATGAGTCTTTTTCCCTTGTCACCCTGTTTTATCTCCCCAGCTCTCTGTCCAGAGAACCCCCGGGAGGTTACATAACAAACACACCTGCCCACCATCCATAAGGCAAAAAATCACAAGTATATACTTTAAAATAAATATTTAATTTGAAAACAGGAGTTTAACTTTAAGTTAAACTCCAGAGAGGCAAGTAACCCTATTAAAAAATGGGGTACAGAGCTAAACAAAGAGTTCTCACCTGAAGGATATCTAATGGCTGAGAAGCACCTAAAGAGATGTTCATCATCCTTAGTCATTAGGGAAATGCAAATCAAAACAACTCTGAGATTCCATCTCACACCAGTCAGAATGGCTAAGATCAAAAACACAGGAGACAGCAGTTGTTGGCGAGGATGTGGAGAAAAAGGAACACTCCTCCACTGCTGGTGGAATTACAAGCTGATACAACCACTCTGGAAAGCAGTCTGGCGGTTCCTCAGAAAACTGGGCATGACACTCCCGGAGGATCCGGCTATACCACTCCTGGGCATATACCCAGAGGCTTTACCTGCATGCAATAAGGACACATGCTCCACTATGTTCATAGCAGCCTTATTTATAATAGCCAGAAGCTGGAAAGAACCCAGATGTCCCTCAACGGAGAAATGGATTCAGAAGATGTGGTATATTTACACAATGGAATACTACTCTGCAATTAAAAACAATGAATTCACGAAATTCCTAGGCAAATGGTCAGAACTTGAAAATATCATCCTTAGTGAGGTAACCCAATCACAAAAGAACACACATGGTATGCAGTCACTGATAAGGGGATATTAACCCACAATCTCGGAATACCCTAGACACATTTCGCATATCAATAGATTTCTAAGAAGATGGAAGGAGAGACCCCTGGTCCTGGAAAGACTGGATGTAGGGGAATACCAGGACAGAGAAACTAGAGGGAGTTGAATGGGGAAAAGAGGGAGGGAAGGGGGCTTATGGGTCTTTCGGGGAGGGAGGAAACGGGAAAGGGGAAATGTTTTGGAATGTAAATAAAAAAAACTTAGAAAATAAAATTAAAAAAAAAAACAAAAAAAAACCCTAAAGGCTAATATTCTGAAAAAAAATACAACTTATCCTTCCCCATTTGTTTTCATAAAATTATAAAGAACATAATATGTACTTGAAAGCAGAAAAAGAACATATTAATTTACTTTAAAAAATGTACGATATCATTCAGTAATACTATAGAAGAGATGTACCAGTGTGTTTGATAAAATGCAGTTTGTAATACAAAAATAAAGATGTACCCAATCAAATAATCCTTCAAGCTGGACCAGGACCACGCCCCCTGCACTTATGTAGTGGATAGAAAAAAAAAAAAGAATGTTAACAGAAGCAAAAGTCCCTGAAATATACCACAGTCCTCTGCGGGTACAGCACTGGAAGGCCACGTGTGCCTGCAGTGCTGTGCTCCCTTTTAGTCACCATGTCAACAGAAACCAGTGTAGATTTTCCTCCTTGCACCATGGCAGCACCTATGCAGCCAGTGCTGCTTCAGGGGCCAGCCGTGCATGGCACTGGTTTCCTGGAATTATTAGATAAGGTGTCAAATTAAGGAGTACCACTGTTTTAACTTGAACAATCTGTTATCTTGGATTCCAAACCAGGAATATGGTTTATATGCTGATGAGCTAGTGAGTCTCAACTTTCAATTTGGAACATAAATTCTGGATCCGTTGAAATGACTCATCAGAAGATAGTGTTTGCTGCCAAACCTGGGGACCTGAGATTGGTACTCAAGACCCACAGTGTGAAAATAGGATTGATACACACTAGTCATCCTCTGTCTGACCTCCAAACACACTGTGACATATGTGAACTCTCCCCTACACAGAAAGACAGAAAGACAGACAGACAGATAGACAGACAGAAACATACATACACACACAAACACGCTAAATGTAATTTAAAAAGATAAACAAATTTTGCATTCCTGGTTATGCCTATGATGTAGTTATAACCTACTGAATATAAAAGAAAAGTTATATAGAAAACTGTTGATATGACCTTCAAAACATACAAGAGGGATGGATGTTCACTCTGACTTCTGGATACAATGAATTCTTCTTGCCAAATTGTTTACTATACTCTTTCCCATACAGACATGCAAGCTAAGCTTTCTCTGATCCTTTATCTCTCTCCTTCTTCTTTGGAAACATCCAAAAAAAAATGTAAGGAGAAAAATAGTCTTTGAAAGAAGTCGTACTATGGTCCTAGTTTAGTGTCAATCAGAAATTAATGCACTGACCTTCTGCCTGGTGGAGGGACCCCGCGCAGGGAGGGAGCCTGCCAGCTTCCCTTCCGCGACCTCTGTTCCCGCGGACTGCGCTGGAGAGATCGGTACCCAGGCTCTCCCCCCGATATAACATCACTTGGGACACGGCCTGTTGGGGCTTCCGTCTGTGCCCGAGGGCGGGTTGGCGCTGTGGTCGTCTGGGTGCCAGATCGGCGGGCCATCGTGACCACAGGGCAGCTTGTGTGTAACCTGCTCCCAGGTGCTGGGCTGATCTGCAGTAACCAGCGCGCCAGTTCCGCGGTGGAACCTTCTGCCTGGTGGAGGGACCCCGCGCAGGGAGGGAGCCTGCCAGCTTCCCTTCCGCGACCTCTGTTCCCGCGGACTGCGCTGGAGAGACCGGTACCCAGGCTCTCCCCCCAATATAACATCACTTGGGACACGGCCTGTTGGGGCTTCCTTCTGTGCCCGAGGGCGGGTTGGCGCTGTGGTCGTCTGGGTGCCAGATCGGCGGGCCATCGTGACCACAGGGTGAGCAGCGCCACGGAGAGTGCCCTCCGCCATCTTTGCTCCAGTGACCAGGTAGTTGGGACTACCAGGCTCAGAGACAGACAGGCATAATATCACTTCGGGTTCAGGCAGCTTGTGTGTAACCTGCTCCCAGGTGCTGGGCTGATCTGCAGTGACCAGCACGCCAGATCTGCTGTGGGACTTCTGCCTGGCAGAGGGACGCCCCCTCCCCCCCCAGGAGAGATCACACACCCCTGCACAGGGCAGGAGCCTGCCAGCCTCCCTTTGGCGACCTCTGCTCCAGGAATCCACTAGGCTGAGCCTTTAGATGTGCAAGGCCTCCCCAATATAAGATCACTTGGGGCAAAGCACATTAGGGCTCCAAAGTCACTCAGGAGCAGGCAGGCCCCAGAAATCGGTGCCAGGGGAATCCTGGTAATCCAGGGGGGGCAGAAATAGCTTTGCAGGCTCACAGGAGGTCCAACCAACAGCCAGTGGCAGCAGGACCAACTAACACCAGAGGTATCCAGATGGCAAAAGGCAAACGTAGGAATGTTACTAACAGTAATCAAAGTAATGTGGGACCATCCGAACCCAACTCTCCAACAGCAGCAAGTCCTGGATACCCCACCACACCCGAAAGACAAGATCTGGATTTAAAATCACTTCTCATGATGCTATTAGAGGATCACAAGAAGGACACAAATAAATCTCATAAAGAGTTACAGGAGACCATGAATCAATGGTTAGAAGCCCTTACAAAGGAAACACAAAAATCGCTTAGAGAAATGCGGGAGAACATGGATCAAAAGATGGAGGCGCACAAGGAGACAACACAAAAATCGCTTAACGAGATGAATCAACGGGTAGATGCACTCACAAAGGAATCACAAAATTTGCATAAAGAAATGCAGAAGAATATGGGTCAACAGACGGATGCCCATAAGGAGGCAACACAAAAATTGCTTAAAGAAATGAATCAACGGTTAGATGCCCTTACAAAGGAAACACGAGAACTGCTTAAAGAAATGCAGGAGACGATGGATCAACAGATGGAATCCCATGAGGAGGAAACACAAAAATCGCTCAGAGAAATGCAGGAGAACGTGGGTCATCAGGAAGAAATCCTGAAAGAGGTAATGCAAAAATACCTTAAAGAAATACAGGAAAATACAAACAAACAAGTGAAGGATCTCAGCAAATCCATCCAGGAACTAAAAAAGGAAGTAGAAACAACTAAGAAATCACAAAGGGAGACAACTTTGGAGATAGAAAACCTTGGGAAGAAATCAGGAGTCATAGATGCAAACATCAACAATAGAATACAAGAGATGGAAGAAAGAATCTCAGGTGCTGAAGATTCCATAGAAAGCATCGACTCAACAGTCAAAGAAAATGCAAAATGCAAAAAACGCGTAACCCAAAACATCCAGGAAATCCAGGACACAATGAGAAGACCAAACCTAAGGATTATAGGTATAGATGAGAGTGAAGATTTGCAACTTAAAGGGCCAGTAAACATCTTCAACAAAATTATGGAGGAAAACTTCCCTAACTTAAAGAGAGAGATGCCGATGAACATACAAGAAGCCTACAGAACTCCAAACAGACTGGACCAGAACAGAAATACCTCCCGTCACATAATAATCAAAACACCGAATGTTCTAAACAAAGAAAGAATACTAAATGCAGTAAGAGAAAAGGGCCAAGTAACATACAAAGGAAGACCTATCCGAATCACATCAGACTTCTCACCAGAGACTATGAAAGCCAGAAGATCCTGGGCAGATCTCATGCAGACACTAAGACAGCACAAATGCCAGCCTAGACTACTATACCCAGCAAAACTCTCAATCACCATAGATGGAGAGACCAAGATATTCCATGATAAAACCAAATTTTCACAATATCTTTCCACAAATCCAGCCCTGCAACGGATAATAGGTGGAAACCTCCAATACAGGGAGAGAAACAACACCCTGGAAAAAATGAGATAATAACCTTCTTGAATCAAACCCAAAAGTAGAGAACCACTCAAACATAAAGATAGCGTCAAGAATGGCAGATGGCAATAATCACTATGCCTTAATCTCTCTTAATATCAATGGTCTCAATTCCCCAATTAAAAGACATAGACTAGCAGACTGGATACGTAAACAGGACCCAGCATTTTGCTGCATGCAGGAAACGCACCTCAGAGTCAAAGACAAACACTACCTCAGAGTAAAAGGCTGGAAAACAATTTTACAAGCAAATGGCCCCAAGAAACGAGGTGGAGTAGCCATCCTAATATCGGATAAAATTGATTTTCAACCCAAAGTCATCAAAAAAGACACAGAAGGACACTACATACTGATCAAGGGAAAAATCCACCATCAAGAACTCTCAATCCTGAATATCTATGCTCCAAATGCAAGGGCACCCTCATTCGTAAAAGAAACTTTACTAAAACTCAAAGCACACATCGCACCGCACACAATAATAGTGGGTGACTTCAACACCCCGCTCTCTGAAATGGATCGTTCAGGAAAGCAGAAACTAAACAGGGACACAGTGAATCTAATTGAAGCCTTGGACCAAATGGAACTAACTGATATATATAGAACATTTCATCCTAGAGCTAAAGAATACACCTTCTTCTCAGCTCCTCATGGTACCTTCTCCAAAATTGACCATATAATTGGTCACAAATCAGACCTCAACAGATACAAGAAGATAGAAATAATCCCATGCCTCCTATCAGATCACTATGGAATAAGGGTGGTCTTCAATGGCAACAAAAACAAAAGAAAACCCACGTACACATGGAGGCTGAACAATGCTCTACTCAATGATAACTTGGTCAAGGTGGAAATAAAGAAAGAAATCAAAGACTTTTTGAAAGTTAATGAAAATGAAGGCACAACATACCCTAACTTATGGGACACAATGAAAGCAGTGCTAAGAGGAAAATTCATAGCCCTGAGTGCCGCCAAAAAGAAACGGGAGACAGCATACACTAACAGCTTAATGGCACACCTGAAAGCCCTGGAACAAAAAGAAGCAAATACACCAAAGAGGAGTAGAAGGCAGGAAATCATCAAACTCAGGGCTGAAATCAATCAAGTAGAAACAAATAAAACCATACAAAGAATCAACAAAACGAGGAGTTGGTTCTTTGAGAAAATCAACAAGATAGATAAGCCCTTAGCCAGACTAACCAGAGGGCACAGAGATAGTATCCAAATTAATAAAATCAGAAACAAAAAGGGAGAGATAACAACAGAAACTGAGGAAATTCAAAAAATCATCAGATCCTACTACAAAAACCTGTATTCAACACAACTAGAAAATCTTGAGGAAATGGACAATTTTCTTGACAGATACCAAGTACCAAAATTAAATCAGGATCAAATAGACCATCTAAACCGTCCTATAACCCCTGAAGAAATAGAAGTTGTCATTGGAAGTCTTCCAAACAAAAAAAGCACAGGTCCAGATGGTTTTAGTGCAGAATTCTATCAGACCTTCAAAGAAGACCTAACACCAATACTCTTCAAACTGTTCCACAAAATAGAAACAGAAGGAACACTACCCAACTCGTTCTATGAAGCCACAATTACACTAATACCAAAAGCACACAAAGATCCGACAAAGAAAGAGAATCTCAGGCCAATCTCTCTTATGAATATCGATGCAAAAATACTCAATAAAATTCTTGCCAACCGAATCCAAGAACACATCAAAACGATCATTCACCACGATCAAGTAGGCTTCATCCCAGGGATGCAGGGATGGTTCAATATAAGGAAATCCATCAATGTAATCCACTACATAAACAATCTCAAAGAAAAAAACCACATGGTCATCTCATTAGATGCTGAGAAAGCATTTGACAAAATTCAGCATCCTTTCATGCTAAAGGTCTTGGAAAGATCAGGAATTCAAGGCCCATATCTAAACATAGTAAAAGCAATTTACAGCAAACCAGTAGCCAGCATCAATCTAAACGGAGAGAAACTTGAAGAAATCCCACTAAAATCAGGGACTAGACAAGGCTGCCCTCTCTCTCCATATCTTTTCAATATAGTACTTGAAGTTCTAGCTAGAGCAATTAGACAAGAAAAAGAGGTCAAAGGGATACAAATTGGAAAGGAAGAAGTCAAACTATCACTATTTGCAGACGATATGATAGTATACATAAGCGACCCAAAGAACTCCACCAGAGAACTCCTACAGCTGATAAACGACTTCAGCAAAGTGGCCGGATATAAAATCAACTCAAGCAAGTCAGAAGCCTTCCTATACTCAAAGGATAAGCAGGCTGAGAAAGAAGTAAGAGAAATAATACCCTTTACGATAGCCACAAACCATATTAAGTATCTTGGCGTGACGCTAACCAAACAAGTGAAAGATCTGTATGACAAGAACTTCAAGTCTCTGAAGAAAGAAATTGAAGAAGACCTCGGAAGATGGAAAAATCTGCCATGCTCATGGATTGGCAGGATTAATATAGTAAAAATGAGCATCGTACCAAAAGTAATACACAGATTCAATGCAATCCCCATCAAAATCCCAACTCAATTCTTCATAGAGTTAGAAAGAGCAATTCAAAAATTCATCTGGAATAACAGAAAACCCAGAATAGCTAAAACTATTCTCAAGAGTAAAAGAACCTCTGGGGGAATCAGTATCCCGGACCTCAAGCTGTACTACAGAGCAATAGTGTTAAAAACTGCATGGTATTGGTACAGTAACAGACATGTAGATCAATGGAACAGAATTGAAGACCCAGAAATGAATCCACACTCCTATGGTCACTTGATCTTTGACAAAGGAGCTAAAACCATCCAGTGGAAAAAAGATAGCCTTTTCAACAAATGGTGCTGGCTCAGCTGGAGGTCAACATGCAGAAGAATGCAAATTGACCCATCCTTATCTCCTTGCACTAAGCTCAATTCTAAGTGGATCAAAGATCTCCACATAAAACCAGACACACTGAAACTAATAGAAGGGAAACTAGGGAAGAACCTTGAACATATGGGCACAGGGGAGAATTTCCTGAACAGAACTCCAATAGCTTATACTCTAAGATCAAGAATAGACAAATGGGACCTCATTAAATTACAAAGTTTTTGCAAGGCAAAAGACACCGTCAAAAAGACAAAGCGGCAACCAACTAACTGGGAAATGATCTTTACCAACCTTACATCCGACAGAGGGCTAATATCCAAGATATACAAAGAACTCAAGAAGTTAAACTCCAGAGAGGCAAGTAACCCTATTAAAAAATGGGGTATAGAGCTACACAAAGAGTTCTCACCTGAAGAATATCTAATGGCTGAGAAGCACCTAAAGAGATGTTCATCATCCTTAGTCATTAGGGAAATGCAAATCAAAACAACCCTGAGATTCCATCTCACACCAGTCAGGATGGCTAAGATCAAAAACACAGGAGACAGCAGTTGTTGGCGAGGATGTGGAGAAAGAGGAACACTCCTCCACTGCTGGTGGAATTGCAGGCTGGTACAACCACTCTGGAAAGCAGTCTGGCGGCTCCTCAGAAAAATGGGCATGACACTTCCGGAGGATCCGGCTATACCACTCCTGGGCATATACCCAGAGACTTTACCTGCATGCAATAAGGACACATGCTCCACTATATTCATAGCAGCCTTATTTATAATAGCCAGAAGCTGGAAAGAACCCAGATGTCCCTCAACGGAGGAATGGATTCAGAAGATGTGGTATATTTACACAATGGAATACTACTCTGCAATTAAAAACAATGAATTCACGAAATTCCTAGGCAAATGGTCAGAACTTGAAAATATCATCCTTAGTGAGGTAACCCAATCACAAAAGATCACACATGGTATGAAGTCACTGATAAGGGGATATTGACCCAGAATCTCAGAATACCCTAGACACAATCAGCATATCAATAGATTTCTAAAAAGATGGAAGGAGAGACCCCTGGTCCTGGAAAGACTGGATGTAGGGGAACGCCAGGACAGAGTAATGAGAGGGGGTTGAACGGAGAAAAGAGGGAGGGAAGGGGGCTTATGGGACTTTCGGGGAGGGAGGAAACGGGAAAGGGGAAGTGATTTGGAATGTAAATTAAAAAAATAAAATAAAATTAAATTAAAAAAAAAAAAAGAAATTAATGCCCTGATTCACTTTAGGGCGTACATATGTATAGATTATGTTAACAGAAGAAGAGACAAAAATAAGCCATGTGCTTCATATTGCCCTGAGCACCTGGGAAGAATGTATGATGTGAACGTGGGACATGCCAGCTTCAGTTCTTCCCTGATGATGTCCAGCATCCTGACCTCACTGGGAACCTTAAGTTTCTGGGATTGGCTGAGTAAATGTCAAGTTTAAGTGTCATGTTCTAAAAGTGAACACATGCAGGAGTTGAGAGATGGGGTGGGCAGGGGATGATGCCTTCAAAGTCTCCACTTGAATGGAAGCTGCTTTATCAATGGCCATGACTTGCTGAAAATCCAACTCATTACTTCCTATTCTTCCCAAGACAGCTAGCAATCAGATGGAAAGAACCGAGTCAAATTTGAATAAAGGTACTTGAGAAGTCCACAGAGCATTGAATTCACTGAATTTAGTAGCATTTCCACACTGTGAAGAGCCCTGCAGCACAGCTCACAAGCTCACACTGTCATAGTTCCTTCCTTCCTTCCTTCCTTCCTTCCTTCCTTCCTTCCTTCCTTCCTTCCTCCCTCCCTCCCTCCCTCTCTCCATCCTTCTCTCCCTTCTTTCCTTTCTCTTTCCTTCTTTTCTTTCTCTTGTTTCTTCTTCCTTCTTTCTTTACTTTTCCTGTTTTGCTCCCAGTCTTGAGAATTGAAACTACAGCCTCATGCATGCTAGGGAAGAGTTCTGACCGAAGTTTTCCTGCCTGATTCAATTCCTGTAGAAGCCATTGGACTCCTCTCCTGGGTTTCATTATTTACATTACTTTTAAAAGAAATATATACTGAAATCTCATACAATGTATTTTGATCACATCCTTTTCCCCTTCCACTTTTCCCTGATCCAATATCATCTCCTTATCCACTCAATCTCATATGTTTTCTCATTTAAAAGCAAAACCATAATAACAAAAAACAGAAAACAACAACAAAAACCACATACACACACACACACACACACTCACACACACACACACACAAAGAGAGAGAGGGAGGGAGGGAGGGACAGAGAGAGAGAGAGAGAGAGAGAGAGAGAGAGAGAGAGAGAGAGAGAGAGAGAGAGAGAGAGAGAAAGATGGGGTCTTATTTGTGTTGACCAGCTACTCTTGAAGCCTGCCCTGGATTTTGATAGATATACCTAGTGTCATTTGGTTCAAGAAAGTTGATTTTCCCTCTCACAGCAACTATTAATTGCCAATAGATTCTTGGCTAAGGATGGGGCTTAACTAAGGGTGGGGGTTTGTACCCACTGCCCATTTTGTGTGCTGGGTTTTGTATAGTCTGAATTTGTGCAGGTATTATACATGCTCTCATACTCTCTATAAGTTTGTATGTACATCAGCCCTGTTGTATCTGGGGGAAAAAGTGCTATTTCTTTGCTGTTCACCATCTCTGGCTCTTAAAATCTTTCTGCCTCTTCACCCAAGTATATCCCTGAATGTTCAGGTAAAGGGTGTGGTAATAACATTCTATTTAGAGCTGAGTACTCCAAAGTCTTTCATTCTCTGCAAATTGTCTAGTTGTTGGTCTATGTCTATTACCATCTGATACAAGAAGTTTCTCCAATAAGGCTTGAATAGGTGCTCTGTTCTCTGTTATTAAGAGTTATTCCATCATTTCATTAATGAATTATTAATTCATTAATTAATAACATGTTTTACCCTAGTTTCAGGTTTTCCATCCTTTTGGCAGTATCAGGTATGTGTTTTAAACCAAGAAGCAGGCCTTTAATCCTATCAAAAGATGGTTATCAATACTTACAGCCTATCATTCTTGCACCAGTGGATCCATCTTGCAAAAGGTTAAGATTGTAATTTACAGGGAGTACATTCCTTCATTGGTAGTGGAGAAACATACCCTCCAGCACTATGATGTTTCTCAGTAGAGGTAAAACATCTAGTTGGGCACCAGCTCCATTTCTCCATATTCTTAGAAATAAGAATGTGGGTCTTATCATAAGGTTATGGAGGGTAGCCAAAGACCTTGACCATATCTGTAATGTTTTTGTGGGAATATCTAATCATTTTTCTCTCTGTAAATTGTAGGTTCTAGTTCATGGGTTCAATCACTATTATTTTAGACTGTATGTGCCTTAAAGTATAATTCTTATATCTAACTATATTGGTATTCCAGAGCCATCTTAATATTGCTGATCATTGTTTCTCTGTGCTGGGAATCAAACCTAAGACTTCACATATACTAGACAAGTGATCTAGCACTGTACTATGTCCGCAACTTCTAACCCTGCTCTGAAAACAAAATATTTCAATCTCATAGAGGACTATTGCTATCATATGCCTGAACAATCCTCTCTCTCTCTCTCTCTCTCTCTCTCTCTCTCTCACTCTCTCTCTTTCCCCTCTCAAATTTTAAAGAAAACTCAGGTTTTGGAAGAATGCCAAGACTCATGGTGGAAATTTTGTTTTTCCACAGCTACTTTCTATGCAGTTAGAAAAGTGCCCTATATTTCTCTGAATCTCTCTGCTCCAGTCGTGTGAATTTACCCACTTATCTTACTTCTCTTTTTAAATTTATCCAGTATGACATTCTAATGTTAAAAATGTTCTAAACATACCTAATCTTATCTTTTTTTTTTTAACAAAACAATCTAACTTTCAGTTTTCTTAATGTGCTTCCTTGGATAGACTCTTCATCTATATATTAAATTTTCGAATATTTTGAAGATTTATTCTTTGAAAATCCAACATACATATGGGATGTATTTTGGGCATATTCATTCCTATTAATCTTGTACCTCTCATACTCACTCTATAACCTTTCTTCCCCTGTTATCTTCTTCCCGCTTTCATGTCTTTCTACTTTAATGGAGATATTTTATTTCTTAATAGTTTTTTTTTAAATATTGAAATATTTATACAGAGAGCAGACATATAATCTTGTGGTTTGAAATAATTTCCTTGAGCCAGTACAATGAAAGACTGTTTTAATGGGGTAACATAGCACCATTTTCCATGAATTATGGAGCTTAAAATAGTCATATTTAAAAAATAAAAACAGATTCCAATAACCTTATGAGATCATAAAAAATTCAAATATGACATCTGGTATCTCTGTGTGGTCTCCTAGAATTGCATTATAGCAAGGCATAAATATATAAGAGTTTGCTATGGGTCTGGGGAAGTGTATTTGCTGAAGAAGGCTGGGGTTAACAATAAGTTGACAGTGTTAATACATACCAATTTGTAATGCCAAACATTTTCAAATTGTACTAATCTAATTACAGGTTATTGAAAGACTGCTAAATGCAACAAGAAGAAAAGTCATTTTACAAAGCATTTTTACCATGCACAGATCAGCTAAGTCTCTTATTCAAATGAACTTCTCAATTTAGTAGTTCTTGAGTGTGATATAGAGTCTGTAATTCTTTGTTTAGTCTCAAGTCCGGGTGGTGGTGGCGCACGCCTTTAATCCCAGCGCTTGGGAGGCAGAGGCAGGCAGATTTCTGAGTTCGAGGCTAGCCTGGTCTACAGAGTGAGTTCCAGGATAGCCAGGGCTACACAGAGAAACCCTGCCTTGAAAAACCAAAAAAAAAAAAAAAAAAAAAGAAAGAAATTCTTTTGATTGAAAAATAATATTTGTAATATGTATGAGGGTACAATATGTTAACATAATGTGTATTTGATTCATATGTTGAGTAATGATCAACTCTAGCTACTTTGCATATCTATCACTTTAAACTTTTAACATGTCCTTATGAAGGCAACATTCAAATTCTTCTCTTCTAACTATCTTTATATATGTAATGTAGTATTCCTAATTCTATTTTTGAGGCTTGCAATACCAGAACTTAACAGTCCTATCACTCAATTACATGATACCTTTTGTTTGATCTATCTTCCTTCCTCCGCATTTGATTTATCTCAGTCTCTGGTAACAACTGTCCTGATCTCAACTTCTGAAATTCAACATTCTAAGACTTTGTATGTTATGTGGTCTTTATTTGTTGAAACAGGTTCCATCCATGTTGACACAAATGACAGGGATTATGCTTCTTATAGCTAAATAGTAGTCCAAGGTATAGATTAATCTTTTCATCTAGTTGTAGTTTTTATCCACTTGTCTGTTGACAAGCACATGAGTAGATTCCACATTTCAATGCTTGTAAAGTATGCCACAGTAAACCTGTGAGTGTTGGAGTATTTTCAATGTGTTAAGTTCATTTATTATGTACATATATACCCAGCAGTAGAAATGCTAGATAATATAAAAGTAGTGTCTTTAATTCACTTTTTTAAATAAGAAAGCTTTACTGTTCTTCAGTTATTGCTATATCAATGATGTTCCGAACTTCTAAAAAGTTCCTAGAGGACACTAAAGTCTGGCCTATAAATGTATCAAATTTTGAGCTGTAGGACATAACAAGTCTTAGAAAAATACTCTTAAAATGCTCTAGTGAAGATTTTCTTCACACAATCGTCTTATTGATCATAATAGAGAAGTCCTAGTAAACAAAACCTTAAAAGTCTCTTATTCAACTAGAGACTTGGGAATTATAAAAATCATTGAATTGTTTGCTGAACCTCCGGAAACTTCATTCAACCTCCTATGAAGGGTTCAAGAAAAATTCAAGAAAAAAATGAACCTAGTGGACAAATGTCTGGGTGATAGAGAGATGGATAACCCATTAAGGGTACTTTGGGTACTTACCTAGAATAGGTTTGGCCCTGAACAAATCTTGGGCACAAACTGCAGCCAGTCCCATAACACCCAGAGGAAACTCTACTCCCAGGCACTCTAACACACCTAGGATCATAGGATCAGAGGTGAGGAGAACACAACATCTGTCCCAACACCATGAGTAACTGGAACCAGCTGGACCTAGGCATGCAGAAACTCTGCCCAACCAGTGGAATGGGTTCCTTAAGTCTGGGCCAGTGCCCTGAGCAGACCTTGGGTATAAACTCCACAGCCTGTCCCAAAACACCCACAGGAAGCTCCACTCCCACATGCTTTTACATTCCCAGGATCCCAGGAGCTTGGTCAAACTAGAATCTCAGGGTCCCTGAGGAAGCTTGACTCCTGGGAGCTTGGACATACCCTGGATCTCAGTATCACAGGATCCCAGAATCATAGAATCACAGAGACAGCTTGACTCTGAGTAGTTCTGACATAACCAGGATCACAAGAAAAACAAATCCCAAGTAGATATAGCGAGGGCAGGTAGCACTAGAGATAACCAGAAGGCAGGAGGCAAGCATAAGCACATAAGCAACAGAAGCCAAGGTTACTTGGCATCATTAGAACCCAATTCTTCCACCATAGCAAGTCCTGGATACACCAACACACTGGAAAAGCAAGATTTGGATTGAAAATCACTTCTCATGATGATGATAGAGGACTTTAAGAAGGACACAAATTACTACCTTAAAGAACACAGGAGAGCACAGGTAAACAGGTAGAAGCCTGTAAAGAGGAAACATAAAAATCCCCTAAAGAATTACAGGAAAACACAAATAGGCAAAAGAAATTAACAAAATCATCTATGATCTATAAATGGAACTGGAAACAATAAAGAAATCACAAAGTAAGACAACCCTGGAACTATAAAACATAGGAAAGGGATCAGGAATCACAGATGCAAGCATCACCAACAGAATACAAGAGATAGACAAGAGAATCTCAGGTGCAGAAGATACCATAGAAAACATTGACACAACAGTCAAACAAAACACAAAACCCCAAAAGCTTCTAACCCAAAACATCCAGGAAATCCAGGAAACATTGAGAAGACCAAATCTAATCATAATAGGTATAGAAGAGAGTGAAGATTCCCAACTTAAAGGGCCAGTAATTATCTTCAACAAAATTATAGAAGAAAACTTCCCTAACCTAAAGAAAGAGATGTCCATAAACATACAAGAAGCCTACCAAACTCCAAATAGATTTGACCATAAAAGAAATTTCTCTCTTCACATAATAATCAAAACACCAAATGCACTAAACAAAGAAAGAATATTAAAAGCAATAAGGGAAAACAATCAAGTAACACATAAAGGCAGACCTCACAAAATTACACCAGACTTCACACCAGAGACTGTGAAAGCTAAAAGATCCTGGGCAGATGTCATACAGACCCTAAGAGAACACAGATGCCAGCCCAGACTGCTATACCCAGCAAAAGTCTCAAGTGTCATGGATGGAAAAAAAACAAGCTATTCCATGACAAAACCAAATTTACACAATGTCTTTCCACAAATCCAGTCCTACAAAGGATAATAGATGGAAAACACCAACATATGGAAGGAAACTACACAATAGAAAAAGTAAGAAAGTAATCTTTCAACTAACCCACACAAAACATAATTCCACCTCTAACAACAAAAGTAACAGGAAGTAACAATCACTTTTCCTTAATGTCTCTTAATATTAAAATTAATATTACCAACATATTCTAATTGATTGAAATTCAAAAATATGAGGAATTAGAAATTTATTGGCTGCTACCCAGTGATCTCTCTAATTTGGTAATTGGAGAAATATGTCCACTATGTATACTATGGATAGAATACAATCCATATACACATTTACTTGCTCATACGTGACAGTGTCTTGCTATGTACCATATAATGGTCTTGAAATCACCCTTCTCCTATCTCAGCCTCTCTATTAGTAGTATTGTTTATTTGATGTTTTTGCACTATACTATGGTTTTCAGAATAGCTTACATATTTCCAAATTATTTATCCAGCTAAAAGAAATATAGAAAATTAATTTGGGAGGTGACTTGTAAGAGAAAAACAAATAGTGAGACTGAATGTTTTGCTTGATATTTATAATTATTGTATCAATTTTGAAGAAGATGACCTTATCTTGTTACTCTTTTTCTGAGATGAATGCTTTTAAAAATCATCACAGACAATGAAACAGAATCTTACCCTCACCTAATGTCTGTGCAACCCTCCAAGCAGAACCATTGTTCATTGAAACAGTCGATGAATGACTTCATGGATAGACCATTTTAATACACACACCATTTCTTTCATGAATGTAACCTGTTCTCTGTGGGTTAAGAATGATGACAATCACTCAAGTCAAACAGCTTTGACCATAGCAGGAAATCTGTATCCAAATAATTGTGCCTACAATTCATTTCTTGGTGCAGCAGAACTGTCAACTCTTACCTTAGCTACTATGGAAGTAAAATCCTTTGGTGATGTGAGAGACATTGAAGTACAGCCTTATTACAATGAACTCCAATGTCTAAAGTTTTTTTTGTATTTTGAGTTTGTACCACAGTAAGATTCAAAATTTTAAATTCTACTAAAAACAAAACAAACAAACCAACAAAAAGACTTTATCTTTTTATGTTCATTTAATAACATGTCCATCATTTTTATAATTTGTATAAAAATATATATTGTATTGAATATAACAAAAAATAGAAAAAAAATAGGCTCAGTTTCCAGCATACACAATGTGGCTTAGAACCATTTATAACTCCAGTTAAAGGGAATCCAGTTCTCTCTTTTGAACACTTTTTTTTTTTTTTTTTTAGAGGGCATCGGATCCCACCACAGATGGTTGTGAGCCACCACGTGGTTGCTGGGAATTGAACTCAGGACCTCTGGAAAAGTAGTCAGTGCTCTTAACCTCTGAGCCATCTCTCTAGCCCCCTCTTTTGAACACTTTGATCCACACATGATACACAGATATACCAGCAGGCAAAACACTCATTCACATCAAATAAACACTTCTTATAAATATCTGTATTTTCATAACTTGGGAATAAAAATTAAAGACAATTTGTGAAATAATCCAAGTATAACACAATTTTAGGAAGATAGAGAGCCACTGACAACATGAGATTGATAATTGATAGAATGGCTTTTACCAAGAAAATAAGTGACAGCAAACAAATGTGGAGAAAATGAATATTCGTATCTGCCAGAGAAATATTCCATTGCACAGCTACCATAAAACTCACGACAGATATTTTTCAATAGCCTAAATTTAAAAGTACCACATGACCCAGTTATATGCTCCTGGGCATGTAAAGAAGGAACCCTTAAGTTAACAGAAAAGAGAGACATATGCTTACCCATGCTTATTGTTTTACTATTCACAGTAACACAGAAATGGAGCCAGTTGGGAAATTTTTTCATCAATAGATGAAAAAATAATGAAAACCTGGGAATATATACAATCGAATATTCTTTGGCCATAAAAAAATTAAAATCATGAAATTGGCAGGAAAGTAGATGGAACACTGTGCTAAGTAAAATAAGCCAGGTTCAAATGCTTCTTATTATGTTTCAAAGATTGAGTCTAGATTTATATGTACATATACATAAATATGTGTGTTTATCTACTTGTGTTTGTAGGTAGTTAATCAAACAAAGAGGGAAACAAGATCGAAGAGAAAGAAAAATGTAGACTAAGGAAAAGAGGTAATAGAACACATGTGACGTGAGAACCGAGGTAGGGACTATTTGGCAGAAGGAAGAGGCCTACCCAGAAGGTGCAGATAGAGGGTGGAGATAGAAATGAATGAGAAAAAATAATCCCACATATATATAAATATACCATAACGAAACCCATCATTTTGTGTATTTACATAAAATTTTAATGAGAAAAAAAAATACTTCTCAAGGAAAAAGGTTGAGCCAAAGATTTTATATTTGGTACCTAACCCAGTGATGACTTCATACCCTCTCTTTTATAATGGAAACCCTTAAAATGAGGTATTCTGTGAAATATGCCAATGTTTTTTTACTGTTTTTTGTTTTAAAGAGAAATATTCTAACGGAATTTATGCAAGTAAGCACATTTCTAGTAGAACAATAAAAATACTTGTGAGGGGCATGGTAGTACATGCCTTTAATCATATTACCTAGCAAGGGAAAGCAAGAGAATTTGAAGCTCTAGACCAGATATGACTGCATTGAAAGTTCAATGCAAAAATATATATACCCAAACCTTGTCTAAAAGATATACACAATAAATCATATATATTATATATAAAAATAAATAATATACATTTGTGATTTAATGTAACCTAAGAAACTTGGTGGGACTCAATTTGCATTTGCACCACTGTGCTAAGGTGAGTACATGCTATTAATAGTTAAATTAGGACTTCCTATTTCTGTCTGCACCCAGAGCTGATCCTGTGCCACAGTGCTCCATACACAAATACTGCCAGGAGAGTGCTGGTCTCCCAGGAGTGGGGAAACACCTGTGAGCATAGGTAAGACCACCACTTCTGCTCTGAGGAACCCACCTGGATGCCTCAGGACACAAAAACTTAGGAGCAGCCAGGGACAGGATCCTTCCTGTTTCCATCTGCGCCCAGAACTGAACATGTGCCACAACTCTCCATACACAAATACCACCAGGAGAAAGCTGGTCTCCAAGGAGTGCCAACATGCCTGTGAGCACAGGTAAGACCAACACTTGTGATCAAATTCCTGGTCCAAGAGGGACCCGCACAGAGCCAGTAGAACACAGGAACCAAGGAACAGCTAGGGATAGGATCCTTTCTGTTTCCATCTGTAGCCCAAAGCTGACCTGGTGCCACAGCTCTCCATACCCAAATTCCTCCTGGAGAGAACTGGTCTCCCAGGAGTACTGATGAACCTGCTTGCAGGAGGAACAACCCACAGTCAGAGACAGCAAGAACAGTTGTACTGAGTGGTTCTGCGTGTCAACGTGATACATGCTGGAGTTATCGCAGATAAAACAGTTTCATGTGAGGAAATGCCTCCATGAAATCCAACCATAAGGCATTTTCTCAATTAGTGATCAAGGGAGGGAGGGCCCATTGTGGGTGGTGCCATCCCTGGGCTGGTATTCTTGGGTTCTATAAGAAAGCAAACTGAACAAACCAGGGGAAGCAAGCCAGTAAGCAACGTCCCTCCACGGCCCATACAGCAGCTCCTGCTTCCTGACCTGCTTGAGCTCCTGTCCTGAATTCCTTTGGTGATGAACAGAAACTTGGAAGTGTACGTTGAATAAACCCTTTCCTCCACAACTTGCTTTATGGTCATGATATTTGTAAAGAAATAGAAACTGTGACCAAAACCCCAACTAACACCACATATAACGAGATGGTGAGAGGCAAGGGCAAGAACATAAGCAACAGAAGCAAAGGCTACTTGGCATCATCACAACCGAATGCTCCCACCACAGTGATCCCTATATACCCAAACCCACCAGAAAAGCAGATTTAAAATCAAATCTCATGATTATGATAGAGGACTTTAAGAAGGACGTAAATAACTCCCTTAAAGATATATGGGAGAACACAGGTAAACAGCTAGAAACCCTTTAAGAAGAAACACAAATATCCCTTAAAAAATTATAGGAAAATACAATCAAACAGGTGAAGGAATTGAACAAAACCATTCAGGATCTAAAAAGGGAAAAAGAAACAGTAAAGAAATCACAAAGGGAGACAACCCTAGAGATAGAAAACTTAGGAAAGAGATCAGGAGTCATAGATGCTAGCATCACTAACAGAATACAGGAGACATAAGAGAGAATCTCAGGTGCCTGAAAAGAATGTTAATGGCTTATGCTGTAAGATCAAGAATCAACAAATGGAACCTCAAAAAATTGCACAGTTTCTGTAAGGCAAAGGACACTGTCAATAGGACAAAACAGCAACCAACAGATTGGGAAAAGATCTTTACCAATCCTACATCTGATAGAGGGCTAATATCCAATATATACAAAGAATTCAAGAAGTTTGACTCCAGAAAATCAAATAACCCTATTAAAAAATGGTGTATAAAACTAAACAAAGAATTTTCAACTGAGGAATATCGAATGGCCAAGAAGCACCTAAAGAAATGTTCAACATCCTTAGTCATCAGGGAAATGCAAATCAAAATGACCTGAGATTCCACCTCACACCAGTCAGAATGTCTAAGACCAAAAACTCAGGTGACAGCAGATGCTGGCAAGAATGTGGAGAAAGAGGGAAAACTCTTCCATTGCTGATGGGACTGCAAACTGGTTCAACCACTCTGGAAATCAGTTTGGTGACTCCTCAGAAAATTGGACATAGTACTACCTGAGGACATATCTATACCACTCCTGGGCATATACCCAGAAGATTCTCAAACATGTAATTAGGACACATGTTCCACCATGTTCACAGTAGCCTTATTTATAAGAGCCAGAAACTAGAAAGAATCCAGATGTCTTTCAACAGAGAAATGGATACATAAAATTTGGTACATTTACACAACAGAATACTACTCAGCTATTAAAATTAATGAACTCATTAAACTTTAAGGCAAATGGATAGAACTAGAAAATATCACCCTGAGTGACATGGTATACACTCACTGATAAGTGGATATTAGCCCAAAAGCTCCAAATACCCAAGATAGAGTTCACAGACCACATGAATTTCAAGAAGGAAGACCAAAGTGTGGGTGCTTTGGTTCTTCTGAGAAGGGGGATAAAAAGAGGAGCAAATATGGAGATAAAGTGTAGAGCAGAGAATGAAAGAAAGGCTATCCAGAGACTGTCCCACCTGGGGATTCATCCCATATACAGTCACCAAACCTCAACACTATTGTGGATGCTGGTCATTTGATATTTGACAAAGGAATAAAACCATCCTGTGGAAAAGGGGCAACATTTTCAACAAATGGTGCTGGTTCAATTGGCAGTAAACATGTAGAAGAATGCAAATCGATCCATTCTTATCTCCTTGTACAAAGCTCAAGTACAAAATGATCAAGGGCTTCCACATAAAACAGATATACTGAATCTGATAGAAGAGAACACATTGTCACAGGGAAAAAGTTCCTGAACAGGACACCAATGGCTTATGTTCTAAGATGAGCAACAGACAAATAGGACCTCATAAAATTCCAAAGCATCTGTAAGGCAAAGGACACTGTCAATAGGAGAAAACGGCAACCAACAGATTGGGAAATGGTTCCCCCTCACACCAGTCAGAATGGCTAAGATCAAAAACTCAGGTGACAACAGATGTTGGCAAGGATGTGGAGAAAGAGGAACACTCCTCTATTGCTGGTGGGATTGCAAGCTGGTACAACCACTCTGGAAATCAGTCTGGCAGTTCCCCCCAAAACTGGACATAGTACTACCTGAGGACACATCTATACCACTCCTGGGCATATAACCAGAAGATGCTCTAACATGTAATAAGTACATATGTTCCACTATGTTCATAGCAGTCATATTTATAAGAGCCAGAAGCTGGAAAAAAACCCAGATGTCCCTCAACAGAGGAACGGATACAGAAAATGTGTTCCATTTGCACAATAGAATAGTACTCAACTATTAAAATCAATGACTTCATGAAATCCACAGGCAAATGGATGGAACTAGATGGAATATCATCCTAAGTGAGGTAACTCAGTCACAAAAGAACACACATGGTATGCACTCACTGATAAGTGGATATTAGCACAAAAGTTCAGAATACCTAGGCTTCAATTCACAGACCATATGAAGCACAAGAAGGAGGAAGACCAAAGTGTAAATGCTACAGTGCTTCTTAGAAGGGGGAGCAAAATTCTCAGATGAGGAAATATGGAGACAAAGTGTGTAGCAGAGACTTAAGAAAAAGCCATCCAGAGACTTCCCCACCTGTGGATCCATCTCACATACAGTCTCCAAACCTGAACTCTTTTGTGGATGCTGGGAAGAGCTTGCTGCCAGGAGCCTGATATGGCTGTCTTCTGAGAGACTCTGCCAGAGCCTGACAAATACAGAGACAGATGCGCAAAGCCAAGAATTGGATTGAATGTAGGATCCTTGATGGAGGAATTGGAGAAGGGACTGAAGGAGTTGAGGGGGTTTGCTACCCCATGGGGGGAGCTACCATGTCCACCGGACAGAACCCCCAGGAGTTCCCGGGGACTGGACTACCAACCAAAGGATACACGTGGAGGGACCCATGGCTCTGGTTGCATATGAGGCAGAGGATGCCCTTTTTGGACATCAGTGGGAGGAGCAGCCCTTGGGCCTGAAGGTGTTAGATGTCCCAGTGTAGAGGAATGCCAGGGCAGGAAGACAGGAGTAGGTGAGTGTGTGTGGGAGCACCCTCATAGAGGCAGGGGCGGCATGGCACAGGGGATTTCTGAAGGGGAGACCTGGAATGAGAAAAATATTTGAAATGTAAATAAAAAATATACCCAATATAAAATAGTTAAAATAGTCGAAATAGTTATCCCCAAACCTCCTCCTGAAGAATGTATGCTTTTTGTCATTTGTCACTCACGTAGTCGGGCTCAGAAATGTTTCTCCATATTCACAGAACAGGTCCTGGCAAACTAGGATTCAAATATATTTGACTCCTGTTTCTTTTGTCTTTCCATCTGATAGCATCTTTCAAAAGAAGAGAAAGAAAGCAGAACAAAGCTTTATTTGTATGAGGAAAACACTCCCTATTAGTATGGGCAACTACCTCCAAAGGTAAATATCAGCTTTCCTGAGGAGGAGGGCTGTGAATCAAATCTTATTGATTACAATAGTCAATGGTGCATGGTGAAGAAATGGATTTCTGCATGTATGTGTTATTAAAATTTCACAAAACAAGAATGAAATGTTTAAAAGACTGAGAGACCCCAGAGAGGATAAGTCTTCATCTCAAAATAAATGCTGACTACAGACAATGGTGGTTTCTGCAGGTCCTAGGGTATTGAAATAACTTACCACCAATGAGGGACACTTGTTGGTGATAGACAATTCCATATAGAGGCAACCATGTTTACTGTTCATACAGTCCATAATGACAATGTGGGATTTTATCACCACTGAAAAACTGCCTATTCAGAGTGGAAAAAGGCAGGGAAGCAAGGAAAAATGGAGAAAGGAAACAGGGATGGAGAAAATGCCAACAGCACCAGTGTTTTTAGATAATTTTTCCAACATAAGCAGAATATTGCCTAAAGTTCCCAGGACCCATCTGAGCCAAGTATCTACTCAAAACAATGCCACAAATCACACTTTAACTTGGCTCTACAAGAAAACAAAGGGGATCAACTAATTGGTAGTAAAGAATGCCACCTGGCAGAATGAAAGTTTTGCTTAGCTTTATACATAGTTTAGCTCTGGGGACTCAGATGACTTCCTTGAAAGAGAGGATTCACATGCAAGTGTTACACTTCTAGGACCACATTCTGAAAGAGAAGGACCAAAGGTAGATGTCATGTCACTCAGTTTAGTTTCTTCAAAAAGGACCTTTAAAAATTGATCTCAAACTACACAGATAAGTAAAAGTGTCTTAGCTAAGTAGGAAGATTGATAAGTCAACTTCTTTCTTAAGAAACAGGGGGAGCCAAGGTTGATGAAACCAGCACTCAGGAAACAGAGGGATTGCTGTGGTTTTGATGTTAGTTAGGCTTCAATAGCAAATTGTGTATCAAAAGAGAGAGAAAAAAAAAGGAAGAAGGAAAGGAAAGAGATGGGGGAGGTGATGAGAGAGAAGGAATAGGGAGAGAGGAGGCAGGTATGGTACAGGGACGCACCATTTTAAGATCTTCTAGGTTGAGTAGAGCAAGTGCATCAGGAAATATAAGGACAGGCTCATCGCTTTAGAATAAGTGATGCATGACACACAGCAGTGTGTTTTTGGCAAATAAAAGCATCATCAGAGCTTCATGATACTTGTCCAGAGTCTTTGGCAACTGCAGTAGGGAATGATATGAGCTGTGATGGCAGACAGCAGACATAGGCCTGGAATCATAGGTGTGGAATCATAGTAACTGAAAAGCAGAACTATTTGGTTAAAACAGGGACAACAAAAGAGAGGACGAAGTGATGCATTGGGCCTGTGAACTCAATAAGAGACAGTTGCTGGATTTTCTACAAGTCAACAGGAGAGACTCAAGAGTAGTTGGAGCTACTCAATATGCATATTCACTTTGCCACTGTGATATCACTGTAACAAGTATAGTTTTCACCACTAGGACTAATATGTGAGGAAAGCAACTTGGGGAGATAAGAGTTATTTGCACACATGGCTTTTCAGGTTCCAGTTCTGTTGTAAAGGTTCATGATTGACTGAAGAATGATATCACGGACTCTAATAGTTTGTAAATGCAAAGCATGTTTTATTCTGCAGAAATCCAGCATACTGAGATCTCCCATTACCAAGACAGGAGACATCCAAGTGAGTTTGCATGCCTGATTTAAAGCACATTAGGGTATTCCAGGGGTGACCTCTATGTTAATCTGTAGAATCCATCTCTATGGACATTCCAATACTGGGGTGTGGGGGCTAGAAAGTTGCTAGGGAGTTCTGGAAACTGCTGTTGACCCATTGTTTTTGCCTTAGGCCAGGTGGTAGGGTAGCTTCTGAGGACTGGACTTTCCTGGAATTGCCCAGTTCTTGGAAACAGAGATCTAGGCCTGCTCTCCTTAACTGACAACTTAAAGTCTGTCATGAATTTAGCCAAGCCTCCTCACTATCTGTGTTTCTCTGACCCTGTTGTGACTGGGCTTGCTGAGGGAGGGAGAAAGAGGGAGAAAGGGAAGGAGAGAGAACCTCCTACCCCTCCTTTCCCCAGCCAACATCTGGTACAGCAGCAGTAGCTGACAATATAAGCATTTGCATCTTGATCCTGGTAGGATAGTTAATATTCAAACCATGACAGTTGCTATTTTATTCCCCTCATAGGTAGTATTTTTCTGGCCAGTGAATTCACCAGGAAAACATGACAAAAGTCAGTTAGAATAAAAAGAATCCTATTCTTCTAGGGACTGAGGGTCAGGGGCTGGGGGAAGGATCTCGTCTTTCCTCTATCATGGAGGTTTATAGTTTCCTCTTCTCTAGTAACAGCTTTAGGTCTGAAAAGGACTTGTGATCTCTCATAGAAAAGAGGTTAAAGAATGTACAAGAAGAGGCTCATACTGTCCTGCCAAGCCATCTTCCACCACTGCAGAGAAAATGCATTTTATATTCCTTTCTGGTTTCGTCATGATTTACTTTTTCTTTTCTTAGAGTGATCAGGAAATAGAAAAAAGGCAACTCAAAGATAGACAAATCAATCCACTTTTCCTCTGAACAGTTTAGGGACAATGAGAGCAGAAAGAGGAGGAAGAGTCCAATTCCATGAAAGATATCATAGCCAGAAACAATCTGCTGTTACGATCTGATCTTTGCAACCAAGTCCTTGCAGCAGAAACTGGAGGAGGTCTTCCAGTGTGGAATGAAATACTCTCTGCGCTTGTGCTTTCTGAAAGCTTACTTTGTTCCCCTGAAATTCTGGGGGTGTATTTTGGTTTCCTTGGTATCCATCACTCTGTTCAGTTTATTTTCAAGGAATCTTTTTCAATACTGAAGACAAAAATGATGAACAAAGCAGTCGTGTCTCAGCTCTTCTGTAATTTGAATTTAAGATGAGAATAGCATCACCTAAGTAAAAATACATAAGCCAACAATAATATATAGCCCTGACATGAAGGCAGACCTCAACATCACGAAACAGAACACAGTGTCTGCAAATAGAGCTGGAGGCAGAGTAGGATGGAGTTTGCCAAAGGTGCCAATGAACTCAAAGTTGGGGGGGGGGAGAAGAATCTTTTCAGAAATAATGCTGTTGTATGGACAGAACAGGGACTTTGAGAAGATTAGTGTGACGAAAATGCCCTACCTCCTAACTAAAAGGGTAGCCATTTGAGTGTGTGTATTTGTCCAATTTGGAGCCCCAGTAGTCCTGTCTGTCTCACCCATGTTGAGGATACAGGTATGTGTCACTGGGTTCACCTTTTTCACAGATGTAGGGATGTGAACTCAAGCTATCCTACTTGAGTGGCAAGTACCTTATCTACTGAGCCATCTCCCCAAATCCATGTGAGAAACTTTTAAGAAAGCTATACAAATGCTAAGAGCTGAACAGGAAAGTAATAAATAACTAACATTATGGTGGACACAGAGCAAGTACAATGTTTGTGGTTCATTAAACGTGTGAGCATGTATGCCAAAGGATATGGTAGACAATCATGGTTGTTGACTTGACACACCTGGGGAGAGAGAACTTCCTTTGAAGAGTTGCCTCCAACAGATTGACCTATGGACATGCCTCTATGACATATTCTTGGTTGGTAATGGATGCAGGAGAGGCAAGTCATGAGCAGTAAAATAATAGGGCAGTGGACCACAGCTTTTTAAGAAATGTAGCTTAGCAAACTAGTAATCAGTGTTCTTTCGTGGTTACTGTCTCAAGCTCCTGACTTGAGTATCTGTATTCACCTATCTTGTTAACAGACTAGAATCTGCAAGGTAAGTAAACTTTTTCTTCACCCAAATTGCTTTTGGTCATGCTATTTTATCGTAACAAGAGAAAACAAGCTAGAATGGAGGTGGGGGCTTCTGTGGATACAACTGAGGGTAAAAATACCAAAATCTGCTGTGATCATCTCACTGAATACTTGTCAGCTGGGGGTGCAGGGGTGCCAGTTGAGGAAATATTTAGGGAAGGAAGTTTGAGGAGAGGGTGAATGGAGCAGGAATTTGACATATGAACTGATATCTGAAAGAAAGTCAGGGTTGTGTATGTGAAATGTGCCTGCCACAGTCACACAGATGACATTTAAAACAAAGAGGATCAAGAAACCCCTTGAACACAAAGAAGTAAAGAGGACTAATGTTGTTAGCAGGATGATGGGTCCCTCAGTTCTCCATGGCCAGACTCAGAGATCTTACGCTGTGAGGTTCTAACAGCACTGAGTACTAGGATACAGTGATTTATCTTAATTATCCAGGTGGGTCATTCTAAAGGGATGGTAGGCATTTCACCTGATTCCTGGACACCAGGTTCCATAGATTTGTGGCCATAAGTCATGTAAGGACAATGCTCCAAACCTCTCCACAGGTAGAGGACATGACCTGTGGTGACATAGACTCAAGATAGACCTCCATTTTAATGAGTTATCTAAAGGCCTGGAGGATTTAGCCAATAAACTCTCCTTCCCAGACACTCCTCCTTGCAAAAAGTATTTAACCTCAGACCTGCCCTGAGAAGTGAGGTATGGTTTTACTCATTCACTTTTCACCATGACAATAAATGCCTTTAAACCATGGACTGCCTCTTTTCATCAGGATCCGCCTTGGGGAGCCATGGAGAAGGTCTGCTTCACCTACAGAGCCACTGTATAATCTCTTGTAGAAGGCCTCTCTGCACTCCCAGCCATGGACCCTCCCCCCCCAACAGGCCAAGTCAGCCGACCACCAGCAAACCAAGGACTCATCCCGGCGGATCCAGCTGGAGCTTCCCTACCCGCCTTCCTCCAAAAACCTGGCTAGATCCAACCTGTGGGCCCTCACTCTGTTCTCAGCTCTTCTGTAGCATCCAGTGGTGCCTACGTGTTTCCAGGCCTGAGAACCAGATGGTCCCCGGCCTCCCTGCAGGCTCAGCGACCCCGGAGCTAGCTTGGCTACCCCAGGACTTCAGACTTTGCTTCCCAATTCCCAGAGTGGTGTCCCACAGCTTCCCTACAGCCCAGCACCCGCCTGGGCGACAGCATGAGGTAAGCTTGGTCAAAACTCCTGCATCCTGCCTCCCTGAGAAGCTGAGCCCTGTGTTACAGGGACTGGGACCCGACTAACCCTACACAAAGAGATGCTTTTCCTCTAGCCCTTGTAGAAAAGAGCTTAATCCTCAAGATGTCTTATTTTCCAGGAAAAGCAGTTTTTCCAAACTTTTATAATTTGCGTTTTCTAACAAGGAGAGTATGTACAAAGGAACTTTTCAGGATGATTCCACAGTATGACACTAACACACTAGGGATTCATCCAGTACCAGAATCAAGATGGGTGATATCATTGGCAGTGGTCAAGGAAAGTGAGCACTAGAGGTGATTGAAGCCCTGCATTAGGAAGAAACAAAGGTCTAATAAGGGAAATTAAATTCTACATGGAAGATCTCAGAAGAGGGATGGAAGAGAGCTAAGCAGTAAAGACTAGGGTAGGATGGACATGGTGGTCAGAAAGTTCTGTGGCCCTGATAACCTGACTTACAGTTTGTGTTGACACGGTTGATTTATATTCATATTAAGTAGTGTGATTGATGAGAATGTGACATTTGATAATAATAAATCTAGCTTCTAATTATGTGATCTTTAGAAGGAAGTAGAATGTTTCCTACATGTATATGCTCTATGCTGATGTGAAAGAAACAAAACCACAAGTCTCACCATAAAGAGGACAAAAGATAGTTTTTATTCTGGTGCTATCAGTGGCTATTCTCCAGGAACACATACTTAGATTATCCAAATCCCGTGTTCCAATTAACTATTTTATGAACTTTATATAGAAGTGAAACAAAAAATGCCACAAATCAAGGCACTTTTAAAATACATTGGTAGAATCATTAGCAGGTAGGATATAGTCAAATGGGGAAACCTCTGTTACAAGTTCATGCTGCCTGATGATGCTCTAAACTTCAGTGTGGTGGAGGCTAGTGATCTGCTAAGTTATTACACTTAAAAAATCTCTATTAGTAAGACTCAGATGAGGGTAAAGAATAATCAACAAGGAAAGATAAACTAGAACAAATTTTAATTAGATTCTTGATGCAAAATATTCTTACCTATTACAATCATTTAAGATTTTTAATTTTTAAGTTTTATAGGTATAAGTGTTTTACATGCATGTATGACTGTGCACCTTGTGTGCCCTAGAAGGCCAAAGAAGGTGTTGGATTTCTAGGCACTGGATTTACATATGTTACTGAGATACCACATGAGATATGAGAATCAAACCTGAGACTTTTGGAAGTGTATCTTACCCACTATGGCATCTCTCTAGTTCCCTATGAAGGAATCTTTAATAGGTTAATCAATCAGTCTTCCAGAAACTTTACTAGGAGGTGCAACTTCTTCCCGTGAACTTTCATTCACAGATGCACATATACATTTATACCTATTACATACCTATAGTGTACATAGATAGATAGATAAATAGATAGACAGACAGACAGATAGATGTAGATGTAGATATGGATATGGATATGGATATAGATATAGATATATGTGCATGTGCATGTGCATGTTTATTTGGCTTCACAAAGACATGTAACCATAAAAATGCACATCATATGAACGCTTCATGTGAATGCTTCATGTGTAGGACTTAGAACTATGGAAGGTATGTGTGTGTGTGTGTGTGTCCATGTGTGTGCACATGTGCATAAGTCAGAGAACAGTCATGAGTATCAATCCTTTCCTTCTACTTATTTGAGCCAGGGTTTCCTTATTGTTCATAGCTGCATATACCAGGCTGAATGACCTTTAAGCTTCCTGTTTCTACCTTCCATATATGATCTGGGATTACCAAGGCCTGTCACTGTGCCCAGCTTTGCCTGAATTCCTGGGATTTAGACTCAGCTTCTCTTATTGGCATAGAAAGTGCTTTAACCACTGAGCCTTTTTCAAGCCCTAGAAGGTGTTCTTTAGAGAGGTTAAAATCCAAATGTCAATATTTAGAGAGAATAAATTGGGAAAAAACAGTTCATGAGAGGTACAAAATAAAGAGTAAAGCATGGAGGTCTCAGACTGAATTCTACACAATAAAGTTTGTTCTTTGTTACTTATACAGATAGTTGAACTAAATAAAAATTTAGTAACTAGTTACATTAAAATTACAAGGTGGTCTCTCTCTTTTCTTCCCTTGTTCCTCACTTTACCACCCTCCCTCCTTTTCTTTCTTCTTCTATTCCTTCCTTCCTCCACCAACTTTCACATACATGTATACATATGTATGTTTTCTTGTGTTTTGGTATCTTCGTGTAAAATGGATAATTTCCTTACAATGGGTTGTCAGTCTCTCCTGTCTAACAGCAGGAGGTATGTGATTCCTTTCTAACTCTGGTCTGAGATCTCCAGCTGAGCCATAAAGGGTTTTTAATATTTTCAACTATGGCCAAGTACTAGAGTTTGGAAAAAAAAACAGAGTAAAAAGAAAAAAAAACAACTGTCATTGAAGAAAAAAGAGAAAAGCAACTGGGGGCAACACCCTGCATGTTTATTCCAGAGGTTCAGTGATGGTAAATGGGAAGGTCTAGATAAAAGGTTTATGGATACAGAACCAAAACCCAAGGAAGTTGGATAGGACATTCAAATCGACACTTAAGGGAAGAATAAAATACAAAATTCTAACATTTAAATAGGAAGACCCATTTGGATGTTTCAGGAAAAGTGCATGAACTTGTGAGGTATTATTTCATCTCATCATAACATAATGCCATCATAAATTTGGCCCAATAGCCATGGCAGGCGTATCTATGGCAATGATAATGGAGCTGTTTAATCTTACTACAGAGGGTCAGCTACTACTCTATCTGCCAGTTTCAAGTGATCAATGAGAGATGCGAAATTATTTAAGAAAGGAAAGGTGAGTAAAAGCAGACTCCATGATGAGACCTCCATTATGTCTCCATGCAAGATGTCATGAGACTTTGCTGTAGCACCACTGTTTAATCATCACCTACGCCCCTGTAACCCCTGCATATGCTCTGTACTAAGCCTAGTAAAATCACTGGACTCACTAGGTTGGACTTTGGTGAAATGGTACTTTGATATGTCATGGGTACACATCTAGAATGATTGTGTGTGCATTTAAATGTGAGTTCTTTCTGAAATTTTTTTCCTTTTGGTTAGACTGAAAGACAAGAGGTAAAGAAAGAATGTGGCTAGAAGGAGATGGTACAAGCTTATAATAATGAAAAGCATATGAGACAAATCAGCTACCATCTTTCTCAAACAAGACAATGATCTCCAAAGTGGCCAAAAGAGAGCAATCATGGTCACAAGGAAATTGAAAACCAAGACTGGACAGTGTGAAAACAAAAAGCACTTCAAATCTTTCGGTCTCAGAAAAAGTATATCTCAGGGAAGTGAAAGAGCTAAAGGTTTGATTATAGAACCATTATAGCCATTGGAGATAAAGGGTGCAAGAAATGTGATGCAGAGGAAAGTAATCCTTGGGGGTGTGGGTAGAAATTACTTGAAAAATAGCTGCATGTTAAGGGATCAACATAAACAGACACTGAAATGAATTTTCACTTTGCTGAGGAAATTTTTCAAATAGTCTAAATCTCAAACATAAATGTTAGAAAATATAAAAAATGTAAAACAATGTAAAATCTTGTCTTTTAAGTTTTAAAGTGTAGAAGAAGGCACATAACTCATTAGGGGTGTGGACTACCTTATATTTTCCCCAGGTTTCTGATAAGCAAGTGCTACATTAACAGCACACAAATTATTTTTAAATATCCATCAACATTTTAAAGTTGAGTAACTGAACAATCAACTTTCTCTACACCTTTGTGATTCTAAATTGCTGATGACTAAGGGGAAATTTAAATGTATTTTAAGAATCCATCACTTACATTTTGCTTTATGAAAAATTGAATTAGATATAATTTTCAGTTCATAATTATCCTTAAAAAATCTATACGACTTGTAAATTTAAGGAAGTCACATGTACTTTTGTCCCCGAGAGTCAACAGTGATCATTTCTTTGACATACATTTTCCAGAAACCCTACATAATTTTTTTGTTGTTGTAATATCTACACTACCAAATTATCTATCAGTCCTTATTTACTTCAATCTTAAGTAATCAGCATCTTCATTGGAATGATGTGGTCCCAAATGAGCTTTAATGAGTGTGTAGCCTTACATCCCATATATAGAATGTAACCTTTTTCAACTTTTCCTTCTTTAGTAATACTTGTCCCTAGTTTACACTTTGACAAAAGTTGAAGAACATCATTGCAAATAAAACTGTGTTACACTATATAACTTTCTGTTGACTTTTATTTCTTCATCATAATTTGTGGCATAGCAACTTCACACATGTTGTTTAATACTTCTTGGAGGATGTGAGATTTCTTCTGATGAAACCCTTAGATCTTCAGGCCCTATTCATCCTGTAGCCAAATGTATGTCCCTTTAATATATGATGCAATATGCATTGGTGTATCAGATATGATCGAATATCCTGCATCAAAAGAAGATCATTCCACCTTGCACGGCAACACGGATGAATGGATGAATGCAGAAAACATTATATTAAGTGAGATACATGAGCATGGACAGAACCCTGAATAGTTTCACATGTGAATCTAATCTGATTTAATTTTACCAATTCTTTTGTCCTTTTGATGGACATTTAATATATTTCCATATTTTTAGCCTATTAGCTTTTCATGCTGCATAGAACACAGTGGGAAAGATATCTCCTTGCAACACTGATGCACTTCTTTAATGGGAAGTCAGATCACACTGCATTTCTATATTTATGCCGTTTGGGTTTTTCTACAGCTCTTCCCACAATTGCTGTTCTGACTTGCATTCCTACCCACACCACATAAGAAGTGTTTATTTTCCATATTTTCAACAGTACTTATTTTCTCTTGTCTTTTGATTATAGCATCCAAGAAGGTGTAAGAGGAAATTGCATTAGGATTTGATAGGTACTTCTCTGAGACATTCTTTTGTACCCCTACTGACTATGAGTATGTCTCTTTTTGAAGACAATGATCTCCATAGTGGCAGAGAGAGAGCAATCATGGTCACAAGAAAATTGGAAACGAAGACTGGTTTTCAACAATGGTCAGATCAGATATTTTTGTTGTTGTTGTTGTTGTTACTGAACTTTTTTTTCATTTCATAGATGACTTTTCAGTTTCTGGTCGATTGCTTTTCCATATGATATTTTGGGTGTTATGTAGTTTTGTTGTTGTTGTTTAGTTTTATTTTTGTTGCCTATGTATTTGGAAAAACTGAAAAACACCCATCGCAAAGAAAATTGTTGAGGAAAAATTCCTTCTCACATATTTCATCAGACTCACATCCAATGTTTTTGCTTAGTTTTGCATTTGTTCTCTGCCTGTCTTTTCTTTTTACCCTTTTAAAAGCACTTTATCTTTGCATTCTGTAAAATGCAAGAACTTAGGGTTTTTTTAATTCTTTCTTTATTCATTTTTATTGTATAAATATTTTGCTGGCATGTATGTATGTTTGACATGTATTTTTCTGGTTCCTGTGTATGTCAGAAGACAGCATCAGATTCTCTAGAACAGGAATTATGAGCCATTGTATGGGTGCTAGAAACTGGGTTCTCTGCAAAAGAAGCCAAGGCTCTCAGCCTCTGAGCCATTTCTCTAGCCTCACAAGAACTTCTTAAATTTAATATATTCAATTCAATGTTCTCAAAGTCATTCCTACTCTTAGATGATTTCAATGTGGAATCTTCTCTCTTTTAGTGTGTTCTCTTCTATATTCTCTTATTTTATCCATTTTCTCCTTTTCTTGTAGTTATGTAGTGTTTGCCATGATATTTACAGAGAATATGTCTAAGGTGTTCCTAGTTGTTTAATTTCCCATTGTAATAATTGTATAGGGAAAATTCCAGTGATTCAATACATCAAATTAATAAAAAATCAACTGGAGAATTCTGCAAAATGAATTACTCTCCTCAGGAGAAGTTTAGAAGTCATGATCCTTTTTCAAAGTGTTTGCATTCATATGTAAGGGCACAGTGGTTACATCTTCTGCAGGCATCTTGAAATAATGAGGTAAGTCAATCTAAAAATAGACAAACAGAAAACATATACAACAAACTTTCAATAACACTAGTATCACTGATGACAATTTGACCTTTATAGGGAGCCTACACAAAAATTATTTCCTCTGCTTTTGTGTTTCTAGTTATGAGAAACAATGTAATTGTTTGAGCAAATCCACATCAGGAATGTTTTCTGAAACAAGACTTGCTAATCAAGATGGATCCCTGTTTCATATTTTACACTGGGCATGTCATTAGATTATTTTAAAATCAATGCTCATATTTTTCAAAAATTTTAATGTTTTTCTCATAAAAAGTTGTTTCATAAGGAACAGAAATCTTATTCTGACACCTTAATGTTTTCTTCCTGTTTGCTGAGTGATCTCTCAACAGTCCTACGTCAGGCTGCCAAGTAATACCTGCATTTCTCATGCCCTGGGCTCTACAGTGATGACTAATTTTATAAGACACAGAATACTTGCTTCACACTTATCCAGGCATGGAGCATCTTTCAAACTGGTGAATTATTGCTTTTTGTGTGTATACCAGCCTCAAGGAACAGATTCCATATGTTCCAAAATATTCAGCCTACTATAGAGACATACAGATATATATGAATAATAGATAATAACTATATATGATATAGTATTTTCTATCTGTGGTATATGTAGGCACACCCTTGTACCTGTGGAGGAAGCCTGTCTAGGAGGGGGAGTCTTTGGTCTGGTCTGGCAGCTGGAGACATTGAGAGGCCTATTCCATTGCTCCAACACAGCAGGTTTAGATAAGAAGAGACAGCCTATGACTTTAAAGCTTTATTATAGAGAAATAAAGTAAGAGAGGGGAGATGGAAAGATAAAAGCTTGCCATGACCACGTGGAAAGAAGGGGAGGAGAATAGAGAAAGAAAAGCATAAGAGAAAGGGAGAGAAAGAAGGAAAGAGAAGAAGACAAGAGAGAAAGACAAGAGAGAGGGCAAGAGAATGAGGAGGGAACACACAACCCCTTTTATAGTGGGTGGGGCTACCTGGCTGTTGCAAGAACTGTGAGGTGGGGCAAACTTGGCTGTAGTCAGGTGACTGTGGGGGTAGAGTCCAGCCAGAACACTAGGGTCCTGGAGCATGGCCCTATGTGACTGATGGCCACAGTGTTATGTCCAACAGGTATACATAGCAAATAGGCAAGGGTGGTATTTGCATGAATGTGTACAGGAATTTTAATCCAGCAACATGACTGCTCTTGCAAGGGATAACATCAAAAGATACGATCTAGCCAGATTGTAGACCTTCCCTGAATTATAGTATGATCGGGCTAGAATACAGATATGCTTTTAGTACACATATTTAATCCCCAAAACTGATGGTAGGGTGAGTTTGTGGAAGAGAGTACCCATGCTTGAAAGTGAAATCTAATTGAGGGGCAGACAAAGTGATGAATCATCCAAAGATTTGACCAAATGGGTTAGAGATAGGATATGACCTACTCACAGGAGAACAGCACATGAAAGAAAGGCTGCTTAAGAGCAGCATAAAAAGAAAAGTTATGTGGTATGGTCTGTGATGAGTGGTGTGTGTGTGTGTGTGTGTGTGTGTGTGTGTGTGTGTGTGTGTGTTTATGGAAGTTTTACCAGGACAGTTTTTCAGAGACAGGTTACAAAGGAAACAAGCCAGACACAGGTGAAGACAAGCCAGAGAATGAGAAGGAAGTGGAAGATTAGAACATATTGCCAAAGTTAATGTGTAGCCAGACAGAGAAATTCAGTAAGAATCAGTCAGCTTGGAATATTAGATTGTTTGGAGGATAGAAACTTCCAAGTCTAAGCATAGGGATAGTTAGAACAGAGAAGGAAATTATCTCAGCTATGTTCAAGACATGTATTTGCAAAGCTTGGATACCATTCTCATCTGTTCACTTCATGCAAAAAAGTAAAAGGGGTGTGTGTGTGTGTGTGTGTGTGTGTGTGTGTGTGTGTGTGTGTGTGTAAGAGAGAAAATAAATACCTAACAGATGTATTTGATATATGGAAGACAGAAGAGAATAATTGGATAATATTTTTAGCCCAAGCTGCAGATATTGTAGTGTGTGTGTGTGTGTGTGTGTGTGTAAGAAAGAAAATAGATATCTAATAGACGTATATGATATATAGAAGACAGAAAAGAATAATTACATAACATTTTTAGCCCAAGCTGTAGATGGCATCTTGTGTCTCTGTGAGTGTGTGTGTGTGTGTGTGTGTGTGGTGTGTGTGTGTGTGTGAGAGAGAGAGAGAGAGAGAGCCTGAAGGAGAGGGACAAAGGGAGAGAGAATGAGAGAGAGAGGGAGAGAAGTATTTATTACCCTTAGGAATTAAGTTTTCCATAATTATATTATTTAAGTATTGTAAAGAGCCAATTAGACTGTACTATCATTCTTACCATGCAAGGACGATAACATAAAAGGCTATATGTTTCATTGTATACAACCTTAGTGGCCCAACTTATAGTTCTCTAGTTCCAGGAGATAAGATTTTTCCTGAGGAATACAGGATGTAAAGAGAAGCATTATCTTCTTCATCTTTTAATTTTGTTACCAACTTGAAACTATAACTTTGGAATAATGGAAAAGCTTTACTAGGAATGTGGTTACAGGCACCTCTTCCTTTCACACCAATGGAAAGCTATCTCCTGCTGTATTCAAACTTATGTTATTTGTACCTTTACATTAAGACCAAAGGAAGAACATCATAAAGAATAGTTCTAGTATATAAACAAAGAAAGAAAACACATCTAAAATTTGGTCCGGAATAATTAAAATTTAAAATAAAGCATCTTTAAAAACTTGCTCAATAAGAAGCAAGCTGGTGATTCTAATATCTAACAAAACAGAATGCAAACTGAAAGTAATCAAAAGACACAGGGAAGGATATTTCATATTCATTGAAGGAGAAATTTACCAAGAAGATTTTTCAATTAGTAATATAAATGATTAGAACATGATGATACCAATATTTGTAAAAGAAACATCACTAAAGCTTAAACCACACATTGACACTCACACACTGTTAGGAGCAGACATTAATACACAACTCTTACCAATGGACAGGTCATCCAGACAAACACTAAACAGAATAATACTGCCTAACAGATTTTATAAATCAAATCATCCTAGAATATTTACAGAACAGTTCACAGAAACACGAAAGAATATATCTGCATCTTTACACCCCACAGAATTTTCTCCAATACTGATACCATACTCATTTATAAAGAAAGTCTCAAAAGATAAAATTGAAATAACTATCTTCATCCCATTATACCACTATGGATTAAAGCTAGGTTTCAACAGAACCAGAAATAGCAGAAAGCTTACAAACCCATGGAAACGGGACAGTTCTTTACTGAATGAAAATATGTCAAGAAAGAAATAAAAGAAGGATTAAAAATTCTTTAAAACTCAATAAAAATGATACACAGCCTTCTCAAACTAATGGGAAACAAAGAAAGCAGCCCTAAGAAGAAAGTTCATAACTCTAAGTGGCATATAAAGGAAATGGAGAGATTTCAAACTAGCAACTTAACAGCACACATGAAAATACTAGAACAAAGCAAAGCAAACACATCCAAGAGAAATAGATGGCAGGAAGTAATCAATCTCTGGGCTGAAGCCAATAAAATAAAAATAAAGAGAACAATTTTAAAAAATCAATGAAACAAAGAGTTGATTCTTCTAGAAAATCAACAAAGTAGACAAACCCTTATCCACACTAACTAAAAGAATGAGAAAGAATATCCAAATTGACAAAATGAAGTCACAGAAAGGGAGATGTAACAATAGACACTGAAAAAATCCAAAGAGTCATTAGTTCATACTTTAAAAACTTATGGTCCATCAAATTGTAAAATCTAAAAGAATAAAATAATAGAATAACTTTCTTTATGAAATCTATTCACCAAAGTTAAATCAAGATCAGATAGTTTAATAAACCTAAGAAAATAGAAGCAGTCATTAAAAGTCTCCCAAACAAAACAATCCCAGTGCCAGATGGTTTCAGATTAGAATTCTACCAGACTTTCAAAGAAAAGCAAGTACCAATACTTCTCAAATTATCCCACAACATAGAAATAGAAAGAACAATGTTAAATTCATTTTACAAGGTCATCATTACCCTGATAGCTAAGCCACAAAAAGTTTCAACAACAAAAACATTCAGACTAATTTCCCTTATGAACATTTGATCCACAAATACTAAAAAATACTTAAAAACCAAGTCTAAGACCACATCAAAATATCATACAACAAGATCACATAGCCTTTAGCCCAGAGAATCATGGATGGTTCAATATGTAAAAATTCACCAATATAATCCACCACATAAACAAACTGAAAGGAAAAAAAAACCTCACCTTATCATCTCATTAGATGTTGAAAAAACTTTTGACAGAAACCAATGTTCCTTACTGTTAAAAGTCTTGGAGAAATTGTTGATACAAAGAACATACTTCAACATAATAAAAACAATTTACAGCAAGCTAACAGCCAACATCCAATTAAATGGAGAGAAGTTTAAAACAATTACACTAAAAGCAGGAACAAGTCAAGGTTGTCCACTCTCTCCATATCTATTCAGTATAATATTTAAAATTTGAGATTGAGAAATAAGGCAACTGAAGGAGATCAAGTAGATAAAAATTGGAAAGAAAGAAATCAAAATATTGCTATTCTCAGATGATATGATACTATACATAAGTAAACCACAAAATTCTACCACGGAACTCCTAAAGCTAATAAACAGGTTTAGTTAAGCAGCTGGATGCAAGATTAACTCAAATAAATCAGTAGCCTTCATTCATACAAATAGCAAATTGACTGAAAAAGAAATTAGGGAAATAACACCTTACAAATAGCCCCCAAATAATAGGAAACATCCCAGGGTAATCCTGAACAACCAAGTAAAATACTTATATGACAAAAATTTCAAGTCTTTGAATAAAGAAACTGAAATGAGTTATCAGAGGATAGAACAATCTCCCACACTTATGAATCTATAGAATTAACATAGGAGGGGTCAGCATTAGCACCAGGGAGTCAAGTGGTTCCACAGCCTTCTGTGCACAGTCTGCCAAGAGGGAGTGATCTCCCAGCTGTGACTCCACTTCTGAGAGCGGAGATGAGATCTCCACCTTCTTTCCAATATTGCTCTGGAGGGGAACAGCTAGGAGCAAGCAGGGCATATGAAAAGTGGAGCAGATGGGACAGGAGCCTTCTGTGTACCATTTACACCTGGAGCCAGAAACCTCCATAGCCTTCTGTGAACAGAACCTGCCAGAAGAGAGTTGGTCTCCCAGAAGTACAGATACAGGCTTACAGGCCCACAGGAGGGACAAGCTCCAGCCGGAGACAGCAAGACCAACAAACACCAGAGATAACCAGATGGAGAAAGGCAAGCACAAGAACCCTACCAACAGAAACCAAGATGACTTGAAACATAAGAACCCAGTTCTTCCACCACAGCAAGTCCCGGATACCCCAAAACACCTGGAAAAGCAAGAGTTGGATTTAAAGTCTCATCTCACGATGCTGTTAGAAGACTTCAAGAAGGACATAAATAACTCCCTTAAAGAAATACAGGAGAACATCAGTCAACAGGTAAGAGCCCTTAAAGAGGAAATATAAAAATCCCTTAAAGAATTACAGGAAAACACAAACAAACAAGTGAAGGAACTGAACAAAACCATCCAGGATCTAAGAATAAAAGTAGAAACAATGAAGAAATCACAAAGGGAAGCAACGCTATAGATAGAAAACCTTGGAAAGAAATCAGAAGTCATAGATACAAGCATAAGCAACAAAATGTAAGAGATGGAAGAAAGAATCTCAGATGTTAAAGATACCATAGAAAACATTGACTCAATAGTCAAAGGAAAAGCAAAATGCAAAAAGCTTGTAACCCAAAACAGGAAAAGGAAGGACACAATGAGAAGAAAAACCTAAGGATTATAGGTATAGAAGAGAGCAAAGATTTACAAATTAAAGGGCCAATACATATCTTAAACAAAATTATAGAATAAAACTTCCCTAAACTAAAGAAAGAGATGCCTGTGAACATATAAGAAGCCTACAGAATTCCAAACAGACTGGACCAGAACAGAAATTCCTCCCGGCACATAATAATCAAAACAACAAATGCACTAAAAACAGAAAGAATATTAAAAGCAGTAAGAGAAAAAGGTAAAGTAACTGATAAAGGCAACCTAACAGAATTGCACCAGACTTCTCACCAGAGAAGATGAAAGCTAGAAGATCCTGGGTAGATCTCATATAGACAATAAGAGAACACAAATGCCAGTCCAGACTACTATACCCAACAAAACTCTCAATCACCATAGATGGAGAAACCAAGATATTCCATGATAAAAACAATTTTACATAATATCTTTCCACAAACCCAGCCCTACAAAGGATAATAGATGGAAATTCCAACACGAGGGAAACTACACCCTAGAAAAAGCAAGGAAGTAATTCTTTAAACAAGCCTAAAAGAAGGTAACAATACAAACATAAAATTAACATCAAAAATAACAGGAAGCAACAATCACTATTCCTTAATATCTCTAAACATCAGTGGAATCAATTCCCCAATAAAAAAACACAGACAAACATGCTGTGTCTTAACGTAAACAGGGCCCAGCATTTTGCTGCATACAGAAAACACAACTCAGTGTCAAAGACAAACACTACCTCAGAGAAAAACACTGGAAAACAATTTTCCAAGCAAATGGTCCCAGGAAACAAGCTGGAGTAGCCATACTAACATCGGATAAAATCGATTTTCAACCAAAAGTGACCAAAAATATCAAAAAAAGTCATCAAAAAGCACAGGACCAGATGGTTTTAGTGCAGAATTCTACCAGACCTTCAAAGAAGACCTAACACCAATATTCTTCAAATTATTCCACAAAATAGAAACAAAGGGAACACTATCCAACTCATTCTGTAAATCCACAATTATGCTGATACCAAAACCACAGAAAGATCCCAAATAGAAGGAGAACTTCAGACCAATTTCCCTTATGAATATTGATGCAAGGACACTTCATATTCATCAAAGGAAAAATTTGCCAAAAAGAACTATCAATTGTGAACATCTATGCTCCAAATGCAAGGGCACCCACGTTTGTAAAAGAAACTTTGCTAAAGCACACATTGCACTTCACACAATAATTGTGGGCAGCTTCAAAATCCCCCTCATCAGTGGACAGATCAGGGAATCACAAACTAAACAGAGACACAGTGAAGATTGAAATAATCCAATGTCTCCTCTCAGATCACTACAGATTAAGCGTGGTCTTCAATGGAAACAATAGAACAAAACAAAACAAAAACGACAGAAAGCCCACATACACATGGAAGCTCAACAATGCTCTACTCAAAGTTAACTTGATGAATGGGACACGTGAAAAGCAGTGCTAAAAGGAAAACTCATAGCCCTGAGTGCCTCCAAAAAGAAACTGAAGAGAACATACTCTAGCAGCTTAACAGCACACCTGAAAGCTCTAGAATAGAAAGAAACTAATACATCCAAGAGGAGTAGAAGGCAGGAAATCATCAAACTCAGGGCTGAAATCAATCAAGTAGAGACAAAAAAAAACTATATAAAGAATCAACAAAACCAGGAGCTGGTTCTTTGAGAAAATCAACAAGATAGATAAACCCATAGCCAGACTAAGCAAAGATCACAGAGACAGTATCCATATTAACAAAATCAGAAATGAAAAGGGAGATATAAAAACAGAAACTGAAGAAATTCAAAAAAAATCATCAGATCCTACTACAAAAGTCTATATTCAACAAAACTGGAAAATCTGGATGAAATGGACAGTTGTCTAGACAGATACCAAATAGCAAAGTAAAATCAGCAACAGATAGACCATCTAAATAGTCCCATAACCCCTAAAGAAATAGAAGCAGTCATTGAAATTCTTCCAACCAAAAAAAGCACAGAACCAGATGGTATTAGTGCAGAATTCTACCAGACCTACAAAGAGTATTCTACCAATACTCTTCAAACTATTCCACAAAATAGAAACAGAAAGAACACTACCGAACTTGTTCTATAAAGCCACAATTATGCTGATACCAAAACCACACAAAGATCCCATAAAGGAGATCTTCAGACTAATTTCCCTTACGAATATTGATGCAAAAATACTCAATAAAATTCTTGCCAATTGAATGCAAGAACACATCAAAATTATCATTCACCATGATGAAGTAGGCTTCATTCCAGGGATGCAGGGATAGTTCAATATAAGGAAATCCATCAATGTAATTCACTACATAAACAACAAACTCAAAGAAAAAAAAGCACATAATCATTATATTAGTTGCTGGAAAAGCATTTGACACAATTCAGCATTCTACCATGTTAAAAATCTTGAAAAGATGAGGAATTCAAGGCCCATACCTAACATAGTAAAAGCAATATACAGAAAACCAGTAACCAACATCAAACTAAATGAAAAGAAACTTGAAGCAACCCCACTAAAATCAGGGACCAGAAAAGGCTGCCCTCTCTCTAAATATCTATTCAATATAGTACTTGAAGTTCTAGATAGAGCAATTAGACAAAAAAAAAAGTCAAAGGACAGAAATTGGAAAGGAAGAAGTCAAACTATCACTATTTGCAGATGATATGATAGTATACTTAAGTAACCCCAAAAACACCACCGGAGAACTCCTACAGCTGATAAACAACTTCAGCAAAGTGGCTGGATATAAAATTAACTCAAACAAATCAGTAGCCTTCCTGTACTCAAAGGATAAACAGGTTGAGAAATAAATTATGGAAACAACACCCTTCACAATAATCACAAATAATATAAATTATTTTGGTGTGACTTTAACCAAACAAGTGAAAGATCTGTATGACAATAATTTCAAGTCTCTGAAGATAGAAATAGAAGGATACCTCAGAATATGGAAAGATCTCCCATGCTCGTGGATTGGCAGGGTTTATATATTAAAATGGCCATCTTTTAAAAGCAGTCTAAAGATTCAATTCAATCTCCATCAAAATTCCAACTCAATTCTTCATAGACTTAGGAAGAGTAATTCTCAAATTCATCTGGAATAACAAAAAACCCAGGATAGCTAAAATCGTTCTCAACAACAAAAGAACTTCTGGGGGGAAACAATATCCCAGACCTCAGGCATTACTGAAGAGAAATCATGATAAAAACTGCCTGGTATTGGTACCATTACAGGCAGGTAGATCAATGGAATAGAATTGAAGACCCAAAAATGAACCCACACACCTATGGTCACTTGATCTGTGACAAAGGAACTAAAACCATCTAGTGGAAAAAGGATAGTGTTTTCAAGAAATGGTGCTGGTTCAACTGGAGGTCAGCATGTAGAAAAATGAAAATCGACCAATTCTTATCTCTTGTACAAAGCTCAAGTCCAAGTGGATCAATTACCTCCATGTAAATCCAGATACACTGAAGCTAACAGAAAATAAAGTGGGTTAGAGTCTCGATCACATGGGCACAGGGGAAAATTTCTTGAACAGAACATCAATAGTTTATGCTTTAAAATCAAGAATTGACAAATGGGACCTCATAAAATTACAAAGTTTCTGTAAGGCAAAGGACACTATCAATAGAACAAAACAGCAACCAAAAAATAGAGAAAAGATCTTTACCAACCGTACATCAGACAGAGGGTTGATATCCAACATATAAAAAGAACTCAAGAAGTTAGACTCTAGAGAACCAAATAACCCTATTAAAAAATGGTGTACAGTTAAATAAAGAATTTTCACCTAAGTAATATCGAAGGGCTGAGAAGCACCTAAAGAATTGTTCAACATCCTAAGCAATCAGGGAAATGCAAATCAATACAACCCTGAGATTTCACCTCACACCAGTCAGAATGGCTAAAATAAAAAACTCAGGGAACAGCTAGTGCTGGAGAGAATATGGAGAAAGGGGAACACTCCTCCACTGTTGGTGGGATTGCAAGCTGCTACATCCACTCGGAAATCAGTCTGGCAGTTCCCCCAGAAAATTTGGTATAATACTACCAGAGGATCCTGCTATACCACTCCTGAGAATATACCCAGAAGATTTTCCAGCATGTAATAAGGACACATGCTGCACTATGTTCATAGTAGCCTTATTTATAATAGCCAGAAGCTGTAAAGAACCCAGATGTCCCTCAGGGGAATGGATATAGAAAATGTGGTACATTTACACAATGGAATACCACTCAGCTATTACAAACAATGAATTCAAGAAATTATTAAGCATATGGATTGAACTATAAAATATCATCCTGATTGGAGTAACCCAATTACAAAAGAACGCACATGGTATACACTCAGTGCTAAGTGGATATTAGCCCAGAAGCTTGGAATACCCAAGAAACAATTCACAGGCCAAATGAAGCTCAAGAAGAAAGAAGAACCAAGTTTGTATACTGTGGTCCTTCTTAGAAGGGGAAGCAAAATACCCATAGGAGGAGATACAGAGACAAAGTGTGGAGCAGAGATTGTAGGGAAGACCATACAGAGACTGCCCCTCCTAGGGATGCATTCTATATACAGTTACAAAATCCAGACACTATTGTGGATGCCAACAAGTGCTTCCTGACAGGAGCCTGTTATAGCTGTCACCTGGGAGACTCTGCCAATGCATGACAAATACAGAGGGGGACACTCTCAGCCAACCAGTGAACTGAGCATAGGGTCCTCAATGGAGGAGCTCAAGAATGGACCCAAGGTGTTGAAAAGGTTTGGAGGAACAACTATTTGAACCACCCAGTACCCCCAGAGTTCCCAGGGACTAAACCATGAATCAAAGAGTACACGTGGAGGGACCCATGGATCCATATGTATATGCAGCAGAGGTTGGCCTTGTTGGACATCAAAGAGAGGAGAGCCCCTTGGTCCTGAATAGGGTAGATACCCCAGTGTTGGGGAATGCCAGGACAGGGCAGCGGGAGTAGGTGGATTGGTGAGCAGGGCAAGGGAGGATGGGTTAGGGGATTTTGGGGGGTTGGACTAGGAAAGAGGACAACTTTTGAAACGTAATTAAAGAATATATCCAATAACAAATAGGAAAAAAACACTTAACATAGTAATCATGACCATCTTACCAATAGCGATCTAGAGATTCAGTGAAATTTCCATCAAAATTAACAGAATTCTCTACAAACCTTCAAAGAACAACACTCAACTTCATATGGAAAATCAAAAACCCAGGATATTTATTGTTTAGGATATTAAAACAATTCTGAACCATAAAAAAAAAACATTCAGAGGTATCACTATCCCTGATCTCAAAATCCATTACAAAGCTATAGTAATGAAAAACCACATAGAATTTTCAAAAAAACAGATAGGATAATCAACAGAATTGAATCAAAGTTCTAGATGTAAATCTACACCTAGGGATAAGTGATTTTTTGATAATGAAGCCATAAATATACAATGGAAGAGAGTCGCCAGCCAATGACTGGTCTAACATGAAGGTCCTTCCTTGAGAGGGAGCCTATGCCTGACACTGCCTTGATGGCCAGGAACCAGAAATTGGGTGGTTCGGTGACTTAAGGGAGAACCAAACACAACTGGCATAAAAAAAAGAAGAATGAAAAATCAATAAAACGTAATGATATTCTGCCCTTCTCAGATCAGTGCTTAGCCCAATCTTCATCAAAGAGGCTGCCTCTGGCAGCTGCTGGGAGTAGATGCACAGAACCATAGCCAAACATTAAGTGAAGGTCAGGGATCTCTGTGGAAGAGAAGGATGAAGGACTGGAGTATCTAGAGTCTTTAAGAACAGAAGGATAGCAAGGTTTTAGAGTTAAGGAAAGAAGAAATGGTTTGTAGAACACTGCAACTAAGAAAAGCAGCTGAAGACAGGCATGTGTCAAGGGTGTCTTTGTATTGAGACCTAGAGAAGACATTGTGTGAACCTGAGAAAGAGAAACTTGGATTTCCTTGGAGACCCCAAGATAATAGAGATGCCAGAGACAGAGGATAATTGGCAAGAATAGCTGCTAACAGGGAGTGGAACCAGACCAAGTAAAAGAAGTATGTTACGGTCAACAAAGATGAAAGGAGCTGGAGAGCTGAAGAGGGCTTTGACATCAGACACAGACATGCAGAATTAGGAGTTTTCCCAGCTGTTTTTGGTCTTGCTTTGGTTCAATATTTCCCCACTATGCCCCTTTTCATCCCAATAGGAATGGTGTGTTGGAAGTATGCAGTCTGTTTTTTCATATTGATTTTACAGGGGACTAGAGTTAAGAGATGGCATAGCTCTTTCAAAGAGGTTTATATTAAATTATGTTTTAAAATATTTTATATGTTCATCATTTTCTTCCAATGTCTTTTATTCAAATATCAGCACATCAGAGAAGTTTTCTGAATATGCCCTGTGTAAAATCTCTTATCATCCTCTACACCTGTATCTTGCCTGATGATTTATTTCACATCTGTATAAATGATTGTATCTTTGTAAATGTTATAACATCACCAAAAGATCATAGGCACATTGTGAATTTTCTTCTTTATTTTTATTCTTGCCAAAAAAGGGGACCTCTTTGTGAATAAGGGGTTCATAGCATTGCCTATAATGCTAAGCAAAGGCTAGAAATAAGTGATGCTCAAGATGAGACAGTTGAATAACTGTATATATTCATGACTTAATCAGTTACATAAATATTTAAAATAATATCTACATGTTTCTTCATAAGTATAATTTTCTGTTGTTGGAATGCTATGTTAATAAAATAAAAGCTAGCTTTATATTACATTATGATTGAGGGTTTATATTTGTATTCCCAAGGGATTAAAGAAACATTTTCATTTCTATACATTTATAGCACATGTGTTTGGATGGAAACACTATGGATTATGTTTTATATCATTTCTAATTTTTTAAAATTTCTTGTCAGAAGAAATAAATAAAAGGGGAAGAAAACACCCATAGAACTAAGTAGCATAAAGTGATTATCTGTCATACCAAAATTCCACAAATATGAAGTCTTTATTAGAAGCATTTACATCTTTTGAGTGCTCACTCTGTGCTGGCATTATTTTAAATGCTTTACTGAAACACAGGTGCCCAATTTTCATAACTGCCTGATGAAACTATTATGATTGTAATGTCCAAATTATAGAAATGTCAGAAAGTGAGACTGGTGTAATTCCAAGGTTCAAGAAGTGGTGGACCTGGAGTTTGGATATTAGTCTAACTTTGGATAAATGTCTTCACATTTAGTAGGAAAACGGTAAGTAGTATGTGTTTATGAAATAAGCATGAAAAAGGCAACTGATGTCCTTACCACCCTGGCACCTTGCATAGCATCTTTCAGAACCATGAAAGCTAGTCATCAAAGAGGAAGCTATTAACTCTTCTACAGTATGATTTTTCTATATGATACATTCAATGTGTGTGGTGACTTATAATCTAGATGTCCTTGTTAAGAATGTCATAGTCTGTATTATTTTGGGGGGCATGCTTTTGGTACCTCTCTGACAAACAACTTGTGTCACAGGCCTGGCACTGGGTCTTTTGCTTAATAGCCAATGGCTTCTGGTTTGATTACAAGATGGTAACATTCCATATGGTTTTTCATATCCCCCTTTTCTTAGTTAAACTTCTCCTAAGCCTCTTATCACCTATTCTCCCAATTACTGTTTTAGTTGATAGTCTTGTCAACTTGACATAGTCTAGATTCACCTGAAAAGATAGAATAAATAAAATTTTAAAAAAAGAGATTGCATGAGTCTCAGAAAAGACTTTGAACTTTAGACTTTCAAATATGATTCAGTCTGATAGACTTTGCAGATTTTAAATTTGGACTAACTGCCTTTTGCATTGTAATATGGCTACAAGCCTACGGGGGCAAGGGCATGGAATGTGGTTTGAAAGGTAGTTTGAAATAAAATGACCCCCATAGGCCCAGAGGGAGTGGCACTATTAGGAGGTGTAGCCTTGAAGTCTGCAGGGCTTTGTTGGAGGAGGTGCATGACTAGTTGATGGGCTTTGGGGTCTCTTTGAAGCCAGTTCTCTTCCAGCTGCCTACAGATAAAGACAAAGAATGATCAACTACATTTCCAGAACAATTTCTGCTTTTGTGCCATTGTGTTTCCCATCATAAAGATAATGGACTAAAACTCTGAACTGAAAGCCAGCCCCAAGCAAATGTTTTCCTTTATAAAAGTTGCAGAGATCATGGTGACTCATCACATTAAAACCCTAAGATAGTAATTACTTCTCACTTCTTCCTAGTGAAATGAGGACATTTTATACTACACCACTTTAAAAAAATATGCTGTTTACTAATGTTTTGAAAGCATATAAATTATTTTTAAAGCACCTCTTATTTTTTATTTCATTTGATATTTTAAAAATAAGAAGCATTATATTCAATTTAACCATCATTTTTCATATCATTTCACAATCTCTGTCCTTATAGATTCATGTAATGGCAGTGGGGAGGGATCACATATGTCCATTGAGATGAGAGGTCGTTAGGTATCATCCCTAATAATGTTCTACCTTATTTATTGAAAAAGGGTCTCTTGCTGAGCATGAAGCTCAACAATTAGCTAGGATAGCTAGAAAATGAGCTCCAGAAATCCAGAAGTCTTTCCCCACTTTGGTACTGAGTTGTACTCATGATTGCCCATCCTACAGATTTTAATATGGGTGCTAGAACCTAAATTCATGTCTTCATCATTGTAGGAGGCCCTTTACCCACTGAACCATCTCCCCAATCTCCCCCTATTCTATATCTAATCTAGAATGTCTATTTTATCTTAAGATTATTATTTCATAAAACAGGAATTTTGTTTCACATAAACAATTAAAGTCTCCATTTTGCAATACTGTCTTATTATAATACATATTAATAACTGATAATATCTCTTTAATAATATAAACATTATTACTTTAATAACCAAGCTGAAAAACTCTTTGCTACTAAACAGTATGAAAGAGCAAGATGAATTTCTAACCTTTTTGTATATTATAAATATTTGTTCCAAACTTTAAAGAAGTATTTATGAAGTTCAAAAAGGCTTCTCTACAGTTTCTATTACAATTGCATTGAGATTACATGGCAATTTAGGATAGATTCTTTTTATAGAACTTTATAAGTTTGTTTTCATGAAGGATAAATTAATCTCAAATTTATATCAATACTTTTAATTCCATTGGGACACATATTTTTAATTACATACATATGCAATTCAAAAATAAAACAATCTAGAAGCTTTCTTTTCAGAAGAACAAATATGAAATTTCCATGATTTAAAAAGGTATCAAATGATTCCAGCTTCCACTACTCCATTAATTTTGTATCTTATATGAATTCATTTCCAGATTGCTGGGTTGCATTCTTGAATCAAGAGTCATGACAGTATTACTTTCATTCATTCTTAATGAAATAGTTTTTAATAAGTGATTCAAAGGTTATCTTTACATTCAAAACTATTTGAGTTTTCTCATCTTCTTTTCACATTAAAATAAGGCAACTAATTTCCTGCAAAACCTTTCATGTTTGGTTGATCTATCTTTCATCATTTTGGCTTCTTGGAATGGTCAGTAATTATCTTTCATTTTTATAGTATCATGTACCACTCTTGGGAATATACCCAAAAGATGCCTCACCATGCCAAAGGGGCACATGTTCCACTATGCTCATATCAGCCTTATTTTTGATAGCCAGAAGCTAGAAACAACCTAGATGTCCCATGACAGGAGAATGGATACAGAAAATGTGGTTCATTTACGCAGTGGAATACTACTCAACTATTAAGAATGAGGACATCCTGAGTTTTGCAGGCAAATGGATGGAACTAGAAAATATCCTGAATGAGGTAACTCAGACTCAAAAGGACATGAATGGTATATATTCACTAATAAGTGGATATTAGCCAAAATAAAAAATAAAAAATTACAGAATACCCAAGATACAGTCCACAGAAATCAAAAACGTCAACAAGCTGAAGTGCCCAAGTGAAGATGACCCAGTCCCACTTAGGAGGAAGAAGAAAGCAATTACAAGTGGGGAGAGAGGGAGGGACCTTGGAGGGAAAGAAGAGTGGGGGGAAGGGAGTAGGAGGAGAGGGGAACCTGATCTGATATTGGGTGAGGGAAAAGGACTGAAGCCCTGAGGGCCAGAAGAAAGAATGAAAACAGGCAACCTTGGGAGATAAGAGTTTGGGTAACTCTCCAGAATGCACCAGTGACCTGGGAGGTAAGAGACTCTCAGGACTTAAAGGGAGGGACCTTAGATGAAATGCCCAACAGTAGGAAAAGGGACCTTATAAAGCCCACTTCCAGAAGGAAGACAGGGCATCAAATCAGGGAGGTGGGCCATCACAGGGTCACAACTCTTACAAATATGTGTTCCTACCTGAAAGAATTACAGGGATGGAAATGGAGAAGAGTCTGAGGAAAAAGTCCTCAGAAGGACCAGGGATAGGCCCAAAGGGGATCCAGCTCAAGGGGAGGTCCCAAGGCCTGACACTATTACTGAGGCTATGGAGCACACACAAAAAGGGACCTAGCATGAACACACTCCGGAAGACCCAAAAAGCAGCTGAAAGAGTCAAATACTGATATTTGCACCCAACCAACAGACAGAAGCAGCTGGTCCCTGTTTTTTAATTAGAGAAGGCTGAAAGAAACTGAGGAGAGGGCAACCCTGTAGGAGGACCAGCAATCTCAATAAATCTAGACCCTGAGATCCCTCATACACTGGATCACCAACCAGGCCACATAAACCAGCTGATATGAGACCTCCAACACACATAAAGAAGAGGGCTGCCAGGTCAATGTTCATTAAGAAATGATGCACCTAACCCTCATGAGACGGGAGGCCCTAAAACGCTTTGAGATCATGAGGTTGGGGAATGGGGACATCCACGTGGAGTCGGGGCTAGGGAGGAGGTATGGGATGTGGAACAGTTGGAGGCTGGAGATTGTGGGGAAATAAAATATAGAGAAGAAAAAGAAAGAAAGAAAGAAAGAAAGAAAGAAAGAAAGAAAGAAAGAAAGAAAGAAAGAAAGAAAGAAAGAAAGAAAGAAAGAAAGAAAGAAAGAAAGAAGGAAGGAAGGAAAGAAGGAAGGAGGAAAGAAAGAAAGAAAGAGGAAAGAAAGTTTTCTTAAATTTATAAAAATGTATTAAGAATTTTCATTGTAAAGGTAAAAGCTATCATTTAAGATAAGCACTTGCATGGCACTTTACATTACCCATCTTTTTATCGAGTGTTAAAAAATCCCTCCCTCCATCCGTTGATACAAAGTTTACTGCTCATTTTTTTCAGATTCCAGGCACTCCTTCCTAGCATTTATTCCTTTTTGTACATTCACTGCCCTCATTGTCTAATTGGGTATTGGTCTGTCATTCTTTCTTACATCCAACATCTTCAAAGGTCCATATTTTTCTTCTGCACTGTTTAATTTTTCTCTGTGTAACACATTAGATTGTTTAGTCATGCTTTTCTATAGAAGTCTAGGATCATTTTTTTCCATTAAAGTGTAGACATTTTGCCATAATCCTTTAATTTTTACTTCAACAGCTAGGAACCCATTCATGAGACTCCTTCTCATTGCTCTCTTTATTTTCCTTTGCAAATTGGAATTCATGAATTTTTACCAAGATTTATAAAAGCTTGTTTTCTTTTTCTACTTTCTTAGAAAGTCTTAATTTGTGAAGACTGATATTTCTTCAACAAAGAAACAGTTCTTCAAACATTCTGGTTTTCTCCTGACATGTTTTCTTCTAGAACTTCTGTCAATGGGAAGCTTGCTTTTCATGCAGTAAGAATACAGCATTTCTGCACATGAATCAAACATAATAGCCACTCTATTCATAGGTTAATTTTAATGTTAATAAATAGCTTAATTGTTAATTACAGGTTCTCCATTCTCAGCTATCTCCCTTTCTTGTTGAAACTTCATGTCAACTAATTTTAAGTAAAGAACTTTTCGATTTCTTCTGTGTTTTCTACTCTTTGACGGCTCCTGCTCCCCATTCTTGGCAGTGGCATAAAATTTTGTTTTATGTCTTGTTTCTCCAGAAATGAGTGTTTTCATATGGTCATATCATCATTTCCTTTGCTCTCATGTGACTCTTGTTGTGTCTTCCTTTTTCCTTAACTCCCAGACTTCAGTTGGTATGAGAGGTTCTATTTCATGATAACTTGTACAAACTTTCTCTGCTGCCTATAAAAAGAAGTTAAGATCAGCCTACCGCCTGATGAGTCTCTGCTCAAGCCCATGATACTTCCTTGACTTTGGTTCTCATTTATGTAGACCTGATTTGTAAACTGAGATCCTGTCCACTGTGAAAAAGTATTTCATTTAGAGATTGTCATTTGTGAGCTGTAATCTCAAAATGCAAATCACATTTAGACAGTATGAGGAAGGAAACTAGAATACTGTCGGTGGCTTGCTTACTTTCATTCTCTGCCAACATCAGTCTTACCTCCCAGAGAAAGAGGAACACTCTGCTACTGCTGTTGGGATTACAAGCTGTATAGTCACTTTGGAAATAAGTTTGGTGATTTCTCAGAAAATTGGACATAGTACTACCTGAGGACCCAGCTATACCACTCCTGGGTATATACCCAGAAGATTCTCCAACATGTAATTAGGACATATGCTCCACTTTGTTCATAGCAGCCTTATTTATAATAGCCAGAAACTGGAAAGAACCCAGATGTCACTCAACAGAGGAATGGATACATAAAATGTAGTACATTTACACAGTGGTGTACGACTCAGCTATTAAAAACAATGAATTCATGAAATTCTTAGGCAAATGTATGGAACTAGAAAATGTCATCCTGAGTGAGGTAACCTAATCACAAAAGAACACACACGGTATGTACTCACTGATAAGTGAATATTAGCCCAGAAGCTTGAAAGACCCAAGATACAATTCACAGACCACATGAAGCTCAAGAAGGAAGACCAAAGTCTGGATACTTTGGTCCTTCTTTCAAGGGGGAACAAAATACCCATGGGAGGAGATACAAAGTGGGAATCAGAGACTGAAGGAAAGACCAACCAGAGACTGCCCCACCTGGGGATTCACCCCATATACACTCACCAAACCCAGACACTATTGTGGATGCCAACAAGAATTTGCTGACAGGAGCCTGATATTGCTTTCTCCTGAGAGGCTCTGCCAGTGCCTGACAAATACAGAGGTGGGTGCTCTCAGTCAACCATTGGACTGAGCACATGGTCCCCAATGGAGGAGCTAGAGAAAGGACCCAAGAAGCTGAAGGAGCTTTCAGCCCCATAGGAGGAACAACAATACAAACCAACCAGTACCCCCAGATCTCCCAGGGACTAAACCACTAACCAAAGAATACACATGAAGGAATCAAAGGCTCCAGCTGCATATGTAGCAGAGGATGGCCTTGTTGGACATCAAAGGGAGGAGAGGCCCTTGGTCCTGAGAAGGCTCCATGCCCCAATGTAGGGGAATGCCAGGGCAGGGAAGCTGGAGTGGGTGGATTGGTGAGCAGGGGGATGGGGAATGGGTTAGGGGATTTTCAGGAGGGAAACCAGGAAAGGGATAGCTTTTGAACTGTAAATAAAGAAAATATCTAATAAAAAAAAAAAGACCTGTATGTGGCTTTAGGAAAGCAGCAGTCATAGTTTCTTCTGTACTGTTTTGTTCAAATAACATAATCTAGTTGAATAAATTGTTCGTAAGATTTTTTTTTCAGTTGGATCTACTGGTGGTATTCCTTCTATCTTTCAGGATAGCTATAGATTGCTTACATCCTTAAATTTGGTTTGGAAACTGGCTAGAGCAAAGACCAACGTTCAGGTCCTCCCTTTGGAGCTGATAGTCCCTAGACATTGTATATTGAGTCCAAAGACTAACAATAGTCCAGAAACAATTACTTTCTACTTTCCTTAGACACTTCCTGTCTTTTTAATGTAGACAAGCGATAACCCTAGTCTATCATTCTGTGCTGATACACATGTTTGTCTCTAAAATTGGACAACAAGGGTCATGATAATCCTAAGTATATGTGGAATGTTAGAATGAGAGGCCAAAAATTTGTTTGGATGCTTCAGGTTACATCAGAAAGAAAAGTGTGATCATCATAAACCAACTTCATTCACAATTCATTATTTTATTTATAAAACATATCAATCTAGGTGTGTTGTCACAAATCTGCCATCCCAAGACTGGGGAGGTTGAACCAATAGATCACCAGACTTGAGTGTGAGATCCAATATCAATTAAAACAAAATATAACAAGTAAACAAACAAAATCCAAAAATATTTCTCTTCAGCTGCAGTTATCCAGCCTTACTTAAAGGAACAATGGCCTCAAACTCCATGTTGTTGCTTTAAAAGATATTCACAGAAATTTTTAATCAGTAAAATTCCAGTTCATTATCCCTGATGGCAGCTCTTGTTTCTCTACTGTTATTTAAAGAACAGTTGGATGTCTTTTGCACACATGACCTTTTCTTCAGTATACAAACAACACAGTAGACAGCCATTGCCATCATAAATGGAAAAACACAAACAGAAATTGTTGCTAGAAAACTTTGTGTTGACATTTGTGATTATAAAAGGTCATCATAATTGGGGTATGTGAGTGGGATTTACATAGAATGAGCAAGAATTAGAAAGCTGGAGGCTGCAGTTTGCTGCTCCCTCTCAGCTGTAACTAAGAGTTACATTGGAATACATGCTCTTCTGACCAAACAGCCTGGTATGATTCTTCTTTCCTTGGTATACTCCATCCTTCCTCAGCAGCTTGTGACTCAGTCTTGTCTCCTCTTCAGGGTGATATTCAGCTTTTCCTGACCATCTTTGAAACTCTGCCCCAGGAATGCCCATATAAAACCTGAAAACAGTCTAGTGTATAAATATTCTGTGGTTCCAATTGTCAGCAAGGACTTTTAGATCTTACTAGAGGAGAATTTGTTCCTTATAGAGAAGGCAGTTGCAAATAAAACTTTTGTATTTACATTAAATAAAGAAATGACAAGACAGCTAATTAAGATTTATTTTAAAAAATTAGACTATTCCCTTTGATCATAAGCCTCTAAAAATTAACTATTCACAAACCAAAGATAATTGGCAGTAATTCATATCATAAAATACATGATATTAAAAAGGCCAAGAAAAAGAAAATCATTCATATGTACAAAAATAATGTATCCATAAGAAAAGTAGCTATTAGAATATCCATGTTTAATCTTTCCAAGCTAATTCATATGGAAATCCTATTCATTTAAAAAGCTATAGAAAAAAATTGTATGCCTTCCAGTTACCACCTGTGCCAGCACAGGACTGATTCCATTTCATGAAAATGATAGAAGACTTTAAAAGGGACATAAAGAATACAGAAGAACACAAGTAAACAAGTAGAAGTCCTTAAAAAGGAAACACAAATATCCCTTAAAGAAATACAAGGAGAATACAATCAAACAGGTGAAGGAATTGAACAAAACTGTCCAGGATCTAAAAATGGATATATAATCATTAAAGAAAACTCAAAGGGAAACATTCCTGGAGATGGAAAACCTAGGAAAGAGAACAGGAGTCACAGATGCAAGCATCACCAGCAGAATACAAAAGATAGAAGAGAGAATCTCAATGACAGAAGGTACAGTAGAAGGCAATGACTCAACAGTCAAAGAAAATTCAAAAAGCAAAAAGTTCCTATCTCAAAACATTCAAGAAATCCAGGATATAATGAAAGACCAAACCTGAGAATAACAGGTATAGTGAGAGTGAAGATTCCCAACTCAAAGGGTCAGCAAACATCTTCAACAAAATTATAGAAGAAAACTTTCCTAACCTAAAGAAGGAAATGCCCATAAACGTATAAGAAGCCTACAGAACACCAAACTGATGGGACCAGAAAAGAAATTTTTCTCATCACATAATAATTAAAACACCAAATGCACAGAACAAAGAAAGAATATTGAAAGCAGAAGGGGAAAAGGTCAAGTAACATGTAGAGGCAGACCTATCAGAATTACACCACATTTCTCAACAGAGACTATAAAAGCCAGAAGATCCTGGGCATATGTCATACAGACCCTAGTAAAATAAAAATGCCAACCCAGGCTACTATATCCAGAAAAACTTGCAATTACCATAGATGGAGAAACCAAAGTATTCCAAGAGAAAACCAAATTTAGACAATATCTTTCCAATAATCCAGCCCTACAGAGGATAATAGAAGGAAAAGTTCAACACAAGAGGGAAACTTCAACCAAGAATAAACAAGAAATTAATATTTTCAGAACAAACTCAAACAAAGAGAAACACACAATCATAATTCCACCTCTAACAACAAATATAACAGAAGCCAATGATCATTGGTCCCTAATATCTCTCAACATCCATGGACACAATTCCCCAATAAAAAGATCTAGGCTAACAGATTGGATATGTAAACAGGATTCAGCATTTTGCTGCATACAGGAAAACACACCTCAGAGTCAAAGACAGACATTACCTCAAAGTAAAAGGATGGAAAAAATTTTCAAAGCAAGTGGTTCCAAGAAACAAGCTGGAGTAGTCATTCTAATATCCAACAAAATATACTTTCAACCAAAAGTTATCAAAAAAAAGATGGGGAAGCACACTACATACTCATCAAAGGAAAACTCCACAAGGATGACCTCTCAATTCTGAACATCTATGCACCAATATTTATACACCACACACAATAATAGTAAGAGATTTCAATATCCCACTCTCACCGATGGACAGATCATGGAAACAGAAATTAAACAGAGACACAGTGAAACTAAAAGAAGTTACAAACCAATTGGATTTAACAATATACAGAACGTTGCACCCAAAAAAAAAGGAATATAACTACTTCTCAGAAAAAATATAAATTACTTTTGTGTGTGTGTATATATGTGTGGGATGACAGTGCCATGTGGCACATGTGTGGAGGTCAGAGGAAAACTTGCAGGAGTATGTTCTGCCTTCCAACTTATAAATTTCAGGGACTAAACTCAGCTCATCAAGTTTGGCAGCAAGCACTGAGTCATCTTGTAGCACATCCTCCAATGTTATTTTTGAAAGAAGACATTGCTGTGTCTTAGGTGATAGTTATAATAAGAATTCCAAGACAGTAACTTGTAGAAAAAGAGTCAAGAAAGTCATTTTCTGTACTTAGAACATAGATTCATCAGTAATATTTTTCTTCCTAAAGTAAGAAAATAGTGTTACTGTACTGGGTAATATTGACTGTTATCAATCTTGATGGGATTTATGGAGCACTGTGAAGGAAATTTAGATCAGTTTCATTAAGAAGAGAAAACCCATCTCAATTGTGTGTAGAACCATTTCAAGTGCTGGGTTTCTAGATAAAATCAGAAGGTTTAAAAGTGCTGAGTACCAGCATTTATATCTTCCTGACTGCAACTAAAATGTGAACAGCTGCCCCATGCTTCTGCTTCCATAATTTTCCTTCCATGAATGAACACTGAGTCAAGATAATCCCTTCTTTCTTTAAAATTCCTTTGCCATGTATTTGTTATACAGTGAGAAAAGTTGCTAATGTAATGCTTATGTTACTGATCATTATAAAACAGAAGTTCAACACTGTGTTGATTTGAACACATGATGTAAGAAATGAAATTTCTTTAAAAATTTGTCTCATTGTCAACTTCTTTATATTTTGTAAGGAAACATATTGATTCCTTATAAATAAATAAATGAAATAAATAAATGAAATAGCTCCAAATCTCCTTCTAGTAAACAAGAGCATAAAATGAGGATTTTCTCTCGGTCCATAAAAACACTTACAGACTCTAGGGAAAATACCAAATGCTAAGTGATTTCATCAAAGTCTAAAAGTTCAAGTTTGCACTGGAAATTATCAATTAGTAGACCCTACTAGGACATTATATGACCCCATGAAATTCTAATAATAATGGTGCCACCACTATTGTTCTTTTGTTCAATCTTCGGTTTTGGATATTTTCTTTGCATTCAACAAAAGCAGTTCTAACTGGCATGTCTGAGAATTATGGATATACTTCTCACCCATAGTAATGAAGTGTCTTAGTAAAAGCTACCTTACTAGGACAAAGATCATTGCCTTTGTACTTAAGCAAACTGTTTCAATCATTAAATTTTGTCTTATTTTTCAATCAAATTATTCTTAATCAACTGATTTACATATAACTATTTGACATGTAATTCATTATTAAAAGCATTTTCTAAATATTTGGCTATTTCCCATGATGAATCTTTAATTAAGCCTAGTCCATATATTTTTAACTTTAGAGTTTCTTCTTCATACTCATTCAATTATACAATGCAGGAAATAAAACAGTAGGATTTCTACTTAGATATGCTTGTTTGAAATTTCTATCAACTGAATAAGAAAATAATTCAATTTATGATGATTTTACAGAAACATGAGTTTGTACATTTTTCTACAGACAAAAGAGTAGATAATTAAAAGGATATATAGGGAAAAGAAATGTTCTGTCAATCAGATATTATAAACAAGTGATTAAAATTCAGAAATTTGCTCTGGAATATCTATAAAATTACATATAAAACTGGAATACAATTCCTTTTATGAAAACAAACATAATTTTGTGTGACAAAGATGTCTCAAGTATAGCTAGATTTTCTATTAGAAAAGTTGTTATAAGACTTCTGGGATCTGATAAGAGATTTACTTGGTCTATATTATACCTTTCTCTTTTAGTTTTGATATTATAATACATTTACATAATTCCCCCTTTCCTTTTCCTCTTCTAAACCCTTCTGTATATTCCTGACTGCCCTCTTAGAAATTCAAGGGTTTTTCATTAATCGTTGTTGTACAAATATAGGAATTCACATATATATCCCTAAATACAAGCTGCTCCATTTTGTAATATTCCTTGTATATATGTTTCAGGGTTGACTACAGTGAGAATTTTGGTTTCTTTAAAAACTGTAATGTTATGTAATATGTTTTTGTTTTAATCCCAGGTGTGGAATATGGGGCTCCCTCAGATTATCCACATCAGCTAACTACAATATGTTTTGTCCTCTGGCAGGAGTGTGATTTGTGACAGCTTCAGGTAGTATAATTCTGGGAAATCTTGAGAGGGTATAAATGATAGAGCTGTGAAAGCCCCAGTGAGGGCTGCTGCTTCCCCATTTGATGCCCCTACAGCTGTTGACTCATCCTGCTGCTACTGGCTTGTCATGCTGCTTCATTTACTATTATTGGTTTGCTAGGCTGCTGGATATTCCTGATGACAATGACTGGACTTGCCCTAAAGAACTATGTTCCTATTCATCAGGAAGTACATATAGAAGTTTATGCCCTCCCCAAAACGTTCTTTTTCTTCTACCTAGGATCGGGGGATTGGAAGGGGCTAAGGTGGATAAGGGTTAGAAGGGAGGTAGAGATAAAAGAACCCAAATAAAATCACAGTTGACCATTTGATATTGGGTAATTGATGTGCTTTCCCTGGGAAAACTATTTCTCCAGATTTCAGTATTCATTAATTACCTTTAGTTCTTTGTATAAGGTTGAAGCTTTATGATGTTTTCCTGGTCCCTGCTGGCATGTCCACTATTATTGTCCTCAATCAGATCATGTTTAGGCAGTCATGTTGGTGAGACTTTATGAACGTATCATCCGAGATTACTAGGAGACATAGCCATAATCCTCTGGCTCTCATAATCATTCTGTCCTCTCTTCTGCAATGCTGCCTGAGCTTTAGATGTAGAACTTATTTTGTAGACATATCCACTGAGACTGGAATCATAACTGCATTTTTATTGGTTGTGTTTTTATGTAATGGTTTCCATCTACTGCAAAAAGAAGTTTCCTTACTGAGTGCTAAAAACTATACTTACATGTTGGTATAAGAACAAATATTTAGAATCTAGGGATATTTTAGAAAAATGGTAGTTGTAGTTTCTCCTCTAGGATCCATGACTCCACTAGCTATGAGGAGTTGCCTAGATTTCCAATACCAGGTACGCTTTTCTTCTTGTTCAATAGGTCTTAAGTTCAATTAGAGAGCTAATAGTTACTGCCAATGTATGTGTGGTACTACCACACCATGGAATTACCATGCTATGCTTGTTGTTGCTGTGGTTCATATGTGTAACAGCTGTGTAGGACTGTTTGCTATTTCTTTCCTCTGGAGTCTTGCAAGGTTCCTTCTGGTATCATGAAGGCTAATCCTTGGAGAGAAGGCATTAAAGTCAGAATATACTCTTAACAAAGCCATAAAAGTCTATCATACAATCTGCTAGTTAGTCCTGTTTTTGAGATTTGTTTTTAAAATCTAGACTAATTTGCTCATTTGTGAAAGTGAAAAGTTTGAGTTCCTAGTTTCATTGTATCAGTCTGTCTCTCTCTTGTTTCTGATAGTATTTGATTTACATATTTAGGTGTAGTAGTGTTTCCTGCATATGTTATATCATGTTGTGGATTCAGTTCTTTTAGAATCGTGCAACATCTTTTCTTGTTTCCTCATGCAATGTATAGTAAAGTCTATTTTATCTCATATAGAATGAACATAAGCATGGTATCTTCTGTTTTTCATTTTTTATATTTCCATGGTAAAATAAAAGTTACTTAATATTGCTTGTTGCTGGAAGTTCCATGTTCCCTTTATAAAAATGCTATTTTGTTCAACTGACATTGTGAAAAAAATAGCATGCTTCTTTTGAATCTCCTATGCATATGCAATACAGTTTATATTATGTATGGAAACTATTTAAGCTTGGATTCCAGTTAGCTTAACTGTCAGTTTGACAGAATGTATAGTCATCTGAGAAGAGAAGCCTCAATTGAGGGATTACCTACATTAGATTGGTCTATGAGAATTCATTTGGGGAATTCTCTTGATTGTTAACTGATATGGGGAGGCCCAGCCCATTATGGATGATCCTATCCTTATGCAGGTGATACTGACTGTACAAGAAAACTGATCAAACATGTCCCTGCCTATGGGTAAATAAGCCAGCAAGCACCTTCTGTGGTTTCTCCTTCAAATTCCTGCTTCAGATCCTGCCCTCTCTCACTCAGTGATGGATAGTGGCCTGAAAGTATATGCAAATGAAACCTCCATCCCTCAGTTGCTTTTACTTAAAGTGTTTCACCACAACAATAAAGATGAAGCTAGAACAATCCCAATATGAAAAGCAACAGTGATGCTAATAAATGGAGATTCCATGATTACATCTATAATCATTTTACTTACTGTGTATCTGGGAAAATGCTTCAAACAAGGCAATCTGTCCATCTTTAAATAGAAAAGTGAATAACATATGACATTAAAGATTTTTGAATGTCTGTGTGATGGAGAAAACCAATTGTAGTAGCAGAGTTCTGTTTCATTAAGTTGAATGTGACCATGCTACAAACTGCCACAGAAGCCTTCTATAGATATGCACCAATATTTGATTAGACTCCTGTTAAACTGACAAAGAAGGATTTGCCAAAGAGTATTATAAATCCAATGGAAGAAATATCTCTGACTTAAATAAATAGCAGATGCTCATTTTCCAAATTAAAAGTCAGTCATGTTTTAAACTTTAGAACAAGAACAGAGTTTGAGTATATAACATGGCATATTAAAATATAAGCTTATTTTTGAAAAACCTTTGATTGACTCATACTTCAGTTCTAGGTCAGTGGAGAGTTGAAAATATACTCAATTCCTCTTAAGTTTTGTTTATGGTAGGGGCAGGGGCTAACGTGTACAGTGATATGTGGGCATGTCGAAGGTAGAGGAGGACATGGGTCTGCTCCATCACTTTTTACCTCATCCTATTGACACGGGGTCTCTCACTGAAGAGAGAGTGAGACTGTTGGCCAGCAAGTTCCAACAATCTTCCTGTGTCTATGTCCCCTGTTCTGGATGTATTTAGCCCAAGTTCTCATGATTGCACAGAAATTACTGCCCAGGATCTAGACTCTTTTGTTTCATTTTTCTTTTAAAACTCCATGTCTTCTACTGATATGGCCAGCAGTCCTTTCCAAATTTTTATTTCTATGCATCAACACAGGTTTCTTTTAAGTGGCAGGATGGGCCTGTGATGGTTATAGTGTGATCCACATGGATTTACTGGATAAAATTTAATCTTCATTTTCATTTATGAGGTGCTGCCAGTATAAAACTTAATTCGACTATAATTTAGAGGTTGAGATATGTTTAACATATGATGTAGCACATACAGTTGCCTGTGATGGTTTTGTAAGTGTAGGTAGAGTGCAGAAACCACATATAGGGACATGTCTGTCTGGGTTTATGTGCTGTCCTGGACTCCCTTAGACTTCTTCCAGAAAAAAAAAAGTGACTATAAGACTTAAGTCCTAGACCTTAACTCAGAACTGAGCCAAAATAAACCCTTTTGCCTTTATCACGTACCCAGAAAATCCATACTACTAGATTTGAGTTGCTATCACTGTCTCTATTGTGTAGATTCAGAAAATGTCAAGACATCACTGTTCATCAGAATTCTGATTTATTGCCAGAATAAGTGGGGGAGGGTGGATATTTGTACCATGAGTAAACAGTTAAATTAGTAGAAGATACTGGAGAGATGGCATACTAAAAAAAATTACATCCCAGGACATTGATATTCAGAGAGTGATGACCATTAGATTCAGATTTGATCCACCAAGACAGAAAGTTTACCTCAAAATGGAACGCTCATATCACTCAACTGTCAACAAGGATCTTCATTTTTGTAATTACTGTACGCATATAACACAATGATGAGAAAACTGTACATATCGACAGATTAACCAGGAATTAGAAATTATGAAACGTTAGTAAATATCTAATAAATGGAATGGGAAACATTGTAGGAGAAATTTGTACTATGAAGTGTGACATAATGATTTTGGATTCGATATCTACATGAAAGGACTCAGCTCTGGGTATCAATGCCCTCTTGCTGCATCCATTGTATTGTCAAGAAAATAACAAAATTCTGGGGGATCACACCATTCTAAAGTTTTCCTTGAGGCTTTCTTATATTGAGAAGGATTAAAGTTCCTTTATAAAATTTAGAACATGCTCAGTAAGACCAATTATAGCCTAGAGCCAGAGTCTTAAGGGAACTTTTTTTAGTGGGACTGATTGATTTATGAAGAAGGAACATAGTTTCTTGTCTAAAATGAATAACACTCTTAGCAAAGTCAATAATGGTCTGGGACCAGGGTCTTGGGAGATCAACAACTTCCTGAGAATTCAAATCTTTCTATCTAAGAGGTTATGGTTTTCAGTTCCAAAGCCACTATATACTTGGTCTGTGATCAACTTGAAATATTCCCTATGTGCAACATTTCTTAGGGGGCTTCCTGCTGCTCTTGTCCCATGATATGATAGTTTTGCTGACCCTGTCACGTTTATTCCCTTACAAGCTGTAGATAAGATGCTGTATTTCCTAACAAACTAGCTTCCTGGGGCCTCAGATTGTGTAAGATCTCTTGATTCCAATTTTTCTATTTTCTCAATCTTTTCAATCTTCTCATTTTGTGGATCATCCCCTAAGGACCCTTTCACTATAGAACAATATGATGGTCCAGGTCAAAAAGTGAATTTTATAGTTGTTTGTCCAGCATTCATGATCTATTTGATATTATGCTGGGGGTTCAAAACAAGCCTACTTTGGGGGCCTACTCTTAACTATTGACAGGGCAGAGTCAGATATACTTAGTCGTCTCTCTAGACCAAGCCCTTCAAATAGTTTTGTTTTCTGCTTAGCACCACAAAGGATTTTCAGTATAAAATATATACATAGGAAGAATATTCAGAATGATTGCCACATGGCAAAAATTCACAATAACAGAAAAGGGGCTGTAGTATTGAGGATGATTAGTAAGAAAATGCAAATGCTTAGATAAATGAGTTTCAACAAAAACATGAAACTTGGAACGGCTTTCAGCAAAGACATGAGACTCAAGGATCTGAAAAATAACTGTTGAAGCATTATGTGGTTGAAAAACTCTAGAAAGGCTTTGTCCATTCCATAAAGCCTGAGTTTTAGTTTGAAGACAATGATGAGCTTTGTATTGGGGTGTATTATACAACGCTGCCTTTTAAGCATGCCATGTCTGGCTTCTTGAACTCTCAGGCTAAACCCACAGGAAGATTTGGTCCATTAATGCTCCAACATGGATGGGGAGAAACCAAAAAAATTTGTCACACCAAGACAGATTTGGATGGAATTATTAGTATATCAGTACAACTACCACTACCGTCATCATCAATTGTCGTCATCCTTGTTGTTTTGATCTGCAGTTTCCCTATCTGGGGTGAAGAGGCATTTTCTTGGATCTCCAGTAAAAGGTCATTGAACAGATATGCTATTCTTTGTTCCTGTGTAACAACTTAAAACAGACTTATTTGTTACCTTTTGGGTTTTTGAGGGTCAACAATATGTATGTTACTTTTTTGTTTCTTCTCAGGTCTTACAGGCTACAATTGGAGGTCATTTCAGGTAAGATCCACTCCTTTTGCAAATTCAAATGTGTTGATCAACTTTATTTCCCTATATATATAGTGGGTGGGTGGGTGGGGGAGCACCCTCATGAAAGCAGGAAGAGGAAGGATGGGATAGGGGGTTCCCGGAGCAACTGGGAAAGGGGATAACACTTAAAATATAAATAATAAAATAGTCAATAAAAAAGAGAATTATGAACGAAACATGAAACAAACCTGTGGGTAAAAGGATGTAAAGCATGCTCTTGCTACTCTCCTTAACAAGCAAGAATTTTTCTTCCTTCCTAACTGATGATCCATGAGAAATGATATGCATACTCCTAATGGATGACCCATTCTTTATTCATTCCAAAGCATCTGTCAGTTAGACACACAAAAGGAATAAACTTAAAATTTTAAAAATGCCAAATCAAATTCCCTTAAGTTAAACTGGTCATGATCATATGTATAGAAAGAATTGTATAGTGAGAAGTGAGTTTGTCAAAGAAGCTAAAAATATACAATGGAAATAAGAAAGCATCTTCAATAAACGGTGCTGGTCTAACTGGCTGTCTTTATATAGAAAAGTGAAAATAGACCCATATTTGTCATATGGCACAAAGCTCAAGTCCAAGTGGATGGAACTAGAAAATATCCTGAGTAAGGTAACTCATATCCAAAGGGGCATGAATGGTATGTATTCACTAATAAGTGGATATTAGCCAAAAAGAAAAAAGTGCAGAATTCCCAAGATACAGTCCACAGAACTCAAAAAGATTAACAAGCTAAAGGGCCCAAGTGAGGATGCTTCAATCCCACTTAGAAGGGAGAAGAAATCAATCATAGGAGAGAGGAACCTGGGTGGGAATGGGGACAGGGAGGGGAAGAGAGGAACCTGATCAGGTATTGGGTGGGGGGAAAGGACTGAAACTCTGAGGGACAGCAGAAAGAATGGAAACAGGCAACCTTGGAAGGTAGGAGGTGGAGGCGGGGGGACCATCAAGAATGTACCAGAGACCTGGGAGGTGAGAAACTCTAGAACTCAAAAGGAAGGACCTTAGATGAAATGTCCTACAGTGAGGAGGGGGAGCTTGTAGAGCCCACCCCCAGCATCAAGTGAGGGATGAGGTTGCCATCCCACAGTCATAAACTCTTATCCATTATTGTTCTTGTCTGAAAGAACTGGAGGGACAAAAATGGAGAAGACCCTGAGGAAAAGGAGATCTAGGTACAGGCCCAAAATGGGATCGAGCTCAAGGGGAGGCTCCAAGGTCTGACACTATTACTGAAGCCATGGAATGCTCACAAAAAGGGACCTATCATGCAAGCAGCTGCAGAGTCAGATGCAGAGATTTATACCCAACCAATGGACAGAAGCTGCTGACCCCTGTGGTTGAATTAGGGAAAAGCTGGAAGAAGCTGAGGAGGAGGGCGACCCTGTAGGTTGACCAGCAGTCTCAATTAACCTAGACCCTGAGATCTCTCAGACACTGAACCACCAACCAGGCAGCATATACTAGTTGATGTGAGGCTCCCAACACGTATACAGCAAAGGACCACTGGGTTTCGGTTCAGTCAGAGAAGATGTGCATAACCTCAAGAGATTGGAGTCCCCAGGAAGTGGGGACATCTGGTGGAATTGGGCAGGGGTGGTAGGGGAACATCCTCATGGATATTGGTCAAGGGGAGGATGTATGGTATATGGAACAGTTAGAGGGTGGACCAGTAGGGGGATATAAAAAGAAAAAGGGGAATTGTAAAAAGAAAAAGATTAAATAAAATTTTAAAAACACACACATGCAGAATTTAAGTGCCAAAGTCTAATCAGTTTTCGACTAGTGCTATAAAACTTAGGAGCAAAGATAAATATTTCAGCTAATTTCCCTATGTAATATGAATAAAATTGTGGAGAGGATTCTCAAATTGAATGTTATGAAGTCATTTGCCAAGTACATTAAGTCAGTTCTTCTATGAAATGAAGTGTACTTTACAGAGAAGAGACTTCACAGAGCTGACATTTCTCTCATGAAGAACATGTCTCTTGTGGCTTCATTAGGACTTCTTGAAACAATATGAACTTTAGACCTTTCAGTCTGTCAGCTGAGCCACTGTCACATAATAACGGATGCCTAAAAGCACCTCGGGACACCAAGGCACAGAGTCATTTCACCTATCCCAACCGTATATCTGATCAGGAAACAGCATATGGAAAAACCTGCTGAATATTACCCAATTTCCTCTCTTCCCCAAATAATGAATTATTCTATAATAAATTAAATAAATAAATAAATAAATAAATAAATAAATAAATAAATAAATACATGAAAAAAGGTCATGGAGAAATATAAATGTTTTATATTAAGTTCCTAAGTGTGTGAACAAATTGGTCTCTAATTCTTAAGCCTTCTTTTGAATTATTTTCCTTCTGTTGGTTTGTCTTGTCCAACTTTGATGTGATACTTTTATCTTACCATATTTTATTTTGTTATACTTTGAGGAATAAATGAATGAATTATTGAATGAATAAATGAAAGCCTATCCAAGTTTTATCTTACTATACTTTATTTTGTTATACTTTGAGGAATAAATGAATGAATTATTGAATGAATGAATGAAAATCTAGGCACTAGGGTAAATGCTAATAACTGAACTGACATTAATACTTGTTGAAGGAGGAAAAATCAGTTTTCTCCAATAGAGTGACACCATGTGTGTCAACCACTCCAAGACAGGCTTCATGTTGAGGATAAGTTGACCAACATATAATAGTGTGAGTGTGCACATGCTTTTATTTGATTATAGTTTGGTGGGGTTTCTTTTTGTTGTTGTATGGATTTTTTTCATTTGTTTTCTTGGGTTTTGTAGGTGTTTTTGTTATATTGAGGTTTTGTTTATATAATGAGTAAGAATAAGTATAATGGGCAGGGAGGGAATAGGATCAGCAAGGACTTGGGGGAGGGGAGAAATATGAGTAAAATAAATGTGAATTCAAAAATTGCTTGAAATAATAAAAATAAATGTAAGTTAGAAAAATTGTGTGCTATTTTTCATTATTATTTTTAAGGCAACAGAGAAAAAGCCAAGAAAAGAAAAAAGTGACATTTCCTCCAATAATTGAAGTAATAAAATCCTGACATTTGCTTCCTAATATATTTATAATTTCATTTTTGTAATTTCACATTTATGAGGCTTATAGACACATAAAAAAGATATCATTACTACTAAGGTAATTTAATAAAATAGGATGTTAACAACCATTCCTGGCATGTTGGTTGCTTAAATTGTATTAAAATGATTAAACTTATCGAAACAAATTATATTAAATTACCCTTCCAGGTTAAGTACCTAAGAGGCCCCTTCTATCTAGATTTCTATGGGAGAAAGCAATAAAATGTATATTAATTTTTAAGAATGCATGGGAGTCTAAGCCCTAATTGTAGGATTGCTTCGAGTTTGTAAGTAGAAAGTGATGTATCATCATTTGTTAGGTTGCTCAGAGAGTGTAACGATGGTGTCCACCCATGGAACGCCCTGCTTGGCAGCATAGTTTGTTTATCAGCAGGGAAAGTAGGGGATGGAGGATGTGTTCCTATTAGAGCCCAGAGAAAGGTAGATTTCAACACAATCTATACCATTTTTCTTTCTACTAATCTTCTAAATTTATTTGATCCTCTATTTCTACGAATGAAGAATGACAGATTTAACAAGACTCATGTCTGCTAATTCTTAAAATTGTAGTAGACTTTGAACAAATAAAGTCTTTCTTGAAGCTTGTTTATAAACCAAGTATGCAATGGCCAATGATGGGAGTGAAAGTTGTAGACACTTTGAATTTATACACCCTGTGTTTATCCTTCTCCTGGGAGATGAATGATTCAAAGGAATTTATACACCTTTGACAACTTGTCAGATCACCTTGCAGAAGGAGCCAGAGTAGAGAAAATAATTCTGAGTAGGGCCATGTCTTGACCAGGGCTACTTAGCTGTACAAATCTTGTGCCTCTATTACTGTTAAACCTCACACCGTATGCTGAAGATGGGCATATGGGATCATTAGACCATCATATTCATCTTCTCAATGTGACCATGATGAATAAATCTTTCTCTGCTTTCTCATTATACTATTGTTTTTCTAAGCTACTTATTTTTATACATCCTCACTATTAAAATAAAAGCAAGATAACAAGAATGAAAACAGATAAAATTCTGATTTCTTTTTTTTGTAGTTTTTCCATTTTTTATTTTATTTGTTTACATTTCAAATATTTCCCCTTTCACAGTTTCCCCTGTGCAAACCTTCACTGTTACCCCGCTTCTATGAAGGTGCCCCCCCACCTACCCACTCCCACTTCAATGCCCGAGCATTCTTCTACACTGGGGCATCAAACCTTCACAGGACCAATGACTTCCCTTCCATTGATGCCAGATAAAGCCCATTCAACTCCTTAATTCCTTCCCCTAATTCCTCCATTGGTATCCCTGTGCTCAGTCTGACGGTTGGCTGCAAGCCTCCACATCTGTATTGGTCAGGGTCTGGTGGAGCCTCTCAGAAGACAGCTGTATCAGACACCTGTCAGCAAACATTTCTTGGCATCAACACTAGTGTCTGAATTTGGTGTCTGCTTGTAGGATGGATCCCCAGGTGGGACTGTCTCTGGATGGCCTTCCCTTCAGTCTCTGCTCTACTCTTTGTCTCTGTATTTCATTTAGTAATTCTGGGTTTAAATTTTAGAGATGGGTGGATGGGCTCATCCCTCAATCAGGAAGCCATGACTAACCTCTGAATATGGTTTCAAAAGGTTCTCCCTCTCCTTTGTGGGGCATTTCAGCTAATGTCATCCTTGTGGGGTCCTGGGATGCTCTTGCTTTTCAGGCATCTGGGACTTTCTGGTTGCTACCAGTTCTCCATCCCCCATTGCTACACACCTCTGTTCAAATTCCTGACCCTCTGTACATCTCCTTCCATCTCCTCCCATACCTGATTCTTCCCCTCTTTTTCCCTTCCCCACTTCTCTTCCTCCAAAGTCCCAACCACCCTCTACTTTTCTTGATTATTTTCTTCCCCCTTATAAGTAGGATTGAAGCATCCACTCTTTGGTCTTCCTTCCACTTGAGCTTCATGTGGTCTTTGAGTTGTATCCTGGATATTCCATGCAATTTTCCCAATACCCACTTACCAGTGAGTACACACTAGGTGTTCTCTTTTGTGACTGAGTTACCTATCTCAGGATGTTTTCTAGATCCATACATTTGCATGCAAATTTCATGAAGTCATTGTTTTTAATAGCTTAGTAATGTCTCATTGTGTGAATGTACCACAAATTTTGTATCCATTCCTCTGTGGAGGGACATCTGGGTTGTTTCCAGGTTCTGTATAGTGGAGCATGTGGCCTTATTGCATGTTGGAGCATCTTTTGGGTATTTTTCCAGGAACAGTATATGTGGGTCCTCAGGTAGTAGTATGTCCAATATTCTGAGGAACAGACAGACTGATTTCCAGCTTTGTTGCATGAGCTTGCAATCCCACTAGCAATAGAGGAGTGTTCCTCTTTCTCCACATCCTCAGTAACATCTGCTCTCACCTGAGTTTTTGATCCTAGCCATTCTGACTGGTGTGAGGTAGAATCTCAGAGTCCTTTTGATTTGCACTTTCCAGATTATTAAGGATGTCGAACATTTCTTTTTTTTTATTTTATTTTTATTTTCTAACTTTTTTTTATTTACATTCCAAATCATTTCCCCTTTCCCGTTTCCTCCCTCCCCAAAAGTCCCATAAGCCCCCTTCCCTCACTCTTTTCCCCATTCAACCCCCTCTCCCTTCTCTGTCCTGACGTTCCCCTACATCCAGTCTTTCCAGGACCAGGGGTCTCTCCTTCCATCTTCTCAGAAATCTATTGATATGCGAATTGTGTCTTGGGTTTTCCTCTTTCCTGATTTCCCCTCCATAAACCCATTATCTCATCCTTCCTCCCCTTGCTCACCAACCAACCCACTCCTGCTTCCCTGTCCTGGCATTCCCCTATACTGGAGCATAGAGGCTTATCAGGACCAAGGGCCTCTCCTCCCTTTGATGTCCAATAATGCCATCCTCTGCTACATATACAGCTGGAGCTATGGGTCCCTCCATGTACAATCTTTCATTGGTGGTTTGGTTCCTGGGAGTTCTGGGGGTACTGGTTGGTTCATTTTGTTGTTCCTCCTATGGGGCTGCAAGCTCTTTCAGCTCCTTCAGTCCTTTCTCTAGCTCCTCCACTAGGGACCTTGTGCTCACTATCTTTATAGCAGCCTTATATATAATAGCCAGAAGCTGGAAAGAACCCAAATATCCCTCAACAGATGAAGGGATACAGAAAAGGTGGTATATTTACACAATGGATTACTACTCAGCTATTAAAAACAATGAATTCATGAAATTCTTAGGCAAAAGGAAGGAACTAGAAAATATAATCCTGAGTGAAGTAACCCAGTCTCAAAAGAACACATATGGTATGCACTCACTGATTGGTGGATATTAACCCAGAATCTCGGAATACCTAAGATACAATACACAGAACAAATGAAACTCAAAAAGAAGGAAGACCAAAGTATGGATACTTTGGTCCTTCTTAGAAGGGGGAAAAAATACCCATGGGAGGAGATATAGAGACAAAGTGTGGAACAGAGACTGAGGGAAAGACCATCCAAACACTCCCCCACCTGGGAATAAATTCCATATACAATCACCAAACCCGGACACTATTGTGGATGCCAACCAGTGCTTGCTGACAGGAGCCTGATATAGCTGTCCTCTGAGAGGCTCTGCCAGTACCTGACAGATACAGAGGTGGATGCTCTCAGCCAACCATTGTACTTAGCAAAGTTTTGTATTTTTTATGAGGACCCATTTTGTTATCTTCTCTTCTATTAGATTCAGTATATCTGGGTTTATGTGGTTGTCCATGATACACTTAGACTTGTGCTTTGTACAGGGAAATAAGAATGGATCGATTTGTATTCTTCTACATGTTGATCTCCAGTTGAACCAGGACAATTTGTTGAAAATGTTGTTGTTTTCCCACTTGTTGGTTTTAGCTTCTTTGTCAAAGATCAAGTGATCATAGGTGTGTGGGCTCATTTCTGCATCTTCAATTCTATTCTATTGATCTACCTGCCTGTCACTGTACCAATACCATATAGTTTTTATCCCTACTGCTCTGTAGTACGGCTTGAGGTCAGGTATGATGATTTCCCCCAGATATTCCTTTATTGGTGAGAATGGTTTTCACTAACCTAGGTTGGTTGTTATGCCAAATGAATTTGAGAATTGCTGTTTTTAACTCTATAGAGAGTTGGAATTTTGATGAGAATTACATTGAATCTGTAGGTTACTTATGGCAAGATGGCCATTTTTACTATATTAATCCTGTAAATCCATGAGCATTGGAGACCTTTCCATCTTCTGAAGTTTTCTTCAATTTCTTTCTTCAGAATTTCCTTCCAATTTGTATTCTTTTGAATTACTTTTGTTGTTTAATTGCTCTAGCTAGTACTTCAAGTACAATATTGAATAGATATGGAGAGATAGCCTTGTCTAGTCCCTGATTTTAGTGGTATTGCTTCAAGTTTCTCTTTATTTAGTTTGATGTTGGCTACTGGTTTGTTGTATATTGCTTTTACTATGTTTAGGTATGGTCCTTGATTTCCTGATCTTTCCAAGACTTAACATGAAGGGATGATGAATTTTGTCAAATGCTTTTTAGCATCTAATGAAATGATCATGTGGTTTATATTCTTTGAGTTTGCTTAAGTAGTGAATTGTGTTGATGGATTCCTGTATATTCAACCATCCCTGCATCCCTGGATGAAAGCTACTTGATCGTGGTGAATGATCCTTTTGATGTGTTCTTAGATTGGTTTGTGAGAAATGTATTGAGTATTTTTGCATTGATATTCAAAAGGGAAATTGGTGTGAAGTTCTTTTTCTTTGATAGATCTTTGTGTGGTTTTGGTATCATCATAAATGTGGCTTCATAGAACAAATTGGGTAGGGTTCTTTCTGTTTCTATTTTGTGGAATTGTTCGAAGAGTATTGGTATTAATTTTTCCTTGAATGTCTGATAGAACTCTACAGTAAACCCATCTGGTCCTGGGATTCTTTTAGGTGGAAGAATTTTATTGACAGCATCTATCTTTAGTAGTTATGGAATGATTTAGATGGTTTAGCTGATCCTGATTTAACTTTGGTGCTTGGTATCTGTATTAGTCAGGGTTCTCTAGAGTCACAGAACATATGGGTAGTCTCTATATAGTTAGGGAATTTGTCAATGACTTACAGCTTGCAGTCCAACTCCCCAATCGTCAGCAGCACTTGTGGATGGAAGTCCAAGGATCTAGCAGTTGCTCAGTCCCACGAGGCAAGCAGGCCAGGAAGAGTCAGAGTAAATCTTCCTTCTTCCAATGTCCTTATAGAGGTCTCCAGAAGAGGGTGTGGCTCGATTAAAGGCGTTTGCCACCACACCATTAATCCCAGATGACTTTGAACTCGGAAATCTCCTTGTCTTAATCTTCTGGAATTCATAGCCACTATGCTTCAAGATCTCCATGCCAAGATCCAGGTCAGAAACTTGTATCTCTGAGCCTCCAGATTAGGATCATAGGTGAGCCTTCTAATTCTTGATTAGTTCATTCCAGATATAGTCAAGTTGACAAACAGGAGTAGCCATTAAAATCCACCCCTTGTCAACTTGACACAAATAATATCTCGTGTCCACATGAAACAAGCACAAGGTCATGAATATGCCTGACATGATATAACTATTCCTTATAAAATTGCAAATGCATTTGTAAATTTACAATGGGACAATATCCCTTGGGAACATTCTTTTAGTGCCTCAATACCAACTGATGTTAAAGAAATTGGAAGAAAGACAAACGTATCTTTAACAAAATAAGACAGAAGCATTCATTTTACTTATAATCCGTGTTTCTGTAATTTGTTAAGTGGCCTTAGCTGGTATTTATAACTACCTTCCTCTGCTACCCATTCTATATTTCCTTCATCTTCGGCAAGCACCTCAGTGGGTCTTGACTATTTTCCTAGAGGATTGACCCATACCTTCATACCTGATGGGTCTGTGTCCTTTGTCATCCTGCTTGGATTAGGCTGTTGTAGTTTCCCATTGACTTTAATCACAGGACAGGGTAGTACTAAGAGACACCCTAAGGGATCTCCTGCACTCCAGACATAATCCTGCTTACCTCCATTGTGGAGAGGCAATCCAATTTCCCCATGGTAATATGGATCTCTCACCCCTCCTAACAATGTTATTCCTTTCTTATTCTGTTGGTTTAAGGGTATTAGAAGCCCAAAATGGCCAGGGGGAAGTCTGAGATTCCAGTTCAATGGAATGTTTGTTGTGGCTCCTGGTAGGAGCACTCTCCCCTCTGGACCCAAAACTTCTAGGCCAGCAGAACCTAAAGTTGTGGGGACAGGAAGCAAAAATTTTCCTAGAGGGTCACTAGGAGTGATAGTGAGTGGAAATATTCCCTTTTCCACCCCTTGATTCCTGAACCTATGGATCCTGGCTATGGGAGAAACTGTACCAAATATTGAATGCTGATACAAAGCATATACTGCCTTCTGAAGAACTCTGCCCCAGCCCTCCATACTGTTGCCACCTAATTGGTACTGTAACTGTGTCTTCAAAAGGCCATTCCATCTTTCTATCAGACCAACTGCTTCAGGATGATGGGGAACATGGTAAGACCAGTGAATTCTGTGATCATGGGCCCACAGTCACACTTTTCTGACGCGAAATGAGTTCCTTGGTCAGAAGCAAAACTGTGTTTAATACCATGATGATAGATAAGGGATTCTGTGAGTCCATGGATGGTGGTTTTGGCAAAAGCATTATATGCAGGAAAGGTAAATCCATAACTAGAATAAGAATCTACTCCAGTAAGAACGAAACATTGTCCTTTCCACGGGGGAAGTGGTCCAATGTAGTCAACCTGCCACCAGGTTGTTGGCTGGTCACCTTGAGGAATGGTGCCAAATCTGGGGCACAGTGTTGGTTTCTGCTGTTGGCAGATCTGGCATTCAGCAGCTACTATCCCCAGGACAGCCTTGGTGAGTGGAAGTCTGTGCTGCTGAGCCCAAGCATAACCTCCGTCTCGGCCACCATGGCGACTTTGTTCATGTGTCCATTGGGTAATGATGGGGATGGCTGAGAAAGAGGCTGACTGTCCACAGAATGGATCATCTTATCCACTTGATTGTTGAACTCCTCCTCAGCTGAAGTCACCTTTTGGTGAGCATTTACATGGGACACAAATATCTTCACATCCTTTGCCCATTTGGAGAGATCTATGCACATACTTCTTCCCCAGATGTCTTTCTCACCAATTTTCCAATTGTGATCTTTCCACATCCCTGACCATCCAGCCAATCCATTGACTACAGCCCATGAGTCAGTGAACAATCGTACATCTGGCCATTTCTTCTTCCAAACAAACTGTAATACCATGTGTACTGCCTGAAGTTCTGCCCACTGTAAAGATTTTCCTTCACCTGAATCTTTCAGGGTTGTCCCAGAAAGGGGTTGTAATACTCCAACTGTCCACTTCTGGGTGGTACCTACATAAAGTGCAGAGCCATCAGTAAACCATGTCCTAGTCTTCTCTTCTTCAGTCAGCAAGTCATAGAGAACACCCCATGAGGCTATAGGTGCAAGCTTGGCAGCAGATGGCATTGTAACAGGAATAGAAACCATAGGCATCTGAGCAACTTCTTCATGTAACTTGCTTGTGCCTTCAGGACCTTCTCTTACCTGATCATGTATATAACACTTCCATTTGATAATAGACTGCTGCTGTGCATATCCTACTTTATGACTTGGAGGGTCTGATAACACCCAGTTCACAATGGGCAGTTCAGGTCGCATAGTAACTTGGTGTCCTATTATTGTCAGATGTTCAGTTTCCACTAAGGCCAAATAGCAGTCCAAGAGCTGTTTTTCAAAGGGAGAGTAGTTGTCTGCGGATGATAGTAGAGCTTTGGTCCAAAAATCTCAAAAGTCTCTTATGTGATTCACCTACAGGAGCCTGCCAGAGGCCCCAAACAGCATCTCTATCTGCTACTGACACCTCAAGTACCATTGATTCTGTTGTATCATATGGTCCAAGTGGTAGTGTAGCCTGCACAGCAGCCTGAACCTTTTGAAGAGCCTTCTCCTGTTCCAGGCCCCACACAAAGCTAGCAGCTTTCCAAGTCACTTGGTAAATAGGCCTGAGTAACACACCTAAGTGAGGAATGTGCTGTCTCCAGAATCCAAATAGACCCACTAAATGTTGTGCTTCTTTCTGGGTTATGGGAGGGGCCAGGTGCAATAACTTATCTTTCTTTCACCTTAGTAGGAATATCTCTGCATGCCCCACACCACTGTACTCCTAAGAATTTCACTGAGGTAGATGGTCCTTGAATTTTGGTTGGATTTATTTCCCATCCTCTGATACGCATATGTGTTATCAATGAATCCAAAGTGGTTGCTACTTCTTGCTCACTTGGTTCAATCAGCATAATGTTATCAATATAGTGCACCAATGTGATATTTTGTTAAGAGACAAATGATCAAGATCCCTTCTAAGTTATGACACAGAGCAGGAGAGTTAATATGTCCTTGAGGCAAAACTGTAAAGGTATACTGGTGGCCTTGCCAACTGAAAGCAAATTGCTTCTGGTGGTCCTTATGGACAGGTACTGAGAAGATGGCATTTGCCAGATCAATAGCTGCATACCAGGTTCTAGGAGATGTGCTAATTTGCTCAAGTAATGAAACTACATCTAGTACAGCAACAATAGGAGTTACTACCTGATTGAGTTTTCGATAGTCAACTGTCATTCTCCATGATCAATCTGTCTTCTGCACTGGCCAGATACGAGAGTTAAAGGGAGATGTGGTGGGAACCAACACCCCTGCATATTTTAAGTTTTTTAAGTCCAGTAATTTCTGCAATTCCTCCAGGAATATGATACTGTTTTTGATTCACTATTTTCTTTGGCAGAGGCAACTCTAAAGGCTTCCATTTTGCCTTTCCAACCATAATAGCCCTCACTTCACAGGTCAGGGAACCAATATGAGAATTCTGCCAATTTCTAAGTATATCTATCCCAATTATACATTCTGGAACTGGGGAAATGACCACAGGATGTGTTTGGGGACCTACTGGGCCTACCATGTGTCAGACATCAGTCAAAACTCACCTGTCCCCCATAAGCCCCTATTCTAACTGGAGGGCCACAACGTTTCTTGGGATCTCCTGGGATCAGTGTCAATTCAGAACCAGTATCCAATAGACCCCAGAAAGTCTGATTATTTCCTTTCCCCCAGTGTACAGTTACCCTTGTAAAAGGCCATAGGTTCCTCTGGGGAAGAAATGAAGGAAGACGAACAGCAAGATCATTATCAAGATCATTCCTCAGAGGAACCTGGCCACCCCTTCATTCCAAACTGGTTCAAGTTTGGAAATTGATTCACTGGCTGAGACTGCCTTTTGCCATGATCCAATGTAGCCTTTTTTTCATTTGCTTGAGAATTTTTCTGCTTATACAGATCAAAGGGATATACAGTATGTTTCCTATCTATTTCATGCTTGGAAACACCATGATTGATTAGCCAGTACCAAAGGTCCAAATGAGTCATGCGATTATAAATTCCACCTCTCTTGTACTGACCATTACAGGGTATGTCATTATAAACATTGTTTTGTCTACCCTGCCCTTTATAGTAACTATGATCACCTTGTCTCTGGTGATTCAGTGCTGCCACCTGGCTCTTGTTACCTAGGGGCCCAGTTAAACCCTTTGAGTTTAATTCATCTAATTGAGCAGCAGCATCTCCAACCCTAAGGTCTGGCACAAGGAAAAGGGCAAGAACAAAACTCTTTAAATGTGCTGGTGCCCCTCTCACCAGTTTGCATCTTATAGGACTGGTGAAAAGCATATCTTCTGGACCTTCCCCATTGGGGAAGATTAAGTTTTACACAACGTATCCACTCTAGCATTGCAATCTCCCTAAGCCTTAAAATCCCTTCATCAACACTAAGCCAAGGGATATCAGGCATCTCCAACTCCTTCTCAGTAGGCCATCTTTCGATAAACACTTCAGCCAACCACTCAAACAAACTCCTGACACCTTTTTTAACTGTGTGAGCTTCCATATTAAACCTAGAATCTCCACTCAGAGGGCCCATGCCAATAAACTCAGCCTGCTCTAGTTTTATATTCCTTCTACCATTATTCCACACCCTTAAAAGTCATTCCCATGCATATCCCCCAAATTTCTGCTTGAATGAATTAGCATACTTATTAAGCTCCTTAGTAGTATAGTATATTTCCTCATGGACTATACATTCTGCCTCCCCTCTAGGGGCCTGTTTTGCCTTGAGTCTGGTTATAGGTCTAGAAAAAACTATTGGTGGGCCTTGAGAAACATCAGTATTGTCTTGTCTGGCATTTTCTTCAGCAAAAGTCATTGCTGTTTTATCAGGCTCTGAGGGATTAATTTCCTTATATGGAGAAGGCATTATTTCAGGGGGTGGGACTAAGGGTACTACTTCCTCAGTTAGGGCAAATCCTTGAAAATCTGAAGATTCAAAATTCTCAATTAAAAGAGGGTCTTCCCACACATCCCCATCCCAAGTTATAGGATCCCATTCTTTGCCAAATAACACCCTTACTTTAACTGCTGACACCCTCTGAGTCTGAGACCTAAATTTTTGCTATAATTCAGCCAACCTTATAATGAGGGCTTCAGTTTGATTTTCTGCAACTTGAGCTCTATGGCTCCCCCATCCCAAGTTATAGGATCCCATTCTTTGCCAAATAACACCCTTACTTTAACTGCTGACACCCTCTGAGTCTGAGACCTAAATTTTTGCTATAATTCAGCCAACCTTATAATGAGGGCTTCAGTTTGATTTTCTGCAACTTGAGCTCTATGGCTGCTTGAGAGAAGATTCTCTTCACGGCACACTTAGCAACTTTTAGATTGTTTACCTATGTCTGGAGCTGTTCGATTTTATCACACAACTTCTTCCTTTCCGTCATTGTTTTTTCCTGCGATGCTAAGAGCAACCAGCCAGCAAAGTCATTTTTTGATTTTTTTCCTCAACTTGTAGAAAGTATTATACACCACTGAATCATCTAATTCATCAAGATACTCAGAGACATTAGCTTCTTTAAGCTTGAAATATAATTTCAACCATGGGTCTTCAATATTCTCCGAACTCCCAGAAGGAAGAGAATCTAGAGAGGATTCAGTAGTTGAAGGTGCTAATGAATTAGCAAACCAACTCCAGATTTTTAAAATATTCATCTTTATACTTCTGTTCCTCTAAAATCACTCCTGGTACCAACTTCTGCATTAGTCAGGGTTCTCTAGAGTCGCAGAACGTATGGGTAGTCTCTATATAGTGAGGGAATTTGTCAATGACTTACAGCTTATAGTCCAATTCCCCAACAATGGTCAGCAGTAGCTGTGGATGGAAGTCCAAGGATCTAGCAGTTGCTCAGTCCCATGAGGCAGCTGTGGATGGAAGTCCAAGGATCTAGCAGTTGCTCAGTCCCACGAGGCAAGCAGGCCAGGAAGAGTCAGAGTAAATCTTCCTTCTTCCAATGTCCTTATAGAGGTCTCCAGAAGAGGGTGTGGCCCAGATTAAAGGCGTGTGCCACCATGCCATTAATCCCAGATGACCTTGAACTCAGAGATCTCCTTGTCTGGAATTCATAGCCACTGTGCTTCAAGATCTCCATGCCAAGATCCAGGTCAGAAACTTGTATCTCTGAGCCTCCAGATTAGGATCATAGGTGAGCCTTCCCCTTCTTGATTAGTTCATTCCAGATATAGTCAAGTTCATAACCAGGAATAGCCACTACAGCATCTGTCTAGAAATTTGAGCATTTTATCCAGATTTTCCAGTTCTGTTGAGTATAGGCTTTCATAGTATGATCTGATGATTTTTGAACTTCCTCAATTTCTGTTGTTATATCTCCCTTTTCATTTAATTTTGCTAATTTGGATACAATCTCTGTGCCCTCCGGTTAGTCTGGCTAAGGGTTTATCTATCTTATTGATTTTCTCAAAAACCAGCTCCTGGTTTTGTTGATTCTTTGTATAGTTCTTTTTGTTTCTACTTGGCTGATTTCAACCCTGAGTTTGATTATTTCCTGCCATCTACTCCTCTTGGGTGTATTTGCTTTTTTTTTTTTCTTCTAGATCTTTCAGGTGTGCTGTTAAGCTGCTAGTGTATGCTCTCTCCAGTTTCATTTTGGAGGCACTCAGAGCTATGAGTTTTCCTCTAAGCACTACTTTCATAGTGCCCCATAAGTTTGGGTATATTGTACCTTCATTTCCATTAAATTCTAAAAAGTCTTTAATGTATTTCTTTATTTTTTCTTGACCACGTTACCACTGAGTAGAGCATTGTTCAGTTTCTATATATAATTGGGATTTCTGTTGTTTTTGTTGTTATTGAGGACCAGCCTTAGTCCATTGTGACCTAATAGGAATCATGGGATTATTTCAGTTTTCTTGTATCTGCTGAGACCTGTTTTGTGACCAATTATATGATCAGTTTTGGAGAAGGTACTGTGAGGTGCTGAGAAGAAGTTTTATTCTTTTGTTTTAGGATAAAATATTCTATGGATATCTATTAAATCCAATTGGTTCATACCTTTTGTCAGTTTCACTGTGTCTCTATTTAGTTTCTGTTTCCCTGATCTGTCCATTGATGAGAGTGGAGTGTTGAAGTCTCCCACTATTATTATGTGAGGTACAATGTATGCTGTGAAGTTTAGTAAAGTTTCTTTTATAAATGTGGGAGCCCTTGCATTTGGAGAATATATGTTCAGAATTGAGAGTTCTTCTTTGTAGATTTTTCCTTTAATGAGAATGAAGTGTCCTTCCTTATCATTTTTGATAACTTTAGGTTGAAAGTAAATTTTATTTGATATTAGAATGGCTACTCCAGCTTGTTTCTTGGGACCATTTTCTTGGAAAATTGTTTTACAGCCTTTTACTCTGAGGTAGTGTTTGTGTTTGTCACTGACGTGGGTTTCTTGTATGCAGCAAAATGTTGGGTCCTATTTATGTATCTAGTCTGCTCATCTATGTCTTTTTACTGGGGAATTGAGTCCATTGACATTAAGAGATATTAAGGTTAAGTGTTTCTTGCACCCTGTAATTTTTTGTTGTGAGAGGTGGAATTATGTTTATGTGGCTATCTTTTCATTTATTAAAAGATTATTTTCTTGCTTTTTCTAGGGTGTAGTTTTACTCCTTTTGTTGGAGTTTTCCATCTATTATCCTTTGAAGGGCTGGTTTTGTTGAAAGATATTGTGTAAATTTGTTTTTATCATGGAATATCTTGGTTTCTCCATCTATGATGATTGAGAGTTTTGCTGGGTATAGTATCCTGGCTTGTCATTTGTGTTCTCTTAGGGTCAGTATGACAACTTCCCAGGAACTTCTGTCTTTTATAGTCTCTGATGAGAAGTCTGGTGTAATTCTGATATGTCTGCCTTCATATGTTACTTGACCTTTTTACCTTACTACTGTTCATATTTTTCCCTTGTTTTTTGCTTCTGGTGTTTTGATTATACATGAGAGGAGGAATTTCTTTTCCAGTCCTATCTCTTTGGAGTTCTATAGGCTTCTTATATTTTTGTGGGCATCTCTTTCTTTAGGTTAGGGAAGTTTTCTTTTATAATTTTGTTGAAGCTATTTACTGGCTTTTTAAGATGGGCATCTTCACTGTCTTCTGTACCTATTGTCCTTAGATTTGGTCTTCTCACTGTGTCCTGGATATCCTGGATGTTTTGGTTTAGAAACTTTTTGCATTTTGCATTTTCGTTGACTGTCATGTTAATGTTTTCTATGGTATCTTCTGCACCTGAGATTCTCTCTTCTATCACTTGTATTCTGTTGGTGATGCTTGCATCTATGACTCCTGATCACTTTCCTAGGTTTTCCATCTCCAGGGTTGTCTCCCATTGTAATTTCTTTATTGTTTCTATTTCCACTTTTAGATCCTGGATGGTTTTATTCAATTCCTTCACCTGTTTGTTTGTATTTTCCTGTAATTCTTTAAGGGATTTTTGTGTTTCCTCTTTAAGGGCTTTTACCTATTTATCTGTGTTCTTCTGTATTTTTTTAAGGGAGTTATTTATTTCCTTCTTAAAGTTCTGTATTATTATCATGAGATGTGATTTTAAATCAGAGTCTGACTTTTCCAGTGTGTTGGGGGTATCCAGGGCTTGCTATGGTGGGAGATCTGGGTTGTGATGATGACAAGTAGTCTTTGTTCTGTTGCTTATGTTCTTGTCCTTGCCTCTTGCCATCTGGTTATCTCAGATGTTAGCGGGTCTTACTGTCTCTGATTGTGGATTGTTCCTCCTGTAAGCCTCTGTTTCAGCACTCCTGGGATACCAGTTCTCTCTGGGAGGAATTTGGGTATGAAGTGCTGTGGCCCAGGACCAACTCCAGGGAGCAGATGGAGATGGGAAGGATTCTGTCCCCAGCCATCCCTTCGTTCCCATGTCCTGATGCCTCTTGGGCCAGGATTTTGAGCAGAAATGGTGTTCTCACCTGTGGCCTCAGGTATATCAGCACTCTTGGGAGACTAGTTCTCTCCTGAAGGGACATGGGTATGGAGAACTGTGCTCTCTGGTGTGTCAACACTCCTATAAGACCTGCTTTTCCCCGATGGGATCTGGGTAAGTAGAGCTGTAGCACAGAGTCCACTCCAGGAGCAGTTGGAAACTGGGAGGATCCTGTCCCAGGCTATTTCTCAGTTGCTGTGTCCTGGAGGCTCCAGGAAGGTACCTTGGTGCAGAAGTGGTGGTCCCACTTGTGCTCATAGGTGTGTCAGCACTCCTGGGAGACCAGCTTTCTCCTGGTGGGACCTGGGTGTGGAGTGCTGTGACACAGGGTCAGCTCTGGGCGCAAATGTAAACTGGAAAGCAGAAAGACCAAATTCTGATTTCTTGTCAAAATTTTTTCTATAGGTTATAAGAAGTGAGTTCTTAACTTTGTCTTCAGAGGAGTAGCTGAGACTGGTCATGACTAACACCCTACTAGGATGTTCTGTAATAACAGAAGAAACTCTAATTTCCTTACCAAGTTAAAAAACATACACAAAAGTTAAAAGAATAGATAGGTAAATTGCAATAGTACCTAAGTCCAAGACAAAGGTAGAGGATCAGAAAGATCATTTGACATCATTATCGTGAGGTAAATTTTGATGCCAGCATTCTGAGTGATGGAGGTAAGTATAAAGAAAAAAGCAGAAAAAGATTCAGTTATTTGCTTCATGAATTATAGCTTATTGTGAGGTTGTGATGTAGCATTGTGCATTATAAGCAGGCTGCAGGGAAGTCAGTGCTCCTACTTCACAAAACCAGTGACAAAGGAAACAGCTTATATTGTCTCTATGGGTGAAATGATTCCTACATTAATTTGAGAGTCTTAATTTCCCCTTTTCCCAGTTATCACTGATCATTAATAAGTAGCTTTATTGAATATTCTAATAGAAAATTCTGTAAACAGAGAATGGCACCCCTTAAACAGGGTTGTTAATGGAGACCAGGATGTGAAGGGTGCCATTCTTAGCAGAGGGAGACCCTGAGTTTTCCCATATAGAACATCTATGTTCTTTGTGTCTCAAACAAAATAAATAAGTAAGAGGAAAGTAAATATGGATTTATTAAAAGTGAGAGAAAAAAAGTAAAAAAAATGAAAGAAAAGAATACCCTGGGATAGGAGTGGGCCTCGGCAAGCACCACAGATTCCATTTGGGGATCCTACTTATAAATTTAGGTAGAAGGAAGGGCCTACCTCCAGAGCAGGGTAATGTGGTGCATCTGTACTTTGATTGAAAGTTAGGCTGCTATTCAATTTTAGACCATCCTCACCAGAACAACCTGAATATACTATAATTTAAGCAAAGGTAAGCACCCCCATCATACATATACATGAGATGGTAAGTGGTCAATCTCTTCAAGGAGAGAATCACCATCATTAATCTTGACAGTACAGAATGAAACCTTACCTCTCTTTTAACAGCAAGCATCAGATCAAAAATTATCCACAGGAAGAGGTTCTGTGTATTGCCTTACACAAAAAGGTCATATTACTCCAACAAGAGTTGCCCCAGGTCAATGAAGTGTTTGTACGTTCATCATCTTATCAGGATCTTTAAAACTAAAACTGTAGTTTCTTGTTACATTATTCTAAAATTTGAAGAATTATGACTCACTTCTCACTCTGAATTAAAAAATTTAAAATATCCATAGCCCACACTCATGCACTGCATTCAAATTTCAGTGTTTGTTCTTTTGTTATGAGCTTCTCTATAAAGTGCACATAAAATTTCCATATTTCTATGGTCCTGTGGTTCCTCATTCATCCAGCCTTACAGAAATTTGTCTAGGTCTTTTAAAAAAGCATATTTTTGATAATATCATATATTTTGCTCTTTAAATATGATACAATAGTCTCAAAAGAATAAAATGTTCCTTTCCGAACCCAGATGTCCCTCAACGGAGGAATGGATTCAGAAGATGTGGTATATCTACACAATGGAATACTACTCTGCAATTAAAAACAATGAATTCACGAAATTCCTAGGCAAATGGTCAGAACTTGAAAATATCATCTTTAGTGAGGTAACCTAATCACAAAAGAACACACATGGTATGCAGTCACTGATAAGGGGATACTAACCCAGAATCTCGGAATACCCTAGACACAATTCGCATATCAATAGATTTCTAAGAAGATGGAAGGAGAGACCCCTGGTCCTGGAAAGACTGGATGTAGGGGAACAATGCCAGGACAGAGAAACGAGAGGGGGTTGAATGGAGAAAAGAGGGAGGGAAGGGGGCTTATGGGACTTTCGGGGAGGGAGGAAACGGGAAAGGGGAAATGATTTGGAATGTAAATTAAAAACAAAAAAAAAAGAAAAAAGAAAAAAAATGTTCCTTTCCCATGAAGTTAAATGTGAGAGGATGATTTTTTTTTCTGCAATAACACACATGACTGGTTTCATGATTGACATATATGCCTTTGCAATGTATAGCCTTGAGTGCCTTAGTAGCAAGATAGAAAATCAAATTAAAATAAGAAAATCTCCCTCTCACTAAAGAGTAGAAGTCTTGTTAATGTGAAAATATCCTGGAAACTCAATGGGCATTGAAGCTGCTTGGACCGATGGCATTTGGGCTGCTGCTGAATCATAACATAAAATGAAATTCAGTGACTACATACAGAGGGTGAGATTTAGAGAGAAATGTACTATAATATTTAGGTGAGGGGGGAGGGAGGAAGGGAGAGGGGAGGGAGGGAGGGAGGGAGGGATGGAGAGAAGAAGGGAGGGAGAAGAAAGGACCATGTTGTTTGAGTTAGATGTAGAAATCAGCTACCTGGCTAGAAAAGTATCTATGTGGTCTGGAGGGGAGAATAAGAGGAAAAAGTAAAATCACTCAGTGTTGCACCTCCCTACTTAAGGTTGCAGTCTACAGTGCCTGTTAGTACCACTGAACTCTGCGCAAAATGGAGGACTCCCTTTTCTTAGCTGGGTTTCTTCTTGCCTGATATATCTGGAGAACCCATCCAGTCTCCTACCTGAGGAATGTCACATAATCCTTGGCAAACCTCCAAGTTCAACTTCCTCTTTTTCACCCAGCAATACCTGGTATTCTTGGAATGAATCTCCATACAAATGAGGCATGTATAGTCCTTTAAAGTACTTCATTCACCCTCAAACTGCCTTCCCACTCTCCAAGGTGTGTGTAGATAGATAGATAGATAGATAGATAGATAGATAGATAGATAGATAGATAGATAGATAGATAGATAGAGATAGAGATAGAGATAGATAGAGATAGATATATACACATATGGCATTAGTAATCTCGAATAAAGTGTATGTGCACCCCTTCCTGGACTTATTCCCAGACAGACAAGGATCCTGCAGATCACACCCATTTAGGATCCCTCCTCATCTTTCCAGCTAGTGTGCAGGGGTATATAGATACCCTGAAGAAGGAATTAGAAGAAGCAGAACCACAGTTGAATTCCAGCTTTCATACCACAGCTGAAGATATCACAAAAATCGTGCTTAGACTCTATCTAGCATCTGAAAGTAAAACAGCGAAGAAGAAAAAGGTAAAGTTCTGCCTTTTATAGTCAGGACTCAGAAAGGTGGAAAGACTCACCAGAACCTCATGATAGTTTATAGGAGGTTGGAAATGTATGATAAAATATATATTGTGTTATTAAGGAAATAACCATCTCTTCTTTCTCTTTAGTGTGGTTTAAGTTGAACCAGACTTTCTATAGGGTGTTTGTTCTCTTGGCAAGATGACTGACCTGCCCAACTGAATTAACTCAAAGGGAGAAGACAATGTCTGTGCCCTCCTCCCAGCCTTTGAGCAGGAACTTGGGGCTGGCCACTGCTTCCCACCTGGGCCAGAGCTCTAGGCCTTTGTTCTCCAAGGACCTTCAGCTTCCTGAGAGACACTAGCCACCAGCTGACTCCAACCACCTGCAGAGTCAGCAACCTGCAGAACAAGCGAACCAGTTCAGCATACCTGTTTCCAGCCTTTGGGGGAAAGGTTCCCCTACCACCACCACCTATATATTTGGAGAACCCCAATAAACTTTGAGCCTTGAGCAGAAAATTAGTCTTGGCTCCATGTTTCTCTTGTCACCCTGTTTCTATCCCCAGCTTTCCTTCCAGGGAACCACTGGAACCATTCAAACGTAGCCTCCGGTGGCTACAAATGTCATGTCTCCACTTAGGGTTCCATTTAGCTAGGAAGCAGAAGCTTTCCCTGCATAGACTTTCAGTGCTAGTGTATTATCTCAGCTTAGCTGGGAAACCAGTTTAGAAATGTCTCTGCTGCCTGACTTTCAGTCTGGAACAGAGTCCAAACATAAAACTTTCAGCTATCTTAGAATAAAAATTGTGTGTGTGTGTGTGTGTGTGTGTGTGTGTGTGTGTGTGTGTGTGTGTACGCGTGCGTGCGTGCGTGCGTGCGTGCATGTGTGTGTGTGTGTGTGTGTGTGGTGTGTAGACCAGGGGATTAGTCTTAGACATTGTGCTTCAGGGACCATCCCCCTGTCATGTTGCACTCCCTCAAATCAGAGGAATGTTCCGGTCTCCTCCTCCATAGCATTGTAATTACAGGCGTACTCCAACATACCCAGGTTTTTGTAAGAGTTTCAGGGATCAAGCTTGAGTTCTCATGTTATTACTAAAACAGTGGGCTAATCAAAGACATAGGAATCCTACATCTAGAAGTAAAAGCATGCAATCATGAAAATGTGTGCAAGTGTATACATAGGTCATTTGAAGAACAGACGCGTACAAGAGAAAGAGGGGAATCAAACCTCCGCAGTAGATGAAACTGCCAATCCGCAAGTCAAAACAAGAGAGAGGAAGAAAGGGAAAAACATGACCTCTGGTTCAAACAGCCCTCTGGAAGAAACTTTTTGAATGGCATAGCCTGTGGCTAGGAACCCAAAGAGCTTGCAGGGTCTGAAAATGTAGAAAGACAGATGTCCCCAAGATCTGATTCCCAGCTAGATCAGTCAGTCCTCTATGTGCTATGAAAGTTCTAAAAAGGAGAGAAAGGCCAGGAAAAAGCATGATTGACCACATTTTTTAAACCCAAATCAATAGCCACACCACATAAAGCACTCAGGAGAATAATTAACTTCTTCAGTCGTTCCTTCCAGGTGGTTGACATGAATATAGTGAAGTTCTTTCAATTATTATTATTCTTTTTTTAAAAAATTCAGTTTTTATTTAGAAGAATGTGGAATCTTTTAAAGAGAAAAATTATCACTATGTTTCAGTTTCTATTCCAAAGCAAAATAAATGGCCTAATTAATAAACACATTAACGAGAGACCTAGGAATAACTCAGATTGGCTAACAACTGTTTGTTCCCAAGCTGCTGTGTTAATTATCTGAAAAGGTAAATATTGATTATTCAATAGGGTTTTCCTCCTGAGTCTTTAAAGTAAATGTGTATGTATTTTCTGTAGCAATATAGTCTAGAAGACAAAGCTGAGTGTAGAAGTTTTCCCTGGTTCTTTCCAGACCTATGCTCTGAGAAATAAGGTTCAGACTCAAAATTTATAAATATTTTGGCCATATAGTTAGGCTTTCCTCTGATAACTTATTATAACTCATTTACTTTAACCTACATTGTGCCACGAGACTGGTTACGTATGCACAGGTATCATGTGTCTGTCTTTTTTTTTTTTTCTATATCACATCTTCCTGGTTGAGTCTTTCCTGCCTGACTCTTTCCCAGCATTTTTTCTGCTTCCCAGATGTCCCATCCCCTATTCTACCCTTTCCTATAGTCCATAGCTTTTTAAATTGACGTGTGATGCAACCATACAATACACAAACTATTCTTTCTATAGCTGAGGGCCAGTTAGAGGCTGAGAGAAAAATATACACATTATAGATGATGTTAAGGAGACAAACACGTTCCTTTATTCTCCAAGATGATGTACAATTAAGGAGCACTCCTCTGAGCCTGCTTGTCTTGAAATCCTGAAATAACACAATAGGAAGGTCCCAAACTGCCCTGAGTCAGCAAAGGCCCACTCTACAACCAGGTCTGCTCAGGCCCCTGGAGAAGGCTTCAGGTCTCTTCTTGTATGAAGACAGGAAGTAACATTTCCCATGTTGTAAACAGGGACCACAGTACTTTGGAGACAGGAAGGAGTCTAAGGCAGCTCGACAAGTTCTTCCTTGACCATGCTGATCACATACAGCTGCATAACGAACAAGTTCCAAGTCCAGCCTCTCTTATTGTTCCAATTCATGTTTTTGGAACTAGAGACAGATAACTGCTGTGTATATGGCTCATGCACATGGTGGTAGGAAAATGTCTTACAATTTTAGGTAATTTACTAGCCAAAGTGTATGTATATAGCCTATGTGAATCAAGATCCTGAGTAGAAAATAAATTTATAAATACTTTCAACTTTATAAAAAATATTTCATAAAAATAAAAATTATAATTTATTAAATTTTAAAGTTGAGTTGTAATGCATTTTGATGTAAAATGTTAATACATATTAATAATGCATTTAATTTTTTTAGAAAAACTATTTTGAAAGCATAAAAATATCTAAAAATTTCAATATTTTGGTTTTTTTGCTTAACATTTTGAAATCTTTATATTCACATTGTGTAAATGACATTAAACTAGTATTTTTTTATTCCTTGCATCATATAATCCTGACTCTATGGAAGTAAAGATCAGGGATAATTCATTATGAGTGCTCACAGGAGATTACTACCTCCCGTACTACGAATGCATATACTTCCTGGACCAGCATCCATCACATCAGACCTACTAAGTGAGCTCCCTTGTTGTTGCATTGAAGGGCAATGTCCACATAATGCAGAGGAGATTCTGTGTTACCCAGGGCAATGGTGGGTAAATTAACATAAGAGGCCTCTGTAAGGAGCTGGTGGTCAGCCCTGGGGTCAGTCACCACTAGAAAACATGGCTCTCTGACAGCTGCTTAGATCTGGTTAGTGAGAGTCTCTGGTGTGAAGCAGCCAGTAATTGGAGTGGCAGCAACAAATTTCAGCACAGCTCGCTGGTCAGTGTTCCTGGAGGTGATGACACAGACTACAGACATCAGTGGTAGCGAAAGCCCAAGCTGCAAGCAACAGCTACTCCCAGATCTTCTTCAGATTTATGATGTAGATATTTGTCTCTTTTCTTTTTGTAGATGTACTGCTTCATCTTTAAGTCAATGTTGGTGCTGCCTAAGTGGGTTCCAGCAGCAAAGAATTTGAGGACACACCCCTTCTTCATTTTCAGGACGTCACGGGATCTGGACATTGTGTAAGTTTCCCTGTAAGTTACTAGCTGAATCAAGAACAACATCCCTTGGTCCTGAGAAGGCTAGTTGCCCCAGTATAGGGGAATGCCAGAACATGGAAGCGGGAGTGGGCCGATTGATTAGCAGAGTGGGGAGAGGTGAATGGGTTAGAGGATTTTCGGGGGGGGGGGAACCAGGAAAGGGGACAACATTTGAAATGTAAATAAATCTAATAAAAAAATCAACATCATATGGATCCGTCCCTGGGGGACATGGTAGACTACAACCTTAGTAGCAAGGGACAACAGACCTCCATATGTGTGGTGTAGCATTTTTACACTGACATATATATGTGTAGCTGCATGCAAAAAAGTAAAAGTAAATAAATGCAAAATAGAGAAAAACAAATCAAAACAATACCGAGAGCCTGTCTCTCACCCACCAGATGTAAAACCTAAAGAAAAGGTCCCTCCTTATATCAGTGATGGGAAGGAAATAATCCCAACCTTGGAAGATGAGATTTAGGAATATCTAAAATAACTAAATATGTATTTCCATCTTAAATTCAGTGACATGACTACTAAGTATATTTTTGAAGATACACCTCTAAAAATAGGACAAGAAGATCATGCACTATCATTGAAAAATTCAGAAATTACCAGGTGTGGTGGTACATTTCAGTACTTGGGAAGCAGATCTTTATGAGTTCTAGGCTAGCTGGTGAAACCCTGTCTTAAAGTAAAATGAACCATGCATTTACCTGAAAGAGAGTGCTTGAAAGGATTGTGGAGTAATTGTATGATGGAAATATCTTTATTTAAAAATTCAGGAAATGGAGTATTAAGAGATTGTTCAAAACAGTGCTGTCTGTGAAAATTATGATGTTTGTGGAAGGCTTAACCATGCTGAAAATGTATAACTTGTGATTATTTTCTCATTCTTAGCTAATATTCTTTTAAATTCTTTTTTAAATATTTTGTCATATATACTTTTTTCCTTTTCCTTTTTATTCTTTAATCCTTTTTTTACAATCCATATTTTATCCCTCTCCCAGTATGGCCACAAGACTGCTCCCCATCCCATACCTCTTTCTCCTACCCTGTCTCCAAGACAATGTCCCCACCCCTTGCCCCACCCCAGCAGATCTCCCATTCCCTGGGTCCTCAAGTCTCTTGAGGGTTAGTTACATCTTCTCTCAGTGAGGCCTGACTAGGCAGATCTCTGCTGTGAGGTGTAGGGGCCTCATATCAGCTGGTGTATGCTGCCTGGTTGGTGGCTCAGGGTCAGAGATATCTCGGGGTACCAGGTCAGTTGAGACTGCTGGTCTTTCCATGGGGTCACCCTCCTAATTCTTTATACTTGTGTTTTCCTTTTATAAAAGTCTTCCTCATTCACATACATTTCTGGCTACGTAAAATCTGCATTAGTTTTTAGAACTGTGGATTGTTATGTACAAATAAAGAGCAGGCTGATCTAATATTTGACTGCTTTCCCATCAAAACGATTGCCTTTCTGATAGGATCTCTCTGACGTAACAGCTCTCCAGTCCACCAAGTAGAAGAGTCAGCAGTGAGCCTTTAATAAAGAGAGATGCCAGTACAGTTCCACATCCTGCATAGTGCTCAGGAATCTGCATCTTCTGACAGCCCTGAGCTAATGCTTCTCCTCCTTGACAATATCTGTATACAAGGAAGGAGCAACGTGTTGGTGTCTTTTATGTGTGCTTTAGAGTTTTGTTGTTGGTAGTAGTAACGGCTGGAGCTTGACTATTTGTTCAGAAGTGTCCCCTAACATTTTTGGGAGTGGCTTTGAGGAATTGTAAAGGAGCAGGATTGGAGCTCTGCTTGTCTCACACAACAGTGCAGTGCAGTGCAATGGTGCCTGGACTTAATTTCTCCTGAGTAATTGATTGCTGATGGCTATCTACTTACAGTCTGTGATTCAGTGAGATTATTAATTTCAACACCTGGTCTCTCTTCTAAGAGCTGTGCATGGCTTTCCTTTTACAATATTATGAAGATACAAAATATGGGATGCTCTTATAACCTTGCATCATGGTTCTGCATATGATATATGTCCTTAATCTCTAATTTGTCTCCATGCATTATAAATTAAGGTCTGATCTGATATTTAGGTAGTATTACTTTAGCCCATCAATATCTACCTATTCATACATCCATCTACACATTTATCTTTTTATCCTGTCACATTCCCTGTTAATTAAAACCATGTCTGAGTTCACTTATTTTGATGCCAATGTCACCATCAACTAGCTAGCAGAAAGTGTGAGCCAAAGTCACATGGAGACACTATGGCACTTTAAAATACCTTGGCTAAGACAGAACAGGAGTTCTATATTCCCTTAAAAGACAGATGAATAATTTTATTCCATATGATCCGACATAAATATTTACATCTGTTAAACATATATCTTTTAAGAAGTCTGGCAGAATCAGATATGGCTCACAAATAATTTTATTATTATACATTTGCCTTATTTTTCTGGTACATATTGTATACTATTATTTCCAAAAACATACCAAGTAAAGTCATATTTATCTTAGATAAATATATGCTGCATATTTTCAATAACATGAGAGAAGTTATCACAATAATTTAAAATCTACATATGGTTGAGGAAAAATGCCAAATATGAGAAACAGCCTTGATATGGGTGGTGTGTTTCCTGAGCTGCAACAGCATCCTGCATTACTACAGATATTCATTCACACCTCTTTATCAAAGCCACTAGTAATTCTTTGTCTAGCTCCACAGTCTATAAAAGATGAATGTGCAAGAATGGTACCAAATTCACTTCTAACTCTAGACATACCATTATAAAAATAACTCAATTCTAAGCACTACTCAGTTCTCCAGTGAAAAGTGAGGAGTCTATGTCAGCTCTTGGGAATCCTCTAGCCTATATTATATATTTCCAGAACAAAATAACAAATACGGTATTTCCACACCACACATCAGACTTGTTACATTATCTTAGTTTATCTCTCATCTATTACATGTACTTTTTTTTGAGGGTCAGGTGACTTTCACAGGTTTTTGACTGAGAATAATTTTGGTAAGTCTTTAATTCCACATACACACACAGGGAGGAGGGGAATGAAAAATGGAGGGAGGGAGGGAAAGAGGGGGAGAGGCAGGGAAGGGAAGAAAGAGAAAAATTATCTAACTAGTTAAATATTAAATTTTTGCCTATTTTCTCTTAGTCTATATATTTTAAACAAAACAAAAAAAAACCCTAATTATGTAATGGCCTTGCAATTGAAGCTGATTATTTTAACAACACTTTCAAAATTCAATTGGATGCTCATTTTGATAGCTTGTCTACTCAAATTGTAACTAGAGAGTGAAAGATTAGTGTAAGTTGTTCAAAGACGACTCACAAATCCAGAGATGTTCCATGTTGCTTTTGAAATCATCTTTTGTAGTGCTCATCTTCAGAAATCCGGGTGAACAAACAATGAGAGAATATTGTTTATCTATACAAAGGAAGGGGATTGTGACCCTTGTTACAATGTGGGAGAACTTTGAAAAGTATTCCAAGAGACATAGGCCTCTCATAAAAGGGCAAGAATATATAATTCACTTACATTTAGATACCTACATTAGTCAGATTCAGCCAGAAAACATAATGATGGATGTCAGGAAGTGGGACCTTTTTGTTTTGTATGTATAAAATGTCAGTTCCTCAAGAACAAGAGTAGAGAAAGGGGCTATTGCTGTCAATATCTGAATTTGCATAAAACCACTGTGCATAAAAGGAATAAGATGGTAAATTTTATTGTGAATATTTTGCCACAGCTTGAAAACAATTTCCCTTTAAAAATAAAACTGCATGAATACAAATTCAAGTAATGGTCTTCCAATATGCTGACTCGAGAAGCAGGATTTTAAGTTCCTTGTGCTAAACCTATTGCACAGAGTCTTGGGAATGCCTATTTCATGCTGCAATGGTGACTTTCTCTATGAACGACCTTTTACCATTTCAGTGAGAGGAGCAAAAGAATGATAAATGAGGCCTCATAAGTCTAATATTATCCTTTACCAATATTTTTAAAAACAAAACTTAGAGGGAGAGCTAGGGAAATAGCTTCATTCACACATGGTTGCTATGTGAGCATGTGCACCCAAGTTTAATTGCCAGCACCATGGAAAAGGCTGCGCACAGTAGCAGGTACCTGTGATCTATTGCTGGGGAGATGACGGCAGGAAGATACAGAAGTCTCTCTGCTCAGACATTCTAGCTGAGTCGACAAATTTACATTTTCATTTTATTGACAAGGAAATACCTTCTCCGGTGTCCCATAGCTTGAACATGATGAAAAATACATTATTCTGAAGCCCAGGCCTCCATTCCTTCTAACATCTTCCTGCTTCTATGCATAGGCTCATTCCATGCACAGTGAAATACACCTCATTATTGCCATTTTAAACGTGAGAAAAGATCCTCAGAGAGATGGCTTTATGGAGGTCACACAGCCGGCGGTCCGTGTCTAGATTGGCTTTTCATCTATAAAACAAAACGATTTCACCTCTGAGAAATATATTGAAGAATCCAAATAAAATTGAATGTCATAAAAATAATGCAGGAAGGAGTAAAATCTTGATTAAGAGAAAGCTCTAGACAGCTACGGCTAATTGAAGGTTAACTAGAGGCTTCTTTTTGCCTTAACCTTTAAGACTGAGACTTTTAAAATAGATTGAGACACATTCTGGCTTATGTAAGTTTGGTGTAATAAGCACAATTAAATTTTTGAGTGTTTTTTCTTTTAACTTACATCTTGTCTGTCCCTGTCAGTATAGAGTATACAGGAACTTAACTGGAATTTTTATAGAGGCCAGGAAAAAAGCTTAAATGTTGCTGCTTTCACTAAGTCCCTAAAAATGGAAGATTACATATCTTTTTTCTTTAAAACAAACATCAAAACATGCTGTGCTTTCTTGAGACACAAGGAGGTTGGTTTATAGAAGATTATTATGCAGCCAAGCAATGTTAAGCTGGACCAGTGTCCTTTTTCCGTTTTCTTCTTTTAGGTACATCCCACCTGTGTGTCACATGCTGCATGCTCCCCAACATTGCTATTAAAATGCCAAATTCGAAGTTGTAAAGTCGCTTAAAACATTGTGAAAAGTTTCTTTTTTGTATATGTGACATGCTTTTGTAACTTGATTGCGTGAATCACAGTCTTGTTTCTTATGTATGGTCTTTATAGATGACACTGTTCTGTCTTAGGCTCTGAAGGTTAGAGATATATTATGGTACATCAAAGACAAGGTGTATTGACTATTCAGAGACTTTTCATGAGAATTTATGTCCCTACACTTCCTCAACTATCAGAGTAAGTATGAAAGCACAGGCTTCTCAAGTATTAGAAGACTCCAGTTTTTTGTGACTGTAGTGAAACTCTGCTCTGAGCAATTCCCCTCAAGCGTTCTAGCCCAGACTTAAACCGCTCAGCTTTCCCTTCACACTGGCTTTATTTTCACAGTTTTCCTTGACAGAAATGTATGCAAACAGTTGAATAGTATAAAATAGAAAAGAATTTAGAGAAGCTCAGAGAGACAAGGGTCAGAGGTATGTACTATAAGTGTTTCAGATGTCTCATTTCCAATTACCACCAATGTTAGCAAAATAACAGCAGAAATAAATTCCTCTGGTCTGAAATATGACTTGTGAATTTTTTTTCAAATAGAGGATAAAATATTTGAGAGGCGTTTACCCATTTGCCAGAGTATAGGTTACAAATCTAGTCTGCCTTTCACAGTTCATGAAATAGAATGTCTCTCTGGATATCATTCCTACAAAAGCCCCTGTCTAGACAGTAGACTGGGGGAGAGTTGATTACCCTAGGCTAACTATAAAGATAGCTACATTTCATTGTTATAATATTTCAGTAAATCCTCTATCATGGATATACTCCTCTTCAGCCTAAAAACTATTTAAAGCTGAGAGTTAGCAGAATGTGTAAGACTGCTTTGCAAAGGATTATTGATAAATTTCTAAATTTGAAGGTGCATTTTATTTTAAAAAAAACTTAAAATTTGCTTCTTCTACAGAGAGAAATAATAGGTGAGTCATTAAAGAATTGGCTATTTATTAATTTTCTCTTAATGTGCATACAACCAGTTTGGACAGGTCAGCTTACAGGATGTGTACATTTATATGTGCATTCCTAAAAATATTCATGCTTCAAATAGTCTTGATTATAAAATCTCTCCCACTTTGTTGACTCAGAATTCTTTCTGTGAGCTATATTTGAATGTTCATAAAGCAGGAAGATTATAATGGCTAGAAACTGCATGTCAACAAAACATGTGCTTGTGCCCTATTTTACACTGATGACTTCTTTTAGACACAGATTTGTGATAATATAGGCAAGAATCATGAGAACCTAGAAATCATGATAATAACTAAGGTCAAGCATCCCCCATGGAATCAAATCTAAGCAGAGTTCACCTGACACACAGTGATGCCCAGAGCTGCCCAATTTGAGTCAAGAAACTGCCTCAGCCACTGTGAAAACTGACCTTAAATTCTAACATAAATATTTTTTAAAGCAAATGTTTTGGGGACTTCCCTTTTCCTCTTTTACAGCACTCAGGCATCTTGTTGTCTTTTCTGTCAGGCTTAACCTTTACCTTTCTCTTTCATTATAAATTTGAAAAATATATAAATGTCAAGGTGATCTACAGTCAGGCACTAAATTCAGGCAGCTAAAATGGGCTTGTGATTCTCTTGTTAAGCATGTTTTTTCTGCTTCCTGGCAGTCATGAGGTGAGTAGTTTTCTCCAACACATGCCCATTTTATCAAGACATTCTTACCATGATACTGTTTCTTGTCTCAGTAGCAACAACAAGAAGAAGAAGAAGAAGAAGAAGAAGAAGAAGAAGAAGAAGAAGAAGAAGAAGAAGAAGAAGAAGAAGAAGAAGAAGAAGAAGGAGAAGAAGAAGAAGAAGAAGAAGAAGAAGAAGAAGAAGAAGAAGAAGAAGAAGAAGAAGAAGAAGAAGAAGAAGAAGAAGAAGGAGAAGAAGAAGAAGAAGAAGAAGAAGAAGAAGAAGAAGAAGAAGAAGAAGAAGAAGAAGAAGAAGAAGAAGAAGAAGAAGCTGTCCAATCATGAGATAAAAGTTTTGAAATCACTAGTCAAAATAAATGTTTCTCCCTTAAAGCGGTTTGTCTTGGGTATTTTATCATATGCAAGGAAAATTGAGTAACATTGTTTAGTTGCAAGAAGTTAACAGATGTATATAAAACAAGAAACTTAAATTTTCCAAGAAGTTATGGTTCCATGCTTTTGTGATTTACATCATTTGAAATGTTAACTCTATTAATCATTACATTTATAAACTCGTATCAGGTATCGTGTGCTCCTAACTGTCCAGTTCTACCAACTACTCAATCCTTGGAAACTGGCAAAAATAATAACAAAGTTTCTTCGCATTTGTCACTGGACCAGTCCTACTTCTAACCAGAATTTTGTGAAGAAGAGACATTAAGCTTAACAAGTGGAGCTAGAACTAGAGAAACAGTAAAATCTTTCTGCCTGAAGTTTGATGTTCACCTCCCAGTAGACTGACATTGACTTCGTAGTTATATTGAATGATGCAAAAATTTTTTCTTCCCTATCCTTAGGAAAGTCACGTAGTTTCCCAAATGATGAGTTCTACTGAGTCTAGTAGATAGCTGTAGTTTAATCCGTTTGAATACTATAACTTACTACTAGAACCTTAGTGGCTTACACAACAAATAAGCATGTCTCAAAGCCCTTGACCTTCAAATAGAATAGAGTATATTGTGGATGGACCTTCCTCTTCCTGGTTGTTAGATGGACTTCTTAGCACATCCTCACATGGTATAGACAGAGGAAGGAAGAGCAAGCTATTATGTTTCTTCTCTTAAGAACTACAATCCTGGAGCTGGAGAGATGGCTCAGAGGTTAAGAGCACTGATTGCTCTTCCAGAGGTCCTGAGTTCAAATCCCAGCAACCACATGGTGGCTCGCAACCATCTGTAATGGGATCTGACTCCCTCTTCTGGTGTGTCTGAAGACAGCAACAGTGTACTCACATACATTAAATAAATAGATAAATATTTAAAAAAAAAAAAGAACTACAATCCTGTCCTCACTTTATTGTATAACATAAACATGCCTTAAAGGCTCTGCTTCCTAAGAACATCACATTCAGTTCAACATATAAAAATTAGAAACAAACATAGTACAAGGCAGTCTGGAAAGCTGCATTTCAAAGGGCTGACTTCTCCAAAGGAAAAAATAACCCTAGAATTCAATAATAACAAAAATAACAGAAAGCATACATACTCATAGAAACTAAACAACTCTCTTCTCAATGATAAATTGGTCTGGAAAGAGAGAGAGAGAGAGAGAGAGAGAGAGAGAGAGAGAGAGAGAGAGAGAGAGAGAGAGAGAGAGAGAGAGAGAGAGAAATCAAAGACTTTATAGAATTCAATGAAAATGAAGACACATCATACTCAAACTTATGGGACACAATGAAAGCAGTGTTAAAAGGAAAATTCACAGCACTAAGTGCCTTCATAAAGAAATAGGAGATATCCATACAAGCAACTTAACAGCACAACTGAAAGCTCTGGAACAGAAAGAAGCAAATACCCCCAAGAGTAGTAGATGGCAGGAAATAGTCAAACTCATGACTGTAATCAACCAGTTAGAAACAAAAAGAGCTATACAAAAAATCAATAAAACCAAGAGCTGGTTCTTTGAAAAAATCAACAAAATAGATAAACCCTTAGCCAAACTAACTAAAGGATATGGAGACAGTTTACAAATTAACAAAATCAGAAATGAAAAGGGAAATATAAGAATAGAAATATAGGAAATTCAAAAAATCATCAGAACCAATTACAAAAGCCTATACTCAACAAAACTAGAAAATCTTGATGAAATGGATGATTTTCTATACTGATATCATGTACCAAAGTTAAATCAAGATCTGTTAAACTATCTAAACAGTCCCATAACCTTTAAGGGAATAGAAATATTCATAAAAAAATCTCCCTAACAACAAATCCCAGGGTAGTTTTAGTGCAGAATACTACCATACTTTCAAAGAAAAGCAAATTCCAATAATCCTTAAACTGTTCATTAAATTGAATAGAGGAAAAAGTGGTAAAGAGCCTCAAACTTGTTGGTCCAAAGGGAAATCTCCTGAACAGAACTCCAATATCTCAGGCTCTTATATCAACAAGCGATAAAGAACCTCATGAAACTGAAAAAACTTCTGTAAGGCAAAAGACAACATCAATAGGACAAATCAGTAACCTATAAATTGGGGGAAAATCTTCACTAACCCCACATCTTACAGAAGACAAATATACAAAATATATAAAGAACTCTAGAAATTAACTTTCAAAAATCCAATTAAAAATGGGGTACAGAGCTAAGCAGAGTATTCACAATAGAAGAATTTGAATAGCTGAAAAGCACTTAAAGAAATATTCAAAGTCCTTAGACATCAGAGAAAGGCAATTCAAAAGACCCTGAGATTCAACTTCACACCATCAGAATGGCTAAGATCCAAAACTCAGGTGACAGCACATGCTGATGAGGATGTGGAGAAATAACAACATTCCTCCATTGCTTAGGGTATTGCAAACTGGTACAACCACTCTGGAAATCAATCTGGAGGTTCCCCAGAAAATTGGAAATATATCTATCTGAATACCTAGCTATACCACTCATGGGCATATACCCAAAGATGCTCCATGATGCCACAGGGGAATATGTTCCACTATGTTCATAGCAGCCTTATTTGTAATAGCCAGAAGATGGAAGCAACCCAGATATCCTTCAACCAAAGAATGAATGCAGAAAATGTGGTTCATTTATCCAATGGAATACTATTTAGCTATTAAAAACACGGACATCATGAATTTTGCAGGAAAATGAATGGAACTAGGAAATATTATCAAGAGTGATATAACTCAGAACCAAATGCACAGGCATGGTATATACTCACTGAGAAGTGAATATTAGCCAAAAAGTACAGAACACCTAGGATACAGCCTACAGACTGTATGAAGTATAACATACAGAAAGACTCAAGTGAGACTGCTTCAATCCCACTTAGAAGGGGGAGGAAAATAATCATGGGAGACAGAGAGAGGAAGGGACACGGGTAGGAGAAGGCAGGTGGAGGGGAAAAGCAGAACAGGATCAGATACTCAGATACGGGGGTGGGGGCAGGAGAGAATACAGAGGGTCAAGAAAATGAATGAAAATAAGCAGCCTCAGGGCCTGGGAGGTAACAGAACCCTCTAGAAAGTATCAGAGACCTGGCAGGTGAAAGACTCTAAAGACTTAATGAGAGTGACTTTATCCAGAATGTCTGACATTAGAGAGAAGGAAGCAGAAGAGCCCACTTCCAGCAGATTGACAGGTCCTCAACAGAAGGGACTGGTTTACCAACTAGTCAAAATTCCTGACCCTGAATTGTTCCTTTCTAAAAGAACTGCAGCGGCAAAAATGGAGAAGAGAGTGAAGGAAAGGTGATCCAATGACTGGCCCAACTTGGGATCCATCTCATGGAGAGGCACCAAGACCTGACACTAGTACTGATGATAAGATATGCTTACAGATGGGAGCCTGGCATGGCTGTTTTTTGAGAGGCCCTACCAGCAGCTGACTGGGACAGAAGTGGATACTTATACCCAAATGCTTGACTGAAGTTGGGGACCACTAAGTTTGAATTAGGCACAGAACTGAAGAAGCTGATGGGGAAAGCAACCCCAAAGGAAGATCAGCAGTCTGAAGTAACAAAGACCTCAGAGAGCTCTCAGAGACTGAGCCTCCAACCAGGAGCATACAAAGCTGGTCCAAGGTCCCCGGCATAAATAATGGCAGAGGTCTGGCTAGTCAGGCCTCAGTGGCAAAAGATGTGCTTATCCTTGAGATACTTGGGGCCTCAGGGAAGAGAGAGTTCTGGTGGTCAGTGGCACCCTCTCAGAGGCAAGGGGGAGGAGGAATGGGATGAGAAACTGTGGGAAGGAACACCAAGGGCAGACAATGACTGGAATGTAGATAAATACAAAAAAATTATAAAACATCAACATATACACACATTCTTAAATTGGCATACTATGGTGCATATAAAATATAATAAGATAGAAGATGAGTGATGGCTCAATGATGAGCACTGTCTGTTCTTCCAGATTCAATTCCCACTGCCTATATCATGACTTAACAACCACCTTTAGCCCCAGTTCCTGGGTCTCCAACCCTCTTTTCTGGTCTCTAAGGATAGTACATGTGTGTGATGCTCAGAAACATGTGCATGGGGAAATACCCATGAACATGAAATTAACTTTTACATTCTAAAAAGAGATATTAACTAACACAGAGTGAGTTCTAAAACTGGTCAAGCATGTCCATTAGAGTAGGCAGTGGAAGCAGATGCAGGAGAGGTCCCATTATTCTCATTTTCCATTGCACAGGCCTACAACCAGTGCTGATGAGATTGATTGCAGGTGAAAAGACAGAGTTCTACACTGCCAGACGCAGCTAACAAGGAGATTATTGTCAGATACTACCAACCAGGTCAAAGCCATGCCTACATTTCTGTGTTGTTCTTTCCTACAAAACTAAAGCCATTGTCTGCTGGGTACAGATACTGAGCTATCCTCTCTCAGTTATCAGTAAAGATGCCTTGCCTCTGGTTCAGGCATTCAGAAAAGTCTCTCTCCCATGGAATACAGTCAAGTACCCATCCTTACTGAGTTGGGCATAGAAACTTAACAGCTCTTCTTTTGAGGCAAAATAGACAATGTTCTTTTCCTCACTCCATGAAACTTACTCCCCAGCATAATGATATACAACAAAAAGGTACTTGGGGGATGGGATCAGATTATGAGTGTAAAACCTTCATGAGGGGATTAGTGTCCTTATAAAAGAAAACCCAGACAGGTCAGGACTTGTGTGAGAGCACAAAATGAACATGGCCTTATAAAGTCCAGGGTCGGGGCATCAGACACTGAATCTTCTGATGCTTTGGCTTTAGACATCCTAGACTCTAAGAAATTCATTTCTATTGTTTATGATTCATTTGATTTGTGGTATTGTTTCATAAGCTGAATTGAACTAATGTAGAAAGCAAGATATTATCTTGAACCTATCACCCTGCACTTTCAGAAAAAAAAAAAAGAAGAAGAACTGTCATTCCTGGAGGATAATCAAAGTCCCAGACCACCTAGAAAGACAGCATGGTGCTTTCTTCAATGGGGAAAGAGCAGGGAGGTATAGAAAATGCTACCCACAGACCCAGCCACACAGACCTGAATAAAGCTAATGAGAAAAACAAACCAAGAAAGTTTCTTGTAGATGGAGCATGCAGCCAAGTGGTAGAATATTTGCCTATTATTTATGATGGGGCTTTGATCCTCAATACAGCAACAGAAATAGAAGTTGGTTCCTAAGCCCCTGTGCATCTCTAAAACTGAGCAACACGGTATAAGTGAAAACTGATCATTTTCCATGCTGAAAACTGGTAAGAGGGGACTCCCCAGCCACATAGTGAAACAAAGACTAAATGTGGGTAGTGAGCAAAGGAAGTCCTTCTGTTTCTCAGGCAGCATAATGTGCCCCAGTTCATGGGTGCTGACACCAAGGTGTTGAAATTTGTACTACACTGAGAGCAACACTTCCAAACTCAGACTGGCTACTGATCTCAGTAAATCTATTCCTCACCTTAAGAACTTTACTATATAAGAGCAATGTCCTTTATGGAGCCAAGATGCTATTTATCTGTAGGTATGTCCCACTCTGTTTTAGTCATCTAATCAAACATGATTAAAGATTCATATGAAAGGAAACAACACGATGAACACAACTTGTCAATAAAGTAGTCTTTGGAGCCAGATAGAAACAGGGAGTGGACGTTGAAGAAATTAAGATGAGACTTTAAAATTGTTGTTGAAGACACGTTGGAAAGACATGGTGAGGCAGGCCTTTAATTTCAACACTGAGAAGGCAAAAGCAAGTGCAACATTGTGAGTTTGAGGCCAATTAGGGTTGCATAGGGAGAGCCTGTCTCAAAAAGAAAAGGGAGAGGTAGGAGAGGAAGACAAGAAGAGAAAAGGAGGCGAGGAGAGGCGAGGCAAAGAGAAAAGGTGGAGTCAATGTAACACATTCAGGAGCCAATGAAAGTTATATGGGTAGAATGAACCTGTGCTTAATAGTCAGCTCCATAGACCAGTGAAAAGGAGTAGGCATGAGAAATGATAGTTCCTCATGGGACTTCTCAGAAGATGAAAAGTTTCTGGAAAAATAGTTGGTTAATTGCAAGTTATATACATTAAAAAGGAAGATGATGAGAAAAGAGAAAGCATGGGGAAAAGAGAAAAAGGCAAATGGCCCAAAGACATTTCTAAAGGGGTAATGATCACAGATTTTTAGTAAAGAATTCAATGACAATATTCTAGGTGATGAGACATACTTACCTGGGGATAAACCCAAAACAGAATATGGAAATTTATGAAAGAAAAGCAGTATAACTAAAAAGTGATGTGGGCAAATCTACAATTATAGCCTGGGACCTTCATTTTTTCTCAGAAATCAGAAATTGATAGAAAATATGTGGGGATCCTATAACCATGAACAGCATACTTAATTCTCCTACTATCAAGGATAGCTTAACACCAAAAGAATCTAGCCTTCCAAAGTGCATGATAACATTACGAAGGACAGTCCATGTTCCATCTTATAAAATTATTCTGAGTTTAAACAATTGATTGAGAGCACACATAGTAAATAAACTGACCACAACACTTCCAACCTGTTAGTCATAGCAAGATACTTAGAAAATTTCCAGATATTTGAGAACAAAAACAATATCTATTAGATAAGAGAGGAAGCCACAAAGAAAATTAGAAAATATACTGAACTAAGTAAAAAGTGAGAACTTCATTTAAAAAATGTTTTAGATATACATTTAACAATGCTTATAGCTAACAGCATTAAATAAATAGATATTTTAGTTTATTTTAATCTTTTCAGATCTTATTTATTTTGTGTGTGGGGAACGGGGCATATTCATGCCATGGCATGTATGTGGAAGTCAGAGGATAACATGAAGGAGTGAATTCTCTCTTTTTACCATCTGCGTTCTACGAAATTGAACTCAACATATGTGGCAAGCATCTCCACTCACCTTTTCATTGGGTCAGAAAAGTCTAGATATTTTACATAAATCTCCAGAATGAAAAGAAGAGGAAGTCATTAAATGTCATAGGGACAAAAAGAGGGACAATAAAGACAAGAGGAGAAGTAAATGAACCTGAAAACACAAAGGTAACATGAAGAACACAGCCTATAACAGCTACTAAAGGGTAAAATAAACTCCAAAATAGTCTATGTTTATCCAAAATTATCAGCAGAGGGTAAAGAAAGGAAATAAAGAAGAAAAACCCCATGTCATAAAAGGAAAGGATAACAATATATAGTCCTCAAACAATATGCAAAGCATAGAAAAGGGATATTATAAATAACCTGGCTGGTTTTGTGTGTCAACTTGACACAAGCTGGAGTTACCACAGAGAAAGGAACTTCAGTTGAGAAAATACCTCCATGAGATCCAGCTGTAAGGCATTTTCTCAGCTAGTGATCAAGTGGGAAGGGCCTAGCCCTCTGTGGGTGGTACCATCCCTGGTCTAGTAGTCTCAGGTTCTGTAAGAAAGCAAGGTGAGCAAGCCAGTAAGTAACATCTCCCCATAGCCTCTGCATCAGCTCCTGCTTCCTGACCTGCTTGAGTTCCAGTCCTGACTTCCGTTGGTGATGAACAGCTGTGTTCCTCCTCAACTTGCTTCTTGGTCATGATATTTGTGCAGGAATAGAAACCCTAAGACAGCCAGCAAATCGGAAAATATTTGAGCTACAAATCACTGAAACAAATTGATAAGCAGTATAGTCTATATTTATGAAAGAAACTAAATTAAGACTTGAGCTCATGCAAAAAGTTGTCAGATACACTCACTAAGCATTAAAGAAAGCAGTAACCCAAAGGCAAACAATGTCATAGTATGGAAAGTCAGAAAACATTTTCTCACCTCTATGAAGCCAACATTAATGTGATATAAAACTTAATAACTTTAAACTATTATGCCTTTTAAATATTTAAAATTATTCGATGCTTAAAAATAAACCAAAGCCAAATATAATTCACAAATTCAATATAATTCAAGAAAATTTAACAAAAAAAAAAACCCAAAACAACAGCAACAAAAACAACTAAACTTTGAAAGTATGCCTGTCTTCATTGGTTTTGTATTTAATAAGGTATGTGGAGCAAATAAAAACTTAGTGCTTAAAAGGTCATGTGGTATGCTAAGAAAATAATTAATTAGATGTTGAGAGCAAAGAATGCTGAACGAGCAAGTGATATTTAGGATATCCAAGGATTATTTAGGAACAACTTCCCTCAGAAAATTCATTTTAGCACATACCTCCAAGGAAACTAGACTGTTAGAATCTAAAGAAGAGAAATTAAAAATATGAAACAGAAATAGAGAAATGAAACACAAAAGATGAAGTCCAAAGAATTAGGCAAGGGGAAGTAGATCTTGACTGACAATATTCCAGAATGAATAGAAGGAAATTATGCCCTCTATCACTCTAGTGTATATAGAATAAGCAGGGTACATTCAAACAAACAAACAAACAAACATCTGGGCGTATCTGTCAGACTTTATCTAGGAAAGACTGAGGCAGGCATACAAATGAGTTTTCTGAAGACAGTCTACCATTTTGCACTGCCTGCAATGGGTGAGTCTGAGATGCAGGGTCTTTATCATCCCAGGATTCTTCTTTGCTGCCTCTATGCCTGTCACTATTACATAGTCTAATGATTCCTGGGCATTAGCCCACCATATTTGTCAGATTTCCTGAAGAATCATCATGAAGATGTACTCTCACGTAGTAATCTACATAGTAATACCGTGTAGGTAAATTGATTTCATAATACCTGATAGTGATTTTATAGAATTCTTAAATTAATACAAATAATTTCAAGTCCTCAATAGAATAAAAGCTGCAAATAGAGTTCATGTATCACAAGCTAATTGCACTAGGAAAAGAAAGCAGGCTTGGAACAAATGTATGATCAAGGAAAACATTTCTTCTAGGTTAGGTATGGGACAATTATCTGATAACTAAAGTTTATAAACTGTGAGGGGATAGTTTATTGTAGGTTCAAGTACCAAAAATAAAGTATTGACTAGACACAAACTTCCAAACCAATAAGACACAAGTTAGATGGTTTGTCTCTTGACAAAACTGTCCTAACTTGTAACATAAAAATTATTGCTTTAAACTTATAATAAAAATTATTGCTTTAAACTTATAATATGGGAGACCAGAAACAGATAATGAGTGTTTAGTCAGATACTATTACTAATAGAAAGACATGTAAACAATTCTGTTCTAATTCCTTAAGTCTTACCAATCTGTGATACGAATGATTGCCTTAAACTTATTATAAACATATTGGAATGCAAAAATTATTTAGAAACTCATGTAATCAATTATCCTGCAGTAACGGCTCTATCTGATGGTTTTATGAGGTATTTTTCAGAGAAAGTATAAAAAATTGAAAAGCAATGAAACGATGGTGCAGCTTTTTTTTTCAGCTTCATCCAGAATGTATGTTTGTCTGCATGCATGTCTTTATTTTCATTTTAATATGTCTCACAAAGAGTTAATCTACTCTAACCTACCTGATCAGTAAGGGGTCTGCAAATGGAAGAAAAAAGAGCCCAAGTAATCAGCTTCTTTTATCAATCTTCTACTGCTTCCGCCAGGAGTTTTGTGGCTTTTAGCCACACAATAGAAAGAGCAAGAGTTAAATTTCAAGAGGCCATGAGCCTCTAAACCCCAGACCTGTAAGAGAGATTATAAGACCAGAGATCATCAGACTTTGGCCTTCATTCAATGCTGTGTACCAACTTAGCAGTACCTGTTAAGGCTAGGGCTGGTCCCTGGCACACATCTTCACACAATTGCAGAATATGGACAATGATTTCACAACCACACTAAAAGGAAGACACCTACTCTTTCAGGAAACTTGTCTTCAGATTGAAGGAGAAAGTTAGATGGACTAAGATTCAAAAAAAGAATCATTATCATCCTTTGTTTTGTTTGATTAGAAACATGCCAGAGAAATGATTACATATGTCAGAGGCAATGTGATGAGTTAAGTTTATGGGAAGAAGTGTAATGGTGTCCTTCAATAGAGGGACCTTCTGACACTGGTGGACTGGTGTCTTTCAGCATCATAAAGATAGATGAGTGTGGGTGCATGGAGAGACTGGATGGGATTTTATAAAATATTGAGATAGGATCCTGACTCTCAAACCTTTGACTTCCAAGGGTTGGATGGATGGATGGTTTAGCAGTTAAAAGCACTTGCTGCTCTTCCAGAGGCCAGTTCTCTTCCAGGGTTCAGTTCTCAGCACCCACAGAGCAGCTCACAACTACTTTTAACTCCATTTCCAAGGTATCCGATGTCCTTTTCTGGTGTCTGTACATACTGCATGCATATGGTTCCCATATATATTCATTCAAACACACACATATACATAAAATAAATATTTAACACCTGTGTGTGTGTGCGTGTGTGTGTGTGTGTGTGTGTGTGTGTGTGTGTGTGTGTACCAAATGTGCACAAATAGTAACAGAGATGAGATAACATTGTCAAATTCCCAGAATATGAACTTACTGGCAGTTGTGAGCTACCCCATGTGGATGCTAGTAACTGAACTCCAGACTTTTGTAAGAGGAGTAAGCACCCTTAACTTCTGAGCCATCTCTACAAAGCTTTTAAATGCTCCTGGAAATTTATAATTCCAAGGATTAGAAAAAATTATGGCAAAGTTGATGAATAACAATTACATAATAACACAATAAAATAATAACAGGAAATTTACTAAGTAACAATTGTTTAATAAGATAATTGTAAATATACTAACAGGCACTCCATTCCCAGAAGGCAAAAAAGACCAAAGATAATGGGGTAGCCTTCACCTCATCTAACATGCATCAGAGTTGGTAAAATGTTTATTCTCTGTACTTAAAGAAACAAATCTTTACAAGTTAAAAATTTTAGATTTCTGAGAAGAGTATACACATTTTTTGGTAACCGTAATAAAAAAAAATCTGTTTTCATCCATAGTTCTTAGACTCAGTCCTCCAAAATATATGAGACACTTAGGACTAAGATGAATTGATAAAAATTTTCCAGGACTTTTTATTTTTGTTTTCATTCTTCAGATAAGCTAATTGCTTTCTCAGATTTTTTTTCAATTGGTGAATGACACATTGATATGACACAGCAAGGGAAGACTTCAAAGTATAAGTAGGTGTTAGGCAAAAGAATTTTGCTAGGCTAACAAAAAAATAAGTCAGAGCATTATATACTATTTTTAAAAAACAGTCATGTCTGCTGCTCACAATCACTCATTGTTAAAAATGAAGCATCTCAGGATTTGAAGTGTCAGAAAGACAGCGAAGAGACTCTGTTCAGAATCTTCATTGCATAAAATTAATTGGTTCAGTTGAAGTTGGAAGATTGTCTAGGGACTTCTGATAAATGCTCTTTAAAAATCATGCAGCAATAGGTTTTGAAGTAAGAGGAAGATATGTCTATTAGTACAAGCTGTTCCATTGGAGGCATTTAAATTTGGTCAAGCTCATTCTAGAAACAAATGTTCCCATCAAAAATTGCATGCAATTTCTAAAAAAAAAAAAAATTAATGTGAGGGAGAACAAATGTACAGGGAGGAATGTTGCCATTGGTAGAAATGTAACTTGTGAGGTGAGAACATAAACTGTAGCAAATAGCAAATATACTTTTATTTACAAAGTAGAGTATTGATCAGTTCCTATAGTCCCAAATATGGTTGTAAGAGGAAAATCTCCTTAAGGCCATATGGCCTTCACAAGAATGTTTGACAAAGCAATTCCTTTCATCCTCCACACTAATGCCAATGAGAGGCTGAAAAATTCCACAAATCTGAGAGCAAGTAATAGTTGGAAGACTTGTAACTCTGTCTTCTCATTAATAGTTAAGGTGCCTGTTGCCATGCATGGGAAATTTGAAATGGCCCTTTAGAATTTAACTGTTACTGCTTCTGTCTCAGTGGCTTGATTTCAGGGGAAACATATTATAGAGTCCCTTAGGTGCTCATCCTAGCTTAACACTAGAACTTTGAGCCAAGGTGGCAAACTGTCTTTTTTTTTTTTCTAAATTTTTTTTATTTACATTCCAAGTCATTTTCCCTTTCCCGTTTCCTCCCTCCCCGAAAGTCCCATAAACCCCCTTCCCTCCCTCTTTTCCCCATTCAACCTTCTCTCTCTTCTCTGTCCTGGATTCCCCTACCTCCAGTCTTTCCAGGACCAGGGGTCTCTCCTTCCATCTTCTTGGAAATTTATTGATATGCAAATTGTGTCTAGGGTATTCCGAGATTCTGGGTTAATATTCCCTTATCAGTGACTGCATACCATGTGTGTTCTTTTGTGATTGGGTTACCTCACTAAGGATGATATTTTCAAGTTCTGACCATTTGCCTAGGAATTTCATGAACAGAATGACAAATATCCTCCATCCAAGAGCTACTGTGAAACTTTCATGAGCATGCATGATAATTCAATCTATACAAAAAATCATATAACTTTATCTGGGACAAAGAGCAAGCAGAGGCTGAAAGTGCTGAAGAACACAAATCTAAACAATGTATAACAGTCCCTTCTGGTTCCACTTAGAAAGATTTTCCATCAGTTAGGCAAGTTTCAACACAATGACTGCTTCTTTAGAGATTTTGAGCAAATAATATGGATCTTTTTAAAGAATATATATTCTGTTTTTACGATTTTCTGGAAGTCAGTGAACTGCATGAATCAAATGTGATAGATCATTACCATGCTTGTATGTTGAAGCTGAGTGTCTTCAAACAGTTTATTTGCTGAGATAAAGAGAACTACTTGATCTGCTCATTGGAAGCTCATGCCCTGTGGTAATGAAGTCAGTAATATCAGGCAGGCTTAGTAATTACACAGATAGTCAGGAGTTAAAGCCTTGTTGGACTTTTCCCTAATAAAAAAGCTATTCATTTATCTTGGGAATCTGTCAGCAAATTTTGATGATGCATAATAAGTTTCAGTTCCATCTTCAAGCAACTTCTTTCTTTGACTCATTTTCATGGACATCTGTTACTGAAAATGATAGTTAATGAAGGTGAGGATTCCACAGAAAAATAGAGCCTCTCAGTTTGTCACCATGTCCATATGAGACACATAAATAAAATCCTTTTCTTCTTTTCTCTTTGTTGGAGATGTAGGATGGGGCCACTCTGATGTACTCCTATACAAAGCATTTGTTGCACTGAAATAGTTAAGGGACATAAGAGTGTGAGCTTCAGTGTCCCATGGCAGAAAAATGGCATGGGGACATTGGATGAGCCTGTGATTGAAGAGCATAGCCAAGAACTGATATCATGGAGTTTGAGCATATGCTAGGTATTGATGAGGATTCAGGAAAAAAGAACACCAAAACAAAACATTGAGCTCAATTCTTGGGATTTTATGTTAAAAGAATGCTTGATTTAATAAGCTTTCATTGTATAGTAGCTGTGTTTATTGTACTCTAGTCAAGGAGATCTTCATGGTTTAAAGGAAACACATTCTATTCTCAAAGACCTGACAAGTCTCCACATGTCTGGAATAGTCTGTGGTCTAAGTCCTGCAAGTCCATGTCACAGAAAGCAAGATGACAGATTCATCCTCAGCCTGGGTAGCAACTTCACTGAAATTCTGTTGATGTGATCAAATATCATGGCCAAGGTAACTTTTCAAAAGAAAAACAAAGTTATTTGGGCTTAAGATTCCAGGGGGAGATCCATAATAGTAGACATGGTAGCAGGAAGCTAGAGAAGAAAGCTAAGAGATCACACCTTCAATTGCAAGCACAAAGCAAAAAGAGAAACTGGGATTGGGAGCAGGCTATGGACTCTCAGGATGATATTCCTTCTTCAGCAAATCTGCACCACATCCCTAAATATTGCCGTGAACTGCAGGCCATACATTCAAATGCCTGATCCTAGTCCAACAACCATAATAACCATACTTAGTTTTTTTTAAAAAATGGTATTTAGGTAAAGGGTATAGTACTAAGACAGATCACCATGTAGCACCCCAAAACATAAGATGGAAAAATAAGAGGTGCAGCTTGGGCAAAACTTGTTTGGGCAAAAGGGTATACATTGTGACACACTACATCTTCCAATGCCACTAAGTTGAATGAATGAATGAATGAGTGAATGAATGAATGATAGAAAGACAAGGAAAAATGGAGAAGTGAGTGATGCATGCAAGTCAGAACTGGAGATGCAACAGAAGTGAGGCTGAGAGAAGGTGAATGGTTGATAGAGGAGCAGGTCATTGCCCATAGGGGTGGATGAGATTTCATACACACACACACGCACACACACACACACACACACACACACATGTTGGCGTTTGTTGTTGATTTTAATTTTAATTTTTACTTTTGAGGGAGAGATTACAGGGAAGGTTAGACATAGAAGGACTGGAAAATGAGTGGAATTGGGTTGCCTGATGTAAAATTCCCAAGGAATCAATCGAAAATGGTATGCAGAAAAAAAGAGATGTAACTTAGAAAAATAAAGTCTTCATGCAGGAAATATTTTCTCTATGAGAGTGAAAGAAGCTTGGACTTTATGTGCAGTTCCTATAACATGTTCACCAGGAGTGGATCATTCTCTACTCCCATCCTTTCTCTATGCATCCCTCACACCTCAAGTGGTTAATTCAGCAGGTTCATTTTCTATGGTGCTTCAAATCTCTCATTTGAGCACCACCATTATTTAATTCCAAGACTGTTTCCTTTTTCATGCAGCATCTCCTTTTCTGTTTTTAATTTTGCTTTACTGATGTACACACTCGATTTTCTCAAAAATAGGTAATTTAAAACTGAAACATGTAAATATTTCTGTTTTAGTTTCATTTCTGTGGATGTGATGCATTGCCTGATAAAAAACAAGTTTATGGGAGCACAGGTTACATGAGTAAAGAATATAGGCTTACAATTCTAGATTATAATCCAATGTTGCAGGGATATCAGGACAGGAACTTGAAGCATGTAGTCATATCACATGTACAGTGCAGAGAAAAATAAGTAAAGGCATGCTAATGTCAAACTTAATTTCTCTATTATTACACTGTACAGGGCCTAAAACCTGGGATTGATGTTGCCTACTTTCAGGCTGAATCTTCCACATCAATTAAGACAATCTGGAGGATTCCTTATAGACATGTCCACAGGTCAATCTGATCTAGACAATTTCTCCCTGAGATACTCTCCCCCAGATGATTCTAGGTGGTGTCAACTCTACGATTAAAACTAAGCACCACCATTTTCAGACTTTAAAATGTCTTTTTGTTCTCATCTGAGGCTAATTATTCAGCTAGGTCTCAAAAATGCATTTGAAAGGATGTTTTCCATGGCTATGAAGTTTTAAAAATTATCAGTATACAACGTTGTTATAATAAGGATGTGTAAGGGCAGTTAGTCGTCTTGCCTGTGGCTGAATTGGGATGGGTGGAAGGGCTGGGAAGCACACAGATCAGCTGTTGAAAAGATGATAGTTAGGCTTGATTGGAATTTTAATTTGTCTGACCTTTATGTTTTGTTTTTTAGTCTCATGAACAGAGTCTACCATCACTGGAATTTCAACTACTTTGTTAGCCTTCATGTCAACATCCTCCCTACTGCTTTTATGCTCCAGACATATGCTTATGACTCTTCCCTCTCTCACCACAACATTGTCTCATGGCTTATTTAATTATTTAGGGTTGCCACTTAAAAAACAGCAACTTTTCTTTCTATGCATAAACAGGAGAAATGAAATTTATATTTTTGAGTCAGAACTTTAGGCTACTTCTTAAATGAATAAACAGGAGGGAGATATATCATTGAGTCACTTACTCTCTCTAAAAGTCAGCCTTGAGCCTGCCATCAAGCCTAACTACCTGATTTTGATCCCTGGGATCAACATGGTAGAATGAGAGAAGCAACTCCAGCAAGATGTTTTCTGTACTCTACATGAGTGTTGTAGAATATGTATACACATAAAGACACAAGAACTTATATATAAAATAATGAAAATTCTAAAACATCTATTGTCACCTTATCATGACATAAAAGCATACATAAAATATGTATTTGATTCATTGCCCTATTAATACATTTTGTTAAGTCATTTTGGTTCTGGTCAATATATAATAAATGCAGATTAAATAAAATGGGCTTGTGCTGATACTTTCTACATCTTCTTTTTCATCATCTAGACCAGTAGTTTTAATTTCCCAAAGAAGCTCAGATAAAAGCTATTGACCAAGTCCTCACTAGCATAATTCTGTTTTTGAACCTCAATCAATTCTTCAATAGAGATGAATGCCTGATTCCTTTGATGATTGGCACCACAGAATTGAAAAGACTTCAAAAACCCACTGTCATCAATCATGCATGGCAGCTTTTCATGGAGGCCATGCTGAAGAATTTAGCAGGTTCTTACAATGTATGCTCCTTGAAATTTTCAAGTGCTATTTAAAAGAGCTCACTGGGATGTGATTAACTGGGAACTTAGAGTCTTGTGCATAATTTAGAACCAATTACAGTTCAAGTAAATAATATGATAACTTTTGAAATTAAAAAATATATACCCTGGCAAAACAATTAATCAATGGCAATTACTGAGTTAAAAATACCTAACTTACTATTTTGTGTATTCAATTCTAACTTAGCTCATAAAATGTAATCAAAATTAGGAATGTGCTAGCATTAAAAATTCAAAATATCATAAAACACATGAAGTTTTGGATGCTTTTTATTATGTGAATGTTCCCTCTCCAGAGTTCACAATTTGGTTGTGTTTTAACAATCTAAAATTTGTGATATTTAAAATGATTCTTAGACAAAATGTACTTTTATACATTTTTAAATAAATTTGAAAAAGACTACAGTAAGAATCCTCTTTATTCTCTTAAGTGTTCGTGTATTTCTGAAATTATATTTATTTTTCTATCACACTTAAAAGTGTCCCATATGCTAATTATAAATCCTTGCTGTATCTCATTACTAAATTTTGGAGTTAGTCTATTTTAAGTACCATTACATTTGAAAATTATGAGAAATGCTAACAGGCTTCTGTGTAAATTCAAACTAGGTCTTCCTCCCTGTTTATTTCAAATATGTAGAAAATTTGAAACACCTAACAGTTGTTTTGAAGCTATCTCTTAGACAAGACTTAAGACTGTGAAATGACACCCATAAATCAGAGGCAAGGAAAGTTAAAAATTCAAAGCACTTTCAGGTTTGTACATCAACGAGGGAGAATTTATTCCACCTTAAAATGTCAGTTGCAAGAGGGAAAGAGAGTTGACTCAATAGTTAAGAGTAAGGACAGCTTTTGCAAAAGACCTGAGATTGATTGCAGCACTCACATTGGCGAGGCTCACAACTGCCTTTAATTCTGTATCTTGTGATCTAACACATTATTCTGAATTCCATAGGTACCTGCATTCATTTGCATATAGTTATACACAGACACACAGATATATAGTTAAATGTAAAATATGTCTGTTTTTGAAAACTTAGTTATATGGGTGGTAGGTGAAGCACTTTTTATGAAAGCATAAGAAACAAGTTCAAATGTTCCATATCAACTTAAAATCTAGGAAAGTCCATACTGGGGTATCTGTAATTCCAGTCTGTGGAGTACAAGTGTAGACACTCCAGCATGTGCTACCACATCCAATTCCTCCAAATGTTGGATGGAATATTCTGCAAATGTCTCTATGTCCTGTTTGATCTAGAGTACAGGTAAAATATGAGTCCTCTTTATGACATGTTTAGATAATCTTTCTATTGATGAAAGTCAAGTTTGAAGTTTCTATTATGATTTTGGAACATCTCTATCCCTTTATGTTTATTAGCAATCACATTATAGACTTGGCTACTACAATGGTACTTATATATACACACAAATGTGCACATTAAAATTAAATAAAAGAAAGACAACAAAACATTGGCAAATTAATTTAAAAATAGCATGAATGGAAAATGATATATGTTCACAGATTGAGATAATTGATGCTGTCCAAATATCCATATGACCCAAAGTGATGCACAGATTCAGCAAATCCCCATCAAGATACCCTTCTACTCAGAACAATAAATAAAAGTGGTAAAACATACATGGAATCAAAAAGGATTCCGAGTAATCAAAACAGTCTTGAGTAGAAAGAAGAAAACTCAAGGCATCATTCTCCTTAACTTTGAAATACACTACAAAGCTGAGTCAACCAAAACAGAATGATATTAGCATACAATAAAAGAAGACACAAAGGCCAATGGAACAGAATAAAAAGACTAAAAGTAAATCCATGCAGTTAGAGACAACTGCTTGTGTGTTTGTGTGTGTGTGTGTGTGTGTGTGTGTGTGTGTGTGTGTGTGTGTGTGCATATATATGTACGTGCTTTTGTGTATCTGTATATGTAAATGTTCATGCAGGCCAGAGATCAGCATGGGGATGTTTCTTAGTTACTGTTCTCCTCATGCTTTGAGACAGAAACTCTCATTGAATTGAGAAGTCACTGATTGGCCACATGGGTTAGTCAGAAAACTTTATAGATCTTTCTGCCTCTATTTTCCTAGTGCTGTAGCTATGGTGCTTCATCATTGCAAGTGGCTTTCACACTGGTGCTGGGGATTTGATCTCAGGCCCCTGTGCTTGCATGACAAGCACTTTAATGACTAAGCCATTTTGTCAGCTCAAGACAACTGCCTTTTTGACAAAGATGCAAATATGTATACATAGCAAGGAAAAAACAGAATCTATGTGTGGTACTAGGAAAGCTAGATACTACTGTTATGATATTATAAATAGGCTTGGATGATGGTAAGTGGCACTATTATGAGGTATGGCTTTATTGGAGGAGGTGTAGCCTTGTTAGAGGAAGTGTGTCACTGTGGCTTTGAGGTCTCATAAATATGATTAAGTCTGGCCAATGTGATCAAGAGTCTTCTCATGTTTGCCTTCAGAACAAGATGTAGAACTCTAATTTTCTCCAGTGCCATGCCTGCGTGGACACTGTCATGCTTCCATCCATGATGATAATGGACTGAACTTCAGAGCCTGTAATTCAGTGTCAATAAAATATTGTCCTTTATAAGAGTTGCCTTGGTCATGGTGTCTCTTCATAGTAGTAGAAACCCTAACTAAGACAACTACGGGAACAGGGAAGCTAGCACCATATCTTGCAATGTACAAAAATCAACTCAAAGTAGATGAATATGGACTACCTGAAATTATAAATTCATGAGCCAAACACATACAGGGAACACTGCATAATATCAGTCTGCAAAAGGATTTTTAAGAAAAGACCTCAAAAGTATAGATAGTAAAATAAGAAATGAAGAGATTAAATCACAATTTAAAATTTCTGTGTGACAATAAGTGAAGAAAATAAGTGAAGTAAACATTATAGTTCAACAAAGGGTTGATACCCCAAGGTTATGAAAATCACAAACAACTAATTAACAAAACAAAGAAATAATCCAATTTAAACAGAGCAAAAGGGTCAGGAAGGGATCTTTTTAAAGAAAGTGAGGGGCTTCGGAAACAGGGCAATTGGGACCTCCAGGCGCAGGGAAAATCAAGCATAATATACTTTGGGACTAAGCCAGCTTGTGTGCTCCCTGCTCCCAAAAGCTGGGCAGTTCTGAAATCACATACATGCCAGCTCTGCCATGGGACATCTGCCCTGCAGAAGAACCCATACTGGGAGAGAGCACACCCACACAGGAAGGGAGCGCACCAGCCTCCCCTTGGTGACCTCTGCTCTGGGGATTGACTATGCTGAGCCTTCTGATGTGCAGGGACTCCAAAATATAACATCACTTGGGGAAAAGCACATCAGGGTTCCAAAGTCACCCAGGAGCAGCACAACCCCCCAGCAATTGGTGCCAGGGGAATCCCGGTAATCCAGGGGACAGAAATAGCCTTGCAGGCTCATAGGAGGTCCAACCAACAGCCAGTGACAGCAGGACCAACTAACACCAGAGGTAACCAGATGGCAAAAGGCATATGTAGGAACGTTACTAACAGAAATCAAGGCAATATAGCACCATCCGGACCCAACTCTCCAACAGCAGCAAGTTCTGGATACCCCATCACATCCAAAAGGCAAGATCTGGATTTAAAATCACTTCTCATGATGCTATTAGAGGATTTCAAGAAGGACTCAAATAAATCTCATAAAGAAATACAGGAGAGATCTTTGTTCCGGCAACAGGGCAAATGGGACATCTAGGCGCAGGAACAATCAAGCATAATATCGCTTGGGTCTCAGCCAGCTTGTGTGCTCCCTGCTCCCAAGAGCTGGGCAGTTCTGCAGTCACCTACAAACCAGCTCTGCTGTGGGATATCTGCCCTGCAGAGGGACCAGCACTAGGAAAGAGCACAGGCGCACAGGGCCGGAGCGCACCAGCCTCCCCTTGGCTACCACTGCTCCCGGGATCAATTCCTCTGAGTCTTTGAATGTGCAGGGATTCCCCAATATAACATCACTTGGGGCAAGGCACATCAGGGCTCCAAAGTCACTCAGGAGCAGGGCAGGCCCCAGAAATCAGTGCCAGGGGAATCCCAGTAATCCAGGGGGTCAGAAATAACCTTGCAGGCTCACAGAAGGTCCAACCAACAGCCAGTGACAGCAGGACCAACTAACACCAGAGGTAACCAGATGGCAAAAGGCAAACGTAGGAATGTTACTAACAGAAATCAAAGTAATATGGCACCATCCGAACCCAACTCTCCAACAGCAGCAAATCCTGGATACCCCATCACACCCGAAAGACAAGATCTGGTTTCAAATCACTTCTCATGATGCTATTAGCGGATTTCAAGAAGGACACAAATAAATCTCATAAAGAATTACAAGAGAGCATGAATCAACGGTTAGAAGCACTTACAAAGGAAACACAAAAATCGCTTAGAGAAATGCCTGAGAACATGGGTCAACAGATGGAGGCACATAAGGAGGCAACACAAAATTCGGTTAAAGAAATGAATCAACGGGTAGATGCCCTTTCAAAGGAATCAAAAAAATTGCATAAAGAAATGCAGAAGAATATGGGTCAACAGATGGAGGCCCATAGAGAGGCAACACAAAAATCGCTTAAAGAAATGGATAAATGGGTAGATGCCCTTATAAAGGAAACACGAGAATTGCTTAAAGAAATGCAGGAGACTATGGATCAACAGAAGGAAGCGCATTAGGAGGAAACACAAAAATCGATTAGAGAAATACAGGAGAACTTGGATCAACAGGCAGAAATCCTGAAAGAGGAAATGCAAAAATATCTTAAAGAAATATAGGAAAATACAAACAAACAAGTGAAGGATCTAAGCAAATCCATCCAAGATCTAAAAAGGAAGCAGAAACAACTAAGAAATCACAAAGGGAGACAACTTGGAGATAGAAAACCTTAGGAAGAAATCAAGAGTCATAGATTCAAACATCAACAATAGAATAGAAGAGATGGAAGAAAGAATTTCAGGTGGTGAAGATACCATACAAAGCATCAACTCAACAGTCAAAGAAAATGCAAAAGACAAAAAATGTATAACCCAAAACATCCAGGAAATCCAGGACACAATGAGAAAACCAAACTTAAGGATTATAGGTATAGATGAGAGTGAAGATTTGAAACTTAAAGGGCCAGCAAATATCTTCAACAAAATTATGGAGGAAAACTTCCCTAACCTAAAGAGAGAGATGTTGATGAATGTACAAAAAGCCTACAGAAAAATAAACAGACTGGACCAGAACAGAAATACCTCCCATCACATAATAATCAAAACACCAAATGTACTGAACAAAGAAAGAATAAAAAGCAGTAAGAGAAAAAGACCAAGTAACCAGAGACTATGAAAGCCAGAAGATCCTGGGCAGATCTCATGCAGACACTAAGAGAGCACAAATGCCAGCCTAGACTACTCTACCCAGCAAAACTCTCAATCACCATAGATGGAGAGACCAAGATAATCCATGATAAAACCAAATTTTCACAATATCTTTCCACAAACCCCACCCTGCAAAGGATAATAGATGGAAATGTCCAATACAAGGAGGAAAACAACACCCTGGAAAAAACGAGATAGTAACATTCTTGCATCAAACCCAAAAGTAGATAACCACTCGAACATAAAGATACCGTCAAGAATAGCAGGTGGCAATAATCACTACTCCTTAATCTCTCTTAATATCAATGGTCTCAATTCCCAATAAAAAGACATAGACTAACAGACTGGATACGTAAACAGGACCCAGCATTTTGCTGTATGCAGGAAATGCACCTCAATGTCAAAGACAAACACTACCTCAGAGTAAAAGGCTGGAAAACAGTTTTACAAGCAAATGGCCACAAGAAACGAGCCAGAGTAGCCATCCTAATATCAGATAAAATTGATTTTCAACCTAAAGTCATCAAAAAAGACACAGAAGGACACTACATATTGATCAAGGGAAAAATCCACCATCAAGAACTCTCAATTCTGAATACCTATGCTCCAAATGCAAGGGCACCCTCATTCGTAAAAGAAACTTGACTAATGCTCAAAGCACACATCGCACCTCACACAATAATAGTGGGTGACTTCAACACCCCGCTCTCTGAAATGGATCGTTCAGGAAAGCAGAAACTAAACAGGGACATAGTGAATCAAATTGAAGCCTTGGACCAAATGGAACTAACAGATATATATAGAAAATTTCATCCTAGAGCTAAAGAATACACCTTCTTCTCAGCACCTCATGGTACCTTCTCCAAAACTGACCATATAATTGGTCACAAATCAGACCTCAACAGATATAATAAGATAGAACTAATCCCATGCCTCCTATCAGATAACTATGGAATAAGGATGGTCTTCAATGGCAACAAAAACAAAAGAAAACCCACGTACACATGGAGGCTAAACAATGTTCTACTCAATGATAACTTGGTCAAGGTGAAAATAAAGAAAGAAATCAAAGACTTTTTGAAAGTTAATGAAAACGAAGGTGCAACATACCCTAATTTATGGGACACAATGAAAGCAGTGCTAAGAGGAAAATTCATAGCCCTGAGTGCCGCCAAAAAGAAACGGGAGACAGCATACACTAGCAGCTTAATGGCACACCTGAAAGCCCTGGAACAAAAAGAAGCAAATACACCAAAGAGGAATAGAAGGCAAGCAATCATCAAATTCAGGGCTGAAATCAATCAAGTAGAAACAAATAAAACCATACAAAGAATCAACAAAACGAGGAGTTTGTTCTTTGAGAAAATCAACAAGATAGATAAGCCCTTAGCCAGACTGACCAGAGAGCACAGAGATAGTATCCAAATTAATAAAATCAGAAACGAAAAGGGAGAGATAACAACAGAAACTGAGGAAATTCAAAATATCATCAGATCCTACTACAAAAACCTATATTCAACACAACTAGAAAATCTCGAGGAAATGGACAATTTCCTTGACAGATACCAAATACCAAAATTAAATCAGGATCAAATAGACCATCTAAACCATCCTATAACCCCTGAAGAAATAGAAGTTGTCATTGGAAGTCTTCCAACCAAAAAAAGCACAGGTCCAGATGGTTTTAGTGCAGAATTCTATCAAGCCTTCAAAGAATAACACCAATACTCTTCAAACTGTTCCACAAAATAGAAACAGAAGGAACACTACCCAACTCGTTCTATGAAGCCACAATTACACTAATACCAAAAGCACACAAAGATCCGACAAAGAAAGAGAATCTCAGGCCAATCTCTCTTATGAATATCGATGCAAAAATAATCAATAAAATTCTTGCCAACCGAATCCAAGAACACAACAAAATGATCATTCACTACGATCAAGTAGGCTTCATCCCAGGGATGCAGGGATGGTTCAATATAAGGAAATCCATCAATGTAATCCACTATGTAAACAATCTCAAAGAAAAAAACCACATGGTCATCTCATTAGATGCTGAGAAAGTATTTAACAAAATTCAGCATCCTTTCATGCTAAAGGTCTTGGAAAGATCAGGAATTCAAGGCCCATATCTAAACATAGTAAAAGCAATTTACAGCAAACCGGTAGCCAGCATCAATCTAAATGGAGAGAAACTTGAAGCAATCCCACTAAAATCAGGGACTAGACAAGGCTGCCCTCTCTCTCCATATCTTTTCAATATAGTACTTGAAGTTCTAGCTAGAGCAATTAGAGAACAAAAAGAGGTCAAAGGGATACAAATTGGAAAGGAAGAAGTCAAACTATCACTATTTGCAGACGATATGATAGTATACTTAAGAGACCCAAAGAACTCCACCAGAGAACTCCTACAGCTGATAAACGACTTCAGCAAAGTGGCCGGATAAAAAATCAACTCAAGCAAGTCAGTAGCCTTCCTATACTCAAAGGATAAGCAGGCTGAGAAAGAAGTAAGAGAAATGATACACTTAATGATAGCCACAAACCATATAAAGTATCTTGGCGTGACTCTAACCAAACAAGTGAAAGGTCTGTATGACAAGAACTTCAAGTCTCTGAAGAAAGAAATTGAAGAAGACCTCAGAAGATGGAAAAATCTGCCATGCTCATGGATTGGCAGAATTGGCAGAATGACCATCTTGCCAAAAGCAATACACAGATTCAATGCAATCCCGATCAAAATCCCAACTCAATTCTTCATAAAGTTAGAAAGAGCAATTCAAAAATTCATCTGGAATAACAGAAAACCCAGGATAGCTAAAACTATTCTCAAGAGTAAAAGAACTTCTGGGGTATCAGTATCCTGGACCCCAAGCTGTACTACAGAGCAATAGTGTTAAAAACCGCATGTTATTGGTACAGTGACAGGCATGTAGATCGATGGAACAGAATTGAAGACCCAGAAATGAATCCACACTCCTATAGTCACTTGATCTTTGACAAAGGAGCTAAAACCATCCAGTGGAAAAAAGATAGCCTTTTCAACAAATAGTGCTGGCTCAACTGGAGGTCAACATGCAAAAGAATGCAAATTGACCCATTCTTATCTCCTTGCACTAAACTCAATTCCAAGTGGATCAAGCACCTCCACATAAAACCAGACACACTGAAACTAATAGAAAGGAAACTAGGGAAGAACCTTGAACATATGGGCACAGGGGAGAATTTCCTCAACAGAGCACCAATCGCTTATGCTGTAAGATCAAGAATTGACAAATGGGACCTCATTAAATTACAAAGTTTTTGCAAGGCAAAGGACACTGTCAAAAGGACAATGTGGCAACCAACAAACTGAGAAATGATATTTACCATCCCTACATCCAACAGAGGGCTAAAATCCTAGATATACAAAGAATTCAAGAAGTTAGACTCCAGTGAGCCAAGTAACCCTATTAAAAATGGGGTACAGAGCTAAACAAAGATTTCTCACCTGAAGAATAACTAATGGCTGAGAAGCACCTAAAGTGATGTTCAACATCCTTAGTTATTAGAGAAATGCAAATCAAAACAACCCTGAGATTCCATCTCACACCAGTCAGAATGGCTAAGATCAAAAACACAGAAGACAGCAGCTGTTGGTGAGGATGTGGAGAATGAGGAACACTCCTCCACTGCTGGAGGGATTGCAAGCTGATACAACCACTCTGCAAGGCAGTCTAACGTTTCCTCAGAAAAGTGGGCATGACTCCCGGAGGATCCTGCTATACCACTCCTGGGCGTATACCCAGAAGCTTCCCCTGCATGCAATAAGGACACATGCTTCACTATGTTCATAGCAGCCTTATTTATAATAGCCAGAAGATGGAAAACACTCAGATGTCCTTCAACGGAGGAATGGATTCAGAAGATGTGGTGTGTTTACACAATGGAATACTACTCTGCAATTAAAAACAATGAATTCATGAAATTCCTAGGCAAATGGTCAGAACTGGAAAATATCCTCCTTAGTGAGGTAACCCAATCACAAAAGAACACACATGGTATGTAGTCACTGATAAGGGGTTATTAACCCAGAATCTCGGAATACCCAAGACACCGTTCCCATATCAATAGATTTTCAAGAAGAGAGAAGAAGAGACCCATGGTCCTGGGAAGTCTTGATGTAGGGGAATAGCAGGACAGAGAAGCGAGGGGGGATTGAATGGGGAACAGAGGGAGGGAAGGGGACTTATGGGACTTTCGGGGAGGGAGGAAACGGGAGGGGAAATGATTTGGAATGTTAATAAAAAAATTTGGAAAATAATAATAAAAAAATAAATAAATAATAGGATAATAAAAAGAAGAAAATTGGGCATGACACTCCCAGAGGATCCTGCTATACCACTCCTGGGCATATACCCAGAGTCTTCCCCTGCATGCAATAAGGACACATGCTCCACTATGTTCACAGCAGCCTTATTTATAATAGCCAGAAGCTGGAAAGAACCCAGATGTCCCTCAACGGAGGAATGGATTCAGAAGATGTGGTATATTTACACAATGGAATACTACTCTGCAATTAAAAACAATGAATTCACGAAATTCCTAGGCAAATGGTCAGAACTTGAAAATATCATCCTTAGTGAGGTAACCCAATCACAAAAGAACACACATGGTATGCAGTCACTGATAAGGGGATATTAACCCAGAATCTTGGAATACCCAAGACGCAATTCGCATATCAATAGATTTCCAAGAAGATGGAAGGAGAGACCCCTGGTCCTAGAAAGACTGGAGGTAGGGGAATACCAGGACAGAGAAGCGAGAGGGGGTTGAATGGGGAACAGAGGGAGGGAAGGGGCCTTATGGGACTTTCAGGGAGGGAGGAAATGGGAAAGGGGAAATGATTTGGAATGTAAATAAAAAAATTTAGAAAATTATAATAATAAAAAATAAAGAAAGTGAGCAATGGATTAATTTATTATAAAACTGAAATCCTGTGGCTTGTGAGAACATAGCTAAGCCTTAGGGACACACCATTCAATGATACAAGGCAGGTGCACAGGAATGCATGTCATGCCATTTGCCATTTTATTCATACCTCGGGTCAGTAGCAGTTGGAATCAGTAAAGCCTGAGAATAGTTACTAGATGGAAAGAGAAAGAAGGAAGAGAACTAGGGAAGAGATCAGGCAGAAGGTATGGTTTTAAAATTAATAGTAGAAACATGTTTTCTGATGGCTTAAAACAACAAAAATTTTCATGACTGCATTGTACTTTACAAATAAGAAAAATTGTTCTCACAACAGAAAGATAATAAGTACTTATAATATGCTTATTGCCCTGTTTTGATCATTACATAATGATTATGTGTATTAAAACAACATATTATACTCCATGAGTATGTGCAGTTACTCTGTATCAGTAGTCTTTCATGAACTCAAGGCAAAAAAAAAAAACTAAACAAACAAACAAAAAACAAACATACCAGTGGAGGTGAAAATGGAAGGGGTCGTTTGAGAGTCCTGGAACACAGCCATGGAATTCATACCGGATTCAAGGGAAAAGATGTGTCAAAGGCAGTATCTAGGAATCCTATTTGCTGGTGGAACTCACAGTAGTATCTACTTCTTGCCCCAAACACAGAGAAAGAGGAAATCATCTTATTGTCTCAAATTTGTTTCAAATCTTAGCACATTTTTCCAATGTGTCAAATCAAAGCCAATTTGCTTTCTCATTTCTCACACCAAAGTATATATTTTCAAGCTTCTTCCTTATAGTATTATTGCTTGATGTCCTTAGAAGAAGGATGAAATATGCAGAAAGACAACTCTCAGATAGAAACATGGATCTTCTACATTAATTCTTGGAACCTTGAATTCCTTCTTCCTGTTGCCCTGAGCATATATAACTTCATTCACGCATCCAATATTTCTTGAAGACTTTATAATTACCAAATGTTTGACACCTGAAATTAAAGTTGGTGTTTAAGATGCAGTTTGTCCTCCCTTCCACAAATCCCAGGACTTTTTGTTTGATTTGCTTTGTTTTGACTTCCTTTGCTGTGTCACAGACATTTCATTCTGCCCATCCAGTAAGAACAGCTTCATGTGCCTTGAACTCCTACTGTTTGTTGGATTAATTTCCCCCTCCTCAAAAATAACATGAAGGATTAATGTCTGTCCTTCCTATGCTAAAGAAGAGGCCATTTTTGCTGGTAGCTTTAAATTGATTGGCTTCATAGTCAATAGTGTAAATGTGAAAACCTCAAAGAGAAAACATGAACTGCCTCTGGATTTGAATATACTAGAGATCACTACAGTGAGCATATATCATGTATCTATAATCATATATACGATTGTAAACATTGTAATTACAGAAAGTAATGGTTTTTGCTTTGCTAAATGCTGATTCTTTCAGAATACATTCATTTTAGTGTTTCAGACATCTGTACTCTGTTGGTTAAGTGGCAGAAAGCCATGCTTCATCTCCACTCCAGATTTGCCCTCCATTTTCTAACAGTGACAATGGCAGCTATCCTCTATGGTTTTATAGTGGCTCTTGAGCAGCATCTCCTTGTTGAAATATAAAAATTAAATGTATTTTCTGAAAACTATATGAAACGGGAAAGGCAAAATGCTTGTAGAACTGAAACACTCATCTCTCAGAGCTACATCCTCAGCTTGGCACAAGAATGACTGCTGATCTCTGAAATGAATGATCTATTATGCTCACATTTCATCATTAGCCTTAGATCACCAGAGTTCTCATGGCTGATTGAAGTGGAGGAAAATCAGAGAGAGTGCTGTGTGAAGGACACAGTTTTCTGAAATTCTCTGTGATATTTGATGACAGATACATTAAGATTCCTTTGCAGCTAAGACTATGGGACTTAAAATTATCAGATGTTTAAAGGCCTTAATCCTGAACCTGAATTCAGGGTCTGGGAAGACACAGTGTAAATTATAAATAAAAACTGTAATGTCTGTCAAAATATCTTTCAATCTGGGTGGTGGTGATGCACAGCTTTAATTCCAGTGCTTGGGAGACAGAGGTAAATGGGTCTCTGAATTCTAGCCTACCCTGGTCTACAGAGACAGATTCAGGACAGCCAGGGCTATACAGAGAAAGCTTGCCTCAAAACAAAAACAATGACAAACAAAATGAAACAACACAAAAACCAAAAACAAAACTCTTTCAAATTTAGTGACCTCAGCAATTTTCCCATTCACGGTGTCCTTCCTTAACCCCTTTGTAAAATGAAAATAATAAACACTGGTTTTGATGAACTGGGGAGTTGGCTTAGTAAATAAGATCTCCATGCATATGAATGGGGACCTAAGTTTGACGCTGTAGAAAGATGTGGCATGGCATATTGGTCCACATGGGAAGCAGAGGCAGGTAGATATCTGAGAGTTCAAGGCCAATCTAGTCTATATAGGAAGTTTAAGGAATGTCAGGGCTACATAGTAAGGCCCTTCCTAAAAAGAAACAAAGAGCATCAACACTCCTCAAGTTATTCTGTAAATAGAAAATTTAAGATCATTTTCAAATTCTTTTATAAAACTAGTATTATTCTGATACCAAAACCAGACAAAGGCCCAACCACAACAAAATTATAGGCATAAAATCTCAATAATTGCAAGCCAAGTTCAAAAAACATAAAATGATTATCTATCATTATCAAGTTAGATTTATTTCAGGGAAGGTTCAACATAATAAAATTAACAAACCTAATGCACTACACAGACTCAAGGGAACACACCATATGATTAATCCATTAGATGCAGAAAATGTAGATGATGAAATCTAACATCCCTTCATGAAAAAATTCCTGGAGAAATTAGGTATCTTAGAATTACTATTGCTGTAATAAAACGTCATGATTGAAAGTAACTTGGGGAGTAAATAATTTATTTCACCCATAGTTCCATATCACAGGTCTCAATTCATCATCAAAAGCAGGTATGGCAGGACCTAATGAGGAACAGGAATATGGAGGCAAGAGCTAATACAAAGTCCATAGAAGAGTGCTGCTTACTGGCTTGTTCCCCATGTCTCATTCAGTCAGCTTTGTTACAGAATCAAGGACTACTACCTCAGGGGCAGCACCACACACAATTGCCTGTGACCTCCCCTCTCAATCACTAAGTGAGAAAATGTTTACAGTCTTGCCTATAGCCCAATCTTATGAAGATAATTTCTAGATTATCTTGAGGTTCCATCCTTTCAAATGACTAGCATATGCCAAGTTGACATAAAATTAGCCAGCACACTAGGAGTGCAGGAGACATCTCTCAATAAAATAAAAGTGATATTCTCAGTTGTTAAGAAAAATGAAGTTATAGGAAAATGGAGGGGTAGAAAACAGTTATTTTGAAGGAGATAACCCAGACCCAGCAAAATGTAGCATGCTTTCTCTCACCTTTAGAAGCTAACCTTGAATCTTCAGATATGTGATCCATTTGGAATACTCAAAGAAATCAGAAAATTAGTAAAGGGTCATGTACAAGGGACTTTGAAAGGAGGGAAGATAAGATACCATGACAAAAATTATTAACAGGGAATAATAGAATAGGAAGAGTTGAATTAGAATGGGGATGGGAGGGCATAGTAAAGGAGAGATTAAGGAGAGAGATAATTAACACTAAAGACCTTTTGAAATATCATTGTGGGAATTTGAATAGGCATGACCCCCTTAGATTCATGTGTTTGAATGCTTGGCCGTAAAGATTGGCACTACTAGGAAGTATGGCCTTATTGGAAGAGGTATGGCCTTGTTAGAAGAAGTGTGTCACTATGGAGGCAGAGCTCTGAGGTATCAAATACTTAAGCAATGCACTGTGTCACACACACACACACACACACACACACACGCACACGCACACGCACGCACGCACACACACACACACACACACACACACACAAAACAGTTCCTTCCATTGCATGAAGATCAAGATGTAGAACTCACAGATCCTTCTCCAGCATTGTCTGCCTGAACACTACCATAATTCCTTCCATGATGACAGTTGACTAAACTTTGAAACTGTAAGCCAGCCTCAATTAAATGTTTTACTTTATAAGAGGGGTCTTGATCTTGATGTCTCTTCACAGCAATAAAAACCTAACTAAGATAGTCATATAGAAACTACTGTAGAAGCTTTACAGAGTAGAGCAGAGAGTTTCAATGGAGTCACCCTACTAGATACTATAGGATAATAAATAAATAGTCTGGGTTCTAGGTGTGAGTTACTTCTTTTAGAGCTGTTGGCCAGTGAGGTCTCTTAAGCCCCCCAGACTTTACAGACTATTGTCAATACTATCGGTTACCCTCCAGAACTTGATGTTGACGTTAAGATCCTATTGCTAAGGTCACTACATACTTGAGAAATGTTACATGAACAAATCAAGCTGATATTAACCTGGAAACTTCATCCTTACTGGCTAGCTTTCTTAGTGCTGAAAGGTGCTGCTCATACTACCAGAGGACAAAAGCAGTCACTGGTCTTACTTTTCTGTGAACAGTGGGAGCTACAATAATAATTGGCCTGGAAAGACATTCCTACTGGTCTAATAATGGCATGAACAAAACGGGAGTATTCAACTTCTTTCCAATTTAAGTCCCATTCTACAAGATGGAACTTAGCACCATTATCTGGCAAAATAACTCTGGCTAGGCAGGTCATAGGCCATAGGGGAGAGCCTATACTATTATCCTGCTAAATGGACTTAGTATTAAACAAATTTCTAATGACTTCCCATTATACACATAGGTATATCTTTCATACTCCTCTCTCAAGCCTTATGAGATAAGCTTCCCTTTACAGTAGCTGTTAATTAACATGGAGACCCAAACCAATTAAGGCACAGAGAATGAGATACTGCTCAGCTCTAACTGGGACATCTATAGCATGCCGACTCCTCCCAAGTCTCAGCGGTTATTGCAGAAGAAAGACAGAAAGAGTGTATCTTTTTTAGTCTTAGTTTTGTTGTCCTAGCTACTGGAGCACCAAATGTAAGGAAAAAGCCCTGTGGATAATTCTAAGGGAGAAAGCCTTTGTTCCACAGTATGTCAAATAGTTTTATATCAACTGGATGGACACAGGCTAAATTCATGTGAGAAGAAGGAACCTCAACTAAGAAAACATCATCATCAGATAGAGATAGAGTTGTAGTCAAGCCAGTAGACCATTTTCTTAGTGATTGATGGCAGAGGTCTCAGCTCATTATTGGTGGTGCCATCCCAGGCTGGAAATTTTGGGTTCTATAAGAAAGTAGAGCAAGCCATTAAGCAGCACTCCTCCATTGCACCTAAATCTGCTTCCGTCTTCAGAGCCTTGTCCTGCTAGAGTTCCTGCCCTGACTTCCTTTGAGGATTAATTAAGATATAGAAGCATAAGCCAAATAAACTTTTTCCTCCCTAACTTACTTTTTGTCATGGTATTGCATAGAAGCAATAGAAACCTTAACTAAGACATGGAGTGACTCATATGACCTGCAAAACTTAAATCCTGTTACCTGCAATTTGAAGCCTACCCATTGTTTCTTGTGGTTTTCTAGATAAAGTCCAAACAAACAGCCCCCATGTTCCAGCTTCCACCTACTGCTCTTGCCATGGACCTATGGATATCCCTCACTGTTCTGTCGTCCTCAGGGTGCTGTTATCCTTCTCTCTGAACATGAAAAATACATTGTCTTTGCTTGAAACAATCTTACCTGACCTATAGAGGAATAAATCTTAGTCTCCATAAGATTCCAACTTAATGTCATTTACATTCCAAGGATGTTTCTCTCTTGACTTCTTCGTCAGAAATTTTAATGCTTTTTTCTAACACCTTTATTTCCATATTAGAAATCTAGTCATAAGCTATAATGACATACTTTTGCATGTGGTATTTCTGAATTTCCATCCCCTTCGCTGGGTTCTTCGTAAAGATCCTGGTGAATCTGGCTTTTTCACTACTTTATTCTCATGAACTCTAATTTAGAATCCATATAGTAAATACACATTATTCACACATTCAGAGCAGTGGAAAATGCTCTAAGACTGTAATTTCAAGACTACACATGTGCACCCACACTCATGCCAACACTCATAAACTCATGCACATAGCATACATGTGCAAGCTAAAGGAGCTCATTTCAATTTATTAGCTATCTGACATGAGGCTATAGCTTCCCTGAGCCTCAGTTTGCTTCCTGTTAAAATAAGGCTATACTCCTCACCATTATGACAAACTCTAAGCCAAGTCCACAACAACAGTGGCACACATAATTGTAAATGCTTGGTAACTCCATTTCCCCTTCTTGTTGCCAACTTTATGGTCCTTGGTGTATTTACACAGTCCCAGTATAGAATAAGGATGTTACACTTCATCAACTTGAAACCCAGTTGCTATTCACTATGACTTTCATGAATACACATAGCCATTGATGTTCCTTCTACCCACCTCTCCCTATCTTCACTTTCCTACTACCACCTCCTCCTCTTCCTCCTTTCTTTCTCCTTTGTTCTACCTTGTTCCTTTCAGGCACATCTACCTAAAGTCCTTTCATTATAAAAAGGTTTTTTAATGTATTGAAATGATTGGCTTGGGCTGGGCTGTATTTGATTGCTTACCTGGAATTCTGGAGGCCCTGGGCTTCACCCTAGCACTACATAAACCAGTTATAGTGGTGAACACCTGGAATTGTAGCACACAGGAAGCAAGAGGTAGGAGAATCAGAAGTTCAAGGTTATCTTCTCCTTGGGTTCCATGAGACCATATCTCAAAACACAAAACCAAATAAATGAAAATGGCTATCTGTCTGATCCTTTCCAGAAACTGTTGTATTTAACCATAGTCACTCCTGGCATTAATGTTCCTCATCTCATTACCGTGCTTTGCTTTTGGCCAGCTTGTTACCTACCTTCTAAATAGTCTGCAAGTAGTTTATTAGATTGGTCGTTTATCTGCTCTACTGCTGTGCAGACATGCTGAGAGCAGACATAACAACATGTTGATTATTTCCTCTGTCTGGACATCCAGCACAGAGCCTGGCCAAAGCAAATACTTCCCAAGTACCTTTGTATTACTAAATACCACTATCATATCTATGGAATTAGTATGGGAGAGATGTTTTCCTAAGGTTCCTCTTCTCTGCTCTTAATCACTTCCTATAGATGAAATCTTACTATACAGTATCATAACACCTCCAAAATAATGTTTCCTTTCAGTAAGCTGATTAAGGGAAAATACCTTTACCAGCATTTACACTCCCCATAACAAGCTATTGTCATCTGATGATGTTCATCTGGAATGCTGAATTTTACCAAACTATATTCAGTCTGTTTTTGCTTTACTAATTTGGCTAGCCTATTCTTACCAACTTCTCTTTCACTATTTATTAGAGAGAGAGAGGTTAAATCACTTTAAACATATCTATCTCCTTAACCATGCAACATTTCCTTCTGTTCTGGTTCTAAGAGTGGTGCCCACATACTCCTGTGTTTGATTGCTTGGCCCATAGGAAATATGTAGTCTTGTTATAAGAAGTATGTCACTATGGAGACAGACTTTGAGGTCTCATATTCTCAAGACACTCTCAGTATGGCACAATCTTCTTTTGCTGCCTATAGAACTCTCAGTTTTTTCTCCAGGACCATGTCTGCCTGCATCCTGTGATGTTTTCCACCTTCCCCTCCTGTATAACATTACCAAGCATGACTTTCATTGAGACATGGTAATGGTGTGGTCAGATACAACTGGCTGAGGATTTAGGGACTTGGAATTGACTCAAATACTGTAAATAAACTTATGTGCTGGGAAAAAAACTTAGATCTGTACCTTGATGCTTGTCTCCAGAGTCTGGTTATCAGGATTTGTCACATGGCTCCTGTCACCCCCTATCCTCAGTCCCATTTCCACATCTAGTTCCTGAACAGGGACTCCTGAATGAGTGGATGTCTCCAAGCAAAATGGGCAATACTAGCCCTCAGAGAAAGCATAGTTTATTGATTTGAAAGGAATCTTGAAGAGTAGTCAGCCAACATGTTCTGAAAAGAAACTCAATATCTTTTATGAGAAAGTCTGGACTTATGTGAAGGTTGGGATGAGCATACCCAGAAACAGTGTCGCTGGTATGGAGGAAGGAATTGAAGGAAGATATGCCTCATACTTCATCCCAATAGTCCACATCCATTTTGAGCTGCCTTCATGGTTCTGTGATAGATCAGAAGCTTCTTCCTGTTTTGTTACTAAGTTATGGAGATGACTCCCCAACAGAAGACCAGAAAGCACAAGAGGGTGCAGCTGTCTTCTTATAGAAAAAGACAGCTGAGACAACAGATATTGTCATCCCTGTAGATAAAGGCACAGCTCTATTTTACCCTAATCTGATAGACCTTGAAAATGAAAGTCAACGGGTATCACCACTGCAGTAAATCCCTCACCCTCATCCCATGCAGCTAATATGAGTATATCTAAGACTAATACACATAAAACAACAGCATGGCCAGTTCTGTTACCATCCTCCAGTCCCTGGGGGAGAGAAGGACAAGAAATGAGCATTCAGAATACCTCTTCAATGTTTCCTCTTTATAAGGCAAAGCAGAATCCCTCAACATCAGCAGCAGAAATGTGGCCTGTACCAGTGTTAAAAGTAATCTTACATTTTTCTGTGGGACATGATCCACCACAGAGAACCTGGGAACCTTATTCTGTGAGGTCCTACAAAAATATAAGAAGGCCACTGCTGAAAATGTGCTATATTCTCCCTGTTTAGAACAGATGATTGAATCCGTGGTAACTACTCTGAATACCCCACAGGACTGGTAGACTATTATGAGATCTATATTATGGGAGTGGGGAAGGTTCACATAATAAAAGGTGGGATTTAATATGAGGCTGAGATTCTCAGACAGGGAAACTTAGCTAAACAAGTGACCATCCCACCTGAAGCTTTGCAGGGAGAGGGTAATTGTAGCTCTTCTACTGCTCAAATGCAGGAATCATCAAATTATTTTGATCAGGTCTGCCTTTGTGTCATGGATGCAGTCAGAAAAGTTACTGAAGGTGCTATGGTACAGCTAAGTGGGCTGAAAAAAAGCCCAATACATATTTTGCAGATTTGCAAATTTGGTCACTGTGTAAATCATCATGTGACCATGGAAACTCTAATTAAGTAGTTTACCTGGGAGGGGACTAGTACCTAGGTCCATAAGGCTGTTGCTTGTGTCCACAGTGGAGAAATAAAGGATTGGATCAACACAACCCAAGATATCATTACTGGTTATGGAAATGCAGGAAGCCTAGCAGCCACCTTGGTCATGTACCTAAAGGTAAAAGAGGAAGATAAAAAAAGAAAAAATGTTCATTGGAACTGTGGATGCCAGGGACATTTTGCCAGGCAATGCCCAAATAAAGTGCATGAAAAGAAAGAGAAAAGACCCCTTTAGGTTTGCCCTAAATAAAAAAAAAAAATAAAGGGTTTCCTTTGGGCCAAGAATCGCCAATCAAAATCCACCAGGATGGGCCACCTCTAAAACTTCCAGAAACCCCCAGCCCCACGAGTAAGGAGGAAACAAATTCCTAAAATATTAAGGACCATTCCATTTGGTCATAATTAAATCAGACTAAGACTCAAGCTAGAGGATACCATTTTTGGAGGCAGAATTGACACAGGAGCATAATGTACGTGCTTCTGAAAAGGGGAAGTGCTATCATCCTGGAAACTCAGACCTGAGTCTCAAGTCAAAGGATTGGTTGGTTGGGTTAAGGCACAAAGTCGGGCTAGGCACCAGCTGTAGCTAGACTAAGCACATGTTGGGGAACCCTTCTCCACATAGACCTGCCCCCTCCCCTCTTTTCCCAGCAGGGCCCTGTTGTCCCCCTAAACCCTGACTGTTCCTGCAAATCTACCTTACACAGGCCAAAGGCTGAAGTGGGCTTAGGAAGAACCAGAGGAACTTCAGGCCTCAACACCTACAGTGACACACTTCGACAAGTGTACACCTACTCCAACAAGGCCACACCTCCGATTAGTGGCACTCCCAAGTGTATTTATAGTACCACACAATACTTCAATGGTTCAGTTTCATCGGTTGAGTTGTTGACCATTGTAAGGGATTGGCCATCAGTATCTCCAGTGATAGCCAGTATGACACCAGTACGATCAGATCTCTACTGTTAACTTCTGTCAGATCCTCAGGTGGACCCTTGCATCTGGCTGTGACCCAATTACAGATAACCATTAAGCAAAGGGTTTCTCTTTGCCTTTATATATCCAACACGTATGTTCTTCTCTTAACCTCCCAGATATAATCTCTCAAGACAACCAAGAAGTGGAGCAGGTTTTTACCTGTTTGTCATCCCCCTTAGAACAAACTCAATCCCTTCATGCACACTTACATAATTCTGTTCACTTGTTACATAGACTTTTTACTAATCTTACCCAGACTTATGTGTGCCTGCTCAGCCTGTGGCCCACTCCTCCCTTTGGGACCACTGCAGTCTGGGGGTATCAATTCCTGAGGACTTTGCCCTAATTTATTATTGCAAATGAATGTCATATCGCAAAGTCTGGGTGCTGAAAATATGTTCATGTCTGCATAGACAACTTTTCTTATGTTTTTTTCTGTAGCACAACACAAGGAAAACACCAAGATGGTGATTGCCACTATGAGAATGGTTATGCTGGTCATGGGTATTCTTATGCCCTAAAGACCAATAATGGACCAACATATGTTAATGCATACATACTTTAACTCCTTTACAAGACTAGGGTATCTCCCACTCTACTGGAATCCCACATAATCCTCAAGGCCAAACTATGATTGAGTGGGCTCACTCTCCTCTGAAAAAGCAATTTATAATATGGGTGGGAAAACTCCACCCTAGGAAAAATTAATAGAAGGATTAGTTACTATAAATTTTAAAATATTTGAAAAACATAGTCTTTCCCCAACTTATAAACACTGGGAGACTGTACCGTCAAGACTAACTCATTTACCCTTGAATTATTGGAGAGATTCTATAGATAATACCTGGGAGGTGCCAGCCCCTCTCTTAAGAATGAGACAAAGAATTGCTTGTATTTTTCCAGAAGGAGCAGATAAACCCATTTGAGTTCCTGCCATATCCATCAAGTCCTGCATTGCTGGTTGTACAGGTAGAGCCACTGGAGCTGCTGAGGACAGCCTTGCAGCACCTATCACTGGGTGAATCAGATAGAGAAAAGGCGAGACAACTGCCAGGCACAGAGCAGCACACTCCTGATAGCCAGCCAACAGGAGGAGGCCCTCGGTAAAGACAATGGCAGAGAGGATATCTCCAGCCAAATATCCCAGTGACCTGGAGAAGCCTCAAATCTCTCATAAACCAGGCACAGGGAATGTCTCTAGAAGGACCAAAGACCTTACACTGTTTTTCTCAGGATGTGTGCTATCATAATGGCTAATTCTCAAGCACATGTCCAGATACTCTTGTGGGCTGCCACTAGGAATATACCCATTTTCCTCCCTGCTAGTTCAGATTCCTGGTTACCGATCATATACAGTGGCAATACAGCAATGAGAGGGAGCCAATTCCCTGTTAACTCTACCCTAGCACTTCCATTCAACAGCTCATTCAATAAGGCTCCAGGAATGATAGGCTATTAGCTAGCAGAAATATATGTCCAGAAGATTTTATCCTACTGACTCAGATAGATACGAGGAGCTTTTCCCTCCCAATTGTATCAAGGTTCATTGAGCAGGTGGTGGCCAATATATTTTGCTCCCACTGCCCTCCAATAGGGAGCTCCAAAAGAAACTTATCAACAGGTCTATGTCTGGGATAAATGGGGCATCCCCATCCCTCAAAATGTCAAGGCTCAACAGTTTCACACAAAGTCACTCTTCTAGGAAGTTCTTAGCCTTGAAATAAAGACAGAAGAGTGACCTATGGGGGATGTAGAGTCAACCTTGTGAAGGACAAAGTGGGATGGAGATGTTAGGGTTTAAAAAATCCTGAAGGAAGACCCCGGACTCAAATAGTATGCAAGAACTAAGAGCATTTGTTCTGTAGAAACAACCAGCATGCTAGGGTCACCCATGCTTCAGGATGGTGACACAGACTAAGACTTTTGAGACCCCTTTATAACAGAACTCCTTAATTGCTTCTGAGATAACAACAAACATCTAAAACCTAGAGCACATTCCAAGAGGTTATAAGAATCATTTGCCAAAGATCATGAAGAAGGAACTAAAGATATATAGCACAGGTGCAAGGACAGGAAATAAAATATTGATTGGATTTATCTATATAAAACTTCAAGAACAACTTAGTTATGGCTTTTAAGAAATTATGAATGTTAGGCCAGATAATTACTCCTAGTGGATATGCATGTAGACTTGTTCTGATATAAACCTCTTATTTTAATTTATGACCCGAATTTATATGTAAACTCATAGTGAACTTTTACCATTTGATCACATACTCTGAAAGCCATACAAGTGCTGAGAACAAAGACCAGAGACAAGCCTCCCTTCCATTTTCTTCCAGAAACTTCAACTTAGAGGCACACAAAGGCTACTTTACCTAGGTTCCTGCTATTTTACTATGAGGTGCTAAACTGGAAACTGCAGCTTCTCACCTCAGAGCAAGCAGGCAAATCAGCTGCAGAAGCAAAGTATGGTACATTAAGGATGGGTAGCAAATGGTTTATGGCCTTGTTTCTATTTTTTTTCTTTTTTTTTTATTTACATTCAAAATCATTACCCTTTTCCCATTTCCTCCCTCCCCGAAAGTCCCATAAGCCCCCTTCCCTACCTCTTTTCCCCATTCAACCCCCTCTCGCTTCTCTGTCCTCGCGTTCCCCTACATCCAGTCTTTCCAGGACCAGGGGTTTCTCCTTCCATCTTCTTGGAAATCTATTGATATGCGAATTGTGTCTAGGGTATTCCAAGATTCTGGGTTAATATCCCCTTATCAATGACTGCATACCATGTGTGTTCTTTTGTGATTGGGTTACCTCACTAAGGATGATATTTTCAAGTTCTGACTATTTGCCTAGGAATTTCGTGAGTTCATTGTTTTTAATTGCAGAATAGTATTCCATTGTGTAGATATACCACATCTTCTGAATCCATTCCTCCGTTGAGGGACATCTGGGTTCTTTCCAGCTTCTGGCTATTATAAATAAGGCTTCTATGAACATAGTGGAGCATGTGTCCTTATTGCATGCAGGTAAAGCCTCTGGGTATATGCCCAGGAGTGGTATAACAGGATCCTCCGGGAGTGTCATGTCCAGTTTTCTGAGGAACTGCCAGACTGCTTTCCAGAGTGGTTGTACCAGCTTGCAATCCCACCAGCAGTGGAGAAGTGTTCCTCTTTCTCCACATCCTCGCCAACAACTGCTGTCTCCTGTGTTTTTGATCTTAGCCATCCTGACTGGTGTGAGATGGAATCTCAGGGTTGTTTTGATTTGCATTTCCCTAATGACTAAGGATGATGAACATCTCTTTAGGTGCTTCTCAGCCATTAGATATTCTTCAGGTGAGAACTCTTTGTTTAGCTCTGCACCCCATTTTTAATAGGGTTACTTGCCTCTCTGGAGTTTAACTTCTTGAGTTCTTTGTATATATTGGATATTAGCCCTCTGTCAGATGTAGGGTTGGTAAAGATCATTTCCCAGTTAGTTGGTTGCCGCTTTGTCTTTTTGACAGTGTCTTTTGCCTTGCAAAAACTTTGTAATTTAATGAGGTCCAATTTGTCAATTCTTGATCTTAGAGCATAAACTATTGGAGTTCTATTCAGGAAATTCTCCCCTGTGCCCATATGTTCAAGGTTCTTCCCTAGTTTCCTTTCTATTAGTTTCAGTGTGTCTGGTTTTATGTGGAGGTCCTTGATCCACTTGGAATTTAGCTTAGTGCAAGGAGATAAGAATGGGTCAATTTGCATTCTTCTGCATGTTGACCTCCAGTTGAGCCAGCACCATTTGTTGAAAAGGCTATCTTTTTCCACTGGATGGTTTTAGCTCCTTTGTCAAAGATCAAGTGACCATAGGAGTGTGGATTCATTTCTGGGTCTTCAATTCTGTTCCATTGATCTACATGCCTGTCACTGTACCAATACCATGAAAAGGACCCTTCAACTCCATAGATGCCGAAGCATGGGGAAATCAAGTGGGGATATGTGGGAGTGGATTAGGCAGAGGGGCATCCTCTTGGAGGCAGGGGGTAGGAGAATGGGTAGGGGATTTTCTGGGAGGGAGGAAACTGGGAAAGGGTATAACATTTGAAATGGAAATGAAGAATATATTCAATTAAAAAATGTTTAAAAAAAAAGAAAAAAAGACGACCCTTCAGAGAGTGAAGTACTACAGGTCCTTTGACTCCTCAAAGAGTCCTAATCTGCAATATACAACATTAGATCAAAGATGGTTCCTAGAACACCAGAGAGTAAGCCAAACAGAACCAAGAACAGAGTGGTGACTACTTCCTCCATCCTTCATCCATCCCCTTATGAGCAACCTCATTAGACATGGCTTTCATTGGGGCATGGTGACAATGTGAAAAGATATGATTGGCTGAATATTTAGGTTTGGGTCAAACACTGAGTATAAGCATATGTGCTATGTAATAAACTCAGGTATGCACCCTGATTCTGGTCTCTGGAGTCTGAGTCCCAGCATTCAACATGTGATTCCATCACCTCTCACCCCCATCCTCAGTCTTGTTCTCACAACAGGTTCATTTTCTTCCCTAGTTGTCTGGTCACTGCCTCACTTAATCTTGAATTCCTGACTTTCTTAAACTTAATCCTGCTCTCTATAGTTGCTCATGCTGACTGTTCTAGCTTGTTTGATCAGGACTTTGACTGGCATCTGTATTTGCCTCTTAGAATTTTATCTGATCTACCTTTTACTCACAGCTCTGAGATTTGTTCTTACAAATTCTACCTCTATTTTATGTACGTCCTTGGGTGTGAGGTTAGAGGCAGAGACTAATAAAGAGGTATAACTTCAGTGATATGAGTTATGGGAAAGAAATAATCAGAGGTCACAGGACCAATTTAATATTTATGGCACCCAGTCAATATCTACCCTCTGCCTTCACTATCTTGGATAAAGTCAAGTGTCTTCTTTCATGGATAGATGGGCATTCAGTCTCCCAACCTACATAGATATATCCCATCTTCATCTACTCTACCCTCTACCTATTTGCCCAGAAACATTAACCTGGGGTCTCCAAGGCAGCTCCTGCTCTCCATGCCCATCTTAACTCAGGGCTTCCTGCTCTGTGCTAGATCCTGAAATGATCCCAAGCTTCAGCCTCTTTGCCTGCCACATGACCCTCTCTACCACATCTTTCCTTCACTTCCCTTACATCCTCAGTGCCAACAGTACAACATGCAAATGTTTGGTCAGAGAAGGATCTCATAACATATTGGGAAGCAATATGCTAAGCAGTTAATGAAAAGGGCTTTGGTATCCCACAGAGCTTGGATGAATCATGACCTCATCAGGTACTAGCTGTGTGGACTTAAGAAAATAACTTTTTCCATTGTTCAGTCTCATTACTCATAAAAAAGACATTTTTTTAAACATTCTTACATAACCCTTAAGAATGCTAGGTAATAGACGGGTCTTACCCAAGATTGAGATTCCTAGTGGAGTTGGTGCATGATAGTGGTCATACATACTGTGCTGTTAATATGGGTAATATGATCTGACTCGGAGTTATACTGTTACAGTTGCTTTCTTTTCTTCCCATTCCCTGTTATCTCTCACTGCTTCCTGCCTCACCTCTGTTAGAACAGACTTTTCTTCCTGAGAATATCCTTCTCTGTCTGAGGCTCCCAACTCTAACTATTTTATTGAATCAGCCTCATTTTCCTCCTCCCACATTTTCTGCTTAGCAGTCTTAATTCTCCAAAGGATAGGATTTAAAGGCCTCTCTTGTTTTTTCAGTTCTTCTTCCTGATATAAGTGGAAGGATACACTGCCTTGCATGGAAGAACAGAGATTATCAATTTATTAAAAGACTGTAGTAACTTATGTGATATGAAAAGTACCATCAATGACTGGGGGTGGAGCAGGATGGCTCAACAGATAAAGTATTTGCCTCTAAGCTTGAGGACTTGCATTCAGATCCCTAGATCACAAAAAGCCAAAGGCAACAGCATGTGCCTGTAATTCCAGTATGTTTCTGGCAGGATGGGATGTATAAGAGAAGAAACCTCTGCAAGGGCACTCACACAGAGAAATGCGCACACATTATACATACATCACAAACACATGCAAAAGATAAACACTAACCTCTGTAACAATAAAACAATTGTAAGCATTTCTACTGCAATTCAGAATAATAAGGACCTTTTAAAAATAATCAGACATGTTACAGTGTAATTATTTTTACTAATGCCCCAGAGGAAATACTTTATCTGGATCCCAGTTTCTCTGAGAAGTTGCGTAGTGTCTTAGCTACTGACTCACTAACAGATAGCAATCTACATACATTATGTGCCACATGATGTTCTGGATTCTCAGATCCTTCAAAGTGATATACTTTTTCTTCTACATTCTGTCATGTCACTATGATAGATGGTCCACCATGGGATATGGGGTTATCAGTAAGAGCTTTCATAGACATGATAGTAGCATGCCAGTCTAACCTTAATGATCTTTCCACATTTGTGGCACATTGTTATGACTTGACATTCAGAATATATGATACTGTTTTACCAAGTCCATGTTCATAGTAATTGATAATAATTGTGAAAAATTATTTCATTTGATGTTTGACATTTATTGCTGTAGACAGAACCAATTCAGTTCATGTATGGTATTTTTTCTCTGTAGCAGTGGACATATTACTGTCTTCAGAAAACCAGAGTATGTACAAATGCAACTGAAAAGATGGTCCCATCCACCCAGTATGGAGATGGAAGCTTTAGGCCAATTCCGCTATGGTTATTTTCTCCTTCAGCTACCATTCAAATAGAAGCCTTTCCTTCCCTCTGCTTATCCTTTCCTTCTTCACCCGCTCTCCCTCTCTTATTCTTGCCAGCTTACTTACCTTTCTATGTCCGTTCATATATATGTATGTATACATATATGAAATATATAAAAATAAATTTCAAAGAAATTTAAAATTATATTTAAGGTTTTTTTTAAAGCTTACTTTCTCATTTTCTGGCATTTTGATAGAAAAACAGGATTTTGTATTTTAATGGACAGAGATTCAGAAACAATTTGAAATTTTTTAGGCCACCAACCCTATGCTAATTGCAGCTTCAATTGCAAGCTTGAGTTTAACAAATGATCATATTTATAGAGGCAGATGATGGCCCAATGTGGCTTTCCAGAAAGGAATCTCATCACAGCGACCGTTGCTTCAGAACAGCCCACAGATCACGAACGTATCAGGATCTGCCATGTCTGCTGACTTAATTATAATCTTAACAGCATTTTAGAAAGTTAAATGTATATTCTGTATAAAAAATATCCCCATTGTTTGTCTAATGCTTATTCTTTTAAATATTTTATGTGGCTCTGGTGAATAGATGCCTAGCATCTGGCTAATAGCTAAGAAATGACAAAATTTAAGAACTTTCATATAATTTGGAACCCAAATTTCCTCTTTTTTATCCATTACTCCCTTTTCTTGTAGATCTCACACATTCTGCCACCTGAATTTCTTCTTTCTCTCCTTCAAGTTATTCCTTCCCACTTCCTAAAGTGAAGATAATTTTACCTATTTAAAAGTAATTGGCATTTGTACAGTGGCACTTATGTACAATTCCAGCACTCAGGAAAACTCAGTATATGTTCCCATGCCAAAAATATCAAGAAAATAGAATCACTTGTTTCTATTACAATGGAAAGACTTTCTTTTTTATCAATACATACTCTAATATTGATTTTGTTTATGTAAAAACAAAGGTTCATTAATTTGTAATTTAGATTTATGTGTTTCATATTATATTCTGATGTAGCATTCCAAAACATCCAAAACAAGAACCTTATCTAGTACAGAGTTAGTAAGCACTCTTAAATTGTGTTAAAATCATCTTTTTCTAGATGATTTTGGAAGGAATGTAATAGAATATGTTCTTTTAAAATGCTTTTATCATTAGAATATCTTTCATTTTGTTTTTGTTTTTCGAGACAGGGTTTCTCTGTAGTACTGGCTGTCCTGGAACTTACTCTGTAGACCAGGCTGGCCTTGAACTCAGAGATCTGCCTGCCTCTGCCTCCCAAGTGCTGGGATTAAAGGAGAGCACCACCACTGCCCGGCTTAGAATATCTTTCAACATTGTGATACTTTCACATAGTAGGAAGTAGCTCAAAATAGTATAATAGCTTATCTAAGACTACACAGTTAAGGAAAAGCAGAACTGGGATGAATTCAGAAGCCTTCTTCCCAGGGCCAATCTCTGCATTACTAGGCAGCCAAGTCAAAAACAAGGGAGTAGTCAGATCTCTCCCAGTTAGCAGTGTCTTCAGCGAAAGGCAACTAAAACTTAAAGAGACTCCGCATGTTTCTTCCATATAGCAAGTCCATAACTAACTACCCATTGCCTACTGGGTGGATCAAGGAAGACATTACAAAATAAAGAGGTCTATAACTTCTGATCCACTCTTCTTAGACTGAACTCTTCATCCTTTGATTATAAGATGCAATTCTCTTCAGGGGTGATCAAGTCATTCCACTACCAAAAAGTGATGAAGGATAAAGGGCAAAAATCAGATAATAGTGGGCTATGGTAGACATGAATGTTCAGTGTTTTATGTTTCAGTGACAGGCTAGACATACATGGATACAAAAGACCCTTAATTCTATCATTAACCCTGAATAGATAAGGCATGGTAGTGGTATAACCCTGTAATCCCAGCACAGAGGAAGTAAAGGCAGGAGAAGTAAGGACGGGGACTTCAAAGTTATCTGTTACCAGATAGCAAACCTGAAGCCAGTCTGAGCTGCTAGAGACCCAGTCTTAAAATTAATCACATAAAAGTTTACCTGGCCTGCTTTAGCACGAACATAACAGCTTCTCCAGTATTGTCACTCAATCAATTCCATTTACTCATTAGGACAAGGTGACACTAGGTGACTCCTACAAGGGATGCCTGAAGGATTAAAGTGGACTTTAGATTAATACTTTCACATATCAGACAAAATTTGAGTTCTGTTAAAGAAGGAAGAATAGATTTGGGATTGGTAGATAGCTGATACTGTGTAGAGTAAAAGATGGCAACATGAAAACAGAAGTCAATTAAATCAAGAGATACATAATGAGGCCTGAAAATACATGATTCCTATGTCCAACAGAAAAAAATGTATTGGAAAACCAAATAAAATGATCATAAGGGAAATCATCACTCAACAACTTAGGAACACTTTAGATAACCATCCTATTAGTCTAAACATTTGGACAATAAAGAACAATATCCTACTGGCAGCTAATCTCATCTATACTGCAAAGGAACACCTACTTGAGATGCTGCAATGCAGCATGGAGATCCTCTGAGACCTAAAGAACCTTGGCCTTTGGATGAAGATAGACATATCTACACAGTCAGATACAGGTCTAGCTCAAGAGTAGCTTTGTTCTTAGACAATGCAGAGTAAAGCTCATCCAGACAAATTTTAGAGAAATAATTGTCACAGTGCCATAGTAACTATTCATTTGTCACTTCAAGTTCTGGGGGGGGGGAGAAAAAGAAAATGTCAATTGATTGAATATAGTACTTTTACAGGAGTGTTTTCCCCCTCTTCTTCCTGGTCTTTTCTACTTTCTCAAAGAGACCTGCCCTGAAGAAGTAGATTTCAAACTCTAATTCTCCCCCACATATCTTTATCACTTCTTTTAGAATACTTTCTGCATTTTATTACCAGTACCCTGGTTGATGTTGAAAACATTTTCTGGTTCATTTTAGATACAATAAATCATTGGTATATGAATTAATGCAAGATAATAACATATTGTTTTAGTTTCCCTTCTGTTGCTGTGATCAAACACCATGATCAACAGCAATTTAGTGAATGAAAGGATTTGTTTGGTTTACACTTCCAGGTCATAATTCACAGTTGAGAAAGGTCAGGGCAGAAACTTAACCAGGAACATGAAATAGAAACTGAAGAAACAATATGTACTAGCTTGTTCGTTCAGGCTTATGCTTAGCTAGCTTTTTCACACAATCCAAGACTACCTGCCTACAAATGATACCAATCATGGTACTACATCAACTAACAATGAAGACAATATATTGTGGTCATGCCCATAGACCTATCTGGTTTCAGCAATTTATCTATCAAGTCTTTCCACTCAAGTGACTCTAAATTGTATAAAGTTGACAATTAAAGCTGACCAGCACATATGCATTGTATTATTAACATAAGTTATTAATCAAATTACTACAAGTGGTGATTTCTGAATAATTATTATCTTAAAAAACAATCAGTGATGACAATATTGCCTGTGCCAGACATTCAAATTGCCTGAAGTATACTCAGCACTTGTAAACATAGCAAAAAAAAAAAGCCAATCCCACATTTGAATGACAAGGAGTCTATAAAACACCTCTGATGTGGGTGAGAAAGCTATGATTAGAACTTCTGACTCCTAAGACTTAGTGGAATGAGTTCTGCACAAGTGTGTATCTGTGTACAGGTAAGGCTAAGACGTACAAGCTTCCACTCTCTATATGATCAATAGGTAGTCTGTCTATGCTCAGAAATTCTGTGTTTGTACACCTTATTTGCAATGAGGTGTGTTTTATATAAAAGAATTTGTGACAGTTTCTTGAATTGAATGGGAAAGAGAAGAGGCTGCCATTGAAACTTTGGCATTAAGAGTTTCACCAAATTCCCCATTTTCATGTAAGTATATCTTCTAGTATATCTTACTTCTCTGTTCTCTTCCACCTTCCTCAAACCTAAACCAAAGCAAAAGAATCATTACCCGAGTGAACAGACAGCACAACAAATTGCTCTTATAGTATCAGATGCTGAGTAGGTACGCAAGATGGATGATACTGAAATAATATGTATAATCTATACTATAATATACAAATAGCACAATGGCATTGCTAAGTGGACTTTCATCTTAAGTAAATAAAGCTTATTTGAGACTAATGTTTAATTCTACAGAGCACTTTCAATTCAATTCTATTTTTAGGAAAGGGCTTACAGAAACAAAAATGACAATTTTAGAAGAAACGTAGCAAAATACAACTATCATTATTCTATTCACAAGGAGAGAAAAAAACAACTCATGAAAATTTCTCAGTGTATACAGAAATAAAAAAATTGAAATTTGGCTTTTCTCCCATGAAGAAATCAGAAAATAAGACAAAATTTAACCAAACCAACAGTTAACAAAGATCCACAGCCATCAAGAAAACTTAACCTGAAAACACTAATGCAAAGAATTCTCATTTTGACAGCCTTCAATGACAATCTAATGACAAAAGTATGTTTAAAACAAGAAACTAAAGAGATGAGCTTGTTAGAGACGCCTCTGGGTGTTAACATTTATTTTGAGAAAAAAAAATCTTTCCTTTTTTTTCTCTCTCTCTTTTTCTCTTGATGCTATAAATTGAATTTAGAGCCTCACATATTGGAGTCAAGTACTGCACCAATGACCTATTTCTCAATCCTAAGAAGAATTTCTTTAAAAAGAAATTAGAAGATATCATTTTAGTTATCTCAAATAATAACAGCATAATACTTTTATTTCCTGTCTCTCCCCTATTTAATTGGTTTTTTGCCAAAGCATATTTAAGTTCAAGCCTCAATAAAATGATAGTAGTCATCATAAAAGATTCAAGAGTATTCATTTCTCATTCCATTACTATTAAACTACTACCTCAATCCCACCTGCCTCTACTGGCTAAAATTAGCCATGGCAGGAGCCTTAATTGATGATAATAATCACTAATAGCTCTTAACAAGATTAAGAGGTTTGAAGCACCATTGTCATGAAAACAGATATGCTGAGCAATAAGAAGGGTGGAGGGAAGCCTTTATTTCAGATGTGTTTTCTTTAAACAATTATTCCCAAAGTCTGTTCTTACAATGGATTAGAAAATAAGCTAAAACTTCTGAGAATTTTAAGTGCAGGAGACTATTAAAAAATGATGTCTCCCAAGAACTTGAGAGAATAAGCCTTGCTTTGAGAGTTACAGTGGGATCAAAGAATAGCCAAGCAAAAATATTCTGGTCCTGTTGTCAAGGGACAGAATGAACCCTAGGCCTGCAGGTTTTGACAAAAGCCAGATTAAATATAAGAACATTGCTACATATGAGATATTTTGCTCATTGGGATGTTAGACAGTTGTAGGAGGACAAAATAAAGTTTTACTGGGCAACTCAGCACAGCTGGATTATTCTAAGTTTCCTTTGTACAGTTAGGATGGCAGAAAGATGCTACCATTTATCTCATAAATTATTGTTCTGCTGTGTTTGACACTTGTGTTAAATTGAAGCATGATTGTTTGCTCCAATATTATCTTGATTATTATCATTGCCCAAGCCATCAAAGCACTTAAACTGGGTGTGCATTTAAGATGTTTTGAGCTGAATAATAGCCCTGATATTTGACAAAACAGAAAGAATAAGCTTTGGAATATAGGATTGTAGAATATGAGCCAGACATGAGTTGGTAGCTTACTGAGAGACTCATTTGAGGAGGACATGTGGTAACTTCTTTTATTAATTAGAATTCTAGCTCATAAGAATGGTTTAACCATAAGGCACATTTCATAAAGCAAAAGATGGGGCACTTTACAAAATTGAATTATTTATTTAGGTGGCCAAGGGTGATTGTAATAATGAGATGGAAAAACCTGTGTTGGGTTGTTCCCCATAATTGGCTCTGTAAGCCTGGACTCCCCTTTAAGTATTTTAAACAGTTCATTCATCATAACTTTAGGAAAATAAAATTGCCTAACTCTTATATCTGTTTTAGGATGAGACATAATAAACATTATTTAAAAACTGACAAATGAGGCTAAGAAGATTGGCTCAATCAGGAAAGTACAGGCAACCTGAGTTTCATTCCTACTACCCATATTGCCAGGTATTATGACTTGTGTTTGTAATACTAGTACTGGCAAGGTGAGCACAAAACTATATTTGGATTTAAGGATACTTACTTATTTTCTGTATACTTATCCATGAGCATATTTAATAAGGATATAAAATAGACATATTATACATGTACACATAGCATATTTGTCTGGATGCCCTGGGACTCACTGGTCAGCCAGAGAGCCTAATTGGAAGAAACCAAACAAGATGTATGATGCTTAAGAAATGACATCAGAGATTGACCTCTGGCTCTACACGCATGTGCACATGTACCCATCACACATATATCCAAACACAAGCACATCTATGTATGCTTTTTTAATATTTCCTCCTATGTAGACAGGAACAAACATCTGCTTATCCCGTATAGGACACCCAACAGAGAAAGAAAAAATTAACCCACCTCAGCCCAAATTGGCGAATGTCTCAGTGATGACAAGCTTCTCCACCAGCCCTGGAGAGGGACCTTGTGAATCACGTTAGATTGAGTTTTTCCAGGATGTGAGATTTGTCCACTTTCTGTGTTTCAAGAGTCTCTGTTTTGGAGAGAATATTTCAACCTGGAAGTAATTGCTACAGGAAAAATACACATACAATAAAGGGTGTACTTTTTAAAAAGTACTAAAAAGTATAGGCTAAGGAGGTCTAAAAATCAAGATCTCTGGCAGAAACCTATACAAATTGTCAAGAGATTTGCAACTTAAAGGGCCAGTAAATATCTTCAACAAAATTATGGAGGAAAACTTCTCTAACCTAAAGAGAGAGATGCTGATGAACATACAAGAAGCCTACAGAACTCCAAACAGACTAGACAAGAACAGAAATACCTACCGTCACATAATAATCAAAACACCAAGTGTACTAAACAAAGAAAGAATATTAAAAGCAGTAAGAAAAAAAGGCCAAGTAACATATAAAGGAAGACCTATCTGAATCACATCAGACTTCTCATAAGAGACTATGAAAGCCAAAAGATCCTGGGCAGATTTCATGCAGATTCTAAGAGAACACAAATGCCAGCCTAGACTACTATACCCAGCAATACTCTCAATCACCATAGATGGAGAGACCAAGATATTCCATGATAAAACCAAATTTACACAATATCTTTCCACAAACCCAACCCTGCAAAGGATAATAGGTGGAAACCGCCAATACAAGGAGAGAAACAACACGCTGGAAAAAACAATATAGTAACATTCTTGCATCAAACCCAAAAGTAGATAACCAATCAAAAATAAAGATAGCATCAAGAATAGCAGGTGGCAATAATCACTATTCCTTAATATCTCTAAATATCAATGGTCTCAATTCCCAAATAAAAAGACATAGACTAACAGGCTGGATACTTAAACAGGACCCAGCATTTTGCTGCGTGCAGGAAACGCACATCAGTGTCAAAGACAAACACTACCTCAGAGTAAAAGGCTGGAAAACAATTTTATAAGCAAATGGTCCCAGGAAATGAGCCAGAGTAGCCATCTTAATATCAGATAAAATTGACTTTCAACCTAAAGTCATCAAAAAAGACACAGAAGGAAACTACATACTGATCAAAGGAAAAATCCACCAAGAAGAACTCTCAATTCTGAACATCTATGCTCCAAATGCAAGGGCACCCTAAACTTTACTAAAGCTCAAAGCACACATCGTACCTCACACAATAATAGTGGGTGATTTCAACACCCAGTTCTCTGAAATGGATCGTTCAGGAAAGCAGAAACTAAACAGGGACACAGTGAATCTAATTGAAGCCTTGGACCAAATGGAACTAACAGATATATATCGAAAATTTCATCCTAAAGCAAAAGAATACACCTTCTTCTCAGCACCTCATGGTACCTTCTCCAAAATCGACCATATAATTGGTCACAAAACAGACCTCAACAGATATAAGAAGATTGAACTAATCCCATGCCTCCAATCAGATCACTATGGAATAAGGGTGGTCTTCAATAACAACAAAAACAACAGAAAGCCCACATATACATGGAGGCTGAACAATGCTCTACTCAATGATAACTTGGTCAAGGAGGAAATAAAGAAAGAAATCAAAGACTTTTTAAATTTAATGAAAATGAAGGCACAACATACCCTAATTTATGGGACACAATGAAAGCGGTGCTAAGAGGAAAATTCATAGCCCTGAGTGCTATAAGTCCAAAAAGAAATGAGAGAGAGCATACAATAGCAGCTTAGTGGCACACCTGAAAGCCCTGGAACAAAAAGAAGTAAATACACCAAAGAGGAGTAGAAGGCAGGAAATCATCAAACTCAGGGCTGAAATCAATCAAGTAGAAACAAACAAAACCATACAAAGAATCAGCAAAACTAGGAGTTGGTTCTTTGAGAAAATCAACAAGATAGATAAGCCCTTAGCCAAACTAGCCAGAGGGCACAGAAACAGTATCCAAATTGACAAAATCAGAAACGAAAGGGGAGAGATAACAACAGAAACTGAGGAAATTCAAAAAATCATCAGATCCTACTACAAAAGCCTGTATTCAACACAACTAGAAAATCTGGAGGAAATGGACAATTTCCTTGACAGATACCAAATACCAAAATTAAATCAGGATCAAATAGACCATCTAAACCATCCTATAACCCCTGAAGAAATAGAAGTGATCATTGGAAGTCTTACAACCCAAAAAAGAACATGTCCAGATGGTTTTAGTGCAGAATTCTATTAGATCTTCAAAGAAGACCTAACACCAATACTCTTCAAACTATTCCACAAAATAGAAACAGAAGGAACACTACCCAACTCATTCTATGAAGCCATAATTACGCTAATACCAAAATCACACAAAGATCCAACAAAGAAAGAGAATCTCAGGCCAATCTCTCTTATTAATATCGATGTAAAAATACTCAATAAAATTCTTGGCAACTGAATCCAAGAACACATCAAAATGATCATTCACCACGATCAAGTAGGCTTCATCCCAAGGATGCAGGGATGGTTCAATATAAGGAAGTCCATCAATGTAATCCACTACATAAACAATCTCAAAGAAAAAAACCAAATGGTCATTTCATTAGATGCTGAGAAAGCATTTCAATAGGCATTCATTTTATTCAGATTTACATAAACTTAATCTTTTACTTTTAATATCCTTATGTATAAATATATTTAATACATATAACATATAGATAGCATGCACATGCAGATCACACACAGGCCTGGATTTTGCAAAGGTTGTGATGTTAATGTCATTAACCTTATCTATGAGCGGTGAAAAATGTATCTTTTTAATTATTTTGATTTTGTACATTGTTACTAAAGACAAGTATTCCAACATTCTCAGAAATGAAGTCAGAGTTAGGCACAAAATTTGATCCTAAACCCCCAATATGAAGATGAAGAAATACTACCTTGTTTTGGGGGCTCAGGTTTTTCTCACATATCTAAACACCAAGATATCAGCTTGCAGTCACTTCAAACATTACCTGTATTCTGTTCAACCTTAATAAAGTACTAATGGTTCATTTTAGTCCAAGTGTTCCAATGCACATTGTATAGGGGACTTTTCTTACATTATTACAAAGTCTTCTCACTTTTATTGTCTAAAAACATTCTCTGTGTCAATGTATTATCTGACTATATTTTTTCTGCAAAATGTGTTGTTTTCTTGGTCTTTCTTCTTAAAGTAAATAAACAAAATGGCATGATTACTTGAGGTAAACTTTTCTGTGATTGTAGACTCATATATGATCAACAGAAATACATTTTAGCCCATTTTATTTCTTGATGAAATGATTTATATGTGCTTCTTTTACAAAGATATTTGTAATGGCTTTTGAAATAGTGTATCAAGCATCATCTTATAATTTTCTCTGAACACTGAGAAATGTATATGAAATTAGTCATATTTATCTATCACTGCTGAGACTATAAATACATTAAAGAGCTTTAAACAGCACATAATTAAAGAATACAGTTTCATAAGTTTAGACACAATATTTATATAACTTTTCCCATTAAATGAAGACTTTTTTTAAGCTCACTCTACCAGGATGCTATATCAAAAAACAAAACAAATTACAGAAAAAGAAACAAAACTTTGCAAAGTTTTCCCACAGCAAAGTTGACACTCAAAACAATTTTAGCAAAGTTTTAACAAGTAAAATCAATTTATATTTAGCAAGAATAATACATCATGATCAAGCAGCATATATCTCAAGAAGGTTAAATTGGTTTAACATTTAAAAATTGATCAATGTTATTCGCAATGTTAACAGACTATAAAAGATGAAAAACATATAATTACTATAACTGACAGAAAAATCTTTTGGAAGATTTCATCTCTTTGCCCATATAAATTTTTAGCAAATTAGAAACAGAAGGGAGCTGCCACACCCCAACAGTTTGAGAACTAAGATCTATAAGAAAATTAGGTAACTTAGCATCCACAGTGTGTGGGAAACAAAGCTCAAGTCAGAAATGAAGTAACACATCACATTTGCAGCTCACATGTTTGCTGATACAGAAACCTCAGCCAATCACCAAAGAGAGAACTAATCGGTTCAGCAACATTTCAAGGTACTATGGTGAAATATGGATTATTTCCTTACACACATAATGAAAGATCAAACTTTCTAAGGATAATGGCTCTTTTAAAAATAGTGTGCAATAGGACTGGTATTGATGGTCCAGGGGTGGCAGTCCTTGGGCAAAGGACTGATGACCTGAGTTGTATCCCTAGATCCCAAAGTATTGAAGGAGAGAACCAACTTCTAGAAGTTGTCCAATGACCTCCTCATGTTTTCTGTGGCATGCTCATGACTGACCTCATACACCCAAACATACACAATTAATACCTATTTTTAAGAATAGTATAAAATATGACATAACATAATAAATCTCACAGTTGTGTAAGTGTTGTACAAAGCATATGCTTGTTTGTTTTTATAACCATGTGAGATACACACAAAGCAGGCCTGATATACCAGTTACTTTACATTCCCACTAGAAAGCTTGTAGCATCCCTACATGTCAAACTTGTGTCTACTATAGGAATTATCATGCTATCTCTATATACTATTGGAAGAAAAGTAAAGGCATCAGTCCACATAGCCTTCCACACAAATGTTCTAGCAGCTCTTTGTTACAGCTAAAAATGGAAAACAGTCAAAGGTCAATAGTTAAATGAATAAATAAATGAATGTGCTCAAGCAATGGCAGTAAATAGACAGATTATGGATACAGACCAAAACCTGGATGAACCTCAAAATGATAATTTCAAACAAGAGAAGTCAGGGAAAAAAACACAGTTCCACTTATACACAATTATGGAGAATGCATGCTCGCTTAAGGCGAAAGATGCTATCAAAATTCTCTTGAGTGCTGGGGAAAAGAATACAAGACACAGACACCAAACAAGTAAGGGAAATAGGTTGCTGAATATGTTTAGTGTGTCTTGACTATGGACAAATGTTGTGTAAACTTATGAAACTGCATTCTTTAATTATGTGCTGTTTAAAGCTCTTTAATGTATTTATAGTCTCAGCAGTGATAGATAAATATGACTAATTTCATATACATTTTTCAGTGTGTTCAGAGACTATCGCAAGATGATGCTTAATAAACTATTTCTCAAACCCTTGCAAATATTTTTGCAAAAGAAGCACATATAAATATTTGGTAAACTTCCTCAACAAAGCCACTTAAACCGAAATTTTTCATGGGATAATGTTCAATCATATATATTTAAGATATTTGAAAAATTATGTCTACATATGAATTCAGTGCTGGTAGAAAAAAGAGAGACAGCAAGTCCCCTAAAAGTTACAGGTGGTTGTGAACTGCCTATGTGAGTGCTGGTAACCAGCCTCTCATCTTCTAAAAGAGCAGCACCTTCTCATAATGGCTGAGCCATCTTTCTGGCTCAGAAATATATTTATTATTAGAAATATCAAGTAAAAAGATCTATTTCAATGGAAAGGTTGTTAATTCCAAGTTAGGGCTCTGAACTATTTCATGTGTTTCATCTGCTGTACCAAATACATTACTTTAATAATTTTCTAAAAATGATAAACCCTATTTTTCTTTATTTGTATAATTGCATTGATATCACTCATCTCAGTTATAATACAATTACCTTTTTTTTAACCTATGTCATTTTTTTCTTTCTGATCACTGTCAGTAGTGGTTTATTAACTCCAATTCAAGATTATGGGCTCATTGATTTTTCTCTATTATTTTGTTTTCCAGTTCACTGACTTGTAACCTGCTCTTGACATTTATTTCTCTGCTTATTTTGGGTGAATTTTTTTTTTTTTTGGCAAGCAGAGTTAAATTTTACTTGAATGAGGTAATGTTGAACTCATGCTTATAGAGTTGTGTCAAATTTATTGATACAAATGTGCATCTTGTAGCATTTGACACTTTATTTTTATTAGATATTTTCTTTATTTACATTTCAAATATTATCCCCTTTCCTTGTTTCCACTCCAAAAACCCCCTATCCCATGCCCTCTCCCCCTGCTCACCAACCCTCCCACTCCCGCTTTCGTGTCCTGGCATTCCCCGACACTGGGACATTGAGCATTCACAAGACAAAGTGCCTCTCCTCTCATTGATGTCCAACAAGGCCATCCTCTGCTACATATGCGGCTGGAGCCATGGGTCACTCCATGTGTAATCTTTGGTTGGTTTGGTTGGTGGTTTAGTCCGTGGGAGCTCTGGGGGTACTGGTTGGTTCATATTGTTGTTCCTCCTATGGAGTTGCAAGCCCCATCAGCTTCTTGGGTTCTTTCTCTAATTCCTCCATTGAAGACCCTGTGCTCAGTCGATTGGTTGGCTGTGAACATCCCACTTCTGTATTTGTCAGGCACTGGCAGAGCGTCTCAGGAGGCAGCCATATCAGCCTCCTGTGACCAAGCACTTGTTGGCATCCACAATAGTATCTGGGCTTGGTAATTGTATGTGGGATGGATCCCCAGTTGGGGAAGTCTCTAAATGATCTGGATTCTTTTTTTTTTTTAATTTTATTTTATTTTCTAAGTTTTTTTTTATTTACATTCAAAATCATTTCCCCTTTCCTGTTTCCTCCCTCCCCGAAAGTCCCATAAGACCCCTTCCTTCCCTCTTTTCCCCATTCAACCCCCTCTCGCTTCTCTGTCCTGGTATTCCCCTACATCAAGACTTCCCAGGACCAGGGGTTTCTCCTTCCCTCTTCTTGGAAATCTATTGATATGGGAATGGAGTCTTGGGTATTCCGAGATTCTGGGTTAATAACGCCTTATCAGTGACTACATACCATGTGTGTTCTTTTGTGATTGGGTTACCTCACTAAGGAGGCTATTTTCCAGTTCTGACCATTTGCCTAGGAATTTCGTGAATTCATTGTTTTTAATTGCAGAGTAGTATTCCATTGCGTAAATATACCACATCTTCTGAATCCATTCCTCCGTTGAGGGACATCTGGGTTCTTTCCAGCTTCTGGCTATTATAAATAAGGCTGCTATGAACATAGTGGAGCATGTGTCCTTATTGCATGCAGGTAAAGCCTCTGGGTATATGGCCAGGAGTGGTATAGCCGGATCCTCTGGGAGTGTCATGCCCAATTTTCTGAGGAACCGCCAGACTGCTTTCCAGAGTGGTAATACCAGCTTGCAATTCCACCAGCAGTGGAGGAGTGTTCCTCTTTCTCCACATCCTCAATGGCCTGGATTCTTAACATAGAAGCTAATATCATAGGTTGGGGAAATTTTTTCCTTTTCTAATATGAATATCTAATATTAAACATTTTACATCTAAATGCTTTCTAAATAACACCCTGCAAACACTGATGTTCTCTCTTGCTGTTGTTTGTGTTTTGTCTCTTGTGCCAAAAAGAACATAGGCATAGTTATTGAAATATCAAACTACAATTATGGATTATTTTTGCTTCTTGAATATCATTCTTCATTACTAAATGCATAAAATTTTTGCACTTCTTCTGAACAATTCATGTCTTGGTCATTATGAAATAATTTATTTTGACCTGGTTAATTTTCATATTAGTTTTGTCTAATAGCAATATAAGCACTCTGATTTTGCTCAGGGTAGTGGTTCTATTTTAGCCTCTTTTCATGTCATTTATTCTTCATATTTAAGGTATTTAAAAGTATTATATAGTTGAATCATAAGGTTGTAGTCCATGATGATGATTTTTGTCTATAGTTGAATTTTTAGCCTATTTATATTTAACAGAATATATAATAGAGGAAGTTATTTTGCTCTAATTTCTGTCCTCTCTCCATTTTCGTCATTGTTCAAATTTCTACTTTGCATTAAATATTTTTGAAATTCTAGTCTATTCTTTTGCTTGTTTGCTATGGTATTTGTTACTCTTATTCATCACATTGAAGTATATTCACCTCCTCTATTCCGGTAGACTGCACTGAAGAGACAGGTACCCAGGCTCTCCCCAATATAACATCACTTGGGACACGGCCTGTTGGGGCTTCCGCCTGAGCCCAAGAATGGGGACAGCACTGTGGTCGTCTGGGTGCCAGATCTGCAGGCCATCGCCTCTGCAGGATGACCAGCGCCACGGAGAGAGTGCAGAGTACACTCTGCCATCTTTGCTCCAGTGGCAGGGAAGTTGGGACTGCCAGGCTCTGAGACAGACAGGCATAATATCACTTGGGTCTCAGGCGGCTTGTGTGTATGCAGCTCCCAAGTGCTGGGCAGATCTGCAGTAACCAGCCCGCCAGCTCTGCTGTGGGACTTCTGCCTGGCAGAGGAACCCCGCACTGGGCGGGAGCCTACCAGCTTCCCTTCCGTGACCTCTGTTCCGGTAGACTGCACTGAAGAGACAGGTACCCAGGCTCTCCCCAATATAACATAACTTGGGACACGGCCTGTTGGGGCTTCTGCCTGCGCCCAAGAACGGGGACAGCGCGGTGGTCGTCTGGGTGCCAGATCTGCAGGCCATCGCCTCTGCAGGGTGACCAGCACCACGGAGAGAGTGCAGAGTGCACTCGCCCATCTTTGCTCCAGTGGCCAGGAAGTTGGGACTGCCAGGCTCAGAGACTGACAGGCATAATATCACTTGGGTCTCGGGCGGAATGTGTGTACATGGCTCCCAAGAGCTGGGCAGATTTGCAGTAACCAGCGTGCTAGCTCTGCTGTGGGACTTCTGCCTGGCAGAGGGACACCCCCTCGCCCCCCCCACTCTAGGAGAGATCACACACCACTGCACAGGGCAGGAGCCTACCAGCCTCCCTTTGGCGACCTCTGTTCCAGGAATCCACTAAGCTGAGCCTTTGGATGTGCAAGGACTCCCAATATAACATCACTTGGGGCAAGGCACATCAGGGCTCCAAAGTCACTCAGGAGCAGGGCAGGCCCCAGAAATCTGTGCCAGGGGAATCCTGGTAAACCACGGGGGGCAAGTCCAGGATACCCCATCACACCCAAAAGACAAGATCTGGATTTAAAATCACTTCTCATGATGCTATTAGAGGATCACAAGAAGGACACAAATAAATCTAATAAAGAATTACAGGAGACCATGAATCAACGGTTAGAAGCACTTACAAAGGAAACACAAAAATTGCTTAGAGAAATGCAGGAGAACATGGATCAAAAGATGGAGGCCCACAAAGAGACAACACAAAAATCGCTTAACGAGATGAATCAACGGGTAGATGCACTCACAAAGGAATCACAAAAATTGCATAAAGAAATGCAGAAGAATATGGGTCAACAGATGGATGCCCATAAGGAGGCAACACAAAAATTGCTTAAAGGAATGAATCAACGGTTAGATGCCCTTACAAAGGAAACACGAGAACTGCTTAAAGAAATGCAGGAGACAATGGATCAACAGATGGATTCCCATGAGGACGAACACAAAAATCGCTCAGAGAAATGCAGGAGAACGTGGGTCAACAGGCAGAAATCCTGAAAGAGTGAAAACAAAAATACGTTAAAGAAATACAGGAAAATACAAACAAACAAGTGAAGGATCTCAGCAAATCCATCCAGGAACTAAAAAAGGAAGTAGAAACAACTAAGAAATCACAAAGGGAGACAACTTTGGAGATAGAAAACCTTGGGAACAAATCAGGAGTCATAGATGCAAACATGAACAATAGAATACAAGAGATGGAAGAAAGAATCTCAGGTGCTGAAGATTCCATAGAAAGCATCGACTCAACAGTCAAAGAAAATGCAAAATGCAAAAAACGTGTAACCCAAAACATCCAGGAAATCCAGGACACAATGAAAAGACCAAACCTAAGGATTATAGGTATAGATGAGAGTGAAGATTTGCAACTTAAAGGGCCAGTAAATATCTTCAACAAAATTATGGAAGAAAACTTCCCTAACCTAAAGAGAGAGATGCCAATGAACATACAAGAAGCCTACAGAACTCCAAACAGACTGGACCAGAACAGAAATACCTCCTGTCACATAATAATCAAAACACCAAATGTTCTAAACAAAGAAAGAATATTAAAAGCAGTAAGAGAAAAGGGCCAAGTAACATACAAAGGAAGACCTAACCGAATCACATCAGACTTCTCACCAGAGATTATGAAAGTCAAAAGATTCTGGGCAGATCTCATGCAGACACTAAGAGAGCACAAATGCCAGCCTAGACTACTATACCCAGCAAAACTCTCAATCACCATAGATGGAGAGACCAAGATATTCCATGATAAAACCAAATTTTCACAATATCTTTCCACAAATCCAGCCCTGCAACGAGTAATAGGTGGAAACCTCCAAAACAGGGAGAGAAACAACCCCATGGAAAAAATGAGATAATAACCTTCTTGAATCAAACCCAAAAGTAGATAACCACTCAAACATAAAGATAGCGTCAAGAATGGCAGATAGCAATAATCACTATGCCTTAATCTCTCTTAATATCAATGGTCTCAATTCCCCAATAAAAAGACATAGACTAACAGACTGGATATGTAAACAGGACCCAGCATTTTGCTGCATGCAGGAAACGCACCTCAGTGTCAAAGACAAACACAACCTCAGAGTAAAAGGCTGGAAAACAATTTTACAAGCAAATGACCCCAAGAAACGAGGTGGAGTAGCCATCATAATATCAGATAAAATTGATTTTCAACCTAAAGTCATCAAAAAAGACACAGAAGGACACTACATACTGATCAAAGGAAAAATCCACCATCAAGAACTCTCAATTCTGAATATCTATGCTCCAAATGCAAGGGCACCCTCATTCGTAAAAGAAACTTTACTAAAACTCAAAGAACACATCACACCGCACACAATAATAGTGGGTGACTTCAACACCCCGTTCTCTGAAATGGATCATTCAGGAAAGCAGAAACTAAACAGGGACACAGTGAATCTAATTGAAGCCTTGGACCAAATGGAACTAACTGATATATATAGAACATTTCATCCTAGAGCTAAAGAATACACCTTCTTCTCAGCACCTCATGGTACCTTCTCCAAAATTGACCATATAATTGGTCACAAATCAGACCTCAACAGATATAAGAAGATAGAACTAATCCCATGCCTCCTATCAGATCACTATGGAATAAGGGTGGTCTTCAATGGCAACAAAAGCAAAAGAAAACCCACATACACATGGAGGCTGAACAATGCTCTACTCAATGATAAATTGGTCAAGGTGGAAATAAAGAAAGAAATCAAAGACTTTTTGAAAGTTAATGAAAATGAAGGCACAACATACCCTAATTTATGGGGCACAATGAAAGCAGTGCTAAGAGGAAAATTCATAGCCCTGAGTGCCGCCAAAAAGAAACGGGAGACAGCATACACTAGCAGCTTAATGGCACACCTGAAAGCCCTGGAACAAAAAGAAGCAAATACACCAAAGAGGAGTAGAAGGCAGGAAATCATCAAACTCAGGGCTGAAATCAATCAAGTAGAAACAAATAAAACCATCCAAATAATCAACAAAACGAGGAGTTGGTTCTTTGAGAAAATCAACAAGATAGATAAGCCCTTAGCCAGACTAACCAGAGGGCACAGAGATAGTATCCAAATTAATAAAATCAGAAACAAAAAGGGAGAGATAACAACAGAAACTGAGGAAATTCAAAAAATCATCAGATCCTACTACAAAAACCTGTATTCAACACAACTAGAAAATCTTGAGGAAATGGACAATTTTCTTGACAGATACCAAATACCAAAATTAAATCAGGATCAAATAGACCATCTAAACCATGCTATAACCCCTGAAGAAATAGAAGTGGTCATTGGAAGTCTTCCAACCAAAAAAAGCACAGGACCAGATGATTTTAGTGCAGAATTCTATCAGACCTTCAAAGAAGACCTAACACCAATACTCTTCAAACTGTTCCACAAAATAGAAACAGAAGGAACACTACCCAACTCGTTCTATGAAGCCACAGTTACACTAATACCAAAAGCACACAAAGACCCGACAAAGAAAGAGAATCTCAGGCCAATCTCTCTTATGAATATCGATGCAAAAAATACTCAATAAAATTCTTGCCAACCGAATCCAAGACCACATCAAAACGATCATTCACCACGATCAAGTAGGCTTCATCCCAGGGATGCAGGGATGGTTCAATATAAGGAAATCCATCAATGTAATCCACGATATAAACAATCTCAAAGAAAAAAACCACACGGTCATCTCATTAGATGCTGAGAAAGCATTTGACCAAATTCAGCATCCTTTCATGCTAAAGGTCTTAGAAATATCAGGAATCCAAGGCCCATATCTAAACACAGTAAAAGCAATTTACAGCAAACCGGTAGCCAGCATCAATCTAAATGGAGAGAAACTTGAAGCAATCCCACTAAAATCAGGGACTAGACAAGGCTGTCCTCTCTCTCCATATCTTTTAAATATAGTACTTGAGGTTCTAGTTAGAGCAATTAGACAACAAAAAGAGGTCAAAGGGATACAAATTGGAAAGGAAGAAGTCAAACTATCACTATTTGCAGACGATATGATAGTATACTTAAGCGACCCAAAGAACTCCACCAGAGAACTCCTACAGCTGATAAACGACTTCAGCAAAGTGGCCGGATATAAAATCAACTCAAGCCAGTCAGTAGCCTTCCTATACTCAAAGGATAAGCAGGCTGAGAAAGAAGTGAGAGAAATGATACCCTTCACGATAGCCACAAACCGTATAAAGTATCTTGGCGTGACTCTAACCAAACAAGTGAAAGATCTGTATGACAAGAACTTCGAGTCTCTGAAGAAAGAAATTGAAGAAGACCTCAGAAGATGGAAAAATCTGCCATGCTCATGGATTGGCAGGATTAATATAGTAAAAATGAGCATCTTACCAAAAGTAATATACAGATTCAATGCAATCCCCATCAAAACCCCAACTCAATTCTTCATAGAGTTAGAAAGAGCAATTCAAAAATTCATCTGGAATAACAGAAAACCCAGAATAGCTAAAACTATTCTGAAGAGTAAAAGAACGTCTGGGGGAATCAGTATCCCGGACCTCAAGCTGTACTACAGAGCAATAGTGTTAAAAACCACATGGTATTGGTACAGTGACAGGCACGTAGATCAATGGAACAGAATTGAAGACCCAGAAATGAATCCACACTCCTATGGTCACTTGATCTTTGACAAAGGAGCTAAAACCATCCAGTGGAAAAAAGATAGCCTTTTCAACAAATGGTGCTGGCTCAACTGGAGGTCAACATGCAGAAGAATGCAAATTGACCCATTCTTATCTCCTTGCACTAAGCTCAATTCCAAGTGGATCAAGGACGTCCACATAAAACCAGACACACTGAAACTAATAGAAGGGAAACTAGGGAAGAACCTTGAACATATGGGCACAGGGGAAAATTTCCTGAACAGAACTCCAATAGCTTATGCTCTAAGATCAGGAATAGAGAAATGGGACCTCATTAAATTACAAAGTTTTTGCAAGGCAAAAGACACTGTCAAAAAGACAAAGCGGCAACCAACTAACTGGGAAATGATCTTTACCAACCTTACATCCGACAGAGGGCTAATATCCAATATATACAAAGAACTTAAGAAGTTAAACTCCAGAGAGGCAAGTAACCCTACTAAAAAATGGGGTACAGAGCTAAACAAAGAGTTCTCACCTGAAGAGTATCTAATGGCTGAGAAGCACCTAAAGAGATGTTCATCTTCCTTAGTCATTAGGGAAATGCAAATCAAAACAACCCTGAGATTCCATCTCACACCTGTCAGAATGGCTAAGATCAAAAACACAGGAGACAGCAGTTGTTGGCAAAAATGTGGAGAAAGAGGAACACTCCTCCACTGCTGGTGGAATTGCAAGCTGGTACAACCACTCTGGAAAGCAATCTGGCGGTTCCTCTGAAAACTGGGCATGACACTCCCAGAGGATCCGGCTATACCACTCCTGGGCATATACCCAGAGGCTTTACCTGCATGCAATAAGGACACATGCTCCACTATGTTCATAGCAGCCTTATTTATAATAGCCAGAAGCTGGAAAAACCCAGATGTCCCTCAACGGAGGAATGGATTCAGAAGATGTGGTATATCTACACAATGGAATACTACTCTGCAATTAAAAACAATGAATTCACGAAATTCCTAGGCAAATGGTCAGAACTTGAAAATATCATCCTTAGTGAGGTAACCCAATCACAAAAGAACACACATGGTATGCAGTCACTGATAAGGGGATATTAACCCAGAATCTCGGAATACCCTAGACACAATTCGCATATCAATAGATTTCTAAGAAGATGGAAGGAGAGACCCCTGGTCCTGGAAAGACTGGATGTAGGGGAACGCCAGGACAGAGAAAAGAGAAGGGGGTTGAATGGAGAAAAGAGGGAGGGAAGGGGGCTTATGGGACTTTCGGGGAGGTAGGAAACGGGAAAGGGGAAATGATTTGGAATGTAAATTAAAAAAAAATAAAATAAAATATAAGAAAAAAAAAGAAGTATATTCACCAGTTATTTACTGCCTCAATTCCCAAGAGATATTATGCCGCCCAACACACACTATAATTTCCAATGATTTCTTTTCTTGTAGCATGCACACCATCACATGCTGTACAATTTCTACATATGCTATAAACCCCATAGTATATTGTTAATATTTTTATGTAAAATAAATTTTATTTTGTACTTCTTGATGTTATTGAGTATATCTTATATGACTTCTATGTGATCTTTCTTCTGCTTAGAATTTCTTTAACAGCTCTTATCATATAAGTTGGCTAGTTATGAATTATTTTAGTTTTATGCCTACAAGAACATAGACTCTTTTTTTAAAGAAATTTTTGCCTACTATAGAGTTCTGGGTTGTCAGTGTTTTTCCCCTTCATACACTACAGCCGCTGCTCAAAATTCCCTTAACTTGCAGAAGTGCCCTTTCATCTCCATAACCCTTTACCTTTGTTTTGATTGCATGATTTCTTCCTACTTTAGTCCCTTCTGTTTTAGTGCTTTTAGTGCGATTTTCTTCAGCTTTCCTGTTCTTGGGATTACTTGGGATGCTTGGTTCTGTGTTTCCACGGCCTTATCAACTTGAAAAGTACATATAATCATATTCATCTATTCAAAAAATTTCCTGCTCTTTTCCTTCAGAGAACAGTTACATTTCAGGATTTTTGAATTTGGATGATTTCCTACTGATTTCTAGGGTACTTTGCTTAGCTTTCTGTTTATTCTTCGTGACTATTGCTTTGGCTACAGATTCCTAATAATTAATCTTTGTTTCTTCCAAAATGATCAGCCACTGTGCCACTCAAGAGTGTTTCACTCTGAAACCACAGATGGGGCCAGTCAGAGCTGACTGTCTTGTTTCTCACCCCTCAAGGATCAATACACTTTACTGTTCATTGCACTCTTCATTTTCAATACCCTGAGAGTCACTGTTTTATTCCTTATGTTATCTATGTTCTCTGTTTCATGCTTGTTTTTGCAAATATAGATATAAATATAAACATTTTCCCCATTGCTGTCTTTTGACAGAATGTAGGAATTTGACATTTTAATTGCTTTTTAACCACATTTTATCTCTTGAATATGTGTATAAAGTCATTTCTATTGCCAAGAATGAATATTAGAAACAAAATGCTGAGGGTAACAACCTAACCCTCTGGCATTAGGGAAGCAAAGAATGACTTCTGTTTAAAAAAATAAATAGGTGATGCTTTAAACATTGTATTGGGAAAGAAAGCAAGAAGCCCACTGTTGTCTTGCCAAAAATATTTAGTAGGCCTTTTAAAAAGTAATGTTTAAAAGATACTTAGTGGTTAAGAGCACATACTATTTTACCAGAGGACCTGATTTAGGTTCCAAGGACACATACCACATGGCTCATAAAAACCTGTAACTGCAGTTCCAGTGGATGTGATTTAGTCTCTGTCCTCCACAGACATGTAAACTGATGTATACATAATTCCATACATAGACAGGCAGACACATACTTAAAAAATAAAATAAACATTTAAAACAGGATAGGTTAACTGCAGACACTTCTACTTACAAAGATGAGACATGTAAACAGTTACAGAATAATCACCAATGATGCTATGGTTCAAATCATCTATATCTCACAAGCTAATCCATTAAATGTACCAATGATATCTGCCATCCCTGGTTAATTAGAGCCAGGTAGTCTACAAGCATCTAGGAAAAAGTACTTTGGACTAGCTTAGGGGGGCGGGGGGGGTTAAAGGATGATGGGGAATTCACTTAGAAAGAATTGAAAGAAAAAAATTTAGAATACCTGAATAAAGATAGTTCACATTATCCAGGTCCCAGTGAACCAGGTCAGAAGGATCAGAGCTGGAGAAGCCACCAGAGAAGAATCTTAGACTCCTTAACCTGGCCCTGTATTAACACAATGCCTCATTTTGATTAAGTTCCCTATTCCTTCTTGTCCTCCCACCTGACTGCCTCCTTCCAATAAGGGAAATGCAAAATGTTCTCTGTTCCCTTATTGCAGATTCATACAGACATCATGCTATAAAAACACAGAATGAAAAAGAAAAGAAACTTTGTGCATGTGGATTCTTAAAAAACTAAACAAACATATACTGTGTACTTATTAAGAATTTGAGACACAATAGAAATGATTTTCTTTTTTTATCCATTTTTAACTTGTTTTATTAGACATATTCTTCATTTACATTTCAAATGTTGTCCCCTTTCCTGATTCCTCCACCCCTGAAAGTCTCAAAACCCATCTACCCTCTCCCTGATCCCCAATCAACCCTCTCCAGCTTCCCTGCCCTGGTATTCTCCTACATTGCAGCATCAAGCCTTTCCAGAAAAAAATGGCCTCTCCTCCCTTTGATGTCCAACAAGGCCATCCTCTGCTGCCTATGTGTCTGGAGCCATGGGTAACTCCATGTGCACTCTCTGGTTGATGGTTTTGTCCCTGGGAGCTCTGGGACCTGGATGACTCATATTGTTGTTCCTCCTATGGTGCTGCAATCCCCTTCAGCTCCTTGGATCCTTTCTCTAGCTCCCCCATTGGGGACCCTGTGCTCAGTTCAATGGCTGGCTGAGAGAAATTATTTTCAATGTTTTAGATATTCTAATATTATACCTAAATGTTAAAATAATACATACAATGGCAGTCTAAACATGGCGGCTCATTCCTGTTATCACAGCACTAGAAAGGCCGAGGCAAGAGGATCTATGTTAGTTCATTGCTAAACTGGTCTACATAGTGACTTCTAGGCAAGTTATGGCTATACAGTGAAGCCCTGCAAAATATTATTATTACTATCATCATCATCATCATCACTACCACCACCCCCTTCATCGTCGTTGTTGTTCTCATAATAACTATAGACTTCATCATTTACTGGATGTCCTTACTGTCCCACAAAAGTGAGTTCACTGAGCATTAAAAGCATTCTGAGATCATCATTACTTAACTTTCGGGAGAGCATTAGAATCCTTTAGCTACCCTGAGACCCTCTGTTGATACCTAATGCACTTACAATGTAATTCAACCCCAACTTTCAAGTATCCCCAGCTAAAAGTAAGTATTTCAAATGAGACAAACAATGTAGTCTCTCTCATAAAAGATGCCTTTAAATGATGAAGAATGTGGTCCTACTGTAATGATGTCTGAGAAGAAAGCAATAAAAATACTATTTAAATGAAGAGGTTGAATAGGGGAGAAAGAAGAGTATAATCCAAAGGCCAAAGTTGAAAAGGCACCAGTTTAGGACAAATAGAGTCTTCTGACCTTGGGTGATAAAGATGACCTCCATTCCTCAGCAAAACCTTGCCTGCCAACACTTAAACAATGGTTACATAGGAATGGTTCCATTGCTTCTGTACTCAGAACAAGACATTACTTTCTCACATCTACTTTTTCAAACACAGAAAAAAAAGGGTAATTTGTTCCTTATACTGTAACTCACTACAGTAAGAGCTATATTTTATTGTAATATAGTAATATTATACCTTAATGGCAGTCTCCATATCTTCTTTGTTTATAAATATCACAATTCTGAAATCAAAGGTGACATTTGGCCTTTTGACATTTTACATTCAGCCACCCTGAAAAAGACATTTGTGGCATTAAGCACTGCCTTTTGAAGCTCTCAGTAGGAAGTGTGGGAAGAAATATTATATTAATATGAAAAATTAGCCATCAGATATATCTTAAATATAATTGAAGTAACATATTTTTTAAAATTTAAATATATATTGCATTTTATTTTTATTTCTCTGTAATATCTTATATCTTTTAGATGTACTATAACTCAATTGCTTGCATATTAAAAGTGATCTTCTGGGAATTTTTAAAAGAAACAGCATGAAGTAAGTGATAAGAGCACTGCTCTATCCTCTATAATTTACACTGTAGGTGTAAATCCTTAATTTAAGAAGAATACACAATTGCCATTTAGTCCACTTTGGGAACTTTTAAGTTGGAAACACTTATGTCTTAAAATATCACTTAGTATTCTCCTCAAGTTAGAGTCACACAAAGCATTGCCTGTGTATAAAGTGCCACTACTGTAATTAGTTACTTTTTCTCTATTGCTGTGACAAAACATCATGGCCAAAGCAGCATATAAAGGAGTTTATTTGTATTTATAGTTCCAGAAGGTTACAGTCCATGACAGTGGAGAGGCAGCAGGCAGCAGACAAGGTGACTGGAGCAGAAGCTGAGAACTCACATTTTGAGCCACAAGTACAAAGCAGATAGAATAACATTTAAATGATACTAGTCTTTAAACTCAAATCCCACCTCTAGTGACAAACTCCTTCCAAAAGGCCACACCTTCTATGCCTCTGTAGCCAGTACCATAAACTGGGGACCAAGTATTTAAATGCTTTAGACAACAGAAGATATCTCATTCAAATCTCCACTCCATGTGATGGTTCTTGTGTGACAGTAAGAACATCCCAGTTTGCTAGGCTGTTGTGATGGCTCCATTGCTCAAGTGCTTGTCATGCAAGTGCAAGAGCAAGAACAAGAGTCCCGATCTCTACCACCCATATAAATTCCTGTGAGCACAAAAGCAAACCTGCAATCTCGGCACTAGAGAGTATACAGGGAGATTTCTGGTGCTTGCTGTCCAGCCAGACCTGATGAATTGGTGAGTTTCAGATTCAGTAAGAGATGGTGTCCTCCAGAATGATGTGGAATGTGAATAAAGATATCTGACTTCAAATACTGGCATTTATTTGTAAATGAATGTGCACATACATATGCATACAGGTGTGCATATGCACTAGACAGTTCCCTAATACCTCCATTGATACCAGAAGTTTATTAAGTAAAATAACTCATAATGGTATCTCCGGGACACCTATATTTTCTTTCAAAATCTGCATCTATGCTTTCAATGTTTGACAAGCCATATGGGATAAAAAGAATCCAACATCAAGCAGCATGTTCTATATCTTGATGGTAGCAAATATAAAAGAATGAAGGTTTATGTAGAGGACTCATGAGTCCTGAAGGCTGATGAAAACAAAAGTAAGCATTAGGGAAGGTGAGATAGTAAGCTGGCAAGAGTGACAGTGAGGGACAAGCAAGATCAGTGCATGCTACCAAAAGCTAGGTAAGGTTCTGTGGTAGAAAGCAGAAGCAGGATAATGTAAAACCAGAGGTCCTGAGAGTTGAAGACTGTGACCTCAGGGATAGGAGAAATGGCTTCAGAAACATATCCTCAGTTATGGTTTTCCATAAAAGAGCAACATTATAGCAAATTGAATGTTTAATATTCAGGAAATGAGCTGTGACACTAGCATTTTATGAGATGATCATGAAAGTTTACAAATAAAATAAAATGAAAAAAGAAAATCCAATATGAAAATAAAACATGGATTTTCAAATAGCACATTAAGTGACAGGAAGTTGGGTTTGATTTAGTGCACACTATCTGTTCAAAAGATTTATCATAACCCTGTTAGGCACTGCTATAAATATTAAAGGTACATTTGGAATATAGACAGATGCCTCTGATCTCGAGAGTTGGTAGTGTAATGTGGCAAAGGCAAGAATGTTCATACCTGAACACATAATTGTGTTTGCTGCAGTACAGTCATTAAAACAGCAAGAAGTCAATAGTGCTGGAAGCGGTGTATGAGGGTAAGTTGGAGAAAGCCTTCTATGACCTGAGATTGAGAGGGAGGAGACACACTTGATGAAAAGATGACATTTAATCTGAGACTTGAACTATGCACAGGATAGAAACTAGCAAGGTCAGAAGCTCAGAAAGAAGCAATCCCAAGCAAGGAAGGAAAGAAAAAAGGAAGGAAGGGAGGGGAAGAAGAAGGGATGGAGGTAAGGAGGGAAAGAAAGTTGATTTCTAAACACCAAGATAAGAAAATGCAAGCATGTCCATTGGTTCCAAGGGTCTATGGCCTCAGCACCAATATAAGAGTGGTCAGATCTTATCTCTATAGAACACAATGAGGAGCTCTGTATTGAGCTAAGGCTAAAAAGTTTTTGTTGTTGTTGTTGTTGTTGTTGTTGTTGTTGTTGTTGTTTTAAACAAAAAACAAATGCTTTCAGAACTACTTTAAAAATGGAGGAATGGCACCCTTCTGGTCTGCACCTCCACGGGCACAGAGGCAGATCTCTTTGCCCATGCCTCCATCCCACAACCCTGCCTATATCCGAGGAGGACTGCTCTAACCTGGGACACAGGTGAGTCCCCTTCCTCAATACCCACTCCAGCTGGTATTCAACAGAGATCAGTAAACATGAGATCTGTTCTGCTTTGCAGGAGCCCCAGAGCCCTTCCAATCAGCATGTCCACTTGTACACATGGTAGATTAGTGTGTCTGCTCCCCAACACACAGCCTTGCCTGTCTCCTAGGAGGACTAATCTAAGCAGAGATACAGCACAGTTCTCAGTGGAGACCTGCTCCAATCCAGGACACCTAAGCAGTTAATATCAGAGACTACCAAATTATGAAAGGCAAACACAACAACATAAGCAACAAAAGCCAATGCAATCAGAACCCAGATCTCCTACTACAGCAAGCCCTGGATACTATAATATACCTTAAGGGTGAGATTCTGACCTTAAATTCCATTAAATTCCATATCATGAAGATGACAGAGGGTTTTTTTGTTTTGTTTTGTTTTGTTTTTTGAGAGGATATAAATAACTCCTTAAAGAAATACAGGAAAACACAGGCAAACAGGTAGAAGCACATAAAGAGGAAACAAATAAATCACTTAAAGAAAAACAGGAAAATATTGTGGCATGTTATTTCTAATATCCCACTTTAAGCTCCGGGCAGATCATACTACCAGACATGACCCTGGTTCCCTTGGCTCCAGGGATAAAAGATACACACACACACACACACACACACACACACACACACACGCACACACACACACACACAGTTCATTTTTAGCCTGCCTTATGGCTCAGCAGCTATCCTCTTGTAGATAGTGTGCCCTTCCCTCTCTTAATCCTGGCTAAATCCCTCTAAATCTACCCTTAGTTTTGTTTCCCAGTTACCTTCTCCTTGCTCAACACCTTATATCTGTCTACAGCTTAGTTGCCTTTCTAATCTCCTGCCTGGGGAAGTGGACAATGGCCATTCTACCCAAGATCTCACGTGGCTGGTGACTCTACCTATGAAGCATGGCAAAATCCTTTTCCTGCATCTTTTAGTCTGCCTGCAGGGAACTAGGAGTTCCACCTATCCTGCTGGCTAATTACTATTTCCAGCAAAATTCTTAATCACCATAAATGTAGAAATCAATATATTTCATGACAAAACCAATTTTTAACAATATCTTTCTACTTATCCAGCCATACAGAGGACTCTAGGAGAAAAATTCAATACAAGGAGGGTAACTATACCCAAGAAAACACAAGAAATCAATCATTTTGAACAAACCCAAGAGAATGGCACAGACATAGCACCACCTCCAACAACAAAATAACAGGAACTAACAATCATTGGTCATCAATATCTCTCAACATCATGTACTCAATGGTCATCAATATCTCTTAATATCATGTACTCAATTCCATAATAAAAAGACATAGGCTAATAGACTGGATACATTCGGCTACATACAAGAAACACACCTCAGTAACAAAGACAGACACTATCTTAAAGGGCTGGAAAAAATTTTCTAAATAAAGAATTCCAACAAACAAGCTGGAGTAGCCATTCTGCTATCCAATGAAATTTACTTTCACCTAAAAGTAATCAAAAGAGTTGGAAGATACTTCATACTCATCAAAGGAAAAGTCTACCAAAATGAAGTCTCAATTTGAACATTATTCCACAAATGCAAGAGCAACCAGATTAATAATAAAACTTTACTAAAGCTCAAAACACACAGTTAACTCCAAGCAATAGTAGTAGGAGACTTCAACACCCAACACTCACCAATGGACAAGTCAAGGAAACAGAAATTAAACAGGAACACAGTGAAACTAATAGAAGTTAGAAACCAACTGGATTTAACTGTTATCTACAGAACATTTCACCAAAAATCAAAAGAACATGGCTTCTGACCACCTAATGGAACCTTTTCCAAAGTTGATAATGTAATCTGAGACAAGAGAAAACTCAATATATACAAGAAGATTGAAATAATACCAACAATCCTATCAGATAATTATGGACTAGGACTGGACTTCAAAAACAACAGAAAAATAAGAAAGCCCACATCCTCATGGAAACTGAACAACTCTCTACTCAATGATAACTCAGTAGGGAAGAAATAAGGAAAGAAATAAAATACTTTCTAGAAATCAATGGAAATGAAGGTAAAATGCCCAACCTTATGGGACACAGTGAAAGCAGTGTTAAGAGGCAAATTCATATCAATAAGCGCCTTCACAGAGTAATTTGGGGAGCTCCATACTAGCAACTTAACAGCACACATGACATCTCAAGAAAAAAACAAAACAACACAGCAAAGAGGAGTAGTTGGCAGGAAATAGTCAAACTCAAGACTGACATTAAACAAAGAAAACATTAGAAACAAAGAGAAAAATATAAAGAATCAACAAAACCAAGAGCTGGTTCCTTGGGAAAATCATCAAGATGGATAAACACTTAGCCAAACTAACTAAAAGGCACAGAGACCGTATCCAAATTAACAATATTAGAAATGAAAAGGGAAACATAACAACAGAAACTAGGGAAATTCAAAAAATCATCAGGTCTTTTTACAAAAGCCTATGCTGTATAAAACTGGAAAATGTAGACAAAATGTATGATTTTTCTAGACAGATACCACATGCCAAGGTTAAATCAACATCAGGTAAACTATCAAAACAGTGCTACTATAGCCCATAATGAGGCAGTCACTAAAATCCTCCCAACCAAAAAAAAAAAAACAAAAACAAAAACAAAAACAAAAAAAAAAAGACAGGGCCTGAGAGTTTCCATACAGAATGCTACAGGACCTTCAAAGAAAAGATAATAATACCAATAATCCTTAAACTATTCCACAAAATAGAAACAGAAGAAACATTACCTAATTGATTCTATAAGGCCACAGTTAACCTGATACCTAAACCACACAAAGACCCAAAAAAGAAAGAACTTTAGACTAATTTCACTTATGAACATCAATGCAAAATACTCAATAAAATTCTTGCAAATGTAAACCAAAAAAACACATCAAAAAATCATTCACCATGATCAGATAGGCTTCATCCGAGGGAAGCAGGGATGGTTCAATATATTAAAATCCATCAACATAATCCACTATATAAACAAATGCAATGAAATAAATCACATGATCATTTCATTAGATGCTACAAAAGCCTTTGACAAAATCCAACACTCCTTCACCTTAAAAGTCTTTAAGAGATCAGGAATTCAAGACACATACAGAAACATGATAAAAGTCATATGTATATATGCAGCAAACCAATAGGTAACATCAAATTAAATATAAAAAAAATGAAGCTATCCCACTAAAATTGTGGACAAGAAATAGTGCCTACTCTCTTTTTATCTATTCAATATAGGGAAGTTCTAGCTAGAGAAATAAGACAACAAAAGAAGATCAAGTGAGGTATAAAATGGAAACAAAGATGTCAGGTATCACTAATGTCAGATGATATGATAGAACACATAAGCAAAGCCTCAAAATTCAATGAGAGAAAACCTTTACCTGATAACTAGTAAAGTAGCAACAAAGTTAACTCAAAGAAATCAGTAAGCCTCCTTTGTACTATTGATGTATGGGCTGAGAACGAAATTAGGGAAACAACATCCTTCACAATAGTCATAAATAATATAAAATATCTTGATATAACTATAACCAAGCCATTGAAAGATCTATATGAGAAGATCTTTATGTCACTGAAGAGAGAAATCAAAGATGTCAGAAGATATAAAGGTCTCCTATGCTCAGGGATCCATAGGATTAACATAGTGAAAACTGCCACCTTATCAAAAGCAATCTACAGAGTCAATGCTATGATCATCAAATCTCCAACACAATTGTTTACAGACACTCAAAGAGAATTTTTCAATTTCATATGGAAAACAAAAATCCCAGGAGGGTCAAAACAATTCTGAATAATAAAAGAACTTCTAAGGAATCACCATACCTAATCTCAAGCTGTACTACAGAACAATAGTGATAAAAACCATGTTACATTCATACAGAGACCCAGAAATAAACCCACATACCTACAACACTTGATTTTTGACAAGAAGCCAAAACCAGAGAGTGGGAAAAAAAAAAAAACACCTTCAATAATTAGTGCTGGTCTGTTTGTGTGCATATCAAAGAATAGAAATTTATGCTCATTTATCACAGTGCACAAAGCTCAAGAAGATCAATGACCTCAACATAAAACTAGATAAACTGAATCTAATAGAATAGAAAGTGGGAAATAATCTTGAACACATTGGTACAGGAGAAATTTTCCTAAACAGAACACCAATGGTGTATTAGGGTTCTCTAGAGTCACAGAATGTATGGGTAATCTCTATATAGTTAGAGAATTTGTCGATGATTTACAGCTTGTAGTCCAACTCCCCAACGATGGTCAGCAGTAGCTGTGGATGGAAGTCCAAAGATCTAGCAGTTGCTCAGTCCCACAAGGCAAGCAGGCCAGGAAGAGTCAGAGTAAATCTTCCTTCTTCCAATGTCCTTATAAAGGTCTCCAGCAGAGGGTGTGATCCAGATTAAAGGCGTGTGCCACCTCGCCATTAATCCCAGATGACCTTGAACTCAGAGATCTCCTTGTCTTAATCTTCTGGAATTCATAGCCACTATGCTTCAAGATCTCCATGCCAAGATCCAGGTCAGAAACTTGTATCTCTGAGCCTCCAGATTAGAATCATAGGCGAGCCATCCAATTCTTGATTAGTTCATTCCATATAGTCAAGTTGACAACCAGGAATAGCCACTACAATTCACCCCTTGTCAACTTGACACAAATAATATCTCATGTCCACATGAAACAAGCACAAGGTCATGAATATGCCTAACATGATATAACTATTCCTTGTATAATCACCAACACATTTGTAAATTTACAATGGGGCAATTTCCCTTGGGAACATTCATTTAGTGTCTCAATACAAATTGATGTTAAACAAATTGGAAGAAAGTCAAATGTATCCTTAACAAAATAAGACAGAAGCATTCATATTACTTATAATCCTCATTTCTGCAACTGGTTACGTGGCCTTAGCTGGTATTTATAACTACCTTCCTCTGCTACCCATTCTGTATTTCCTTCACCTTCAGCAAGCACCTCAGCAGGTCTTGGCTCTTTTCCTGGAGGATTGACCCACACCTTCATTCCAGATGGGTCTGTGTCCTTTGTCATCCTGCTTGAATTAGGCTGTTGTAGTTTGCCATTGACTTTAACCACAGGACATGGTAGTACTAAGAGATGCCCTAAAGGATCTCCTGCACTCCAGACATAATCCTGCTTACCTCCATTGTGGAAAGGCAATCCAATTTCCCCATGGTAATATGGATCTCTCACCCCTCCTAACACTGTAATTCCTTTCTTATCCTGTTGGTTTAAGGGCATTAGAAGTCCAAAATGGCCAGGGGAAAGTCTGAGATTCCAGTTCAATGGAATGTTTGTTGTGGCTCCTGGTAGGAGTACACCCCCCTTCCCCCCGGAACTAAAATTTCTAGACCAGCAGAACCTAAAGTTGTGGGGACAGGAAGCAAAAATTTTCCTAGAGGGTCACTAGGAGTGCTAGTGAGTGGAAATATTCCCTTTTCCATCCCTTGATTCCTGGACCCATGGATCCTGGCTAAGGAAGAAACTGTACCATATATTGAAGGCTGATTCAAAGCATGTACAGCCTTCTGAAGAACTCTGCCCCAGCCCTCCATACTGTTGCCACCTAACTGGCACTGTAACTGTGTCTTCAGAGGCCATTACATCTTTCTATCAGACCAGCTGCTTCAGGATGATGGGGAACATGGTAAGACCAGTGAATTCCATGATTGTGGGCCCACTGTCGCACTTCTCTGGCTGTGAAATGAGTTCCTTGGTCAGAACCAATACTGTGTGGAATATCATGATGATAGATAAGGCATTCTGTGAGTCCATGGATGGTAGTTTGGCAGGAACCTTATGTGCAGGAAAGGCAAATCCATAACTAGAATAAGTATCTACTCCAGTAAGAACAAAACATTGTCCTTTCCACAGGGAAAGTAGTCCAAGGTAGTCAATCTGCCACCAGGTTGCTGGCTGGTCACCTCGAGGAATGGTGCCATATCTGGGGCTCAGTCTTGGTTTCTGCTATTGGCAGATCTGGCATTCAGCAGCAGTTGTAACCAGGTCAGTCTTGGTGAGTGGAAGTCCATGTTGCTGAGCCCAATCATAAGGCCCTACTCTAACTGGAGGGCCACAATGTTTCTTGGGATCTCCTGGGATCAGTGTCAATTCAGAACCAGTATCCAATAGACCCCGGAAAGTCTGATTATTTCCTTTCCCCCAGTGTATAGTTACCCTTGTAAAAGGCTGTAGGTCTGTCTGGGGAAGAACTGGAGAAAGACTAACAGCAAAACTTTTAGGTGTCTTATCAAGATCCTTCCTCAGAGGAACCTGGCCACCCCTTCATTCAAGAGGTTCTGGATCTGCAAACTGGCTCAAGTCAGGAAATTGATTCACTGGTCAAGATTGCCTTTTGCCGTGATCCAATTTAACCTTTCTTTCATTTATTTGAGAATTTTTCTGCTTATACAGATCAAACAGATATGCAGTAGGTTTCCTATCTATTTCATGCCTGGAAACACCATGATTGATTAGCCAGTATCAAAGGTCCAAATGAGTCATGCCATTATAAATTCCACCTCTCTTGTACTGACCATTACAGGGTATGTCATTATAAACTTTGTTTTGTCTATCCTGTCCATTATCATAATTACAATCACCTTGTCTCTGGCGATAGCCCCTTAGAAGGAAGGTCCAAGTGAGTATTTTTCAATCCCACTTACAAATGGGAACAAAATAATTATTGGAGGCAGAGAATGGAGGGACCTTGGTGGAAGAGGAAAAAAGGAATAGAATCAGATATGGGTGGTGACGGTAGTGAGGCCCAGAGTGCCAGGAGAGTGAATGGAAATATGTAGCAGCAAGGGTTGTGGTGTGGGGAGAATATCTAGAAAGTCTCAGAGACTTGGGATGAGGAAGCTTCCATGACTCAATGTGGGTGAGCTTTGCCAAAATGTCCAACAGTGAGGACATGGAACCAAGAGACCACCTCCAGTAGTCATACAGGAGCCCCAGTGGAAGGATAGGAACACCAACCCACCTATAAAACTTTTGACCCAAAATTGCTCCTGTCTAAAAGAAATGCAGGGACAAAAATGGAGCAGAAACTGAATGAAAGACTGTCCAGTGACTGGTCCAACTGGGGATTCATCCCACAGGCAGGAACCAATCTCTTAAAATATTACTGATTCTATGTTGTGCTTGCAGATAGAAGCCTGTCATGGGTGTTCTCTCAGTGGCTCTACCAGCAGATGACTGAGGTAGATGCAGATACGCACAGCCAAGAACTGAATGGAAGTCAGGAACCCCTATGTAAGAGTTGAGGGAAGTATTGAAGGAACTGAAGGGGATAAAAATCCCATAGGAAGACTAGCAGTATCAATTAACCTGGACCTATGGGAGATCCCAAAGACTAAGCCACCAACCAAATAGCGTACACAGGCTGGTCTGAGGTCCCCCAGCACATATGTAACGTAAGACTTCCTTGACTGGCCTCAGTGGGAGGGGAGATGCCTAATCTTGTAGAGACTTGGTGCTCCAATATGGGAGGATAGCTAGGGGGAGAGTGCTACCTCTCAGAAGTGAAGGGGATGAGGATAGGGGAAAGAACTCTGTGAGGGGGGACTGGGAAGGAGCAACAATTTGGATGTAAATAAATAAAATAATTAATAATGAAAGTAAGAAAACTCAGGGAATGAAGAGAAAGGAAGTAAAACAAAGCAAACAAAACAACAAAAGAGTCAGGAGTTGCTGACTTAGTTGAGATGAACTAACACGGTAGTATCAGGAGAACAAGTAGAGGCAATTCATTGCATAATGTGAAGGTTAATTGAAGATCTATGCAGCATATATAGCTGGTATATGTCTCAAGCAACTGGGTAAATGATGGGAATTAGTTTAGGAATAGAATAAAATACTAGTCAAGGTTAGCCACATATACCTAAAAACCTAATATTTTAATGGCTCAGGTAGGAGGATCCAAACTGAAGCATGTCTGAGCTACAGCACCAAGAAAGAAATATAGAAATACAAGAATTAAGGAAGGATTAAACACTAGACTTGTTTATGGCTGAGAATGTAAGACCAAATTGAGAAGAGACATCAGAGCTGAAGATAAATGGTATGCATTATGAAAGACACACAAAGTTTTCTCTCATCTCAAAAAAGAATTCAACCAACCTCATTGAGGATCAAGAATAGAATTATATCCACAGTTTGAAGTCAAAGAAAGCTGAACTTACCACAGCAATTCATACACTAGTTTAAAAAACAATAAAGTTTTTATCAACCTTCTATGTTGAAAGTTTAACAGGAAGAAGTTAAACAACAGACCACAGAATCCCACAAAAGATCATTACCACTGGTTTTAAAGGTGTTTGGGGTGGTACTGTGGATAAAAGCCTAAATGGATTGAGAAAAAAGGGTAATACAGAAACTGAAAGATGGACAATCATTCCCCGGAAAATGTTTTTAAGGGCAAAGAAAAATAGGTTAGTAGCCAGGAATGGAAGTTGCCATATCCTGTGACTGTCTTTTACTCTCCCCTTCTATTCTTTCCTTGAAGGTTTCCAATATTAAAGCATGTGGTATGACAAAATGAGTAACCCTGGGGTGGGGTAAAAATTAATGCTGAGGATAGAGAGGGGATAATTGCAGAAGAAAAGACCTTGTGGTACTGAGAAGGGTTGACCCCAATTTCCTCAATGAAGCCTTAAGTGTCTGTTTACTGTAAGTCTTAGCTAAGCCACTGAGTAAAGTGATTCTAATTTAATTGTTCTGGGCCAAGTCCTTCACATCAATATATTTTTTAAAGCTCCCCAGTTCCTTCTAATATGTAATGAGATTTGAGAAGTAATCTCAACAACACAGTCTTGACAATATAATCTCTGTGTATGTCTATTCTCAGACTTCCTCACAGCTTTATTAAATGTATGTATGTCCTCAGTACATTATCATTCAAGGTAGTGGGTTTTATACATATGAAAGAATACTGAATAGACTCTGTTTATTGTTAATCTTGAAAATTGCAAGGTGAAAGACCAAATCCACAACTGTCCAATTAAAGCAAATTTTATTGAATATCAGACAATACGATGGACAGTGGCCACGTCCATACACTGGATTTCCAGAGAAATGGCACTGAATCACTTCAGTTCCATGCTGATAAAGGCCAAACCTAAAATGGACATTGCCTTTATCCTATTGAGGACAAGCATACATCCTGATATGCATCTTGCTTATATATCTCTCACTTACGTGTGACAAGTACAGCCTGTTGGATATAACCAATCTTATTTATTGATGTGAAAATACATGACTTGTTATCTTATATGAACAGCATCCCCCAACATTCCAGGAAGTTATCTGTCCTTGAACATGTAGGGCTCAAATGTTAACTTTAGCCTTCATAGTAAGTATCTCTTCTGTTTTGATAATGTTACATGGTTACAGGATCCTTACACGATCATGGGTAATGTCTGGCTCATTCATTTTCACTTTAAAATGTCCCAACATGGGCTGGAGAGATGTCTCAGTTACAAGCAAGTGTGAAGACCGAAGTTCTGATCTTCAGCACTGATATAAAAATAGAAATGTGTGTGGTGGTAATGTATATATCCACAGAGCAGGGAAAGAAAGAAAGAGAGGGCCTGAAGATGTGCAGCTCCATGTTCTCTGATGAATGAGATGAACACTTCCCCCAAGGCTAAGGATCATCTTGGAAGAAAAGGTAAACAGATTGTAAGGGACCAAAGTAGGGAATGGTTATAGCAAAGCAGTGTTTTCAGAACCTACATGAATGTACAGAGGTTGACTGTGAAAGATGAACTCAGACAAAATTCCAATAGACTTTGGGGAAGGGCTCATGAATTTTACCCCTAGCTGAGACACTGGCAGCTGGTGTTTGCTTGGGAAGGGATAGTCACTTTCTTCAAGATGTGACCTATTGAGAGGCCTCCAATACTCGAGTAGATAACCCTACATCCACAAGCATTACAGCAGTGAGGATTTTCTGGATTTTTGAGACAAGAAAATGAAGCTGTGAGGAAAAGTGTGAAGAGGGATAGGAGAGGAGTTGGAAGGGAGGGAATAGGATTGTATTTAATCAAAACACATGTTATATAGATGTGTGTATGAAATTCTCAAAGATGAAAACTAAGGTGATCACCCATTAAAGGAGTCACCTGACATTGATCTCTAGTATCCACATAACACATACACACATACATGTGCATACTCATACAACGAGAACATATACAACTCAGACCTTCATATACAAAACTTTTAAAAGAAAATAGTAAAGTATTCTAGCCTATGTTAATACACAAATAATCTACTCCCTGATTAAATGAATATTTGAAAGTTTTTTATTTGTTTATTTTAACATCTCTGTACCCTTCTTCTAGGAAGGCTGTTGATTCACTCTGACAATTATTTCCTGGAAAGTAGAAATATAAAATAGCAGAACTAATTTGGGAAAAGAATTGACATTATCGGTTTGTTTTTCAGAATGGTAATTACTTTATATTCTGTACCATAATTGCTGCTTATGCTTATCAGACTATAGGCAGGAATGTTTTGAAAAACAAAAACTCAAATGAGGCTTTATCTCAGTCTGGGCTTCCTCTTCATTGTATCTTTTGTTGATTTACATTTACAAAATTCTCCAACAGCCAATACCAGTTCACAGTGAGTTTACAGTTGTTCTGATCCAGCTGTTTTACATTTAGATACTTAGTATATCTGAACATTTTTAAATATAATCAACTTTAATTATTTCTCCAAAAAAATGTGAAGAAAAAGTTGATTTAGTCAATGAGAAGGCAATCCATTTTTTCTCACCTCGTTCAGAGAAGCCCATTGCTGTAATGAATAGTGTTTAATGTAGGTTCATGGCTGGTTGTGCTGAGAACAAGTGACTATTGAGTGTTCATACTCCAACAGGATATTCATTATCACCTCTTCCAATGCTCAGGGAACATGGAAGTAGAAGTGGAAAGAATGCACAAGTCAAGGGTGTGGGAAGAGTATGGGAAATGCTGTTATATGGGCACAGCATGGCACCTGCAGCTGTGGTCACCTACACAAGACTTGCATGAGACAAGATCCATCAACATTCAGTCCCAGATAGAGAAGGGAGGCTTTAGGATTCTGCTCATTCCAGGAGAACTCTTGGAAATGATGGGCTGCGAAGGAGGAGTAAGTTATTGTCTGTAGTGATGTTAGAGGAGTTACTATGCTCCCAAGGATAGTTCCACACCAATACTTACTCTGTCAGCCCTTTTTCAGCTCAGAGGTTAACAAAACAAAAACAGAACAAAAACAAACAGAAGTGAGAAGAGTGCTTATTGAGATTCCGAGGCATGCAGAGAAAATCCACGAGTCTTGTAAAAACACATAAGATTGATTTAAATAGAAAACCTATGCATAGACAGTAATGAATATATGTAGTTCTCCTTCCTTCAACTCCAATCCTAAAGTAGAGAATTTAAGGTTTATGTCTTGCTTGGGACAACTTAAACATTTTAGCTAACACATCATGATTGGTGAGAAAGATTCAGAGTGTTTAGCTGGACATATTGATTTGCTTCTGCTAACATCCTCTTTTTTTTCCAATAACTGTCAGATAATATGAAATGAATACTGGTATCACTGGTCCATTTTTCATTATTTAAAATGTAAGTAACCATTTTTAAAAATATGTGCACTTTCAAGGTATCATTAATAAAGGTTAAGATGGTAGTATTTTTCATATGCAGATTGAAAAAATCAATCTATGCCAAGCTACTTGCTTAAGGTTGATTGAGAAGGGCATGGGTAAAGCTACAAGCTCTGTTCTCTTTGCACAGAGGAGAGAACCCTTCAGATCTTGTGACAGAACTGGTAAAAGACTTGTATGCTTATTTTCCATAATAACCTCATTTTTAGACAAGTGACGCTAATAAGAGCCAGACAATGAAAGATTCTCATAGAACCATAGACAAGAAGTGAAGATATAGGATATAACAAGGTTGCAGTGGATTCAGATTAGCTAACAGATACCTATAGGTATCTACTTGTCAATACAGGGAACATGATTGATATGCTAAACCCAGCCAACTATTTGTGAGGTCTTAAAACCTACTACTTCCACTTCCTTAAACCAGTGAACTTTCTAATTACATTTTAGATATTTACTCTCATTCCTCATTAACTGTAATTCTATCACCCAACATCAAATAAGCTTCTTTTTACAGTAAAAGGAGACCATTGCAACAAACTAAAACTGGACAAAATGTCAGGCTCATAGACACACACACATGCACATGCACACGAGGCTGTCATAATAGGATACAGGCATATTAAGAGATGAGTATTACAGCATTTTACAGAACTAATATCATTTGCTTAAAATTATATGCATATGCACACAAGTATACAACTTCAAACATTAGCCACAAATATTAACAACAAACATTTTAGAAATATTGTTTGTATTTATTTCTAAGAAGAGTTAAACACTAGTTTTGTTTCTCATTTTCTTACTTATACAAAGCTTATATTATTTGTTAACTCAGGAAAAGGAAAACTAACTCTAAAGCCTCTTCAGTGAGCTCTGCTCTTAGCATGACTTGCTTCTCTTATTCCAGCTGCTAGTCCACAAGCCTCTTCACTTCCCGTCACTTGAGCCTTTGTTACAATTTTGTCAGCAGCTTAACATGCAAGCCAAGTGTTACATACCCTCTTCAACTTTAGTGGTGTTATCATCACAACAAAGTCTCATTCCTTCTTAGAACTTTCCAATAGCTCGTAGTCTGTCTCCAATGCTGTCTCTCCTTTCAACCCTCCAGTCAATCCTTCACTCCTCTTTAACCTCATCGGAATATTCTTGGTGGTTGCTCTTTAATAGACGTATTTTCTCTTTTCTTGTTTTGTGTTTTGTTTTGGTTTGGTTTTTTGTAGTTATTTCTGGTTTTGTTTGTTTGTGTGTTTGTTTGTTCATACGGCATGTCATGCTGCCCAGGCTGACCTAGAATGTGCTGTGTAGACTAGTCTGGTTTGAGTTCCTGATCTTCTTGTCTTCACCTCCTATGTGATGATTTATAACTCTGTGCTACCTTGAAAGACACACAAACCCTTTCTAATGCCAGATATCTCAAAGATTTTAAACTATTTAGTTTTTCATTATACTTGCTCTTTTAAAAATAGCTGATCAGAAGATTGCTTTCAGCACTTGGACATGGATTTATTTTTAAATTTGTTTTGGTTTTTGATAAATTCCAGTTGTATATATTTACATGGAACCAGGTGATGCTATGACCTATGTAAACCATGTGGGAATATTGAATCATGCTGATAACACATTTCCCTCATCTCATGCCACTCCTATACTACTCACTGCCAGAATGAGTATGAACTGCCTACTTTTATTTTTTCAAATTTATCCTTTATAAGTCAACTTCCATTGGGAAACTGAGAATTCTGGGCAAAAATTATCTTCCTGTTCCCTTTTTTGTCTCATGTACTCCCATTTCAATGAACTGAAGGCTATACTAGAGAAAAGTGTAATGTATTTTTGCTGTTTCTAAAAGCTTACAGTGAATTTGTTTTATTTACATCATGTACTCACCTACAACGACTCTCATATTCCACTCACTCCCTTTAAAATTTATAATCTCTTTTTTTAAAAAACTTATTATTGATTTGTTTTTAGGTTTGCATCATGGACTCCAGTCCTGCTCATCTCTCCAATCCCTAATATCTGCCCTTCACAATTGCAACTTTCCTCTACCCAAAAAATCCGCACAAACAAAAATAAAAGCAGAGAAAAATCTCACTGTAGAAGCTATAGTGTGTCACATGCATCCCACAGTAAATCTTCAGTCTACACATCTTCACATGCAAATGTTCATTGCAATGAATCATTGGTCTGTTTCTGTGTCTGGCTTCTGTGGCACTATCAATATTGGATGGAGCCTCACTGGCAGGTTATCCTGTTGTTGTCCTGTGTCCTGGAGATATTTTGATCAGCAGGATTGACCATTTCATAAGTCCCAACCTTCTGAAGATGAAGTAGATTTAGGGGTAGACCCACTCAGAGCCCTGGATCTGTGCCTGGTTGGTAGCAGAGCTGGTTAACTCATGGGTTCTCCCTTTTCTCCTGCCCACCATGCTGAGCTCTCCAGCAATATTCTGGCTAGGCTACCCAATGCCACCACCAGTAGGAGACACAATCAGCTCTCCTGCTTTTATGCCCTCTGGGCTGGCTTAACTGCACCAACACCTCCGAAGCCAGCTCCACTGTGCTGCCCAGTCAATGCCCAGGCCACTCTCCCATGTGCTGAAGCATGAAAGGGAATGGGCCCACTCTTCAGCTCTCATGCCCTTTGGGTCTGGCTCACCCATGCCTGTGTCATCAGAGCCAGCTTCACTGTGCTGCCCAGGCAATGTGCAGGATCTGATCTGTATCTATCTCCATCCACCCTCAGGCCACCTCACAACCTCACAACAGAGAAATGGTGGGGCCAACTCTCTTTCACTCATGCCCTCAGCTCCCAGTCCCTACCCACCCACCCCCAACTTCTCTAAACCCTGTCACTAGGGCCAGCTCTACAGCATTGTCCAGGCTTGAGGCAGGGTCCACTCTCCCAAGTAAGAGTGCTGCAGCAGGCAAGGGGTAAAGCTAGCTCTTCCATACATATGATCCTATGGGCAGCTTTCCAGTACCTGTGCCAGCCCTCAGCAGATGACATTCACACTCTTGTGCAGGTTAGCCCCACCTCTAGTACGAAGGCCAGCTCCACTGTGCTGCCTGCCTGGGACAGGCATAGGGCCTGCTGCGTTCTTGAGATATACAGCAGGTGAGAGATGGAGCCAGCTCTCCAGAGCCCTATAGCCAGTAAGGAGTGGGGCCAGTTCTGCACAACCCCTGTGCATCCCGATTGTCCCCAGCAGCTTCCAGGACTAGGAATGTCCTCCTGTTCTCTAGTGGTAGTATGAGACTTAGACATCAATACCTGCCATTGTGAATCCATGAACCTAGACATCCATAACCCTCAGCAGCAGCTCTAACTGGGACCTTACCTTGGCTTCAGGTATTTATTGGGGGAGGGGGGTGGCAGGGAGAATTGACCATTCACAACAGGCTACCCATCTCCACCCTCGAGTCTCCAGTTCCATCTCTCTTCATAATGCTCAAGTTGCTCTATTTATCACCCATCAGTCCACCACATATTTGCATAATATGGTGGCTCTCACTGCAGGCTGATCATGTGGCTAGTGAACCTCTGGTGGGCCCTTGCGTCACATCCTCTGTCCTTACTGCTTGACAAGTGTTGTCTATGACCTATGTGTGTCATACCCTTCAGGGCAGGTCTGTGGATAACATGATGGTCCAAAGGTCTCTCTCTGTCTTCCTCCTCCCACACAGCACTGCATGGTGCGGGCAGGGCTCTGTGTGTCTATGGCCCAGCTGTGCCATGGGTTGGAGGGCAGATCTGTGGGTGTTTTTCCCTACCTGCACCTTGTGGTGTGATGGAACACAGGTGTCTGTCTTCTTTCTCCAGCAGCTCTGCCTGGATTTGATTTGAATTTTATATCCTAAGCATAAAACAGCTTTGGCTACCAAGTCAGACATCAAACTAGAATGTCAAAGGACTGCCATCTGCTCTGCCCCTGATCACCAACAAGATGTGCCTTTGCCCATTGCCATGGGGTGACATTTTTTCCCAAAAGATTAAAATGCAAACAGCCTGATGAGCATTTTCACCTTGATATACATTATGTAAAATCCATAGGACTAAATAAACTGAACCACCCATGCCTGGCAGGAATTAGCAAAGCATTCCAGCAGTTTGGAAATAGTTTTTGACAATTTAATTCAAAAGTGTACATTTTACTAGCACACACATATACTCCGATAATAAAATTCACACAATTTTATTTATTTTCACACAGTAAAAAAGTGCACACAAACACTTTGTTACTGATCATATATCTGTCCAGTTTTTTCTGTCTAATATTCTGGCATCTGGATCTGGCTGATTCTCCAGGAACTCCAGTCATTCAGTGAGTAGTTTCCAGAGTTGTCAAAGGATACAAGTGTGCATTTCATATGCAAATTAACCCATAAAAAACAAACTCCTGCCTGGCCTCCATGAGGGAGAAGCGGGATTTACAACAGTAAGATATGATTTCCTGCTTACTAATCACACCAGGACCAAAGCCAAACATCAGTAAAAGTACTCAGATCATTGAATTGAGTTCCCCAGTCATTTACCTTATCTTGACCCACATCTTCTTAAGAAAATTACAATCAAGTGTCATGGGAGGGCCTTAGTGGAGGTGGGGTTTCCATCATTAAAGGGAAGCTGAGCACATTACTAAAACTGACCAGGAATTGAAGCCCGGCACATGCCTTATTCTGCTTGGTCTTTTACAGGAGTTAATCATAATTCAAAAGGATTAGTGGAAAGAAGCTGTGGCAAGTTTTCTACTTTGGATAACCACTAGCCCTAGTGACCCACTTAAGAAAGTAGTCTCTCTCCGCCATCTTTGCTCTGGTGACAGAGCAGACAGGGATCCAGGTGCAGAGATAGTTGAGCATAACATTGTGTGGGATACAGCAAACTAGGGTGCCGCCTGCACCCAAGAGCTAAGCAGCTCTATAGTCATCTGCTTGCCAACTCTGCTGTGGGACATCTGCCCTGCAGAGTGACCCGCACCTGGAGGGAGCGCAGCCACCTCTGCCACCTTTGGTCAGGTGATAGACAAGACAGAGACTCCAGATACACAGAGATATCTCAAGTATAACATCACTTGGGGCAAGGCACATCAGGGCTCCAAAGACACTCAGGAACCGGGCAGCCCCTCAGCAATCGGTGCCAGGGGAAACCCAGTTATCCAGGAGTATGGAAATAGTCTTGAGGGTCACAGAGGTTCAAGCACCAGCCAGTGACAGCAAACAAACTAATGCCAGAGATAACCAGATGGCAAAAGGCAAACATAGGAACATTTCTAGCAGAAATCAAGGCACTATGGCACCATCTGAACCCAACTCTCTGACATCAGCAAGTCCTGGATACCGCATCACACACGAAAGACAAGATCTGGATGGAAAAATCACTTCCCATGATGGTATTAGAGGATTTCAAGAAGGACATAAATAAATCTCTTAAAGAAATACAGGAGAGCATGAATCAACAGGTAGAAGCCCTTACAAAAGAAGAACAAAAATTGCTTAAAGAAATGCAGGAGAATATGGGTCAACAGATCGAACCCCATAAAGAGGAAACACAAAAATTGCTTACAGAAATGCAGGAGAACTTGGGTCAACAGGCATAAGTCCTGAAAGAGGAAACACAAAAATATCTTAAAGAAATACAGGAAAACACAAACAAACAAGTGAAAGAACTGACCAAATGCATCCAGGATCTAAAAGAGGAAGTAGAAACAACTAAAAAAAATCACAAAGGGAGACAACTTTGGAGTTAGAAAACCTTGGGAAGAAATCAGGGGTCATAGATGCAAACATCAACAATAGAATACAAGAGATGGAAGAAAGAATATCAGATGCCGAAGATACCACAGAAATGATCCACTGAAGAGTGAAAGAAAATGCAAAATGCAAAAACCTTGTAACCCAAAACATCCAGGAAATCCAGGATACAATGAGAAGACCAAACCTAAGGATTATAAGTATAGATGAGAGTGAAGATTTGAAAGATAAAGGTCCAGTAAATATCTTCAACAAAATTATGGAAGAAATCTTCCTTAACCTAAAGAGAGAGATGCCCATGAACACACAAGACACCTAAAGAACTCCAAAAAGACTGAACCAGAACAGAAATACCTCCCATCACATAATAATTGAAACAACAAATGTACTAAACAAAGAAAGTATATTAAAAGCAGTAAGAAAAAAAAGCCAAGTAACATATAAAGGAAGACCTATCCGAATTACATCAGACTTCTACCAGAGTCTATGAAAGCTAGAAGATCCTTGGCAGATCTCATACAGAATCTAAGAGAACACAAATGCCAGCCTAGACTACTATACCCAGCAAAACTCTCAATCACCATAGATGGAGAGACCAAGATATTCCATGATAAAACCAAATTTACATAATATCTTTCCACAAACCCAGCCCTGCAAAGGATAATAGGTGGAAATCACCAATACTAGGAGGGAAACTACACCATGGAAAAAACGAGATAGAAACCTTCATTCATCAAACCCAAAAATAGATAACCACTCAAACATAAAGATAGCATCAAAAATAGCAGGAAGCAATAATCACTATTCCTTAATATCTCTTAACATCAATGGTCTCAATTCCCCAATAAAAAGACATAGACTAACAGACTGGATACATAAACAGGACACAGCATTTTGCTGCATGCAGGACACGCACCTCAGTGTCAAAGACATATACTACCTCAAAGTAAAAGACTGGAAAACAATCATACAAGCAAATGGCCCCAGGAAACAAGCTGGAGTATCCATTCTAATATCAGATAAAATTGACTTTCAACTTAAAGTCATCAAAAAAGACACAGAAGGACACTACATGCTAGTCAAAGGAAAAATCGACCAAGAAGAACTCTCAATTCTGAACATCTACACTCCAAATGCAAGGGCAACCTCATTCATAAAAGAAACTTTACTAAAGCTCAAAGCACACATTGCACTTCATACAATAATTGTGGGTGACTTCAACATCCCAGTCTCTGCAATGGACCAATCAGGAAAGCAGAAATTAACAGTGACACAGTGAAACTAATTGAAGCCTTGGACCAAATAAATCTAACAGATATATATAGAGAGAACAATTTATCCTAAAGCAAAAGAATATACCTTCTTCTCAGCACCTCATGGTACCTTCTCCAATATCGACCATATAACTGGTCACAAAACAAACCCCAACAGATATAAGAAGATAGAACTAATCCCATGCCTCCTATCAGATCACTATGGAATAAGGGTGGTCTTCAATAGCAACAAAAACAAGAGAAAGTCCACATACACGTGGAAGCTGAACAATGCTCCACTCAATGACAGCTTGGTCAAGGGAGACATAAAGAAAAAAAATCAAAGACTTTTTAAAATTTAATGAAAATGAAGGCAAAACATACCCTAATTTATGGGACAAAATCAAAGTGGTGCTAAGAGGAAAACTCATAGCCCTGAGTGCCTCCAAAAAGAAACAGGAGAGAGTATACACTAGCAGTTTAATGGCACACCTGAAAGCCCTGGAACAAAAAGAAGCAAATACACTCAAGAGGAGTAGAAGGCAGGAAATCATCAAACTCAGGGCTGAAATCAAACAAGTAGAAACAAATAGAACCATACAAAGAACCAAGAAAACTAGGAGCTGCTTCTTTGAGAAAACCAACAAGATAGATAAGCCCTTAGCCACACTAGCCAGAGGGCAAAGAGACACTATCCAAATTAACAAAATCAAAAATGAAAAGTGAGATATAACAACAAAAACGGAGGTATTTAAAAAATCAAAAGATTCTACTAAAAAAGACTATATTCAACACAACTGGAAAATCTGGAGAATATGGACAATTTCCTAGACAGATACCAAATACCAAATTTAAATCAGGATCAAATAGACCATCTAAACAATCCCATATGCCCTGAAGAAATGGAAGTGGTCATTGGAAGTCTTCCAACCAAAAAAAGCACAGGACCAGATGGTTTTAGTGACGAATTCTATCAAACCTTCAGAGAAGACCTAACACCAATACTCTTCAAACTATTCCACAAAACAGAAACAGAAGGAACACTACCCAATTCGTTCTATGAAACCACAATTACAATGAAACAAAAATCACACAAAGATGGGACAAAGAAAGAGAATTTCAGACCAATTTCTCTTATGAATATTGATGAAAAATATTCCATAAAATTCTTGCCAATTGAATCCAAGAACATAGCAAAATGATCATTCACCACGATCAAGTAGGATTCATCCCAGGGATGCAGGGATGGTTAAATATGAGGAAGTCCATCAATGTAATCCACTACATAAAAAACCTCAAAGAAAAAAACCACATGGTCATTTCATTAGATGCTGAAAAAGCATATGAGAAAATTCAGCATCCTTTCATGATAAAAGACTTGGAAAGATCAGGAATTTGAGGCCTATATCTAAACATAGTAAAAGCAATTTACAGAAAATCAGTAGCCAACATCAAACTAAATGGAGAGAAACTTGAAACAATCCCACTAAAATCAGGGACTAGACAACGTTGTCCTCTCTCTCCATATCTTTTCAATATAGTACTTGAAGTTCTAGCTCGAGGAATTAGACAACAAAAGGAGGTCAAAGGGATACAAATTGGAAAGAAGAAGTCAAACTGTCACTATTTGTAGATGATATGATAGTATACTTAAGTGACCCAAAGAACTCAACCAGAGAACTCCTACAGCTGTTAAACAACTTCAACAAAGTAGCCGGATATAAAATCAACTCAAGCAAATCAGTAGCCTTCCTATACTCAAAGGATAAGCAGACTGAGAAAGAAATTAGGGAAATGACACCCTTCATGATAGCCACAAACAATATAAAGTATCTTGGTGTGACTCTAACCAAACAAGTGAAAGATCTGTATGACAAGAACTTCAAATCTCTGAAGAAAGAAATTGAAAAAGGCCTCAGAAGATGGAAAAATCTTCCTTGATCATGGATTGGCAGGATTAATATAGTAAAAATGACCATCTTTCCAAAAGCAATATACAGATTCAATGCAGTCCCCATCAAAATCCCAACACAATCCTTCATAGAGATAGAAAGAGCAATTCTCAAATTCATCTGGAATACCAAACCCCAGGATAGGTAAAACTATTCTCAACAGTAAAAGAACTTCTGCAGTAATCTGTATCCCAGATGTCAAGCAGACCTACAGAGGAATAGTTTTAAAAAGTGCATGATATTAGTACAGTGACATGCAGGTAGATCAATGTAATAGAACTGAAGACCCAGAAATGAATCCACACTCCTAAGATCACTTGATCTTTGACAACGGAGCTAAAACCATCCAGTGGAAAAAAGATAGCCTTTTCAACAAATGGTGCTGCTTCAACTGAAGGTCAGCATGCAGAAGAATGCAAATCAATCCATTCTTATCTCCTTGTACTAAGCTCAATTCCAAATGGGATCAAGGACCTCCACATAAAACCAGACACACTAAAACTAATAGAAAAGGAACTTGGGGAGAACCTTGAACACATGGGCACAGGGGAAAATTTCCTGAACAAAACACCAATAGCTTATACTCTAAGACCAAGAATTGACAAATGGGACCTCATAAAATTACAAAGTTTCTGTAAGGCAAAGGACACTGTTAAAAGGACAAAGTGGAAGCCAACAAATTGGGAAAAGATCTTTACCAACCCTACATCCGACAAAGAGCTAATATCCAATATATTCAAAGAACTTAAGAAGATAGACTCCAGAGAGCCAAATAACTCTATTAAAAAATGGGATAAACAAAGAATTTTCACCTGAAGAATATCTAATGGCTTAGAAGCACTAAAGAAATATTCAACATTCTTAGTCATTAGGGAAATGCAAATCAAAACAACCCTGAGTTTTCACCTCACACCAGCCAGAATATGGCTAAGATCAAAAACTCAGGAGACAGTAGGTGTTGGCAAGGATGTGGAGAAAGAGGAACACTCCTCCACTGCTGGTGGGATTGCAAGCTGGTACAACCACTCTGGAAAGCAACCTGACAGTTCCTCAGAAAACTGGGCATGACACTTCCGGAGGACCCTGTTATACCACTCTTGGGCATATACCCAGAGGCCTCCCCAGTATGCAATATGGACACATGCTCCACTATGTTCATAGTAGCCTTATTTATAATAGCCTGAAGCTGGAGAGAACCCAGATGTCCCTCAACGGAGGAATGGATACAGAAGATGTGGTATAGGTACACAATGGAATACAACTCAGCAATTAAAAACAATGAATTCATGAAATTCTTAGGCAAATGGTCAGAACTGGAAAATATCATCCTTAGTGAGGTAACCCAATCACAAAAGAGCACATATGGTATGCAGTCACTGATAAGTGGATATTAACCGAGAAGCTCAGAATATCCAAGACACAATTCACATATCAATTGATTTCCAAGAAGAAGGAAGGAGAGACCCCTGGTCCTGGAAAAACTGGATGTAGCAGAGTAGGGGAATACCAGGACAGAGAAGCGGGATGTGCTTGACTGGGGAACAGGGGGAGGGAAGAGGGCTTATGAGACTTATGGGGAGGGGGAAACTGGAAAAGGGGAAATCATTGGGAATGTAAATAGAAAATATAGAAAATAATAAATAAATAAATAAGCAGTCCCTGTAAGAGATGGTGTCTCCAATTTATGTTCACATAACAGAAGTCTTCTTATGGATGTTTCTCATGGAGCTGCCTACTTTTGAAAAGCAGCCATTTGCTTTTGAGTTTTCCAGGACTCTAGGGCATCAGATTGATGAAAGATTTTGGAATGCAACCTGTTATTTATCTTTGGTGTGGTTGAACTCAAACATGACAAAGAAGTAAAGGGCTCAATAATGGTCCCAGTGACATCTTGACTTCACAAGGAAAGGGGGCAGCTATCTCCTTGGAGGAAGAAGTTTCTCTGAAAATTAGGACTGGCTCATGTGTTTGGCTAAGGCTGAATGTGACAGTGTCTAACAATCTACTCTTACTGTCAAACCTCCACACCAGCTATGCAGATGTGAAAGTGAACATACTCCTTGTAGTCAATCCATGGGTCAAAAGCAAAGCACTCCAAATTGTCCATTCTTAATGACCCTTGCTACATTTTTTTCCTGACAGGTATACTTGTCTCTTTCTGGGCATTTCACCTGCCACTTTGAAAGCTGAAACTGACATGTGAAGGATACTTCTATTTGAGATTGATAACTCTGGACATGAATCTGGATTGGTGATCGACTTTCTATGCCATTCATGTTGGTCCCCATAATAAACACTTCTCTGGTCTCAGTCTGTTGATTAATCTAGTAATACCCCATTGATAGACCTGCCACTTGAGCCTCATCATACTGAGCACAGAAATATATCCATCATCTCCTAGGAGCAAAAAGAAGTTGATGGTTCTGATAGAGATGTGCCTACTACATGTAAGACTTTGAACTCCTTTAAATTTGTCATTCTTTTTATGAGTAAGAGACAATGTTGCATGGATTATTATTGTGCCTGTCTATACCTAGTAGACATAGGAAATTCGAGCCTCCTCCAGTGTTATAATAGGAGCCATGTTCCTATTGACCCTTTTTTCTGTGGCTTATCTTTGGCACTATTAATGGCAATTTTTTAAACAAAGGTGTTTCACCATGATGAAGTTCAAATTCAAGCTTGATGAGTGAATTTTGGACATCATTTGTTCAACTAACAGTTGTAAAATTAAAGATATTGCATGGTTCAAATTAAAGCATAGATTAATTTATTTAATTTGGTCACAAGGGTCAATATTCCTATTTCACAGATGGTGAAGACAGGAAAAGGGAGATAAAGTAATTTCCCTAGATCACATTATTAATAAACCACAGACTAGGGTACCAATATAAGTATCTAACTCAGAAGTTAATGCTCAGTCACAATGTGATACTGCACTTAGGACAGATTCTAAAGAGTTAGTTATCTTGCATCCCCTTGATTATGATACATAATATATTACAGATACAGAAGATGATATATTACAGATAGCACCTGGTACTTGTATTGAATGCATCTCCCTTGCAGCTATGTGCTCCTTGAGGACTGTTTTCCTATCTTTAACTCATGTGCCCTTCTTCACATGGTAGCTGTCAATTAACACTAGAGTAATAAGCAAGTCATTTTAAGAGCAAGTTTCTAGCCCAGTAATTCCACTTTGACTTTGAAGGGTCACAATCATGCTTTTTCAGCCTGGACACATTTGTTGACTTTTGAACACATAGCAAGTTTTCTGGAAATCTTTTCTCTCACATCAAACCATTGATTATTGTAACATGTATATTCATGAATACATGATCACTGCAAGCAGGAATCTCAGATCTGTATTGCTGGAGAAAACCATACTGCTTAAGATATATTAAAATAAACACCTCACTGATAGAAAAATTATGCATACAAAAGATTTTTAAATTAAATACTATTCTCATAATAAAAATAATTATTTTAACCTTGTTTTTTTAAAAGACTTTCTTTGATTTTTATGAGTATGTGAGTATCTCATTAGCATGTGGATGCCTACAGAAACCAGAAGATGTTGTCAAAATAAATGGGTGCTAGGGATAAAGCTCAGGGCTTCTTTGAGAGTAGGAAGAGTTGTTAAACACTGACCCATTTCTCCAACTTGTAAAACCTGTCTACAATTATAGTCAGCCATTGATATTGTATCTAGAGAATTTTAGTGTGTTCACAACCAAGACGTAATCCATCTACAAAGAAGTAGGGAGATATTTGAAATATACTGAAGACAAAAATCATACTCTAATTGACCTTCAGATGGCCCCAGAAGTAGAGTTAATTCATTGGTTGTTTCATTTTCTTTTGTACTTATTATTTGAACATTCTAGTTACCTTTTTTTTTCTGTTATGATAATTGTAGTTTTCCCTGTGAGGAGTAAATCCTGTAGGGACTCTTAGTACACCTGAATTTCTATACTACTGTATTTGCATGAGAAAATTCCACAAATTTCTCTAAGCAGTTTGGTAACAATATATGTGAATTATTTTTGTATGCAGTTATCATTTATGAATACAGAAGCGGCCTTTACAAATAGTAAAGGTATAAAATTCCTCTTGTTTCCTCATGCAGCAGATGGAAACAAATACAGAGAACAGCAAACAGATATTGTACAAAATAAGAGAGACCTTGGAACACTCAATCTTTAGTAGGATATCTCCATCAAATTCCTCCATGCAAACTTCAGGGATCCCCACAGAAGAAGAGACAGAAAGAATGTAAAAGCCAGAAGAGATAGCAGACATCAAGAAAACAAGACCCTCTACATCAGCATGAGCAAAGTTCATATGATCTCACAGAAATTGAAGCAGTAAGCATAATGTCTACACAGTTCTGCACCAAGTCCTCTGTGTTTATCTTAGAGCTTCCAGTTTAACATATTATTGGGATTCCAGAGTTTGGAACTAATAGGTTTCTGATTCTTGTGTCTTCTCTTGGGCTCTTCTTCTGTTGGTTTTCCTGTCCTACTTTTATGTGATAGTTTTTTGTTTTATCTTATTATATTTTATTTTGTTATATATTAACACTATCCCTTAGAAGGCTGTTATTTTCTAATGAGAAACAGAAAGTGACTGGATCTGGGTGAGATGGAAGGTGAGAAGAAAATGGGAAAGAAACCAGGGCCATGATATATGTGAAAAGGAATTTATTTTCAATAATAGGAAAAATAAAAAGGATAAAAATAACATTTCTTTTCAGATTTAGAGTCACTAAATAAATCTTCTTTTAAATTTTTTATTAGGTATATTCTTTATTTACATTTCAAATGATTTGCCTCTTACTGGTTCCCCCCCTCCCCAAAAGTCGCATATGCCCTCTTCCCTCCCCATGCTCTCCAAACAACACACTCCTGCCTCCCCTTCCTGGTATTCCCCTACACTGCCACGCTGTAATCTGTCTTTTTGTAGAGTATGTATTGTGAATCACCAAATTAAATTTATATCAGTCTTGGCACAAGAACATTTTGCATAAAATAGTTGTTTGGCCTAACCTCCATAGTATTGTAAGTGTATTTGCTGAAATCACCTCTGACTATAGTGCAATAAACATAATTTAATTTGCCTCTTACTTACTTCTGCTTATCAAAACATATTATAACTATTTGGTTTGATATAAAGTAAGGCCTCACGATATTTTCTAATCTCCATTTATCTTTGAGAAAATTTCTTCATCACAGAGGTGTCAAATGCATATTTCTTATAAGTATGGTTATCATTTACTGAAAATCAGTTAGTAAATGTTTTCATCATATTTAAACTCTTGAGAGAAAAAAATGCCTTGAAAACTTCAGAAGTTATTATTATCATTATTATCATTAATATATGATATTAAACATCATCATTATTTCTGCTGTCATTTAAGTTGCTATTCATGGTAGATAATATTTATTACTCTTAATGAGATAAATAAATAATTATTTTTATGATGGTGAAAATTAATTGCTCAGCAGTGGAGTTACATTTTGTAATGTTTATGTGTAGGTATGGTCAGTAACATGATTAAATTTCATCAACATACAATGCAAAATATATTTACAGTTAGAATATTAGATGGTTTTATAAAAATCATCTAAGATGGACAGCAATGTTAGCACTTATATCTCAGAGGTCAGGAAGGCCACAAAATCTTGAGGGTAGAGATCCTACTAGAATTGAAGTCTCAATGGTCATGAGAACCACAGGGTACTCAGGCCAGAACAGAGAATAATCAGAACCATAGGAAAAACCATTGAAAAACTACCCCTCTAGAGATAAACACAAAAATCAGAACATAAACCCATAATAACCCTGAATCAGATGTCTAGAGACCAGCATAAGAACATAGTCAACACTAACCAGAGCAATGTGCCATGAGAGCCCAAATTTTCTACTACAGCAAGCCCTGGATATCCGAACAGCTGAAACACAGAGACTGATCTTAAATCCAGTTTTATGAAGATGATAGAATCCTTTAAAGAGGAAATAAATAAATTCCTTAAACAAACCCAGACAAGAGAAGAAAACTGGGAAAGGAAATGCATAAAACAGTCCAAGACCTGAAAAGAGCAATAAAGAAAATAAAAACTGACTGACTCATGAAGATGGAATATCTAGCTAAACGTGAACTACAGATACAACAATCCCCAACAAAATACAAGAGACAGAAGAGACAATTTTGATGGTAAAGTTTGATATAAGAAATTGATATATTAGGCAAGGAAAATGTTAAATCTAAAAAGTCTTCATATAAAACACCCAGGAAACCTAGAACTGTATGAAAAGACCAAAGAGAAATAGAAATAAAGGAAGAGGAAGATTACCAGCTCAAAAGCCCAGAAAATATTTTCAACAAAAGCATAGTAAAAATTTTGCTAATCTAAAGAAAAAGATGACTGTAAACATAAAAGAAACTTGCAGACCGCCAAATAGATTAGACCCAAAAAGAAAATACCCCTGCCATGTAACAATCAAAATATGTACAGAAAAAGAATATTAAAAGCAGTAAGAGAAAAGTCCAACAAATGCAGACTTATTATAATTATACTTATTAGACTCCAAATGCCAGAAGGGCCTCGGCAGACTCTAAGCATCTAAAAATGTCAACCCAGACACCTGTACCCAACAAAACTTTCAGTCTCCATAGACAAAGACAACAAGATATTGTATAGCAAAGCCAACTTTAAAAGCAGTATCTAACCACAAATCTAACCCCCTACAGAATATACTAGAAGGAAAACTCCAACTGAAGGAGGTTAACTATATCCAAGAAAACAGAGAAAATAATTCCACACCAGCAAAACACACACACACACACACACACACACACACACACACACACACACACACACTAAACACCAACAACATAATAAGAATAAATAATCATTGGTCGGTAATATCTCTCAAATCCAGTGGACTCAATTTTCCAATAAAAAGATACAGGCAACACAACTGGTGTGAAAACAGGATCCATAATTATACTTCATACAAGAAACAGACATCATGATCAAAGATGGATATTATCTCAGAATAAAGGGCAGGAAAAGGGTTTTCAAGGTAAATAGACCTAAGAAGCAAGCTGGTACAGCTATTTTAATATCTAGCAAAAATAGACTTTTAACCAAAATTAATCAAAAGAGAAGGGGAAAGACACGTCATACTCATCAAAGAAAATATCCAATAAGATAACATCTCAATTGTGAGCATATATGCCCCAAATGTAAGAGTATTCACTAAAAAATAAAATAAAATTCACCCTGAGTGAGGTAACCCAGACCCAAACAAACATTCATGGTATGTACTCACTTATAAGTGAATATTAACCAAGAAATACAGGTACCAGGCTATACCTCACAGACCCAAAGAATCTAAACAAGAGGAAAGGCCCAAGCAAGGAAGCTTGAATCTCACATATAGGGAGAAATAAATTAGTCATAAGCGGCAAACAAAAAACAAACTAGGAAGGAAGGTTATGGGGTGGGGAATGGGTATGTTCATGATCAGGTGTGGCGAAGGAGAGGTGAGATGGCTAGATGACCATGAGAATGAATGAAAATCTGCATCTCATGGTGTGAGGAGGTGGGGGGTATCGCCAGGACAAGAAAGAGACCTGGAATAAGGGAGATACCCAAGAATCAACAGAAATGACCTTAGCTGTGACTCACTACATTGGGGATACGGAACCTGAAGAGGCCATCTCCTGTAGCCAAGCAAGAAACCCCAGCAGAGATATAGAGACACCAGACTACCCCCAAACTTTCAACCCAAAATCCCTTCTGTCTAACTAGAAATAAGAAATGTAGGCATAGGTGATGGAGAAGAGACTGAGGAAATTGCCAACCAATAACTGGCCCAACTGGAGGCCCATCTCAGGGGAAAAAAACCAATCCCAAACACTATTATATTCTGTTATTCTTGCAAACAGGAGAATGTTGTCCTCTGAGAGGCTTGAACGAGCACCTGACTCAGACAGATAGACACCCACAACCAAATAGTGGATGGAGTTTGGGGAGTCTTATTGAAAAAGAGAAGGAAAAATTGCGGGCCTTGAAGGGGATATGAACACTACAGGAAGACCAACAGAGTCAACTAACTTGGACCCTTGGAGCTCTCAGAGTATGAAACACCATCCACAGAAGATATACTGGCTGGACCTAGGCCTCACCACACTTATGGAGCAGCTTGGTCTCCATGTGGGTACCGAACAATTAGAGCAGGGGCTATCCCAAAAGCTGTTGCCTGTACCTGGGGGTTGTTCTTCTAGCTAGCTAACTTGTCTGACCTCAGAGCCTTGAAGTTCCAGGGTTGGGGGATACCTAGGGCTCCATCAACACAGAGGAGAAGGGGGAAAGGGAAGCATTGTGGGAGGAGGGCAGTGAGCAGAATGTAAAGTGAATAGGTAAAAAATAAAATAAAATTTAAAAAAAAGAACATTATTAAAGCTTAAATCACATCAAACTCATACACATTAATAGTGGGGAAATTCAATATCCAACTCTCACCAATGGACAAGTCATCCAGATAGAAACCAAGCAGAGAAATAAAGGCCCTAACAGATATTTACTGAACATTTCACCTGAACACCTTCTTCAATGCACCCCACAGAATTTTCTCCAAATTTGACTATATATTTAGTCATAAAGTCTTAGCAGAAATAAGAAATTTGAAATAATTCCCTGCATCTTATAAGCTTAACACAGATTAAAGCTGGACTTCAACAACAGAAACAACAGAAAGCCTATAAACTCATAAAAACTGAAAAATTCTTTACTCATGAACACTTAGTCAAAGAAGACATAAAGGCAGAAATTAAAGACCTCCTAGAATTCAATGAAAACAAATGCACAACATACCCAAACTTATGGGACAAGGGGAAAGGGTTTATTCAGCTTATACTTTCACATAGCTGTTTATCACCAAAAGAAGTCAGGACTGGAATTCAAGCAGGTCAGGAAGAAGGTAGGAGCTGACGCAGAGGCCATGAGGCTATGTAACTTACTGACTTTCTTCTCCTGGCTTGCTCAGTTTGCTTTCTTATACAAGCCAGGACTACCAGACCATGTATGGCACCATCCACAATGAGTCCTGCCACCCTTGATCACTAATTGAGAAAATGCCCTACATCTGGATCTCATGGAAGCATTTCCTCAATGGAGGCTCCTTTCTCTGTGATAACTCCAGTTTGTGTCAAGTTGACACACAAATCCAGTCAGTACACTTGGCTAGAATAATAAGGCAAATAAAGGATATCAGGTAGATAAAAATTAAAAAGGAAGAAGTCAAAGTATCATTTCCTACAGATTTATGACTGTATACTAAGTGTCATAAAAAATTCTACCAAAAAACTCCTGCAGCTGATTTATTCAACAAAATAGCTCAATGTAAAATTATCTCAAAAAAATCAGTAGACTTCTTTTATGCAAATGATAAATGGGCTGAGAATGAAATTAGGACTCAACACCCTTCTCAATAACCACAAATACTATAAAATATTTTGTCACAACTCTAACTGAGCAAGTAAAATCCATGTATGAGAAGCACTTCAATTCTTTGAAGAAAATATCAGAAGATGGAAAGTTCTCCCATGTACATGGAATAGTAGGATGAAGAGTAAAACTGGCCATCTTACCAAAGCTGTCTACAGATTCGATGCAATTCCCATCAAAATTCCAGTGCAATTCCTTACATCTGGAAAGAGAAATTCTCAACTTCATATGGAAAAACAAAATACCCAGGGTAGATAAAACAATTCTGTACAATAAAAGAACTTCTGGAGGTGTCAAGAATCCCTTGTTTCACGCTGTACTACAGTGTGATAGTAATAAAAATCATTTGGTATTGACATAGAATCAGACAGGTTGATCAATGGGACAGAAGTGAATACCCAGACATAAATCTACACACCTATGGACACTCCATTTAAAAAAAGTCAAAATTATACAATGGAAAGAAGAAAGGATCTTCAACAAATAGGACTGATCTAAATGGATGACTGTATGTAGAAGAATGCAAATGAATCCATATCTATCACCTGGCACAAAACTCAAGTCCACATAGATAAAAGGCCTCAACATAAAACCAGATATATTAAACCTAATAGAATAGAAAATGGGAGAAACCCTTCAGCACATTAGCACAGGAAACAACATCCTGAACAGAACACCAATAGTGCAAAGACTAAGACCAACAATTAACAAATGGGACCTCATGAACCAAAAAAAGTTTCCAGAAGAAAAAACACCATCAAAAGAACAAACTAGCAGCCTAAAGAATGGGAAAAGTTCTTCATCAAAACAATATTCAACAGAGGGCTGGTATCCAAAATATATAAAGAACTCTAGATATCAAGAAAACAAACTACTCAATTTTAAAATGGGGTATAGATCTATCTCAGTTCGGGTTTTCATTGCTGTGAAGAGACACTATGATCCAGGTAACTCTTATTAGAGACAATATTTACTTGGGACTGGCTTACAGTTTTAGAGATTTAGTGCATCCAATCATCATGGCAGGAAGCACAGCTGCAACCAGGTAGACACAGTGTTAAAAGTTCTGCATCTTGATCCAACTGCAGTCAGAAAAGACTCTCTCCTGAAGGCAACCAGGAGGAGATTTTTTTTAAAGCCCACCCCACAATGATATTTCCTCCAACAAGGCCACACCAATTCCAACAAGGCCATACCTCCTATAGTTCAAGCATATTTAAACCATCACATTCCACTCCCTGGCCCCTCACAGTGCCATGCTTCAGCTGTTCTCAATGACCCCTTCATGCCTTCAAAACCAGTACCACTTGCATAACTCTTACACATTTCCAAGACCAGCCACAGGAGGAGATACAATCTTGGCTATCTCTGGAACACTGCTTTTTTGGGTTCTCAGAAAATATTTCCCAGATTTCACTTCAGTGATGCTAGAGTCTTCTTAATCACCACCAATTTCTTATTTTTTATTTTTTATTTTATTAATCATTTTGTTTACATTTGAAATAATATCCCCTCCAAAAACCCCCCATACTATTGCCTCTCCCCTTTGCCTCTATGAAGATGCTCCTCCACCTACTCACCCATGCCCACCACACCGCTCTAGCATCCCCCTATACTGGGGCATCAAGATTCCACAGAACAAAGGGTCTCTCTTCGCATTGATGCCAGATAAAGCCATGCTCTGCTATAAATGTAGTTGGAGTCATGGATCCCTCCATATATACTCTTTGGTTGGTGGTTTAGTCCCTGAGAGCTCTGGGGGGTTCAGGTGCTTGCTATTGTTTTTCCTATGGGGTTGTAATCCCCCTAAGCTCCTTCCTTATTTCCCCTAGCTCTTCCAGTGAGGTCCCTGGGCTCAGTCAAATGGTTGGCTGAGAAAATCTGCATCTGTATTTGTCAGGTGCTGGCAGAACCTCTCAGGGGACAGCCATACCAGGCTCCTGTCAGCAAGCATGTCTTGGCATCAGCAATAGTGTCTGGGTTTGGTGTCTGCAAATGGGATGAATCCCTAGCTGTGGAAGTCTCTGAAGGCCTTTCCTTCAGTTTCTGCTCCATTTTCTGTCACTACAATTCCTTTAGACAGGACCAATTCTGAATTAAAATTTTTGAGATGGGTGAGTGGCCCTATCTCTCAACTGGGGGCTGTGCCTATTTGTTGGAAGTAGTCTCTACAGGTTCCCCTTCATCGGGTATTTCAGCTAATGTCATCCCTGTTTGGTCCTGGGAGCCTCTGGTTTCCCTGGCATCTGGGACTTTCTAGTGGATACCCCTAGTTCCCCATTCCCTACTGCTATGCATTTCTATTCAATTTCCCGGTCCTCTATACTTCTCTTCTGTCCACTAATTTCTTAACTCCAGCTAACCAGCAGCAATTGTTCCAGTACTCCCTTATATTCTTGACTCTAAAGCCAGAGTCATATGGCTGAAGCTACTGAGTTCTGCTGCTTGCTGCAGCTGGAAAATGGCCCCTTTGTTCTATTGCATACTTCACTGCCTAACCTTGGCTGTCCTGGAACTTGCTTTGTAAACTGACCTTGAACTCCAATATCTGCATGCCTCTGTCTCTCAAATTCTGGGATTAAAGGAGTTTACCACCGTGCCAGGACTTAATTATTCAGCTTCTCTTTACCGGGAACTTGCTCTGTACCAGGTTAGTTTTAAACTCAGACATCTGCTTGCCTCTGTCTTCTGAGATTAAAGTTATGTACCACCATGCCTGGACCTAAGCTTTTCATGACAACTATGCTTCAAAATCTGGATCATGGGTTTACTCTTCATTTCTAGATTGTAGATCATGTCAGATTACAAGTCCAAATAAAAACAATAACCAGAAAATCATAACAGTTAGCGTGATAGGTCTATCACTTGTTCAACTGCAAAAGATTGAAAAATAAGCTGAGCTGTATGGAATCTTGCCCCAAGGTCACTACTTCCTTAATCTGTTTATCTCCTTCAACATAGGATTCAGTTGTATACTACTTCCTGATGCTCCTCTATTACTTGAACCAATTATTTTGTATTTTTTCTTTCTCAGATTGATTTGCTTGATCAAATGCTTGATTAGTGTGAATCACAGAGCAGAGTCTAAACTGGGTTATTTTGAGACCTCCTTTATTAAAGCAGTTAATCTGAATCTCTTCACTTCAGCCTCAGACCGACTCTACAGACAATGGCACAAAGAAACCACATTCCTTAACAAAATATCGCAAGAAAAGTTTCTATTCCACATAGTAAAGTTCTTCTCTGAAACCTCTAGAGTCAGGCTTCCACAGATCAATTTACACTCAGTACCACTATCTTCCATATTGCTACAAGAATGACACATTAAGGCCTTCTTAAAGCATTCCACTTTTTTTGTAAAGTCTCCAAATCCACATTCTCCAAACAAAAGCACTGTCAGGCCTATCACAGCAATACCCTAATCCCTGTTACCAACTTTGTCTTAGTTCAGGTTTCCATTGTTTTGAAGAGACACCATGACCAAGGTAACTCTTATAAGGACAACACTTACATTGGGTCTGGATTACAGTTTCAAAGGTTCTGTCCATTATCATCATGGCAGGAATCATGGGAAAGTTCAGGAAGACAAGCTACTGGAGTAGGAGGTGAGTATTCTGCATCTTTATCTGACTGAAGCCAGGAGAGGCTCTCTCCTGCAAGTCACCCGGAGATTCTCATAAAGCCCACTCCAACAGTGATGCACATTCTCCAACAAGGCCACACCTCCTAATAGTACCGTTTCCCCTGGGCCAAGCATATTCAAACCATTATAAGATCTAAACAGATAATTCTGGACAGAAAATTCTATAATAGCTGAGAAGAAATAAGGAAAAGTTCTACATACTTAGTCATCAGGAAAATGCAAATCAAACCAACTTGAGATCCTATCTTAGATCTTACAGACTGGCTAAGACAAAAACTCAAGTGACAGCCCATTCTGGTAAGGACATGAAGGAAAGGGAACACTCCTCCATTGTTGGTGGGAGTGAAAACTTGTACAGCCACTTTGGAAATAAATTTGGAATTTTCACAGAAAACTATGAAAGGATCCTTTAATCCATGAACAAAGACATGTGACTCAAGTAGTGTGCAAAAGAAAGGAGTGTTTATTCTGCAGAAATCTAGCATGCAGGGATCTAGGATTCATCAAAATGTAGATTTGAAGGTGAGCAAGGTGGTTCAATTTAAAGCCAATTAGAGGAATTCCCAGGAGGGGTAGGGGTACAGGTATGTCTGTGATTGGCCAGAGCTTTGGAACTTTCAGAAGCATTGCTGAGGTGGTGGGAACTTTTCAGAAATGTTACTGAGCAATTCTTGAGTAAGACCACATAGTGGGGAAGCTTCTGATTGGTGGGCCATGGACTGTGGTTTTTCAAGGAACTGTTTGCTAAGTTCTGGGAAACAGAAACTTATATCTAGTCTCCTAGAATGGCATCTAACCACCTCTCACAGAGTAAGCCTGGCTCAATTCTCTCAATTGGGAATAGATCTACCCCAAGACCCAGATATATCACTCATCACCATATATCCAAAAGATGTTCTACCATACCACAAAGACACTTGCTCAACTATGTACATAGCAGCTTTGTTCACAAAGTCAGAAACTGGAAACAACCTAGACACTCCTCTACCAAAGAATGGACAAAGAAAATGTGATACATTTACACAGTGAAGTATTTCTTAGGTATAAAAACAAGACTTCATGAAATTTGTAGGCAAATGGATAGAACTAGAAAAGATCATCCTGTATGAGGTAGTCTTGACCTAGAATGAGAAACATTGTACATGCTCACTTATTAGTGGACATTAGCCTTTAAGTAAAGGATAATCATGCTACAATTCACAGACCTGAAGAAACTAGAAATAAGGGGGGACTTGTGAATCTTGAGAAGGGGAAATAGAATAGACATTGTGGATGCACAGGGGGAGGGAACTAAGTTGGGGGTGTAGTGGGGATGGGAACAGGAGGGATCAGATGTGGGTAGGAAGGGGGTAGAGAGTACTAGGAGAGACACCTACAATTGGGGCGGGAAGCATCTCTAGAATGAGCTAGAATCATACTCCCAGGAAGCTATGAGAGTAATCCTAGCTAAGACTCCTAGCAATGGGAAATGAAGCCTGAACCATCTACTATAACCAGGCAAGAATTCCATTGGAGGTATTGGTACACTGACCTAGCAACCAAATCCTCAAACTACAATTTGTCCTACCTACAAGATGAAGTCAAAATTTGGGGAGTGGCCAACCATTGACTGGTCCAGCTTATGACCCATGCCATGAGATGGATCCCACTCCCGACACTGCAAATGATATTCTCCTATACTTGCAGACAGAAACCTAGCATAACTATCATCAGAGAGTATCTACTCAGCAAATAATGGAAAAAGATGCAGAGGTCCATAGTCAAATATTAGTTGCAGCTTCAGTAATCCTTTGAAAGAGAGGGAGGAAGGGCTGTATTAACCAGAGGGTTCAAAGATACCACAAGAAACCCTACAGAATCAACTAACTTAGGCTGCTAGGGTCTCACAGAGACCAAACCACCAACTAGGAAACGTGTGTGGGACTGACCTATAAGTCCTTTGTACATATGTTTCAATTCTTTTGCTTGGTCTTCATGTGAGATTCCTAATGATGGGAGCAGGGGCTGTCTCTAACTACATTGCTTGCATTTTGGACCCTTCATTTAGTCTTACTGCAACTTGATATGACAGGGCTGGTTGATAACCATGGGACACCTCCCCTTTTCTGAAGAGAAAGGCAGAAAGAGTAAGTATGAGGAGAGAAGGAGTCAGTGGGGGACTAGGGGGAGAGAAGGGAGAGAAAAATGTGGTCAAAAATATAAATTCTTGTGGTCAGAGTATAAATCCAAAATAAAATAGACAGATCACTAAGGGATTCAGGATAGCTACCACTGGCCAAGGTATCTGAGTATGTTTTTCTCTCTCTTCTCCTCATCTCCCCCCTCTCTCCTTGTCTATGCTAGCTGATATTTTGTTGAATATGTACTACTATTGTAATAGAGAAAAGATTTCCTACTCGATGGCCATCAACATGCATACATGAAACATTACAAACACATGGCTGCAGAAGTGAAGGGCAACACATGGACATGCACAATTGACTGTTTAGCACACGTGAAGTCTCATTATATCGATCCCATGTGTTGTGTTCTATAAAAAGTCAAGTATATATTTTATAGAGTGCTGTATGATGAGGTGAGTGGGGTGCTTCAGTGGGTTCATGATGAGGGATTCCTTCCCCCTGAGGAACCAGCCATAAGACAGGTATAAGGTAGATTAGGGTTTATTTGGGGCATGGGAAGGGGAGTAGAGAAAGCAGTAGAAGAATTCTGACAAGCCCTTAGAAACAACTATCAGGGGAGTAATCACAGGATTTTGCTTATTGCCTTGCTTGTTCCTTATGGTACTTCTTGCCCTTATTACTTGCATGTAATTAAAATGGTACAAAAGCAGATTGGGAAAAAATAAACCTGCTTTCAGTCTCAGAATTGACTGGGGCCATGCTACAATGTTGTCTAATGGTCATTTTTCTTTTTAATCCTCATTCCTGCCCTGGAGAACCTGTTGACTGACTGAGTTGGCCTGGTCAATATATATTAGAGATAGAGAATAAAATATTTGGGAGAAAATTGTTTCTTAGGTGTACATTTGGAACTCTTCGTTCTTGGTGTTGGGGTGAGGGGAGTCCCACATCCTAGGGAATAGGAGAGGCCCACCCTCTAGAATAGGTAACAGTTAGAAACATAGGCTACTTACTGATTGGCAGCTGTACTTGGACAGACGGAATCTGTTTGATCCGTGAGAGCTAGATCTGCATGGGTTTACTGGAGCTTATATGTTTACAAAAGAAATAAGGTTATTAACAGCATGAACAGTCTTTAAGGTGAGTTTGGGGGGGGGAAACCTTTTTGTTGAGCAGAAAGATCAAGAAGGGCTTTTTTTCTTCTGTCTAGGAGACATATATATGGCATATATATGCCATATATATGGCATAATGAGAAGCATTTTGAAGTATAATTTAAAAGACAATTTGATGACCTTGTGAATATGATAGTTGAACATATAAATTTAGTGTGAGAAACACCTTAAGTCTATAGTTAAAAAGCAACCAAAAGAAAGTTATATTTGTTTTTTTTTATTTTCTAAGTTTTTTTTTATTTACATTCCAAATCATTTCCCCTTTCCCGTTTCCTCCCTCCCCAAAAGTTCCATAAGACCCCCTCCCTCCCTCTGTTCCCCATTCAACCCCCTCTCGCTTCTCTGTCTTGGCATTCCCCTACATAGTCTTTCCAGGACCAGAGGTCTCTCCTTCCATCTTCTTAGAAATCTATTGATATGCGAATTGTGTCTAGGGAATTCCAAGATTTGGGGTTAATATCAGTGACTGCATACCATGTGTGTTCTTTTGTGATTGGGTTACCTCACTAAGGATGATATTTTCAAGTTCTGACCATTTGCCTAGGAATTTCATGAGTTCATTGTTTTTATTTGCAGAGTAGTATTCCATTGTGTAAATATACCACATCTTCTGAATCCATTCCTCCGTTGAGGGACATCTGGGTTCTTTCCAGCTTATCTCCTTGCACTAAGCTCAATTCCAAGTGGATCAAGGACCTCCACATAAAACCAGACACACTGAAACTAATAGAAAGGAAACTAGGGAAGAACCTTGAACATATGGGCACAGGGGAGAATTTCCTGAACAGAACTCCAATAGCTTATGCTCTAAGATCAAGAATTGACAAATGGGACCTCATAAAATTACAAAGTTTCTGTAAGGCAAAAGACACTGTCAAAAAGACAAAGCAGCAACCAACTAACTGGGAAATGATCTTTACCAACCTTACATCCGACAGAGGGCTAATATCCAATATATACAAAGAACTCAAGAAGTCAGACTCCAGAGAGCCAGGTAACCCTATTAAAAAATGGGGTACAGAGCTAAACAAAGAGTTCTCACCTGAAGAATATCTAATGGCTGAGAAGCACCTAAAGAGATGTTCATCATCCTTAGTCATTAGGGAAATGCAAATCAAAACAACCCTGAGATTCCATCTCACACCAGTCAGAATGGCTAAGATCAAAAACACAGGAGACAGCAGTTGTTGGCGAGGATGTGGAGAAAGAGGAACACTCCTCCACTGCTGGTGGGATTGCAAGCTGATACAACCACTCTGGAAAGCAGTCTGGCAGTTCCTCAGAAAACTGGGCATGACACTCCCGGAGGATCCAGCTATACCACTCCTGGGCATATACCCAGAGGCTTTACCTGCGTACAATAAGGACACATGCTCCACTATGTTCATAGCAGCCTTATTTATAATAGCCAGAAGATAGAAAGCTATATTTGTAACTGTGATAGCTGATAGTATAGATTTAGCATGAGAAACACTTTAAGTGTATAGTTAGAAGATAACCAAAAGAGACTTAACATTTGAACTTATGATTATAAAAGTTGGATCACATAATAGAATGCTTTATTAGGGCTAGGCTAATTTGTAAGAACTCTATTGATTAATGTTAGGACAAGGGTATAAAAAGGGGAGAAAATATGACCAATTTAGTCACTGGAAACTGAGTTTAGATAAGGAAATAAAAGGTTACATCTGTGAGAGGTTACATCTGAACTTATGTATCTTTTATTTTGATGCTTGTGAGCAAGGCAAACCTGACTTTCTTTTTGATAAGTGATCTGGCAATCTTAGCTCGTTAACAAATTGACTAATGAGTTAATATGGTAGTGGATTATCTTGGGGTAAGGAGCTAGAGGTCTGTTTTCTAGCTGTCAAGCTGTAGTTAGTTTAGCTGTCAACATAATTTGGAAAGAATAAATTATAATCTAGATGTTATATATTAGTTAAAATGACAGAGGTTGGTCTATAGTCTACAATCTAAATAGTTTCTTAGTCCCTATGGTCTCCATTACAACTCGGCAGAGGTAGTCTAGTTATCAGGCCCAGAAGATGAGAAGATTTTCCTGTGGCATAGGAAGGTGGGAGAAATAGCGCACCTTGTACTTAGGCAATGAGACATTTAATTTCCTGGGTTTTCTCTGCTTACAGTTTAGGCCAAGCCCTGGCTGCAGGGCAAGGCAATGGAGCAGTGTTTCTCAGTGGTTATCATACCACAATTCAGGCATTCTCGTCACTGTGCTCATATCTTCTCAGACACCTTGGTTGGGGGTGGGGATGATTTACTATCAGAATTTGGAAGTCTCTGTCTATCCTAGTAAGCTTGAACATTTAACATTACATTTAGCAGATTTCTAACGAAATTGAGAGCCAGTATCTATTATGTGTATCTGAATTAGACAATCCATTTACTTAATTGTTTGTTCTAGAATGTATCTAGTAAATAGAGTATATTTTAAGTTAATAACACTAATGACAGATGCAAAAACAAAGCTACACTTACTTTTAAGGCAGTAATCTTTAACCATTTTACTGTTGCAAATCTTTAAATTGATATTAATATTACCATTTACTGGAGGCAGGATAGAAATCAAATGAAAACCTTTTCTTAATTGATGTGTCTTTGAAGACCTTAAGTCATGATGTTCTAAGGTGAGGAGGTGGTAAGGTGGGACTGCCCATAACAAAGATGGCAGATAGTCATAGTCTGCCTTAAACCAAGATGGTGCTGAAGCTACAGCTAGTCATGAGAACACCCTTAGCTAAGATGTCACTGAAGTGATAACTTTACCTGTGGAGGAAAGTCACGTGTTATACCTTAGAATGGAAAGTGTTGTTATGTATCAGCGGAGACAGAGACACGTCTTGTCTGGCAGACCAGGAGATCTCTCCCTGTCATAGCAGGCAGTCTCTGTCACTGGGCAGAATGGCGGGTCTGATCTGAGCACGGTTCTAAGACTGCCTGTTTGAGCAAGCAGCTGGCAATGGTGGTGGTGATGGCTGCAGCGGTCAGGAGCTGCAGGAGGCTGGAGGTGTGGGTGGTGGCTCGACTCAGTGCCAGGCAGCGGAGAGAGGGCAAACAAGTGGTGGCACAAGCACGAGTACAGTGAATGCGAGAGCAAGAGAGAAGGGGGAGGAGCAGAGAGAGGAAGGGGAGGGACAGAAAGGGGAGGATGGAGGAATAAAGCTGTTCAGCTGCCGCCATTATGAAGCCATTATTATTGCTCATGGGGATTGGGCCCAAATTTAACCTGTGAATTCGGAAGCCTTTACAACTAGGAGGCATCCCAGTAGGGAGCTTAGAAATAGCAGCAAAGACCTTTCCTTTTAGGTGAGAATAGAAGTTATTAATATTATCCCTACCAGCATCCTGAGGATAAATTAATAACTAGCAACAGTGGCAGCACAGGCAGATCATCAGGTCTTCATGTGATGAAGTTGGGGCTGAGCTTGAGTGGCATTGGGAGAACGGTTCATCTAGGTTTAGGATTGCCCAGTAGCAGTAAATAAACTGCCTCAAGGAGAGAGAAAAATCTCACCCAAGGGAAAAGGTCTAAAATGGGGAGTCAACTAGAAGGCCAGTCGTAACTGAATAGCTCCATTCTCAAGGACACCAGAGATTGGATGAGAGCCCAAAAGCCCTCCTCTGCAACCAGGAGCCATTTATGGTTTAAGTCAGTCTTACAAGTCGGGGGGTGAAGCTTACCAATTTGCCAGTGTTTTGATGGAGGTCTACCTAACCTCTGGCTAGAAAGTCCATGTGGCAGTGGGAAATATGAACATTCAAGTTTGTAAATCTGAATCATAGGAAATGCAAACCTGAAAGTTTCTAAATCCGTGTCTGGGCACCAAAGGTGTTTTATAAAAAGTCAAGTACATGTTTTGTAGAACACAATATGGTAAGGTGAGAGGAGTACATCATTGGGCCCATGTTGAGGCATCATCCCTTCCCTCTGAAGTACCAGCCAGATGATGGGAAGGGGAGTTAAGATGGGAAAAACAGAGAGAGAGAGAGAGAGAGAGAGAGAGAGAGAGAGAGAGAGAGAGAGAGAGGAAGAAGAAGAAGAAGAAGAAGAAGAAGAAGAAGAAGAAGAAGAAGAAGAGAGGAAGAGAGTGGAGAAGAGAAGGTAGAGAAGAGAAGAGAAGAGAAGAGAAGAGAAGAGAAGAGAAGAGAAGAGAAGAGAAGAGAAGAGAAGAGAAGGCCAGCCAGGAACACAGGGAGAAAGGCGGGGAGGGGGAAGGGAAGAGAGGGAGAAAGGGTCAGGGAAAGAAGAGAATCAGAGGGAGAGAAGGGGCAGAGAACATAAGGAGGTCCCATACCACCCCTTTTATAGCAAGCCAGGCCTACATAACTCTTGGGTGGACCCTAGAAGGAATGCCAACACTGTGGCTTAGGGATACCTTTAGGAAATATTTAGAAAATAACACAATTTCCTGAGTTTATTTTATACCAAATATCTAAGGAATCAGTCTTTTGCTTAGTTGATAGTATGGTTAATTCTCTTAAAAGACCAATAGAAATAATCAGAGCATTTAGAAAATATGCTTAAAACAAAGCATAAAGCTGGAAGTTTAGCTTGACAGTAGAACATGTACCTAGCACATGCGAAGCTCAATGTTCAATTTTCTGCATAGAAAAGTGGAATTAAATCAAAAATGTACAGATTTATATGACATCAATGTGTCATGATTGGTATAATAGTTTCCCTAAAATTTTGAGTTTTGATGATTTTTCTTTAATTTTTGAAAGATGGATTTCAATTTATCCAATGGTGATAAGCAAAGAGAGGCACTTGTTTATCAGCATGTTTATCTGCTCTCTGTCTTACTATGCAGATTGTAAAGATTTGGTGATGGTCATAAAATAGCATTTCTAAAGAAAATAGAAAATGTATAAAGTGTTCTCTTTCCTCTTTCCCATTGAACCTTGATGCATGAGGTTGCTAGAAATGAAGGCAGGAAGAAAGAAACAAGGCACATTTCCAAGCTGTACCAGTGGAGTCAAGATCAATTACATTTTCATATCATTTTTAATGGTTGCTCAAGCTTCTGGAATGTACCCCCACAAAAGGCTTCAGCTAATGTGTATGTATTTTAAGCACTTTCCCTCTTTCAACCCTCTAGTTTAATTTCCTTCCTTCAGATAAGATGAATGGAGCATGACTCAGGTCATAGCTCAATGCTGATGCATGACTTCCAGATAGAACTCCCAGCCAGGAGAAGCTGCTAGTGCTGAGATTAAATCAGGCAGCTCTGGGTTGATGTGAGGTCAGCCAGGACCAGCTCTGACATCTGATAGAACCTTGTGATCAATCAGGCCTTTCTTCACTCTTCCAGGCTTTCTGCATGACAGTGGCCCTAATAAACAGATGGCATACATTATGAGGGACAGATGCATTAGACTGTGAAAGGGGAACGGTGTGAATATTACCAAAGAATCAGTAAAAGAGAAGCTCCTGCCTTTCTGACATTGCTCTGTCCAAGTGGTCTTTCATGGTAGAAAATATAAACCTCAAGCCTGCCTGAATCTTTAATCTACTTCTTAACATTTTATACATCCTGCCATTAAACTATAAACTTAGAATATTCTCAGTGTCAAAAGATTAAATTTTAGCCAGTCTTCACTCTGTTTATTTCTGTTTCTAAGCATAGTGTGTGCTCTATTTGAGTCTTTGCTTGCCATCTGAGAGACATACATACACACTATGGAATCCTGGCAGTGAGGAATCTGGGCTGTTAATGCAGACACATACTGACCCTAGACCAGTGCAGAGCTTCAGCAATTCCAAGTTCCATCACCAAGAAGGTCATGAAAACCAAATGGCCCTGAAAATCTTGTGCCAGACTCCATCAGTGAGTGGTACTGAGCCATGCCAAGAACCAAAGGTGGACTGCCAAACACAACGTCATGTATGCCTTTGTATAGATGGCATAGCAGTCATCTCAATGATTTCTAGGGATACCATAGCTCTATTCAACCCTCCACTAATCTGTCTATCTTGTCTATTCCCCCTCCGAACCTCATTAACAGTTTTTATGTTCCCATAAACACATTCTCTAAAGTTTTCCTGGTGAAGATTACACAATTGAAACTGAGTTGCTTCTGCTTCACACTGATTCCTATTGACAGGAGAAAACTGGGATAGATAGACAGGATAGAAAACTGGAAGGGGTGCTGTAGTGCCTCTCCAGTCTCCAACTGGAAGCGTTCTCCTACACTCTAAGGCCTTTAACTATTGGCTGGTGACCTAGAAAGTGAGATGGCTTCTGAACTGAGATTTGTTGGCATGGGTTCCACTATCATGGAGAAGTGGAGTTTCAATCACCTTCACCTTTTGTTTGTCATGGCCAATCAGAGTCAACCATGTACAGATTTTTGTTGTTAGTGGATGAGATTTTATTATTTTTTTTTTGAGACCAAATCTTGCTGTGCACCTCTGGTTGGCAGATATTCACTATGTAGTTGTCTAAGCTATCCCAGAATTCATAGCAATTCTCCAGTCTCGGGCTGCCAAATGTTGCAACTGCACAACCTCAACAATATTAATTTGTATTAAATAGCATCCAATTTTCTTCTAATTGATGTTCCAACAGTATGCTTGAACTTCAAAGAAAATAGACACATAAAATAATTCCAACCAACAATTCAGATTAATTATTAAAATATTCTCAAGGAATTTGCTGATTAAGTCATCTCACTCAATAGGAAGCATGCAAAATTTCACTTTAAAAATAATTGAACATTTAAGTCATTCAGATGTGCTATCACAAGGTGTGTGTGTGTGTGTGTGTGTGTGTGTGTGTGTGTGTGTATACATGTGCATGCTCATGTATTTTTATAAGGGTGCACATGTGTATGTGTATGAACGTCAGAAGTTGGTTCCCAGTGTCTTCATCTTCTTTAGTCTTTCTCTATATCTTGTTTTTGGAAATAGGGTCTCTCACTGAAAGTAGCTCACTAATTTGGCTAAATTGGCTCCTGTCTCTTCCTCCTCAGTGCTAGGATTACAAGTGTTCAACTTTGTTCTCTGATTTTAACATGACTAGTTTGGATTGAACTCAGATCATCACGTTGTTCCGAAACTACTCTACTTACACCAAAGAATTTTATAGTATATGATTTGGGTAGCTTATAGTGTTACATTCACAAATAAAATAAATCTTGAAGGACATATAGCCTGCCTGAAAGCCAACTGTTAATTAGGTGGCTGTTCTATCACAGTAACAGAATGCCCATAGCTAATGTAGGATTTCCATGTACTATTTTCAAGGTCTGTGGAATAGGATTTGAGAGGAAATCATAAGGATATGCTAAAAAAAAAAAAAAAAAAAAAACTTTCCAGAGAGAATCAGAATAGATCTGAGAGGGCTGTGGATGTACAAAAGCATTTGTCACATGTGTTGGTATGTAATTGACACAAATTTTGTCCTGATTTTTGACCCCACAGTCTTAGAAGTTTCTGAGAACATAGAGAATATTTACAGAAAAACACCTTTTCCTGAATAATTTAATTATTAAAATTTAGCACAAATCTTTGAAACAGTAATTCTTTCTAGTAAATTTCAAGAGATTTTTATGCATAATCAAGAGACTCTACACAATAAACATATGTTGGTGTCTCTGCAATTCCATTCAGCTCCTGCCTACTCTCAGTCACAGTTTCTCTGTGTCTTCCACACATCAATAACAAATGAAGAGGATTGGCAGTTGAGAGTTGAACAGTTGAAAGAAGAATGAAATAAGCTTGCTTATGTTTTCTTCCCAATTAATTTTCCTTCCTGTGTATGTAAGAGAGGAGTGGGGGTGCACACTTACCCTTGAATGTGAAAGTTTCTGTTTGTACAGCTGCTTGTGAATGTTTGTGCAGACCAGAAAAAACCTACTGGTGTTGTGTCTGAAAATCTCTTCTCATTCTCTGCCTCTTTGTCTCTGTCTCTGTCTCTGCCTCTGTTTCTCTGTCTCTCTGACTCTCTCTCTGTCTCTGTCTCTCTCTGCCTCTGTCTCTCTCTCTCTCTCTCTCTCTCTCTCTCTCTCTCTCTCTCTCTCTCTCTCTCTCCCTCTCTCTCTGTTTCTCTCAATGATCTCTCCGTACCCTGTATCTCCGTACCCTGTAGTTTGTCACCTAGGCTCATTGGCCAGCAAACCCAAAGCTTTCTGTTTGCCTCTATTGCCAGTGCTGAGATTATAAACATATACAGTTCTGCTAAAGATCAAACCCATCCTTACATGGACTACCTTCTGAGCTAGACATAGTGTTCTTTTCAGAAGGAAGACTGAAAAATAAGAAGAAGAAACCATCTGGAAATAACATGAAAAAAACCTTCAGATGCCAGCCAGTAAGGTAAGATAAACTTGCCCATCACAGTTTTACTGAATGTATAACCTGGGTATGAGAAAAATTATTTTAAAAATTATGTAATGTGTTTTCCAAAGTTATGTTTGAACACTATGCAGACTTTTAAAAGAAACAATTACAAAGGATTTAATTTTGAAGAAATTAATTGTAAAATTAAGAAAATGATGAAAAAAATCAATATTGTTAAAATGCTAAACTGAAATCTTACTTCAAAATCATATTAGTGCCAATCAGCTTTTAAAAAGTTGTTATTGCCAGGCATGGTGGCACTTCTGTAAACCCAGCACACAAGAGTCTGAGCCAGGAGGATTACCACCAGTTCATGGCTAGCCTTAGCTACAAAGTGAGCTGCAGTCTATCTTGGGCTTTAGAATAAAAGCCCTGCACCCCGCTTCCCACCCCACAACCCCAAAATAAGAGATGGAAGTTAAATAAAGTGGTGGGGGAGGGGGCCAGAGATCAGTCTGGTAGTATTGAGCTAAGTTTACCTCTAATTTCAGCAATTAGCAATTAGGATACTGAATCATGAGGCCTGTGAGTTTCAGATCAGACTTTCAAAACAATAGCAAAAACAAAAGACTACCTTATTGTTAAAATAGAACCAAAACCCTTGTTAAAATTTGAGATTTTGTTGCATTTTAAACTCTTAACGCCTCCTAAAAATAGCTGAGTCAATGACAGGTGTCAGGATGACCCAGGATCTCTGAGGCATTTGCTAAGTGCTCCAGCACATGACAGATTCTCACACAGCCAGCCTCTGTCCCTTGACATGGTTGTCTTGGATACAGGCATCACCCAGGAGTTTCCATTTCATTCAGCCAAATGTCTCCATCAATCTTCTGATTTTTTCCCTTGTGACGGTCAGGTGCTCTTGATCTCGGCAATCAAAGCAAACAGCTAATTCAAGCATCACCCACATTTGGAACAGCATTTAAGGTCAGGTTCAGCTGTCACTTTTCAAGGGCACAGGCGGCAACCCACTCAAGTCTCCAGTCCATTCCTGGGATGCAGAGTAGCAGATCTTTGACTAGAGGACAGAAGGCTCTGGCCTTTACTGTCAGCACTGTGCTCACATTTCAGACACACAGTCGTGGAGGTTAGTGTACTGAGCACCTGCCTAGAGGCACTAGGTTAGATTTTCACCACCACAGTAATAAATTATTCCAGCCCACCACTTACTAAATGCAACACTGAGAAAGCCTCTTTATAGTTGGTATTGCAGCAGTCTAAGGTGATCACACACAACAGTGTTCAGTTCTTGACACAGGGTAAAGCAGGACAAAAAGCTACATAAGAACCCAGCCTACCTGGCATGGGCCAATTCTGTCCTCTTACCGACACCACCTTTAATTATTCTAAGGACATACAAGGGCACAACCACACTCCTTTTAGCTGTCCTCCCTTCTGCACTTTTCTCTATTTCCTTTTATTTTCTTTCTTTCTTTCTTTCTTTCTTTCTTTCTTTCTTTCTTTCTTTCTTTCTTTCTCTCTTCCTTTCTTTTTTCTTTCTCTCATCATTCAGAAAAAGGGTCATGTGTATCCCAAATCAACCTCAAAATCACTATATAGCCAAGAATGACCTTGAACTCTTGATCTTAATGTCTCTTCCCCAGCTAGAAAGGCAAAGGGATACAACTGCGTCTGGTTTGTGCAGTTATGGACATCAAATATACCACTAGGCAATCACTCTACCAACTGAGAAATAGCTGCAACCTTCTATCTATCACTTTGCAAACTAAAAGTACAGAAAGGCAAAAGCTTCAGAAAGCTAGTGGAGATGTAAGAGAACAAACTGGAAGATAATGCTCTTTGGAGGATGATGAACTCACTGAAAATATCATCTTACTGAACAGATGGAACGTGTTTCCTCACAGAACATTGCATAATAGCAACTGGAATATTATAGTATAGTCTTTCCTCTAAGGCACTAATGTATTTTTTATCCTTTTCTGCATGAATTATTGTCTCTTCCTTTAAAGGCTGAAAACAGGAAACATTTATCGTCCAGCAGGCTCTGTGCAGCAGAATTTGGCTATTGGCTTAGCTTAGTAGTTTGAGATCCTGTTCCCTCATGAGCTATAATCAAAGTTTGGCTAGGCTGCAGTTATTTTAAGGATTGGCTCGAGGAGGACTTGCTCCTTTGCTTATTCTCAAAGCTTTTAACAGGCTTCTGAAAACCAGATTTGAAGCTCTCTCTCATGGGCCTGACATTGCCTTATGGTATGGCAGATGACTTCCCCCAGGGTACATCATTCAAAAGGTACTGATAAAGAACTTCCCTCACAGACAGAAACCCGATGTAATCTGGCAACAAAATTAGCATCTGTTACTGGATAGATGCAGAATGTCCCCCAAAGACTACCATACTGGAACAATTAGTCCTCAGATAATGGTGCTGATTGGTGGAGCTTTGAAACTTTTGAATGGTGGAGATTTCCTAGAATAAATAGAACTACAGAAGGTAGACCTTGATGTTCATAGCTTGGCCCTGCTTCCTATTGTTGCCCTCTTCTTGATACATACAGATATGGACAGGCATAATAGGATAGTTCCTACCCTAGTTTTCAATTATTCCAAATTCTCTGCCCTTCCACCATGATGAACTATATACCCTCAAACCAAGAACCAGAATAAAATTTGCTTTCCTTTTCTTACTTCTTGTCAGAAGTTTAGCCATAGTGATGAGAAATGTACTAGAATATCCTGTCATCTGCTACATTCTATCTGTTCAATGTGAGGCAGTAGGCTCAGTTCACACAAAAGAAAAGAATCCTGAAAGGATATGAATTTGAGGAAGAGAGGTTCACTGGAGTCCATAGTAGAGGCTGTTCATTCTATCCTTCTACTGGCCACAACAAATTAAATTGCTCTCAAATCCAAAATCCGCTCACTGTTCTCAGGTCTACTAAATTCTCCCCCATCACAATATCAATTTACAATCCAAAAATCTCTTCATCTGAGATGGATCACATGTGGATTGAGTTCCTCAAATACAGCTGCTCTATGGGCATGGTGGCACATGCCTATCTATAATCCTAGCATTTACTAGACAGAAGCAGGAGGATCAGGAGTTCAAGGCCAGCATCAGCTACACATGGAGTGCAAGCACAGCTTGTGCTAACATCAATTCACTCATGCCAGATATAGCACAGATTATAATCCAAAAGAAAAAATACCCACAAAACAGAACAAAACAAACAAGCAAATAAGCAAACAACAACAACAACAAAAACCCTATCAATCCCACTCACATCTAACTGAGTGAACAAGTGAGTTAACTGGTATTACTCACTGGAATGTGGGTTAGTGGTCACATAAAGAAGCATGGATGATTGAAAGGGAGTTGCATCACAAAACACACACACACACACACACATACACACAACATGCCATACAGGATTGATCACATCTCAGATAAACTACCTCCATAAAGCTGTCTGCGAAGCTCGGCAGCCACTGAGGAGACTCTCTTCTCCATAAAAACTGATACTGTTCATATAACCTCCTGGAGCAGTTTTGTAACTCTTGTACATTTGGGGACTTCTTGAGACTTATGTTCTTCCTATTTTCTATACTTTCTAAGAGTCATTTACTGTTGCATTCCATTTTGTTGTTGTTGTTTTCATTTTTTTAAGGCAGGGTTTCTCTGTGTAACTCTGGCTGTCCTGGAACTCTATCTACAGACCAGGCTGGCTTCCAGCTCAGGCCTGCCTCTGTCTTATGAGTGCTAGGATTAAAGTCATATACCGCCACTGCCTATATGCTTCAATTTTTTCTTAAAATATACTTACACAATTTATGTCCTTCTCTTTACACTATTTCTTCCAAGGATTCCCCTCAGTTCCTCTCAGACTCATGTTCTTTTTTCTTTTGGATATTGTTGTTATTATTGTTTTACATACACACACACACACACACACACACACACACACACACACACACACACAACATATATATCTTGTATGGCCTTATGGTATGACCTCACAGATAACTACTTGGGATTAGAGAACTGTCTTAGAGTTCCTATTGCATTGACAAAACACGATCGCCAAAGCAACTTATAAAAGAAAGCATTTAACAGGTTGGGAGAACTTGCTTACAATTTCAGAGTCCATGATTACTGTTGTGGTAAGCATGATAGCAGGACGGTAGGTATGGCAATGGAGCAGTAGCTGAATGCTTACATTTGATATGAAAGTTGCAGATAGGAGAGAGTGAGACTGGGTCTGGTGTGTGCATTTGAAACCTCAAAGCCCACCCACGGAGATATACCTCCTACAGCAAGGCCACACCTCCTGATCCTTCACAAACAATTCCACTAAGTGGGGAGCAAGCATTCAAACCTAAGAGCTTATTGGTGGCAATCTCATTCAAATCACCATGCTAACCAATTAGGCAGCTCCTCCTTGGGAAAGACCAACTCTTCCTCTCTCTGCAGTCTTTAGTTGTCTGTATTTCTCTGTCTAGAGGTAGGGCATTGTGAGATTTTTCTCCTTCTATCAACATATCTGTTGATGCTTGTTTTTTTCAGATTTTATTAAAGTAGCCATACTATTTTTGGCATCTTGGGAGAAATTTTTCCCCCATTTCAAAAAGAAAAAGATCTCATAGCCAACTTTCTGGTCCTCTGGTTCTAACAATCTTTCCAGCCCCCTTCCAAAATGTTCTACAAACTTTCCTCCAAGAGGGAATATTTCAATTTGGAGAAAATCAATATAAAACTGCTAAAGGAGATGCTGCTCATCACCAATCAATAATTACTTAAGGACAATATATTGTCATTTGCAAGGGCTATGAAACAAAAATGGAAAATTATGCATTTGTCCGCCAACATAAAGTTGTAAGATGAGCATAAAATAATCACTTATAAAATTCCTATTCTGTAAGATAGGGGCAAATGTACCAGGGATATCATTAGTAATTCTGTAATCTAGCCATGCAAAAGCTAAAGAGTCATGATTAGATCTAACAGTGGCCTCTGGACTCTTGCTGTTATAAATGCAAGTATTCAAGTTCCTAGAAGCTGAAGCTTTAGCCTCATTCTAAACCTCTACCTAAGTGGTTAAATCACTGATGAATGGCTTTCCTTGGAATGCTTTTAGTTAAATCCTCAAGTTCATTAAGCATTTTTTTGTTTTATTTTTTGTGCTACCACAGACAAAAATGTTGCTAAATTTCTGCTATGACATTCTGTTTCCTATAAGATTTCTCTCCTGCTGTCGGCTATACCAGCCTCCTCATAGTTCAAAATTCTGTGTAAAAAATGTGTTGAAAGAGCTTCAATCATCCACCAGAACATTTCTCCTTCTACTGTTTCCATCTTCTATATACTGCCCAGTTCCAAAGAAGCAGGTATATGAGCTCAGAACCAAGCTGACCTTCACTATCATGACTAGATCCATAAAAATAACCATATAAAATTCATGCTTTTATCGCTTCTTCCTCTGGTAGGGGAGGTACAACATAAAAGTGTTTATAGGTCTAGTATGGGCCCTAAAGTTTTATATAGAATATCTATACCTCCAGTTGACCCTATCTTCCCTGCCTGAAGATACAATGTGGCCAGCTGTATTCATATCACAACCACCATGATGGACTGTGTCCTTACAAACTTTATGACAAAAGCATCAAGGTAATTTAGTCAGATGCAAGTGTCACTTCATCAAGAAAGGTGAATAATACACATGTAGTTCGATAAGCATACTTTACAAACTTCTTCTCTCTAACCAAAAACAAAGAGTATATATCAGGCATTATCATGGATATTAGTCATGTTACAGAAAATGAACAAGACTGACAAGATAGGCCGGTAGGTAAGGATGAACCAAGGTGCATCCCTGAACAGACATGTTAAAAGGAAAGAATGAATTCCTGATATTAAGTTGTTCCCCTACCTCTTCACCTTGGCACTCTGAACTACACACAGACACACACAGAGAGGGGGGAGGGGGCGGGGGCAGGAGGTAAAGGGAAAGAGAAATGTAAAATAACATTTTTAAGATGAAAATAATCCACTACGTAAACAATCTCAAAGAAAAAACACACATGATCATTTCATTAGATGCTGAAAAAGCATTTGACAAAATGTAGCATCTTTTCATGCTAAAAGTCTTGGAAAGATCAGGAATTTAAGGCCCATATCTAAACATAGTAAAAGCAATTTATAGCAAACCAGTAGCCAACATCAATCTAAATAGATGGAAACTTGAAGCACTCCCACTAAAATCAGTGACTAGACAAGGCTGCCCTCTCTCTCTCCTTATCTTTTAAATATATTACTTGAAGTTCTAGCTAGTGCAATTAGACAACAAAAGGAGGTCAAAGTGATACTAATTGGAAAGGAAGAAGTCAAACTATCACTATTTGTAGATGATATGATAATATACTTAAGCAACCCAAAGAACTCCACCAGAGAACTCCTACAGCTGATAAATAACTTCAGCAAAGTGGCTGGATATAAAATCAACTCAAGCAAACCAGTAGCTTTCCTATACTCAAAAGATAAGCAGGCTGAGAAAGAAATAAGAGAAATGATACCCTTCACGATAGCCACAAACAATATAAAGTATCTTGGTGTGGCTCTAACCAAACAAGTGAAAGATCTGTATGACAAGAACTTCAAAGAAACTCTGAAGAAAGAAATTGAAGAAGACCTCAGAAGATGGAAAAATCTGCCATGCTCATGGATTGGCAGGAATAATATAGTAAAAATGACCATCTTGCCAAAAGCAATATACAGATTCAATGCAATTCTTATCAAAATCCCAACTCAATTCTTCATAGAGTTAGAAAGAGCAATTATCAAATTCATCTGGAATAACAGAAAATCCAAGATAGCTAAAACTATTCTCAACAGTAAAAGAACTTCTGGAGGGAAACAGTATCCCGCACCTCAAGCCGTACTACAGAGCAAAAATGTTAAAAACTGCATGTTATTGATACAGTGACAGGCATGTTGGTCAATGGAACAGAATTGAAGACCCAGAAATGAATCCACACTCCTATGGTCACTTGATCTTTGACAAAGGAGCTAAAATGATCCCGTGGAAAAAAGATAGCCTTTTCAAGAAATGGTGCTGTTTCAACTGGAGGTCAGCATGCAAAAGAATGCAAATCAATCTATTCTTATCTCCTTGTACTAAGCTGAACTCCAAGTGGATCCAGGATCTCCACATAAAACTAGAAACACTGAAACTAATAGAAAAGAAACTAGGGAAGAGCCTTGAACACGTGGGCACAGGGGAAAATTTCCTGAACAGAACTCCAATAGCTTATGCTCTAAGATCAAGAATTGACAAATGGGACCTCATAAAATTACAAAGTTTCTGTAAGGCAAAAGACACTGTCAAAATGACAAAGTGACAGCCAAAAAATTGGGAAAAGATCTTTACCAAACCTACATCCTACAGAGAGCTAATATCCAATATATACAAAGAACTCAAGAAGTCAGACTCCAGAGAGCCAAATAACTCTATTAAAAAATGGGGTACAAAGCTAAACAAAGTATTTTCACCTGAATAATATCGAATAGCTGAGAAGCACCTAAAGAGATGTTCGTCATCCTTAGTCATTAGGGAAATGCAAATCAAAACAACCCTGAGATTCCATCTTACACCAGTCAGAATGGCTAAGATCAAAAACACAGGAGACAGCAGTTGTTGGCGAGGATGTGGAGAAAGAGGATCACTCCTCCACTGCTGGTGGGATTGCAAGCTGATACAATCACTCTGGAAAGCAGTCTGGCGGTTTCTCAGAAAACTGGGCATGACATTTCCGGAGGATCCTGTTATACCACTTCTGGACATATACCCAGAGGACTCCCTGGCATGCAATAAGGACACATGTTCCACTATGTTCATAGCAGCCCTATTTATAATAGCCAGAAGCTTGAAGGAACCCAGATGTCCCTCAATGGAGAAATGGATACAGAAGATGTGGTATATTTACACAATACAATACTACTCTGCAATTAAAAACAATGAATTCACGAAATTTTTAGGCAAATGGTCAGAACTAGAAAATATCATCCTTAGTGAGGTAACCCAATTACAAAAGAACACACATGGTATGCAGTCACTGATAAGGGGATATTAACCCAGAATCTCAGAATACCCAAGACACAATTCACATATCAACTGATTTCCAAGAAGAGGGAAGGAGAGACCCCTGGTCCTTGAAAGACCGGATGTAGCAGTGTAGGGGAATACCAGGACAGAGAAGCAGGAGGGGGTTGACTGGGGAACATGGGGAGGGAAGAGGGCTTATGGGACTTCCAGGGAGGAGGGAACTGGGAAAGGGGAAATCATTGGGAATGTAAATAAAAAAAATATAGAAAATAATAAAAAAAAATGAAAATAATCAGATATTTCTTTACTTCCTGAAATTGATCCCTTATTTTGAGAAGATTAATAGTAAGCATATTATATAAATAATTAAAATAAAGAAATTGATACCAAGCAAATAAAAAGTACTATGAAAAAGTGCTAGAAAGTGGATTTGGTAATTTCAGGATACCTTCTTTGAGAAAATGACATTTATACAGAGATTTAATGCCTTCAAAACATTAACCATAAACAAGAATTTAGAAAAATGATATGTCATTGAATTAATGAATAAATAAAACCAAGAGAAATGAAATGGGAAGAAATGGGCTGTAAAGAAGCTTCTGGAAGTAAGCACACTCTGTTCCTCCACCTGTTGGGATAATCACTTTCTCACAGATGAGTCATACCTAGGATATATGTTTGTTTGGCACAGTTAGAACATTTTAGCTGCAAACCCTAACCAACTTAGAAATCAAAAATATTACCATAATGTGAGTTTGGGACAAATAAAAGAAATGCCAAATACATGAGTTCAGTACTACATGCATAGTTGAGGTCTTGAGGACTCTGCAAGGCAGAGCTGTCAAACAAACACTGATCCGCTTAGTCTTGTCATCCTCACACTTTAAATTCACAAGATAATGTCTCATTTTTCAGGTGTCCCTGAGATGTGACAACAGTGTTTAGGTTTTTTTTTTCAAAGCAAAAGTATGTATTATTAAGACAGGAAACACAAAGTGATTGATGTAGACTAAGCATGGTAGCAGGGCTGTAATCCATCACTCAGGAGATTTCATGACAGAGGCCAGCCTGAGCTACGTAGCTACCCTTGTCCACATACACTGAAAGATCAGTCGATGGTGACCATTTCTTTCAAAATACTGTGTGCTGGTTGATGGTGAGCTACATGCAAATGATAGATAAAAATGCTCCTTGGAGTATATGGATGCCAAGAGTAGTACTGCAATTTAAAAGTTTAAAGACAAAGAAAAATGTTAGATTTTGGTTCTGTCCTGAAGATGAGAGTCATCTTCTATACCTACCTTGCTTCCTGCTTTATCTACTGATTAACATGACATTGGAACCTTTGAAGTGAAAGGCAGAAAAGCTAAACAAGATTCTTAAAAATGGCTCTCTCTTTTAGATATGAACTCAGGTCATCAATTGTCAGTCTCAAATCCTATCAGAAACCCACAACCTCATAAAAAGGATAAATATCCAGACATTGGGCCTGAATGAATGCACATAAGGTTATCAGTTTATCTACACCAATTTCTTGCTGTTAGGTCTCTAACATTTATCCCCCTACATATTTAAAAGTATTAATCCACAGGATGAGTCTTTTCTTTCTTACATAAAACATCTTTGTGTTTGTGATATTTTCACACAAAAGAGCTATTTTCAGCATTTAAAAATTGTTTTTTCTTTTTTTGCTGGAAAAAAAAGGAATTAACTCAGTATCTAGTAGTGCAGGTCACTTTGAATTAAAAGAAATTTTCCTTCAAGTAGTATAGAGAAAATGAGAAGACACTACATTTCAAAGAGATAAATTTCTTCCCCCACTTTCAATGTTTTAAAAAAGCACAGGGCTGCCCATCTGTTGGTGAGAAGGCTAATAGTTGCACAAATATCTTCAGGGTCGTCTACTCCTGCAACCTCATCCTCACTATTCAAATCATAGCCAGCAGAATAATGGCTCACTTCAGAACCACGCCTTCATCTGAGTCAGAGCTCAAAGCAGGAGAAAGAGTAGCTATAACAACTGGTTTTATTTTTTTGGTTGTTTTTTTGTTGGTGGTGGTGGTGGTGGTTGGTTGGTTGGTAGGTTGGGGTTTTTTTATGCTTTTTTTTATTTTGGTTTTTTTGGATATGTATATATATATATATATATGATTTTTACGCTTTTTTATTTTGGTATATATATATATGTATATATTGGTTTTTTATGCTTTTTTTATTTTGGTTTTTTTGGATATATATATTTCCATTTTGGGAAATCTTCACAAAGATCTATTTCTCACTGTGGACATACCCTCTGTGTCCATATTAGAAATGCAGAGGAAATTTTCAAGTCAATAATCAGCAGATTAGAATTTCCTTTTATCTAATAACTTACTGAGTGCTTTGGGGGCAATATTTTCTCTACCAAAGAAGAAAAGTAGACATTTAGTAAATGAGATGTATCTAGTTTGATGTTCAAATGGATACTATAAATGAAGAACATACAATGTATGTGGTTATAAAAAGACCACAAAAGCACCCTGTTTAATCTCTTTCTTTAGAAATCTACATTGTATATGAATGTTTTAGTAAATGATATTAAATATGTAGTACAACAAGAGACCTTACTATACTAAATGTTTCTTACTGAATTTAGTCATAAAATGACGTCTCATTTTTGCCAGGATTCTTGCTGAGTTTTCTTGGAAATCAAATTAGAAAATTTCCCAAGTCATTTTAGCTCTTAAAAATTACAAGAACACAATTTAGATCACAAATACTCTTAGGATTCTAATTAGTGAGCAATTGGACTAGAAAATTAAAGATGTTGTCTAAAAACTTCAATCAGAATAAAGTTGTTTTTTTAAGTCTTAATTTTTGAAATAACTACACTTAATTAATGAGTCGAAAGGATAAATCTTTATTCTATGAGATTACCATCTATAGTAGACAATAAAAAATAAGTAACTAGATATGAGGTCATAATACAACCACACAAAATACAACAAATTTTTACAAGGCAATAAAACCTACTAGCCAGGTAAGGTTAACCTGGTACTACATTAAGGTAGTAGCAATGCTGAAGGGACTGTCTTGAGGAAGCCAAACCTCACTCTTTGTCAGTACATTGTCCCAGATTTCTATTGAGATGGATACACAATTTAGAGTAGTATGGAAATCAGTAGGGAGGTTCCTCAAACAAATTAAAAATACAACCAGTTATGCTACTCCTTGCCATTCACCTGAAGAATTCTCTCTTGATTTTATTTCTGTTGCTATGATAAAATAACCTGAGAGAAAGCAATTTAGGGAAAAAAGAGCTTATTTTAGCTCACATAAGATCATTGTCAATTATTGTAGGGAAGTCACAGCTGTAGAAACTTAAAGTAGCTAGTTACATTTGCTTATTTGTTTGTGCTCATTTCCATTTCTCTAAGATGCTTAGCTTAAGGAATGATGCCACTCACAGTTGGATAGCTTTATTAACTTAGTTAAGGCAATCCCACATACATGGTCACATGTCAACCCAGTGTAGTCAATCCCTCACTAAGACACTTCTCTCATGATTATAGTGTGTGTCAAGCTGATCATTAAAACTAACCATCATAGACTTTAAGTCAACATTCCACAGAAATACTACTCATAATAGCTGAAATATGACATCATCTTAGGTGCCCATCAATAGGCACATGAAAATTCAGTATATGTAAACTATAAAGTTCTATTCAGCCATGACAAAAATATCTCATGTAGAAAATAATTGATTTAGCTGGAGATGATTATGATATGTGGACTAAAACTCAGAAAGACAAATATGTGTGCTCTTGTTTGAGCATTCTAGATATTACATAGATACGAAAAACATAGGCACATATAGATTTTTGAAAATACAACTGAGACTCAAGGAATAAGTGGAACTAACAAGAAGTAGATTTAGACAGAATTATGATCAAAGTATGTGATACACTTGTATAAGAATATCTTCGTGCCGGGCGGTGGTGGCGCACGCCTTTAATCCCAGCACTTGGGAGGAAGAGGCAGGAGGATTTCTGAGTTCAAGGCCAGCCTGGTCTACAAAGTGAGTTCCAGGACACCAGGGCTACACAGAGAAACCCTGTCTTGAAAAACAAAACAAAACAAAACAAAAAAGAGCTCTAAGAATATCTTTGTGAAACTCATTACCATCAAATAAATGCATGCCAAAAATTGATAGTACTATGGTTTTTCCCATATGATGGGTTTCTGACTTTTGCTGACCACCACACATCATATGCCACCTTTCTTTCTTTTGCTTGATGACTACTCATTACTGCTTTTCTCATCCTTATTGAAAACACCTTGTAGTTGTTGGAATGAAAATGGCCTCCATAAACTCATAGGGAGTGGCATTATCTGAGGTGTGACATTGATGAAGAAGCTGTGGCCTTATTGAAGAAAGTGTTTCACGGGATTGGACATTGCGGATTCAGAGCCTCAAGCCAGGCCCAGTGTCATTTTTCCTTTCTTCTGCTTGCACATCTGGATGTAGAACTCGAGGCTCCTCCAGTATCATGTCTGTCTATATGCTACCATGCTTCCCATCATGATGATAATGGACTAAACCTCCGAAACTGTAAGCTCATTAAATGTTTCCTTTATCATGGTCATGTTTCCTTGGTCATGGTCTCTCTTCACAGAAATGGAAACCCTAACTAAAGCACACTTCATTTAACTTCCTCATTTTTTTCTTTTTTTATGGGTGTAGTTATGTTACTATATTTTATTATTATTATTAGATATTTTCCTTATGTACATTTAAAATGTCATCCACTTTCCTGGTTTCCCTTTGAAACCCCCTATCCCATGCCCACTCCCCCTGCTCACCAACCTACCCACTCCCATTTCCCTGTCCTGGCATTCTCCTATACTGGGGTATCGAGCCTTCTCAGGACAAAAGGCTCTCTCCTCCCTTTGATGTCCAACAATGCCATCCTCTGCTACATATGCAGCTGGAGCCATGGGTTCCCCCCATGTGTACTCTTTGGTTGGTGGTTCAGTCCCTGGGAGCTCTGGTTGGCTCATATTGTTGTTCCTCCTATGGGACTGAAAGCTCCTTCAGCTCCTTGGGTCCTTTCTCTAGCTCCACCATGTGGGACCTTGTGCTCAGTCCAATGGTTGGCTGAGAGCATCCACCTCTGTATTTGTCAGGTACTGGCAGAGTCTCTCAGGAGACAGCTATATCAAGCTCCTGTCAGCAAGTGCTTGTTGGCATCCTCAATAGTGTGTGGGTTTGCTGACTGTATATGGGATGGATCCCCAGATGGGGAAGTCTCTGGATGGTTTTTCCTTCAGGCCCTGCTCCACACATCGTCTCTGTATCTCCTCTCATGGGTATTTTGTTCCCCCTTCTAAGAAGGACCTAAGTATCCACACTTTGGTCTTCCTTCTTGAGCTTCATTTGATCTGTGAATTGTATCTTGGGTATTCCAAGCTTCTGAGCTAATATCCACTTATCACCTCACACCAGTCAGAATGGCTAAGATCAAAAACTCAGGTGACAGCAGGTACGGGTAAGGATGTAGAGAAAAAGGAATACTCCTCCACTGCTGGTGGGATTGCAAGCTGGTAAAACCACTCTGGAAATCAGTTTGGCAATTCCTCAGAAAATCAGACATAGGACCCAGCTATACGACTCCTGGGCATATACCCAGAAGATGCTCCAACATGTAATAAGGACACATGCTCCGCTGTGTTCATAGCAGCCTTATTTATAATAGCCAGAAGCTGGAAAGAACTCAGATGTCTCTCAACAGAGGAATGGATACAGAAAATGTGGTACATTTACACAATGGAATACTACTCAGCTATTAAAAACAATGAATTCAGGAAATTCTTAGGCAAATGGATGGAACAAGAAAATATTATCCTGAGTGAGGTAACCCAATCAGAAAAGAACACACATGGTATGCACTCACTGATAAGTGGATATTAACCTCCTCATTTAACAAACCACTGGCCAGGTTCTTTCAGAGCAGGCACCAGATCCCTGTCTACTAAGTATTTTCAGAACATATATCTAATCTAGTACATAATGAAAATGTTTGTAGTGCATAATTTGTGTTTGATAAATGAATGATATATATATAGAAAGAAGTAGGTGGATGTTAAAAAGCATCACACAAAGAGCCAGTTCTTGTGGATGTGTTTGCTACTTAAGTGAGACTTTCGAGCCTTATAAAACTAGACTGCATTCTTGTCCCCCAGAACTGGCAAACTAGTCTTAGAAATCCACTTTTCATACTTATAATTTGCAGAGTCTCCAAAGATAAAATGGAAATTAACTTATTGTTGCAAGTTAAATATGAGTTGTAATGTTTTTGGTGACTTTACATGCTAGCAACCACAGACTAATAGACAGCACAGACCGCCATTTGTCTAAGCATCTCACATGCTCACTGGAAAAGCATTTTCATTAATCAAAGAGGGGAAATATTTTCTGTCCATGTAAAAGCAAAATCCTATTCCAAGGAAACAGTAATGGAGACTAAGATTCCTCTTCTACTCAATGAAAGCAGCATCTTTCATCAGAAGAATACAATCCAGCTAGTTCTCCTACCATTAGCCATAAACAAGAAACATCAATACTTGGAATTCATATAAAAGTTGAAGGGATCAATGGATAAATTGTTTGCTATACAATTATGAGTACCTGTGCTTGTTCCCCTAGAACCCACACAAAAAGCTGGCCATGATGATAAAATTTGATCCCAGAATAGAGGAAGTGGAAATGAGAAGATCCTTAGGGCTAGTTGGCAAGTCAGTCTACCCTACTTGATGAGTTCCAGGCCAGTGAGAAACACTATCTCAGAAAAGCAAAATGGAAGATGCCTGAGGAACAAATCCTGGAATTAAAATCTGGTTTCTACATGCACATATACATGCATATGCATATTTTTTCTACACACACAAAGTTAAAAACAGATAAGAATCTTAAATGTTAAACCTAAAGAATTCTGAGCCACCCTCAGGCCTCCATCCCAAAGAAGATATGTCTGGTGGTTTACTTTGGAGAGAAATGCAGATGCTTAGCTAATATACCCATGATTCTATCTACCCACACTGTATCCACTCTTCTTTACCCTTATAAAAAATTCTCCTTGAGCCTCTTCCCTAGCAGCACCTTCCTCACAGTCCCATTATATTCTTTTCCCAACTTCTCTGTATTCTTTAATTACCTCCCCTTCTACTGCTCACATATCTCACTCAGGACCCCAAAGACCCTATAGGATGCTTATATTATAAACTCCAACCATCTACTCTCCTGTTATTTTCTGTAATATAAATACTTGGAGCATACATGTGGCAGTGCTCTTTTTGTTTCTGATATTAACTTTTGTAATACCTTATGAAGAAGGTAGCAATGGTATCAGCATTCCACTTTACAGAAGAAAGTCCCAAAGGCCAAAGAAGTTTACCCACTGTCCCAAGTTTATACAAGACTGTCACCTGACTCTGGGCCCTCTGGTTCAAGGTTGATACTCTTTCTAGCACAAATAGGGCCATGTGGTAGTGAGGTTTTACACTGTGGAGCCTGTCTTCTTGGTGCTTGAAATCTCTCTTTCTCCTTTATGCATATATGACTCAATTTTTTAATGTTCTATCAAAAATCTAATGAGGGGCTCTATAAATGTTTCTGACACCAATCTCTTTTTATGGAGTAGTTTTGGCAGTCATAAACTTGGGATACTATTATTTAACTTAGTTAAGATTCTTTAAGATTACACAAAGAAGCCAATTTTATCACACTATTATCACTATTGTGTCATTTTAGCTCAGACAGGTTAATTTAAGAAAGGAAAGTAATTTCAAAGGCAGTAAGCTATAATCATACAAGAAAGCTTCTGCCAGCTGCCCATAATGCGCTGAAAATTAATGAAACCATCACCCCTTAAATTTTTCTTTACATTTTTTGAGATAGAAATGGCTTCTTCTTAAATTTGGCTCCTGGTAAAAGTCACTTTTAAGACAATAAAATTTAACAAGACTTTTCATACATCTGAGAGTATATCTATTTTACTCAATAAAATTATAATCTAAGCAACTTTTATTTTGTGGCAAAAATAAAATGAATCAATTGGAGTTGTGTCTCAGAACTATGCAAGAAACTTCAAAGAATGATCCCCAGATATTTGCTGAGAATAATTCATCCAAGAGGAGAGGAAAGCCAGGGTCTTACATCATCCCTATATTCACATATTGCAAGTCAGGTAAGATGGTGATAAATGTTACAGTAGTCTAGTAGGCTACATAGATCAACAACTGGAGGCCAACTTTTGGGGAATAAAATGATTATGATGACCATAAGTTTTGGAACGTAAAATCTTCTAAATTTGCATAAAATTTACATAAACCTACATAATTGATAACAGCCATCAGAGGGGGTTAATATGAGTATCTTCTTCTATTATGTAAAACTCCATATACCTTAAAAATTAGAGATGTGCTTAGAAAAAACTTGCAGAATTTTTTGAAGAATATTACCTCATAATTCATATTAAAAGCTTTATTGAGTAGAATTAATACAGAGTGTTGATCTGTTTGACTAATTTGAACTCAAGGAAATGGTTAATCTTTACTGTGACATGACTGGATTTGGAATCACCTAGGTAATATATGTCTGGTTTGTGTAAGATTAGGCATTCTAGAGCAGTTTAACTGAGGGAAGAGCCACTATGAATGTGGTTGTCACCATTCCATGGATCTACACTGAATCAAAAAGAGAATATCAGTCTAGCATGAGCATCCATATTTCTCTCCTCTTGACTATGGACCAGCTGCCTCAGCTTCCTGCCACCATGCCTTTCCTACCATGATGAACTGTAGCCTCACAATGTGCCCTGATGTGCCTTTACTATTCAAGTTGCTTTGCCTAGTGTTTTGCCAAAGTCAAAAAAAAAAGTAACACAACCATTTCATAAAACCCTGAGTATTGAATCTGGGCATGTAACTAACTCATGGTGTGTTTGTTTATCATTTACAAGGCCACAAACTTGATTCTCAGCTAATACAAACTAAAGAAACAAAAGCTCCAAAATTGAAAGTTTGTCTAAAATTATGCCTCCTTTTATTAATTACATAGGGTATAGACAAATTAATTGTTTTTACACAAGTAAGCTCTGAAATCTCATGTAAACTCTGATCCTAGGTTTGAGATTCATTGGTTTTGACATATATGCATGTATATAAATTTTTAATGGATTTTCTCAGTGATAGGACAAGCTATGGGAGAGTCTGGTTATGTGAAATCTGGTTATGTGAAAAAAGCATCTGAAAATTATAAAAAAAGGTTAAAATCCTAAGATTTTCTCTGAGAGACCCAATTTCAATGAAGGAGAGAAGTATAATATTACTATCCAACATTTTAGAAAGAAGATTCCACTACAGTTGTTCAAGATAACAGATTTAGAAGTGGTCAAACTGGAAGAGAATGAAACATCCCTGTGGACACTAAAACAGCTTAGGTCCACATAACATCCATTTTCTGCTGCACATCTTAAAATCCCTAACTTCAGGGGCTGAGATTGTGGCTGACTTAATAGGTTATTTGTTTAGAATCCAAGAAGTCCTTGGTTCTCTCTCTAGCACAGGAGAAAACAGGCATAGTGCCACATGCCTGTACCTCCAGCTCTAGGGAGATGGTAGCAGGAAGATCAGAAATTCAATGTCTTCCTCAGACCCATATTGAGTTGGAGGCACCCTGTGGAGGCCTTAACTTCAGAGCAAACAACTACTTAAAGAAGTTGATAAAACTACCCATATATCAAAACTCAGGAGAAAAACCTGGCTTCAATTTTAGTGTTTTGGACGAGGGGCCTGATCAGTGTAAAACACCTGCCGAGTGTGCACAAGGAACTATATTTAATCTCAGACATGCCCTAATGCTTTCCACTAACTCAATATCAATTTAACCCCTACTTTAAGTTCTCCATGTATCTGTTGAGACATACATTTAAAACATACAAATAACAAATGAATTTGATAATGATATGAGTTATGAGAGTTGGATACGGTTTGAAATTTCATGGAGAAAATATACGTACTTGGGAATTAACTTGATATAAAAAGTATTACAGAGGTTCATTCCGACTTGGTAGACCTGTGCTAGGTCTGCCACGGGGGAAGACCCCATCTCCTGGTGCTTTCTAGAGATCCAGCAGCAGCAGTGGGGCACTCAGTAAGAAACAGTCCTACCTCTGGAAGCCCAGAGCAGCAGGCGGGGACCCAGTGCTTTCTAGAGATCCAGCAGTAGCAGTGGGGCACTCAGTAAGAAACAGTCCCACCTCTGGAAGCCCAGAGCCACAGGCGGGAACCCACTACCCAGCAACCATCTAAACCTGCCTTCCCTCTGGATCACAACTCCCGTTCTGTCTCCTCTACCCCTCCCTCCTTTGCTGCCAGTCCTGTTCCTTCTGACTTGGTAGACCTGTGCTAGGTCTGTCATGGCGGAAGACCTCATTTCCTGGTGCTTTCTAGAGACCCAGCAGCAGTGGGGCATTTGAGATCCAGCAGCAGCAGGGCATTCGAGATCCAGAATCAGCAGGGCATTTGAGATCTTGCATCAGCAGGGCATTCAAGATCCAGCAGCCATAGGGCATTCGGCCTGTGCCAGGTCTGCATGGGGGAAGCCCACACTTCCTGAGATCCAGCAGCAGCAGGGCATTCAAGAACCAACAGCTTGCAGGACATTCAACCCTTGCCAAGTCTGCCACAGAGAAGACCCCATTTCCTGATACTTCCTGGAAAACCAGCTGTATGCAGGACATTTGAGAGAAAGGGAATCCCAGGAGTACAGATACACAGGCCTGAAGGACAGAGAAGTCACAGTCAGAGACAGCAACATCAGCTAACACTGGGGATAGCTAGAGGGCCAAAGGCAAACACAAGATCATTACCTACAGAAACCAAGGCAACATGGCACCAATAGAACCCAGTTCTCCCACAACAGCAAATCCAGGATACTCTATCACATCAGAAAAGCAAGAGCTGGATTTAAAATCACATCTCATGATGCTGTTAGAGGAATTCAAGAAGGACGTAAATAACTCCCTTAAAGAAATAAATGAGAACATGGGTCAACGGGTAGAAGCCCTTAAAGAAGAATCACAAAAATCCCTTAAAGAAATATGGGAAAACATGGGTCAACAGGTAGAAACCCTTAAAGAGGCAACACAAAAATCCCATAGGGAACTATAAGAGAACATGGGTCAACATGCAGAAGCCCTTAAAGAGGAATCACAAAAATCTCTAAAAGAAACACAGGAGAATATGGGTCAACAGGTGGAAGCCCTTAAAGAGTAAACACAAAAATCCCTTAAAGAATTTCAGGAAAACACAAACAAACAAGTGAAGGAACTGAACAAAATATTCCAAGATCTAAAAATAGAACTAGAAATTATAAAGAAATAGCAAAGTGAGACATCTCTGGAGATAGAAAACCTTGGAAAGAATTCAGAAGTCATAGATGCAAGCATCAACAATAGAATACAAGAGATAGAAGAAAGAATCTCGGATGCTGAAGACTCCATAGAAAACATTAATGCAACAGTTAAAGAAAATACAAAATGCAAAAGGCTGGTAACCCAAAACATCCAAGAAATCCAGGACACAATGAGAAGATCCAACTTTAGGGTTATAGGTATAGAAGAGAATGAGGATTTACATCTTAAAGGGCCAGTAAACATCTTCAACAAAATTATGGAAGAAAATTTCCCTAACCTAAAGAAAGAGATGCCCATGAACGTACCAGAAGCCTATAGAACTCCAAATAGAGTGGACCAGAGCAGAAATTCCTGCTGTCACATAATAACCAAAACACGAAATGCACTAAAAAAAAAGAAAGAATATTAAAAGCAGTAAGGGAAAAAGGTCAAGTAACATATAAAGGCAGCCCTATCAGAAATACTCCAGACTTCTCACCAGAAACTATGAAAGCTAGAAGATCTTGGGCAGATGTCATACAGACCCTAAGAGACCATAAATGTCAGCCCAGACTGCTATACCCAGAAAAACTTTCAATTACCATAGATGGAGAAAAGAAGATTTTCCAGGACAAAAGCAAATTTACGTAATATCTTTCCACAAATCCAGCTCTACAAAGGATAATGGGTGGAAAATACCAACACAAGGCGGGAAACCACACCATAGAAAAAGCAATAAAGTAATCTTTCAACAAACCCAAAAGAAGCTAACTATACAAACAGAATTTCACCTTTAACAAAGAAGATAACAGTAAGCAACAATCACTTTTCCTTAATATCTCTTAACATCAATGGTCTCAATTCCCCAATAAAACGACATAGACTGACAAACGGGATATGTAAGCAGGACCCAACATTTTGCTGCATACAAGAAACCCAACTAAGTAACGAAGACAGTCACTACTTCAGAGTCAAAGGTTGGAAAACAATTTTGCAAGCAAATGGTCCCAAGAAACAAACTGGAGTAGCCATTCTTATGTCAGATAAAATTGACTTTCAACCAAAAGCTGTCAAAATAAGGAGGGTCACTTCATTCTGGTCAAAGGAAAAGTCTACAAAGATGAGCTCTCAATTCTGAATATCTATGCTCCAAATGCAAGGGCACCCACATTCATAAAAGAAACTTTACTAAAACTCAAAGCACACATTGCACCCCACACAATAATAGTGGGAGACTTCAACACCCCACTCTCAACAATGGACAAATCATGGAAACAGAACTAAACAGAGACATAGTGAAACTAACTGAAGTTATGGACCAAATGGATCTAACAGATATTTATAGAATATTCAACCCTAAAGCAAAAGAATATACATTCTTCTCGGCACCTCATGGCACCTTCTCCAAAATTGACCATATAATTGGTCACAAAATAGGTCTCAACAGATACATAAATATTAAAATTATTCCATGTATATTATCAGATCACCACGGACTAAGACTAGTTTTAAGCGTAAACAAAAACAATGGAAAACACACATACACATGGACTTTGAACAATGCTCTTCTCAGCAATAACTTGGTCAAAGAAGAAATAAAGAAAGAAATTAAAGACTTTTTAGAATTCAATGAAAATGAAGACACATCATACCTAAACTTATGGGACACAATGAAAGCAGTGCTTAAGGGGAAAACTCATAGCTCTGAGTGCCTCCAAAAAAAAAAAAAACAGAGAGCCTACACTAACAGCTTGACAGTGCACTTGAAAGCTCTAGAACAAAAAGAAGCAATTACATCCAAGAGGAGTAGGCAGCAGGAAATAATCAAACTCAGGGCTGAAATCAACCAAATAGAAACAAAAACAACTATACAAAGAATCAACAAAACCAGGAGCTGGTTCTTTGAGAAAATCAACAAGATAGATAAACCCTTAGCCCGACTAACCAGAGGGCAAAGAAGCACCACCCAAATTAATAAAATCATTAATGAAAAAGTAGACATAACAACAGAAGCTGTGGAAATTCAGAAAATCAACAGATCTTACTACAAGAACTTATACTCAACAAAGTTTGAAAATCAGGATGAAATGGACAACTTTCTTGATACATGCCAGGTGCCAACGTTAATACAGGATCAGATAAACCATCTAAATAGTCCTATAAGTCATGAGGAAATAGAAGGAGTCATTAATAGTCTCCCATCAAAAAAGAGCCCAGGGCCTGATGGGTTTAGCAGGGAATTCTATCAGATATTCAAAGAGCTAGTACCGATACTCTTCAAAATATTCCACGAAACAGAAACTCAAGGAACACTACCCAACTCATTCTATGAAGCCACAATAATGCTTATACCTAAACCAAACAAGGAAGGAGAACTTCAGACCAATCTCCCTCATGAACATCAATGCAAAAATACGCAACTAAAGTCTGGCCAACCGAATTCAAGAATGAATCAAAACTATAATTCACCACACTCAGGTAGGCTTCATCCCAGGAATGCAGGGATGGTTCAATATACGGAAATCCATCAACATAATCCACTATATAAGCAAACTCAAGGAAAAAAACCACATAATCATTTCATTAGATGCTAAAAAAGTTTTTGACAAAATCCAGCATCCCTTTATGACAAAAGTCTTGGAGAAAGCAGGAATCCAAGGCCCATACCTAAACATAGTGAAAGCAATATACTGCAAACCAGTAGCTAACATCAAACTAAATGGAGAGAAACTCGAAGTAATCCCGCTAAAATCGGGGACCAGACAATGCTGCCCACTCTCCCCCTATCTATTCAATATAGTACTTGAAGTTCTAGCCAGAGCAAACAGACAACAAAAAAAGGTCAAATGTATACAAATTGCAAAAGAAGAAGTCAAAATATCACTGTTTGCAGATGATATGATCGTATACTTAAGTGACCCCAAAACTTCCATCAGAGAACTTCTAAAGCTGATAAACAACTTCAGCAAAGTGTCTGGTTTTAAAATTAAGTCAAGCAAATCAGTAGCTTTCCTCTACTCAATGGATAAACAAGCTGAGAAAGAAATTAGGGAAATGACCCCCTCCACAATAGTCCCAAATAATATTTCATACCTTGATATGACCCTAACAAAGCAAGTGAAAGATCTCTATGACAAAAAATTCAAGCCTCTGAAGAAAGAAATCATAGAAGATCTCAGAAGATGGAAAGATCTCCCATGTTCATGGATTGGCAGGATCAATATAGTAAAAATGGCCATCGTGCCAAAAGCAATCTACAGATTCAATGCAATTCCCATCAAAATCCCAAATAAATTCTTCATAGATCTAGAAAGAGCTATTCTCAAATTCATCTGGAATAACAAGAAACCCAGGATAGCAAAAACTATTCTCCACGACAAAAGATCACCTGGGGGAATCACCATCCCTGACCTCAAGCTCTACTATAGAGCAATAGTGATAAAAACTGTTATTTGTATGGTGACAGGTAGGAAGATCAATGGAATAGAACTGAAGACCCAGATATGAACCCACACACGTCTGGTCACTTGATATTTGACAAAGGAGCTAAAAACATCCAGTGTAAAAAAAGGCACCATTTTTAACAAATGGTGCTGGATCAACTGGCGGTCAGCATGCAGAAAAATGCAAATCGACTCATTCTTATCTCCTTGTACAAAGCTCAAGTCCAAATAGATCAAGGACCTACACATAAAACCAGACACACTGAAGCTTATAGAGGTGAAAGTGGGGAAGAATCGTGAACACATGGGTATAGGGGAAAAGTTCCTGAACAGTACATGAATGGCTTACACCCTAAGAACAAGAATCGACAAATGGGACCTCATGAAGCTGCAAAGCTTCTGTAAGGCAAAGGACATGGTCAGTAGGACAAAAAGGCAACCAACAAATTGGGAAAAGATCTTTACCAATCCTACATCTGATAGAGGGTTAATATCCAAGGTATACAAAGAACTCAAGAAGTTAGACTCAAGAGAGTCAAATAACCCTATTAAAAATGGGGTACAGAGCTAAACAGGGAATTCTCAAGTGAGGAAACTAGAATGGCTCTAAAGCACCTAAAGAAATGTTCAGCATCCTTAGTTATCAGGGAAATGCAAATCAAAACACCAAGATTCCACCTCACACCGGTCACAATGGCTAAGATGGAAAAACTCAGGGGACAGCAGATGCTGGAGAGGATGTGGGGAAAGAGGAGCACTTCTCCATTGTTGGTGGGATTGCAAGCTAGTAAAACGACTCTGGAAATAAGTTTGGCAGTTCCTCAGAAAATCAGACATAGTACTACCTGAGGACCCAGCTATACCACTCCTGGGTATATACCCAGATGATCCTCCTACATGTAATAAGGACACATGCTCCACTATGTTCATAGCTGCCTTATTCATAATAGCCAGAAACTGGAAAGAACCCAGATGTCCTTCAACTGAGGAATGGATACAGAAACTGTGGTATATATACACAATGGAGTGTTATTCAGCTATTAAAAACAATGAATTCATGAAATTCTTAGGCAAATGGATGGAACTAGAAAGTGTCATCCTGAGTGAGGTGACCCAATCACAAAAGAACGCACATGGTTTGTACTCACTGATAAGTGGAGGTTACCCCAAAAGCTAAAATAAACAAATTACAGTTCACAGACCACAGGAAGCTCAAGAAGAAAGAGGACTGAAGTGCGGGGGGGGGGGGGGGCGGGTGCTTGGGTTCCTCTGAGAAAGGGAACAATACACTTACAGGAGCAATAATGGAGGCAAAGTGTGGAGCACGGACTGAAGTAAAGGCCACCCAGAGACTGCTCTACCTGGGGATTCACCCTATAAACAGTCACCAAATCCCAACACTACTATGGACAACAAGAAGAGCATATCAAAAGGAGCATGCCATGGTTGTCTTCGGAGGGGCCCTGCCAGAGCCTTATACATACAGAGACAGATGCTAGTAGCCAACCATTGGTCTGAGAGTGGGGTCCCCAATGGAGGAATTGGAGGGCGGTCCGGAGGAGCTGAATAGGTTTACAGCCCCACAGGAACAACAACGATGTTGACCACCTAGATGCTCCAGGACTCCCAGGGACTAAACCAGCAACACATGGTTCCAGTCAAAAGTGTGGCAGAGGAATGCCTTGTCAGGCATCAGTGGGAGGAGTAGTCCTTGGTCAGGTGAAGGCTAAGTAGATGCCCCAACAAGGGGAAATTGAGAGGGGGAGGTGGAAGTGGGTCAGGTGGAGGGGCATATACTTGGAGGCAGGAAGTGGGAGGAGGGGTTGGGGAGGTTTGGGGAGGGGGGAAGCTGGGAAAGATTTTACCACTTGAAATGTAAGTGAAGATTATATTCAATAATATATATATATATATATATATATATATATATATATATATATAGTATTACAGAAAAATCTGTGTCCATAAACATGGGCTAATTTGGGTGGAGACACATGTGTAATGTGTCCTGAATGAGAGGTTTACAAAAATATCTCATATGCCCATTTCTAGGCATAAGTATAGAACCAAAAGAAAGCAATAAATTCAGATGTGGAGAGGGCTCAGCATGTAAAATGCATGCTATATGTCTTCATTTCCTTTTCTGTTGCTGTGATAAAATACCCTGACAAAAGCAACTTAAGGTATGAAGGGTTTATTTTACTCACAGTTCAAGGGTACACCTTTTGGTACTGTCCATCATGGTGGCGTGCTCTAAGTAGCTGGAGGCTGAAGCAGTTGGTCAAACTGCACTCACAGTCAAGAAGCAAAGAGAAATGAATACAAGGGGAGATTCAGCTCAGTTTCTCTAATTCTTTCATTCTAGGATCTTTTGTCAAGAAAGCAACACCCTCCTAGTGGATTCCCACATCAATGGACACAATCAAGTCTACCTTCCCCAAGCATGTGACTGTCTGTCTCCCAGGTAATTCTAGATTCTGCCAATTAGACAATTAACACTTATATCACACTATGGAAGTGTGAGAACCTGAGTTCAGATTCCCCAAACCCATTACAAAGTCTGACATGGTAGCATGCATCTATAGACCGTATGCTTCTACAGCAAGATGGGAGGCAGAGAAAGGAAAAGCCTGGAAACTCCTGAGCCAGCAAACCTGACATATACAGCAACAAGGAGGAATCCTGTCTCAAGTGAAATGGATGATGAAAACCAAACCTTGATGTTATTCTCCACTCCAAACACATATATGTCTGCATATACACACACAGACACACACACACACACACACAGACACACACACACACACACACACACAAATTGACATAAACGAAAATGTTCTTTTTACTGGGGAATGGGTAAGTAACATGACTCAGTGGATAAAAGTATTTGTCATCAAGTCTTATGACCTGAATTTTATCTGTGAGCACACCTGGTGGAGGGAAAAAATAGAGCTGAATCCCACAAGTTGTCCTCTGACCTCAACATCCAGGCTATGAATTAGTACTCACACACAGAATGTGAGTACTAACTTACCATCTTCCTCAACACACTCACACACAAATAAACTAGTGTAATGAAAAATACGAATGAATATATTTCACATGAGAAAAGGGAAAATTAAGTTTTTAGTTTTTAAAATTGTTTTGAATTTAACTAATTCTTAATTTCCTTAAATATTTTACCTTGATGAACTAATTATTACATAATCTCTCCACTCAATCACTCCTCTAAAACATGGTGCAGTCTGAAGGAGCCTTCTCTGCTTTGAATTTGAGTGAAAGGCTGTCTCTCTGCAGCAGATGTGATGCTTTCATAAACCAGTGGCAGTGGTCAATATTCTAGAAGCAGTGGAAAAATAGGTTTTCTGATACAGCATTAGTTTGGGTATGAACACAATGATCTCTGTCACTTTCAAGTTGAGTCTAGTTTTGAAACCCCAGGCAAAGCCATCACTCTGCTGTCATGGACACAAAATAATTGGGATTCACTGCACAACCTACATTCTCCAAAAGATGATTGGCATCCTTGCAATGTATGCTGGGTGTGAGTGGCCCCATTGTCAACACCTCACACACTATCTCCAAAGATTAATCGAAATTCAGTTGAATACAAAAGTATGAAAGCAATTTTCATATATTCTAATAAGTAGTTTTAAATGCTATTGAAGTATTTTTTTCTTGACTTATATTATTTGCTATTATAGCCATAGCTATGTGTGGCTACAGAACACTTAAGATGTGGATGATCTGAAATAAGCTTTGTTGTAATTTTAAAATAGGCATCATATTTTGAAGATTTGGGTATTTTTAATGAAATGTATGCCATTTCTTTAGTTTCTTAATTGTTCACATTTTCAAGCAATGATATTTAGAGTATACTGTGGTAACTAAATGTAACAGTGAAATTCCTTTCATTTTTCAAGCTTCCAATTTGACCATTAAAAAAGGAAAATGACATATACAGTGCACATCATATTTATATTGAACAGTTTTACTGGTAATGAGGATCAGATGCTGGTGCCTTCACAGTTTAACTTGTGTTGTTTAAACCCAATTACATAATCTTAACACTCAGAAAGCTATGGCAGGAGGAAGGCTACAGAACAGTCTGTGTTCTGAGTGTAATGCAACTCCCACAAGCTCATGCTTTTGAATAATTGGTCTCCAGATAATGCTGTTATTTGGGAGATGGGGCCTAGTAGGAGGAAGGGGTTACACCAGAAAAGGACCTTAGAGAACAGCTCAGCCCTTCTTCCCATCCTATATCTGCTTTCTGATCTGTAAAGATATGAGCAACTAACCTCTTGCTCTTGCCAAAGTGTCAGCCTTTCTGGGCATTATGCCTTCCCAACTATGAGGGAGTGTCCCTTCAAACTTGAGACAAAATAAAACTCTCCCCCTCTAGGTGCCTTTTGTCACATGGAGAATAGTTGCACTGAGCATGGAAGAATAGGATAGGAGTGTCACTCCTTCCAGGATTTTCCATGTTAGATCCATACTAATGTCTACAAGTTGTAGAATTAAAATTCCCCAATCGTTTTCATCTGTTTCTCAAAAGATCCTTTAATAACACACCCTCTCTCAGAGTCTAAGAACTTATAAATATCCTTTTAAAAAAATTAATTCAACCCCAGCATCATAGAGAAGGAAAATTAAGAACCAGAAATTAACTGATTTCATTATTCTTAAGAAAAAAGTCAGAATTAGACTGCAGGTCTCAAATCTCAAGACAAAATATTTCAGTCACACCATCAAAATTTAAATTTAACTGCATTACAAAATGAGGCTAAAATCACTCTGTTTTTTCTCCACAATGAATCACCTTATTTATGCAAAAAAATGCTTCATTCTAAAGTTATGTTAGCTTTTTAAAATTCCATGAATGGAGGGCAATTTATTTAAACAAAAATATGTGTTTGAAGTAATTAAATAATATATATTTAATTGGTCTCTTTCTTCTATATGGTTTGATCTAAAGGATTTTGTGACACAGCAGTCAAAACATAAAACTCACAAAATTAACCAGCAAGAGACTTCTAAATAGAAGTAAGAATAGGGAGAAGAAATCAACCTTATTAACAAGGAGAGCTCTGTACAAAGTAGATAACAAACAGGCTTTCTGCCCTACAGAAACTAAAGCACCATTTCCCCTAATAAGATAAATTCACATAAACCAAGAAAAGCGAGGAGTAACCATTTTGAAAGAGACATTTTTAACCATTTATTAATATTTAGAGATTCATTTTATTATTTACTTGTGGATTTGTATATGTATCTCTGTGTATGTGCACATGCATGCAAGTTCCTGTGAAGGTTGAAAAACTCTCTTGATCTCCTAGAGCTGGAGACTTCAGAGAATGTATGCATCCCAATGAAGGTGCTGGGAACAGAACTCAGGCCTTGGCAAAAGCAGTGTGCTGGCTGTTTGTTTAGAGTCATTTTGAAAGAGGGAAACTCAACTAATAAAATGTCCCAATAGGTGGGGCATTATCTTGATTGATGATTGATGTCGGAGGGCCCAACTTATTTTAGGCAGTGCCACTCCTGGACTGATGGTCCTGGGTGCTATATGAAATCAGAGTTAGTAAGCCATGGTGAATGAGCCTGTAAGAAAGGCTCCCCAAGACTTCTGTGTCAGTTTCTGTTTCCAGGTTCCTGCTCTGATTTCCCTGGATGATTGACTGAGATGTGGAAAGATAAGCAAAATAAATAAGTTGTTTTGGTCTTGGTGTTTAACACAGCAAAAGAAAGCTAAGATGATTAGCAAATACTCTTAACCACTTAGTCATTTCTCCAAACCCCCAAGGGGATATTTTATTAAAATACATTAATTTCACATACTTGCCACAGATGAAACTTACAATCAGTATCCATTTGATAAAGACAGAATGCCAAAGTGTTAATGATATAACTTAAACATTGGGGGTCGGGGAGCACCTAACCTCTCCAAGGTTCAAGCTTGCCTTAATTCCTCTGAAAAGCACAGACAAGACATTTTACTGTCTATCATGAGAAAATAATAATGCTAGTGGTTATTTTAAGAGAGAGATCTTATCTTATAGAAGTCTCAAGATTAAACAAAAATACTAATCATTCTAAATAATCATTTGTCTAAATTGCTCAAACTTATTCCATCAAGCAAATTCAGTAAGATACATAATACAAAAGTCCCTACCACAATGCCTGGTCATCTTGATGCTTGGTGGATGTTAGTTATATCATCATCATTCAGAGATACCAGCATCAATATGTTGGTTATGATAAATGGTTGTGGAGAATCAAACACAGAATTCTATTTTTAAACGTTCTGATTTTTTTTTTTTGGTTTAATAGTTGAGTTTCAATGTACTTTCATTGCCTGTGACTGGTAGTCTCACTGATGGGTCTTTGGCAGTGCTATAGAGCCTGACTGCTTTACTGACAAATTCAAGGAGCCACTAGAAAATCTTTGCCTTTTTGATAGTAGCAGAGGTATTCTGACAAATGCCTGTTCTTGATACTTCTTTTTAAATTATTCTGGGATAACCATCTCTCTTCATTTAATACTGCCTTTCTGGACATATGTAGCACAAAACAGATTAGCTTACTATATTACAATTTTATCCCCACTCTGATTTTTTTCTAAGAAGTCCCTATTCTTAGAATCTGATGTCCTATCACAATTGGTCCTTGAGTTTTACAGGTATTCCTTGGCTTACTGGAGTGGTAGATCTCATCTGTTATATGCAGATTTCACCAGATAAACTCGTTAAGGATGGAGTCAGTTCAGATTTGGTTATTATCTTACTGTTAGATTTGCTCATTGCTTGTTTTGTGGTGCTACATTCTATCTCTGATAGCTGTATCTCCTGCCCTCTTTTTAGCTCTTATTTTGAGACAGAAACTAACTATGGGACCTGAATTGACCTTGAATTTATAATCTTCCAACTCAGCCTCCTAACTAGCTGGGATTACAGGCCTGTGCCTCCAGGCCTGGCTCCAACTTTTGGATTTGTCTCTGTTCTTGTGCCCTGTAGTGAGTGCATATGGCTCACTGTATGTGCCCTTGGGACTAGAATTATGAAGCCACTTCTAAGGAACTACTAAATCTCTTTTAAATAATTTAAGAGAAACCTAAGCACATATTTCTGGAGTAACTTTATCCCAGGATCAGCCACTTCAGGGCAGGCTCAATTAGCATTTAAAATTCCACATCTAGACAACTGGATCACTTCCTTTTGAAGGGCAGTTTTTGATCCCTTCCCAGCCTTCTAAGGCAAACAGATTTCTAGCCTGTTTTATCTGAAGCCAAGAAAACATCATTAAGAGAGTCCCTGGTAAAGCTTGGCTTCATTAAGTAATGTTTCCATTTGCAATTACAAACATAAAAACAATGGTCCTGTTCCATCTGCCTCCAGCTAAAGATGATGTCCATGTTGATTTCTCTCCTTCCCGGATGCCAGGGGAGGGGTACTCTGCCTCACCACAGGAGGACCTGGAATTGCATAACTATGAGAACAACTTGTGTATCTTCTAATACAGGACCCTACATACTATCTTAAAATATTTTTTCTTCCATTAGTTGCAGCTTCTAGAGTCTAAACTATGTATTTTATAAATATATACTTGTCAGGGTTACTTGAGATTATGTTTGAGATTATTATGACACTGAACAATTTTCTGTCTTTTTGCCTCCAGAGTACATATTTTCTGAGCACCTAATACAACTGACTGTATTACAATTCTAATAAAGAAAAGATAGAAACAGATATAAGCAAAAACAAATTCATATAAAACTATCCCTTCCTCATACTACCAAAAATAAACAAACCAAAAAAACAACAACAAAAAATTTTTAGAGTATCTTTTTATTTTGTTCAGGAAGGTCAAATCATTTAAGAACCTTCTAGAACACAGCATGAAAACTCACAGTTTTCTCTAAATCATACACCAGAAATATAGTATCATATGAGAGGCTGGCAAAGGCAAGGCCATGAAAATGAGGACAAGGCCAGACAATTTTCTGAGAACATGAGGTAAAAATAATAAATTCTGTGCAATCAGTTCAGTAAATTGGAAGACATATTATTACTATTAATCTCAAGAAATTATTTAAAGACAAAGAAGTTTTATTGACATAAAAAGAAATAAGAAAAGTTAGAACAACAGAAACACACTCTTTTGGAGCATTCAGCAATGAGGCGGCAGGCCTGTCCTTTGCCACCGACACAGGTGTTCATCTTCATGGTTTTCTTTTTTTCTAACAGTTGGAAAACAGGTCTCATGATTTTATCATCATCTTGAATAAATGATAATTAAAATGTTTCCTGGTAACCATGATTCCTTAACATGACATCAAATCAGTTAAATATTATCTTCCCATTCCAACTATCTTAAGTTACACTCTCTCCCTCTTTCTCTCTCTCTCTCTCTCTCTCTCTCTCTCTCTCTCTCTCTCGCTCGCTCTCTCTCTCTCTCTCTCTCTCTCTCTCTCAGACATATTATCACTGTGTCCCACATACCTGTGCTTCCCCTCAACCAAGTTATCGAATTTGGACAGAGGATAACAGGAATCATGAAGAGTATGCAGATTTACCCCTGCCGCAGGGAAGGACAGACTTAAGCTACTGTGAAGCACAAACCTGTAGCCGCGTTACCTCAGTTTAAGGCCCTGTCCTCAGAGCATGGCTTCTCCAGGTAGAACTTAGTATATGTAGCCTGAAATACAATTTCCTTGTGTTCTCATCTCCGTGGCAGACATTGGTGTTGTCCCAAATTTGGCAGTGAATCATTTTGTTCCCAGTGTAACCTAGTTCTTCACAGCCTGTAACATGAGGAACAGCTGATATGCCAAGCTGGTTCTAATGCTTTAAAGGCCCACAGACACCATGGTACCTAGAAGGTAGTTTGAAGAAAATATAGAATTTGGAAAAGAGCATAAGAAAACAGCATTAGAAAAGTAATGATACCAGTCTACAACACAAGTTAAAGGGGCCCTGCATCTTTTATCCCTAACAACCATACCACATTAAGAAGTGCCATTTCAATCACACAGGGCAGCCTGAAGTTGTGGCTCATATTTCTCTTAGCACCAACAACAGGGAAAGAATGCTGTGTTGACAGCTTTAATCTCATAAATTTTCTTCTGTAGTTCAATTTTTCCTTACAAGAAACAAGGCAGATGATAGATAGATAGATAGATAGATAGATAGATAGATAGATAGATAGATAGATAGACAGAACTAATAAATAACAAAAACTATCTTTCCTCAAAACAGAGCCTCATTTCTTCCAGGTTTCCATTGGCTTTTATTTGCACCAGTTGTTCACGATTTTAGTAAAGAACATTGCATATTAGTGTTTGGTCAGAGGCATTCCTATGCAGTTGACAGAACACTCCTTAAATCTTACATCACAGACTGAGTGTGCTATTCAGAGAAAATCAATAGGTGTTTGGCTCCTGGGATGGGATGAACTGGGAAGGGACAAGAGCATTTAGTATACACCAGGGTCTGGGGGCAGGGGTTAGGAGGGTGGTTACTGAAGCCTGAAAGAAACACAGTCCCTAGCCCTGGGATTTTACAGATCTACAAAAACAGTGTTAGGTTGTCTTCATATTCTCTCTCTCTCTCTCTCTCTCTCTCTCTCTCTTTCTCTCTCTCTGAGTCTCTCTCTCTCTGAGTCTCTCTCTCTGAGTCTCTCTCTCTCTCTCTCTCTCTCTCTCTCTCTCTCTCTCTCTCTCTCTCTCTCTCTCTCTCTCCCTCTCTGTGATTCTTTAGGACGCTGTTCCTGTCATGCACAACTGAGAAGTGCTGTTTCCCTGACAACTATTTCAATGGTATTTTGGAGACCATATTCATTTAATTTCTTGTTTAAAATTATTTTTTCATATTATTTATGTGTGTGAGTGTGTGTGTGTGTGTGTGTGTGTGTGTGTGTGTGTGTGTGTGTGTGTGTTGTCTACTTGGATGTTTAAGAGAGCATCTTATCCTGTGGACTGACAGGTGTGAGTTACCATGGGGATGTTAGTATTTGCACCCAGGTTCTCTGGAAGTGCAGCCAGTGTTCTTAACTCCTGAGCTATCTCTTCAGCCCTAAACAACAAATCCTTGGCCTCTGGGCTTCACATTGCTTTGCTATTGTAAATAGAATTCATTTATCCGCTTTGAATTGGGGAAGAGGATGCCATGGAACAACAGCTCATTGTTTTCATATCTGTTCTGTCACCTCTCTGTTCTTGGCAATGGGTGATTCCACCAGTTTGCCTTTTACCTCATTTCTGTCCGAAAATCAGATGACTGCTCCAAAGTCAATGGAAGGTGCCATGCTGCTCTAGGAGCTCAACTAATCTGCTATTTATAAGAACTCTCCTGAGGAGGAATATAAGAGCAAGGAACTCTGTGTTCCTCTTACAACACCAGGGAGAGAGGTGGCTCAAACACTCCAAAGTCAGGCTCCAAAATGTCACCTATGGTGATGATGAATGTGTTCTGTTTTGTTCCACTATATGAAGCCATGGCTTGCTCCCTGGGTGAATAAAGCCTTTCTTCCTGCTCATATTCAAACCCCAAGCCAGTGAGAGATACCCTGCAGGTAGCTGCACTAGGGGCTGCAGCAAGTGTCTAAGAAACTTCTATGCACCAAACAAGTGAAGACCCAGAGTCTTGCTTAAAAGGTGTTAGGTGATCGAAGTTTCCAAGAAGTCAGCTTCACTATCAAGATAGAAGAGTCTCCAGGGAAAAGCAGCCAAAGTTAAAATAAAATTCACCAATCAGAAAGTTATAAATAACATTATTTTAACAAGAATTTGAGGTGCAGCCAAATGTTTTGGAATGTTCTCAGTCCAAACAAACCCAGCATACTTCTCATTTTTTTCAAACCTTGTGATTAAGACAAGAGATAAATAGAAAGAGGGAGCCGTGCTGCTAACAGTTTTAAAATGGAAACTTAAAACAAAGATCAGTTCAGTCGATCATAAAATGTGGAGATAGGAAAAAAAATGGGGTTTGCTTTTAGGAGGAAATGCACAATGTCCAGGCAAGAACTAGAGTGGAGAAAAAAGAGAAAGAAAGTCAGATCCTATGTCCACCCCTTTATAGAGTGTCTCTGGCATGGAAAGAGTGCTCTGTGGTTAGGAGCAGCTCCCAAGCACTTAGCTCTCCAGCCCAGGGCATCAGACACTCTTTTCTGGCCTTGGAGGTCACCTGCACAAGTGGACTATATAATACACACACACACACACTCACCTGCACACACACGCATGCTAAATTTTGGAGAGAGGTTAAGTCTGTCTGTGCCATGCTTCATGTTTCTGAGTGTCCATACTATAGCACTGATATCACAAAAGTTAAAAGAAGTATTTCTAAATGGCGAAGTACCTAGCATCCATAAGTATAGGGACAGCCCATCCCCCACTGCTGTTAAGCACCCCCCCCCCCACCCAATCCCTCTAAACACATACTGGAAGTTCTGTAGTATCTCTCTGTGTTGCAATGTTTCCAAGGGTTAGAGAAGTGTGACCAGTAAAGAGATTTTCACAAAAGCACGGAGACCTGAGTTTTATTCTTAGAACTCAGATACAAAAGGACAGGCTTTATGATTCTTACCCCCAACGGGCTGATGAGGAGGAAGTAGATGCATTTCTGAGACTCACTGGCCAGGGAGCCTAAAATATTGGCAATCCACTGGTCCCAATGAGATCAAAAATCAAGGCAGATCGGAAGAATACCCAAGGTATCCTTGTATACCTCTGCATACCTTTACACACATACACACACACACATACACACACACACACACACACACACACATACACACACACACACACACACGCACGCAATTTGTTACCATTACCCCCAGTATTAGACTGAACTCTTGAGGTTATCATTACTAGCTGATGCTTGCCTGTGTTTGGAGGTGAGTCTATTCCAATTCTTCACATTATGTTATAATTCCTATCTTCATGCCTGTATTTTAAATTTCCACAGTAGTTACTTTTTTCTTGTTGAGTGAATACAGTAAATAAAAGAAGTTAATTCTGCAAATTTACAAAATTTTATTTAAAGGAATTCTACATGTTTTAGAAACAGAATTCCCTTTTCTGGGCCTTCAAGTTTATACAAATACATATTAGAGATCTATGCTATATCTTTTGAATTTTCTGTCTTAAATGAATTCTCCACCTCATAAATATATTTATTAGAAGTCTTTACATTTATGCATTTTTGGTCTTCGTTGACAGAAACTTTATGAATTTTATGATTGTGACCATCCTATATTAATATAAAATAATGGCATCACTGCCACACTCTGCCGTACAATAATAGCATGAGTTTATGAATTTAGAGAGAATCTAAAATCTCAGGTTTTCTTTATTGTTTACAAAGACTATTTGATGGTAATGATATAAGAATTGTCTTGATAATGTCTTCTAAATCTTCTAGGTCATTCATAAGATAAGACAGTCATGAGCTTTTTATAAGTACACAGCCTTGGTTATATGGGTCAATTTCAATGTCAGGTATCTTGAACTATACTGGAGGTTTTCTAAAGGGGAATATGTACCATGTTAGTCAGGATGAATTCCCAGTGTACTGGACAAACATGACTGGTCTTGGCTATCACTCCTCCATCCCTCACTGCCTCATTCACTGTTTGATAATTTTATATACACATATAATACGCTATGTTTAAATCTACCCTTCACCCCTCCCCTGATGCCTGCTTAGATATGTCTGCTCTCATAATAACCCCATTCCAATATATCATTGATTTTTTTTTTGAAAATTTCATTATAATATGGCTTGTGAAGTCCTTCAGGGGTTGAAGCTATTTGAGTACTTTTAAGACTAAAGAATTTTTCTCAGTTTTATCTCCTCTTGTTCTGATAAAATACCCTGACAAAAGCAACTTAAGGAGGGAAAGGGTTTATTGACTCACAATCTAGTTTGTCATTGTAGAAGTCAAGGCAGTAGGAACCTGAAGCTCTAATAATACCACACAGACAGTTTAGAGAAGAAAGCAATGGATGGATGATTGCAATACTACTCAGGTCACTTTCTCCACTGTTGCATAATCCAGTATCCCAAGCCTAGGTAAAGGAGCCCACCACATTGGGTAGATCTTTCCATGTTAGTTTTCATAATCCAAAATATGTCCACAGTTATAACACAGATATGTTCATAGGAAAACCTGTTCTGGACAATCCCTTATTGGGGCTCCCTTCCCAGATGATTGTAGATTGTGTCAAAATGGCAAAAACAAAACAAAAAAAAAAAAAAAACAACCACCACAGGTACCCAAATGAGTTACAGCTCCTTTACAAATATGCTCATCATGGGTGGCTGTACAAATCAGTGCATATTCTAGAAGTGGTAGTAGGAAGCCCCTGTTCGACCATCTTTCTGATGTCATACTTATCCATGGAGTTTTATATCCTATGTAAAGTTATTCAAACAGATATGAATTATCATCAATGACTATAACCTTATATTCAGGTAGTATAAATGTCTTCATGAAAACATGTATTTAAAGACTTTGATATCCTATTTTCTCTGCTGTCATTTCCCATGTGTATTCTTTGGATAACTACTTCTCTAGACTGTCTATTCATGTAATGAGATAAATGTAATCTTATGATCAAATATTTGGGTAAAATTGATTAAACAGAATTAAATGAATTTGTCTCAAGACTGAAAGAGTAATGAATGATAGAACTTTTCTATAATAATGTAATATATATTATCTTTTTCAACTCATTTATTGTATAAAGTATAGTACCCTGACCACTGTTTGTGTACGGCGTGTTTGTTAACTTTATTTTTTATCTTTTGTGATGCATCTAAGATACTAAAGATCATCAGATATCCCTTTAAAGAGAAAATATTTTGCCCAACTCTCAACAATTTAGAAATCTACTATATAAAAGCAGAGAAAGAAAAATAGTTAACTAATTTTAAATTTGTATGTTTGTAGTTGTAAAGATGTCTAGATTACATAGGCACATATTTGAGGTAACACTGAGGGTACCACAAACTCTACAGTTTACTGATTCATGGCTATTTTATATTGTCTTGATTTTGTTATATAATGTAATAGAGTATTTCTCAATTACTTGAAATTATTTTCATTTGTTTAGGATCACAGAAGTTGTATATATATGTGATAGACCCTATAGATAAGAAAGTAAGACCTCATATCTAGACACAGGGATGGTAATTTACTCTACACTTACAGTTTTAAAGCTCTACTTCACTTAATAGTTGAACTATTTATTGTTCATGAAGATAACTTATTTTATTTTATTAAAAAGAAGATAATATTTCATTGTCTTTCTTTTCTAGAAATACAGGAGAGTTATGTAAAATTTCCAAAACAACCAAACTAAGAAATTATTATGGCAGAAGGAGAGCTTGCAGAGAATATGTGCATCAGTCAAATTAAACAGTCTTACAATTATGGATATTTAACCTTTCTGTAATTTCTATGCTTAAACTTAAAAAAGCACAAATTGAAGTATCCAAATTCCCTTTATAACTGAAGTTTAGGTAAAAAGGGTATTTGTTCTCACCTTACTAAACTTTAAAATCTCAAAATAAGTTTTTCTGTATATTAGAATCCAATATCTAGTCCAGCTTGAACCAACTTTGAACCAATGAAAACTTTTATTGAAGCAGGAGGCCTTGGCTTGATTTTAGGAGGCAGTTAGTAGAAAGGAAAATATTATTTTGAGAACAGGTATATAGCTTATTTTTTTCCCTGTGTTCCAGATAAGTGACATTTCCTAAAGGGATGTTTTCACTAAAAGCATAGGTATACAGTGGCTGAAGAATCATGGACCTAAAATAAAATGGGGATGTAGATAAAATGTTTCAGTTCACCTGACAACTACCAGTCTCAACTATATAATATTTAATCTTAGCTAAGAAAAATAATTTAAAAAAAGAACATGTATTATTGAGTTCTTTTTTTTCCTTTGCTCTGAAGTGAACTCTAAATGATTTTCAGGAAAGTCCTTGGTTGACCTTGGAATGTATTTTATTATTGTATATGTGGAGAAAGAACTCTTTCCCAAAGCAGAATGTGCTTACAATTTTCAGTAGATGTTCTAGTTAATTAGATTAACGCCTTATAATATATGAACTGAAAGGTTAATGGCTGTGAAGTTTTAGCAATAAGAACAATATTGATAATCTATGGTCCAAGTCTTATGCTTACAAGTTCTTTGTCAAGTATATCAAGGACATTGGTTTATATACTCCATTTTGCAATACCCTTGAAATTCAGTGATTGACAAGTTATATTCTCTGTATTGTAAAGAAAGATCTAAGCTAAAGTAAATTGAAGACTTACATTAATATCAGGCAGGTTGTTCCTGTTGATATTCTATAAAAATATTTTTTCTTTAAACTCTATTTCTTCAAGTGACAAGTAGTCAGATAAATAGGCAAATATTATGTGTATTTCTTTTTCCATAATTTAGCAATGATTTATTTATATGTGTACTGACTCATTCACTTATAGTCTTCTGTTTTGTATAGAAAAAATATAGTTGCTATTAAAAGGATAATGTCTAGTCATGAAATAATCTTATGGAAATAGCAAAGTAAAGGATTTTTTTTGAAGGAAATCATTTGCATTCCATTATTTCCTTTAACCTCATGACAACCCCTGATGCTTTCATATCAGGTCCAAGTAAAGAAAGGGAAAGAAAGTAGACTTGTTTGAAAGCAAATAGCTAAAGGGTCTCATAGATTTTTTTTATTTATTTTTTAATTCAAGGTATTTATGATTGCTGTTACTGTCAGGGTCCCAGTAGAAGAAGCCAAACCTGCCCTTGGTATTTTAATCAGGAAGAACTGTTATTCTGTGTTTGCAGTATTTCTAAAAAGACTAAAAGAGTATATTCTTGGATAGGCCTCTAGGAATTGTTCAAACCTCATCACTAGGGTGACCTATCTTCTCTGGTCACTTCTAAAACTACCAGTGAGATAGGTTACCCCTGATCAGTGAGGGTACCAGCAGATGGAACCAGTGACTTGCTAAGACTGTTTGTCAAACTTTTATCTGGGAACCAGGATGCTAGAGAAATGCTACTAAAATATTCTAGTGCAGGATCATCTCATCTTCTAAACTTGTAGCCACCCCAACAGTGGATAAGAAGGATTCTCATATCTCTTCTCTATCTTACAAGTTGTTTGTGTTTATCTATTTGAAAAATTTCTAATTAACAGCTAGAGCTCCAAGATCAACTGGAATTTCCAGAAAGAAAGCTGCCCTCCTACTCCTAAACACTCAGCAAGGCTGATTGGCTAATTGACTACAGTGACAGTTGAAAAGGTGAAATTTTGCAGATCCAGAGACAAACTAGATTAACTATTTTAGCTTTCTAAATAGAAATGTGACTTTTAGGTAAAGTTCTTTCGGAATGTACAGACAACTAGCTTCTGTTGATCTAAAGCAAAAAAAAAAAAAAAAATCAGAAAGAAAGCATTCGGGAATCCGGGACCCAATTTGCTCTAACCTGCTGTCTGATGCTCCCATCAATGTATTTTAAACATCCTTGATTTGTAATTTTCACTTCCTATAAAGGTTTTGTGAAACTGCCAATATATTGGAATATAATATTCCAGGAATTCCCATTCCTAGAATTTCTCATCAGATAACCTGAGTCTGTGTTTACAGACCATGGCTACTTGTATTTGACTCCATAATTAACCCTCTCCCTTTGAGATGAGAGCTCTTCTTTTTGTCAACATTAACAACACTAAGAATCTGACAAAATTTTAAGCATCACAGCTTTTACAGTTCAGAGAAGCAGAGCAAAGGGAAAAGGAGCGTCCAGAAATGCTGCATACCACCAAATGTGAATTAAAATTTTTATGTTTAACTTTAAATAACTTTGGATCTAAGAAGGAAAATAAGTTCACCAAATCATAAAGCAGTACTAAGATGGTTTTAATGATACAATTCACCTAATTTTGGCACTATCAACATGTAAAAAGACACACCAGTCTGGTTATGGTTCTCCAACCATTCTAGTCTGCTCTAGGGCTGAGTGGCACTGGTCATCAGCCACAGCATATCACCTCCCAACTCTGCAGCTGCGAAAGACTTTCACAATCCTTTTACCATTTTTCTTGCCATCAAAAGCCTTTCTCTGTTTCACCAACTAAAACCAAACAAAATCCAAGCAGTCATAGGGGTTGCAAATCAGATGTTCCTGTCTCTGTAAAGCCTTCTTCTCTTGCCCAACAGCCTGGATTTACTATCCACCCTAATCATTTCCCTTCTGAATGACATGTCTATGTACTTAATACAAGAGATGTTGGGTTTGTAGTCTAGAGTGTCACACATGTCCTCCTGCTTTCCAAATAGATTTTTAAACTTCTTAAAAGTAAATAAACTAGCTTTATTCATTTATACAAAGTGAGCATCAAATTAAATATGTTGAAACCAAATTAAAACTTCTAAAAAAAATGATACAAGTAAATCTATGCCCTTCCTATACATGCTGTATGTAGGTGATACCTTCTGCCTTCTGTTTAAAATGAGCTCTTCAGAAAAGCCATAGTACCGTTTCTTATTTTTAAAAGCTGAGGGGAGTGATTTACTATTCCTGGCAGCTGCTGTTCATTGATGACAGCCCTACATCAGTGATAGCATCATTCTGCAGATGGTAAGGTTCACAACCATGAAGGCCACCATATGGGTTATGGGCTCAGGATGATATTAGTTCCTGCTTACACAAAGATTCTCCATGCTTCCTTTTGCAAAACTAGACTTGTGTTCCTTAGAAAAAGGTCAAGTGTTTAAACCCTCCCATAGTGTCTACAGGATAAATGATAAATGTTGGTGTGTGTGTGTGTGTGTGTGTGTGTGTGTGTGTGTGTGTGTGTGTATGCACACATGCTCGTGTGCACACATGTGTAACTCACAACAAAACCAAGCTCTTCTAGAAGAGACAACATGTGCATAGATGACATATCCCTCTGTTTCTTGTATGTCCTCATCTTTCTTCGCTTTTGTTTATACTCTTTTTTTTTTAACTAAACCTCAGGGGCCAGTGAGGTTTTGGTTTTTCTTTTTTCTTTTTTTAAAGATTTATTTATTATTATATATAAGTACACTGTAGCTGTCTTCAGACACACCAGAAGAGGGCGTCAGATCTCATTGAGGATGGTTGTGAGCCACCATGTGGTTGCTGGGATTTGAACTCAGGACCTTCGGAAGAGCAGTCAGTGCTCTTAACCTCTGAGACATCTCTCCAGCCCCTTGTTTATACTCTTAAATTGAATTCTATTCTAATACGATTGACTCACTGTACTAGCACATGTGGAGCAGTTGGAAGGAAAACTTGTTTTGCCCCTTATCAGAGTTCCTACCACAGAAGAGTGAGAGAGTACTCTTTGTATTAATAAATAAACAGCAGCACCCTGGTGGTGAAATCCCAGTGTCAGAAAGAGCCAGAGAAGGCCAGGCTCTCATACTGCAAGCCCCCTACCTTTCTAGTATCTGCAGAAAGTGAACATATTTTATGGCAGGGTCCCAGATACAGTTGTCAAAATATATTCTTTACCAGACATGAGTATCTTCAACTACAATTATTTGTATACAAGTGAAAAATATTTGTTGTATGATTAAAGTATACAAATTTTGAATTTTATAAAGTTCATTCAACTGCTCAAAATCTTATGAAATTCTATGTTGACTTCCAAAGTCAGGAGTCAGGTGCTCATCTTGGGTGTTAACATACTCAATGACCAAGAAAACATTGTAATCATATTTAAAATTAAAATTAATGAAAAGTCTATAATGAAAAAATATATGTTTATAATTATAAACAGATGAAATACACATAAAATATATCATAAAAATTATGTGAGCTTTGTATTATAAACAGCATTACATATCAAACACAAGGAAGCTCATGATTGTATATTATTTTAAAAGCCCCAAACCCAAAAATAGCAACTTTATAGGGTTTGATGCACATAGAATTTAAACTATACCCAACTATGTAGAGTTGAGGTTACTTACAAAGGGAAGTAAGTAACTCCAACAGTCACCTATGGCTTATTTTCTGTTAAGAACAAATAATTGTTAGTGCTTAGGTTTTAATTAGTGGTCAATGTATCCGGTGTGTCAGATACAATGTTCTTAAAAAATATTTGTCTGTTGAAAAACATGTTTTCATGTAAATACTGCTTATTTTATTCTTTCTTGAGCCTTCGGCGTTGTGCTGAGCCCTCAAGCTAATATTGTAGTCAGCCTAAGGAACTGTCCCTGTGAGAAAACACTCCTACAGTATACTAAGAAAGATAGCAGAGATTGAGCTGGGATTACCATGGAGATGAGTTGACTTAAGGAAAGGATGATGGGACAAAAAGAAAAAAGGAAATTGCACAAGAAATGATTTGAGAGATTAAAGGGCATTATCCTTTCAATGCCACAGTCCCCTGTCTTCCTTATGACCTCTGTATGTCTGCTATGCCACTTCTTTTCTAACAACCAAGCATTCTTAGGAAGATAAGGTAGGAGGGTTGATTTTAATTCACAATCAGCCTGGTCTACATAGTGATTTCCAGTAAGTTCCAAATGAGCACCTACATTGCGTGGCTCACAATCATTTAATGTACTCTTCTGTCCTCAATAGGCACTGCACACACACAGTATACACACACAGACACTCTTGGACGCATACTTGTTTCATTCTCTTCCTGGTTCCTATTTTGCCTACTAGATAAGAATATGCGCATAAGGACTGGAGAGATGGCTCAGCAGTTAAGAGCACTGACTGCTCTTCCAGAGGTCCTGGGTGCAAGTCCCAGAACTCAAATGATAGCTCATACCACCTGTTCCTGGAGTATCTGGTACCATCTTTTGAATTTCTTAGGTACTAGGCACACACATGGATCGCTGGCCTATATGCAGGAAGAACACCCAAATACACGCAAATAAAAATTACACACACACACACACACACACACACACACATTTTTTTTTAAAGAAGAAAAGATCAGTATGTGTGTTTAATGAAAAAGACATCTGCGGAGCAAACATCAGCCAGCAGTGACTGGCACCTACCTCCTCACATAGCTGTCAGTTTCTTTGAAAATTCACCCTATTCTTTTTCTTCCTTGAGAGGCTGAGATGCCTATTGTCTTTTGTTTTCTTTTTCTGTTATGTTTTGACTTTGAAAAGCCTCCTTTGTGAAGACAGGTTTAATTAGCACACCAGCTGGGATCTGCATGAAAGCTGTGTGGGGGCTGTACCCATCCCCTACAGTTGGGGGACTGTGAGATTCAGAGTCACAGGAAATATTAGGTCTGTAGCTGAGTCAAGATGATGATAATGCTGTTTCTGCTCAGCGGGACCACTCACAAGAGGACCCACCTCCTAAGTTTGCTGATAGCAGCTTTCTCACATTTCAGGCATTTAAGAAGCATTAGTAAAAATCCCACTACCATGTAAGCCATTTTCATGTAATATTTTATTAATGAATCAGCAAACATGTCCTTGGAGAAGGCACTAGTGCTTGTCTTCTCGTCTCAATTCATTTAATTTACAGAACAAGCAGAGAAACAAAGCTGGTCTGTGAAGCAGCCTGGTGAGAGCAAACCTCACCCTGGTGGGCACCTATGAGCCTCAGCGGCAGAGACTTCACACACACACACACACACACACACACACACACACACACACACACACACAAACACGCACGCACGCACGCACATGCATGCTCACTCATAGAAGCAAAAATCTTGTGATGTTTTCAGTAGGGCAGCATCCACAGTTATTCTCTTTAATGAAAGGACATATGATATCTGCCATTAAGTCCTCTGTGCCTGTGTCCATGACTTTTTCCGACTTGTTCTCTTAGCATGTTTTTAACGCCACTGCTCTCTCTCCATCAGGATTTCTTGGAAACAAGCTTGTTGGCCTCTTTTGTCTCCCAGGGCTGTTACTCCATGTCTCTCATGGATTATGCTCACCACTTAAGGAAGACTAACCTTTTCCTTTCTATTTTTATTTCTCTAAATTTATTGACTGTTTGAAAACCACTGCCTCACCCGCTCCAGTACCAGTATTCCACACTTAAAATTTTTACATGGTCCAAATAAATTAATAATAGCACTTAAATTTTATTTATTAATTTACTTACTCTTATTATCAACATTTTATGTGGATGGGTTTTTTGCCTGCATGTATATCTGTACACCATATGCGTGCATGGTGTCCTTTGGAGGTCAGAAGAGGGCTTCAGATTCTCTGGGGCTGGGGTTATAGTTGGTTTTAAGCCTCCATGTGGGTGCAGGAAACTGAGCCTGGGTACTCTGAAATAGCATCCAGTATGCTTAAATGCTGATACAACTCTCCCACACTCATATTAATATTTTTTAAACTCCTTGTCCATCAGCAAGTGTTTATTTTGTAGCTCTGTGTTCAGAGGCCAGATTTGTTAAAAGACAGGCATATGGTTTTACATGCACTTCCAATATCTACAACGAAGTATTAGCTTATCTATTTTTAAAATGCATGTCCTTAAACGGAAAATCATGACTTATTTTTAAAAATATACCAAAGCACATTGTGGTGGGCATATATTCAAATTTAAAGTGGACGTTTGGCTGAGCTATATTTACATAAGTGTACAACTCTGTAAGGGCCACAGGCTTGCATGTATGCAGCATTGCCAACAAAATTCAAATAAAGCTTCAACCAGCAATACAGCTCATCAGTTAATCCCTGCCCTCACTCACACCAAAGGCAACCCTGTTATGACCTTAGCATTCTGTTTTCCTTACCCATTCTAGAATAATGGACAAATAGAATCATTTTATGTTATTCTGTCAGCTGTTTCTCTCGGTGCTCTCTTTGATTCTTTATAGATATTTCCATGCTTAACTTCTATATAGATTTTTATACTAGATTATCAGTTTCTCTTTAAAGAGAGTAAAAGGAAGCTAGACCTTGTATGGCAATTAAATGAATTTGTAGAACAATTTACACATGAACTATCCAGATTCTTATAAGTAATGGCTACATTATATGTCCCTAGTTGGCTTTATAGGAAATTCTTCATTTTCTTCAGTAACATCTTGTTAGTTTCAGTATCTAAGTTTTGTATGATATTTTAAATTTTACTTTTATCTTTTTAGTTATATGTATGTGTGTGTGAAGGAGTATAGGGGGTTCATGTGAGTACAGGTGACTGTGGAGAACAGAGGAGAGATCACCTGGAGCTGGAGTTACAGACAGTTGTGATTTGTAAGTGCTGAGAACTGAACTTGGGTCCTCTGGTAGAAGTACCTGCTGTTAATCAGTAAGGCATGTTATTTCTTAAATGGGTTGTGGTGTTGATATAAGTGTAAAAGACATCGTTAAAAATAATATTCCAAATGTTTGTGGATGAAGTGTATACATACAGCCAGCTTTTATGTATTAATTTGGTTTATTAACATTTGGCAGAATTCACAACTGAAGGTGTCTGGGAAGGCAAGTCTTCATGGGAATGATTTTAAGCATGGGTGTTATTTTCTGTGTCTTCAGATTTAGTCAGGTTTTCTACTTTTGCCATTCCAGATCGGCAAATGACATGTTTTAAAGACTTTTTTCAAATTTATCTAAATTGTCATAACATTCTGACTTTACTCTTTGATAGGATATATAGTCTCTTCTCTTGTATTCTTTTAGATGTTGTCTTCTATTTTCATGTCTCTTCAGTGGTCCAGCCTGCAAGTTTGCATGTTTCTGAGTCTTTTGAAGAAACAATTACTGTGTGTCTGTATTTCCCTCTATTATTTGTCTGTTTACAATTTTCTTGATTTTTTTTCTCTTATCTTTTCTGTTTCCTTTATTTATTTCTTTAATTTTCATGCTTAATTTTTAGCTTCTTAAAGAAAATGTTTAGATGCGAGGACTAAAAGGGAGGGACCTTAGATGAAATGCCCTACAGTGAAGAGAGGGAATTTGTAGAGCCCACCTCCAGCAGAAAGACAGGGTATCAAGTGAGAGATGAGGTTTCCATCCCATAATTGTTTCCATCTGAAAGAACTGCTGGGACAAAAATGGAGAAGAGCCTGAGGAAACAGAGGTCCAGCGACAGGCCCAAAGTGGGATCCGGCTCCAGGGGAGACCCCAAGACCTGACACTATTACTGAGACTGTGGAGTGCTCACAAAAGGGGGCCTATCATGTCTGCCCTCCAAAAGACCCAACAAGCAGCTGAAAGAGTCAGATGCAGAGATTTACAACCAATCAATGGACAGAAGCTGCTGACCCCTGTGGTTGAATTAAGGGAGAGCTGGAAGAAGCTGAGGAGGAGGGCGACCCTGTGGGAGGACCAGCAGTCTCAATTAATCTGGAATCCTGAGATCTCTCAGACACTGGACCACTGACCCGTCCAGCAGGTCCAGTTATTCAGGGTCCCGAAGAGGCGCTACCTGAGGGTCATGGGGGGGGGGGAGAGAAGAACGAGGCCAAGCAAGATTCCATTGTCAAGGCCCCGTTTATTGTCACACAGGCAGCACGTTTTAAGCAGTAGGGATGAGGAAGCTGGGAGGGGAAACTATGGGGAAGTGACCTATGGGCCAAGCCCTGGGTCAGGTGCCTGGGACATTCTGCGGTTTTTCCCGGGAAGGTCACAGATTTTTATCTTGGTCTTGATGTTCCGTCAGGAAGGTCAGGAATTTCACTCGAGGGGAGAGGCGGCCTGTCTATGTAGCCGGCAGTTGGCCTGTCGGCCCCCAACATATCCTCCTTCTTTGTATAATTGATGGAGAGTCTGTCTTAGGCTACATGATGTGCACCCACAGCCAGCACCTAGAAGAGAGGGGTAGAGCCTCTGTCTTAGGCTACGTGAGGTGCCTCCATGCCCAGAATCCCCAATAGGAGTTTGCTCCCTGGGCAATGGCCTCACGCTACTCCCGTCATGGAGTTACTCTACAGCCCTGGGATTATGCTCTACCGACTGAGTTAGCCGGGCTCTCAGGTGTGCATCTGGCATGTGGCATCATGATACTCCCGTCATGGACGTCTCCATAGCTTTTTATACCAAGGGTTTCGGTAGTCTGCGGCCAGGATCGAGAAATCGAGGCCAGCAGAGGGGGTGCCCAAGGGCTCCTCGTAGGCACCCGGGTCATTATCTCTGACCTCTAGACGATGGTAATGCACTGAAACCGGCTTGTTGGCGAAAGCAGCATCCACCTGTGACTTTACAAAAAGAGTTAATTTTTGGAAGGCCCACAGCCCAAAAGAAATGAGCATGAGAAGGCCCACCAAAGATCCCAAAAGACTAGGTAACAGAGTAGAGAGCCAAGGGGATGTAGAGAACCAGTTTTGATACCATGATTCTTTTTTCTCTCTTTCTTTCTTGCAGTTTTCTAGACTTTCCCTGACCTTTTTAAGGCTATCTTCAACCAATCCTGTCTTGTCTGCATAAAAGCAGCATTCTTCTTTAAGGGCAGTGCATAACCCACCATGTTGTAAAAAGAGCAAATCTAAACCTCTTCTGTTTTGTAACACTACCTCAGAGAGGGATGTAACAGAATCTTTAAGATTCTTTAGTCCTAACTGTAGCTCTTGTAGGTCTCTATCGACCACAGAGCTGAGCTGCGCATACTGCTGACTGGAAGTAACCAAGGAGGCAATTCCTGTTCCTGCCCCTATGGCTCCCAAACCAAGGAGTATAGCCAGGGTGACTGCTGCTATAGATTCTCTTTTGTCTGGACAAATGAGTTCCCCTTTCCCAAAAATTAAGGAGCTCATCAGAATCACAAATGATCAATCGAGGGAGGAGCTTGACAAACACACAATATTCTCTATTCTCTAAAAAGGCAGCTGAAACTATAAAAGTGGTCAATCCCGAGGAGCAAGCAAGATAGGAATCATTAGAAACAACAACGTATTGAAAGGAAGCAATAATTACAATAGTTTGATTGCAAACCTCAATCAGGGTCTTGGGGGGCAGCATATCAGGTCCCAGAAGGCACATGCCTAGGCCAGAAATTTGGCCAAGGGTGAGTCCTTGCTTCTCTGGAGGACTCCATCGCAGAAGCGAGGTATCATTAGTGGATAATAATTCTCCAAAGCTTGCAATCCCTTCGTAAAAGGGCGGGGAGGGTGAATAACAGACCTAACATTACTCTAAATTAGCTTCATGTATGGCTTGTATTGAAGCATTAGCTAATGATAGCACAAGCTCAGTAGACGAGGGAGGACTCATAGGTAGAGTAGGCTGAAGCAAAGGATTGGGTGTTTGGGTATCTGGGATAGTGGGTGTTGCAGGGACCTGGTTTCCAGATACTCACATGCTCGGGCAATGGAGCGGTCGTGATGACCTCCCGGGCAGACATAAAGTCACCAGGGAAGGAGCATTAAGTGTTTTCGCCTGCCTTCAGTGGAGCACCCGGGGGACCAGTTAGAATCCGAAAGCTCGGGCTCGCTTTTTTTTAGGGACAAAGGTGTCAGGGGTACCCCAATCCGCACTAGCTCCAGAGCGAGCTGGTGAGAAACCACCTCATTGGGGCTACACATCATTATCCCCATTTGAGAGACAATGTCTCTCCCCCAAAGATTGACAGGGAGGCTCTCAACAATAAAAGTCTGCACAGTGCCCGAATTCCCCTCTGAATCTTTCCATGTCAACAACTTTGAACTTTGTAAGGTATTTTTAGACTGGCCAATGCCTTGTAAATGAGTCATCGAGGGCTGGAGAGGCCAGGCAGAAGGCCAGGAACTCAAACTAAGAACTGTGGTGTCAGCTCCCACATCTATAACGCCATCAAACTTTCACCCGTCCAATGTAAGGAACAAGGAGGGGTGCTCCTTAGAGAGTTGACATCAGACAGTAGACATCAGAGGAACCAGGTTGGCTATCTCCTCTGAGCCCTCCCATGTGAGCACCAGAGGAATCAAGCAGGAGAGGGAGTGCCTGGGCTATTCTCTGACCAGGGAGAATGGTGACCGGGCCCTTTTCTGCCTTAAAACTTTTATCTCTCCAGTACAGTCTGCATCCACAAGCGACGGGTGGACAGAGACCCTGCATAGTAGCTGAGGCATGCCCTATAATGAGAAAAAATGTGCCAGATGGCGGGGGTCCAAAAATTCCTGTGGAGAGAACCTAAACACCATCTTGGGGGTTCAAAATTGTGTAGGAGGAGGCACACAGTTCCAGTCCTGCGCTCCCTGCTGCTGCCCTAGATAAGCTGGTGCCGCAGGAGCTTGGTGCTGTACTTAGGGGTGTGTGGGGCCCCCAGTGCGGGGCCCCTTGGCCGTTTTCCTGGACCGCAGGGAGGGCTTGCCCATTAGCATCAGTTCTAGACCGACATTCCTTGGCCCAATGGCAGCCTTTCCTACGGCGAGGGCAAACTCTGTGCGCGGTAGGCTTAGGAGCCCCTTGGCCAATGGCGGGGTTAAATGGCTGGCTGGGGTTGAGAGCGCTACATTCTCTAGCAAAGTGACCAGGCTGCTCACCTCTAAAGCATGTTTTGCCTCTAGGGCGGCCAGAGTCTCCAGGCTTTTGGAACACAGCCCCGATAGCTAAACTGATAGACTTGGACACTTGATGTGAGAAGGAATCAACATCATTGCAAAGTTTAATCATTCCCGTAATATCAAGATCTTTGGTCTTGCCTCGTAATGCGGCTCTGCACGCCAAGTTAGCGTTTTCAAGAGCAAGCTGCTTAACGAGGAGCCCCTCACTTTCACTTTGACCTAGGATTCTTTCCGCTGCTTCCTGTAACCTCCCCACAAATTGAGCGTAGGGTTCCTGGGCCCCCTGGACTATTTTAGTTAAGGGGGTGGTGAGGGCTCCTGTAGCAGGAACCGCTTTCCAGGCAGATAAGGCGGCCTGTGCTGTTTGAGCGAGTACGCCCAGGGACAATCCTAATTGTTTTTCCTCGGAGGCAAATGGGCCCTTCCCACACAACTTGTCCGCCCGCCGTCCAAGAGGCGGTCCTGCCTAGAAGGTTTTTTCTGTTCCTAGCGGCCAGACTCTCGGCCCTATCTATGAATTCAGATTTCCAAGTTAAATATTGTCCTCTGGTGAGGACAGACTGCACCACCTTAGTCCATTCACTAGGAGTCAAATATCCGGACCCCGCAAGTCCTTCTAAAACGGACAAGGTAAAGGGTGCAGTTACACCATATTTTAACAGCTGAGTGTAATTCTTTGATATGTTTAAGTTTAAGTTTTTTGTATACGGGACGCGAGGTCTCGTATTCAGGTCACCAGCTTTTAAAAACTTATTAATATCTTTACCAACCTTATTCCACGTAAGTGGTTGTATATCAGGGCCTCTTAAACTCGCCAAGACATTTTTCATCAACAAAACAAAAGAACTTAATTAAATCTTTTTTTTAACTCTTATTCCTCTCTCCCTGAGCAAACGCTTGATTTCTCCTATAAAACAAGCTTCCTTAGACAATTGTTTCCCCATGACAATTGGACGACAATTATTTGGCCAAACTCACCTCCCTTTCCAGCGACGCACGAGCGATGCGGCGTGAAAGGTCCTCAATTCCTTTTCCCGGGGTTCCTCCGTCGTCCAGTAGTTGGCCGTGCTTCGGGTCCCTGTTCGGGCGCCACTTGACCCGTCCAGCAGGTCCAGTTATTCAGGGTCCCGAAGAGGCGCTACCTGAGGGTCATGGGGGGGGAGAGAAGAACGAGGCCAAGCAAGATTCCATTGTCAAGGCCCCGTTTATTGTCACACAGGCAGCACGTTTTAAGCAGTAGGGATGAGGAAGTTGGGAGGGGAAACTATGGGGAAGTGACCTATGGGCCAAGCCCTGGGTCAGGTGCCTGGGACATTCTGCGGTTTTTCCCGGGAAGGTCACAGATTTTTATCTTGGTCTTGATGTTCCGTCAGGAAGGTCAGGAATTTCACTCGAGGGGAGAGGCGGCCTGTCTATGTAGCCGGCAGTTGGCCTGTCGGCCCCCAACAGACCACCAATCAGGCAGCATACACCAACTGATATGAGGCCCCCAACACATATACAGCAGAGGACTGCTGGGACTGGGTTCAGTCACAGAAGATGTACCTAACTCTAAAGAGACTAGAGGCCACAGGAAATGGGGAGGTCTGGTGGGTGGGGGGTGAGTGGTGGATTTTTTTTTTTAATTCTACTTATTTCTACACCAGGTATCAGTCTTTTTAAATGACTGGCCAGTTTATTTCGGACCAGATTCTATGTTCTGACATCTCCTTTGCCATATGTCAACATAGTGACTCTTGCTTCTCTCAGTTAAGCATTCTGTGTTGTGTTATGTTATGCTGCCTTCGACCTATTTAACTCTTTGTAATGCACACAGTTGAGTTGTGCTTTTATAACCAGTCTAACAAACTTTTTTAAATGAATTAGATGTAATTCATTTTCATTTCATTTTCAATATTAATTTTCACCAACTTTAGTTTAAATTATTGGTCTTGAGGCTTTTATGGCTATTCATCTCCTGCATACGCCATTTTCAGTTTTGTTTTATTTTCTCACTGCCTTCTCTTGAATTTATTGGATATTTTGTGGGTCCATTTATTTCTTGTAATTTATTTATGATTCCAGCACTTCCTGTATGGATTCTAGCATGCATCGCTGATTCCTGCATTGTTATAGCAATTCTTCACAAGCATTGTCAGAAGCAAGATGGCTTCTCTTGACAAGTTACCTTCTGCAGGTTCTGTTGCCATATGTTTTCTGGCTGCCTGTGTTATAGTCTTGCATCACATTTTGTTTGTTTATTTGCTTTAAATAATAGTTGTCGCATAAAGCTGTTTAAAATGAAGAATAATGTATTTGTTTTCTAGATATTTTTGTCTTCATTTCTTTATAGAACCTGAATTTCTCTGTGGCTATTACCCTGAAATGTAAAACAGCATCTATAATTTTTATAATATTAACCTTTTATGACAAATAGTTTGGGAATTTATTTACTGATACTATTCTTACTGCATCTATTTTTAAGGAATATATTACTTCACATAAATTCTAAGTTGATGAAACTCCTTGGAGATGTTGATTCATTGTCTAGTACACTTTATTTCTTATGAAAGCTCCATGTTTACTTTTCTCCTTGATTCTCAGAAATCAATCTGTTTTCTATATTGGTTCTTGAGATTTTTCTCTTTATGTTAGATTTTGTCAAAGTCATTACAAACTGTGAAGGTGTAATCTTCATCAATGTGATTGAACTTCATCAGTGTGATATGATAAACATAATCAGTGTGAGTGTAAATTGTCAATGTTTGATCTTCATCAATGCGGCTTTGAACTGCTAAGATGTTGTCATCAACAATACAATTGTGAGTTTTCAAGGAATGGTCTCATTAATATGACTCAGAGCTATTAGGGTGTCATCATTGTCTGTGTGACTGTGACTTGTCAAACTGTGGCCATCAGGGTATGGGATCATCAGTGTGAGTGTGAACTGTCAAGAAATGGTCATGATTAATGTAACTGTGAGTTTTCAAGAGGTGGACATAGTTGATGTGACTATAAACTGTCATAATTATTGTAGTCATAATTATTGTGATTGTAATTGTCAATCTGTGGTCTTCATCAATGTGACTATGAACTGTAAAGGTGTTATCATCAACAACATTACAGTGTGTTTCAAAGTGAGGTCATTATCAATATAACTATGAGTTTTCATAGTTTGTTCTATGACTGTGTGACAAATTGTCAAGTTAGGATCTTCACAGTGAACTAACCGTCAGGGTGATCTCATCAATGTGAGTAAGAGCTGTAAGGTGTAGTATTTAACAATGTGAATGTGAGTTGTTAGGATAACATCTCATCAATGTGAGTGTAAACTTTCCAGGTGTAGACTTGGCTGGTGTGATTGTGAACCATCAAGATATAGTTATCATAAGTAGAATTGAGACTTCTCAAAGTCCAGTCCTTTCAAATGTTACTGTGAACAGACAAAGTTTGGTTGGATTTATTATGGGACTGTGAATTATCAAGGTGTGGTACTCATCAGTAAAATTGTGAGCTGTCATTGTTTAACCTTTTTGTGTGTTTTAGTCTCTCTACCATTTGTTGAACAACCTAGATTTTTTAAAATAGTTTATGTATAAATTGATTGGATTTTGCTACTATTTCTCCTATATTTTTCTGCTCTAATTTCTGTTACTTTTGTTTCTATAACTTAATCATGTCTGTCAAAATACTTCTTACTGTCTCACAAACCACTTGGTATATATTTCCTTATTTCTCATTTCTGTGCTACAGTTTTTTAAAAGTTTTTATTTTTGATTTTCTAAGATACATCCAGAATCATTCTTACTATATCTTGAACACTCACACTTTTCTCTGATTAGATTTGAAGGTTTTCAAGCTTAGGGAAATCCTGAAAATCTCTGAGGGTTAAACATCTCAGAAGCCATTCCCTGCACTATGTAGCTTCACGCAATTTCTCCTTGCATATATGCATCTCTGTAATCAAACAAACCCTATGGCAGCCTCAGAACCAATTTCTAGAGTTCTTTCTCTAGAATTCGAATTCTGAAATTGGCTGTCTGTTTTCTATACTCACAAGAGAATTGCTTTCCCTGTATTCTGCAATGAAGACTTTACTTGTCTTCATTGGAAGACAAGTAAAAGACCATGGAAAAGCCTAAGTAAATGGAGTACACACTTCTGTTCTACCTGTCAGGGACATTATCCCATGCCACATATTTTTTAAAAAACTAAAAATGTATTTATATAATTTAAGTAGTTGTGCAATATTAGGACACTAATTTTGAAATTTTGTCCATCTTGTCCAGAACTGGAAGTCAAAGTCTTCACATATAGGCGTGATCAAATAATATCTTAAAGCAATAGGAAGCCAACCTATAATAAAATAGTTGCTATCATCTTTTTAATAATGGCAGAATTCTACAAATCATCATCATTCTCAAGATGAGAAAAGAGACTAAGGGGTCATTTAAGGTCATTCATAATTAGTAAAACCAATATATGAGCCACATCTTTCTCCATAATCTGCAGGGACTAGAATCATCAGAGAACTGAGCCTTGAAAGACAAATTGGCCTGGGTTGCCAAACATCAGCACATACTCTCAGTGGAGGAAAAAAATTGGTAGTGGAAAGCAGATAAGAGCCAGGCAAAAGTCAAGTGTCTGAGTGGCAAGAACTCAGAACAACGTGAATGAGGTCCAGCAAGACTTTCAGTTGCAATGGTATCATCTTTTAGCTACAGATTTATTTTTCTAATTTAATGATCACTAGACAGTACTGTGTACTCTTATAGGACCTTCACTTTCGGTGCTTATGGTTTCATGGATACAGACGTTTCTGCCAACCTTATTTATACAGATAAATAAAGAACATGGAAGAAAAAAAGCAAAAAAAAAAAGAAAGAGAAAGGGAGAAAGAGAGAGAGAGAGAGAGAGAGAGAGGAGGGGGGGAAATTCCCCTTTGTCTTTTTCCATTCATGTCTCTCTCTACTTGGTTTTCATGACCATATAATGAATTTCTTCAAGCTGACTCAAATATCAGGAAGGCTTGAGTTGCTAAAAATTTCCTCCAAAGATCACGAGAGTTATGTTTCTTTCATTTAGCCAAAATATGATCTACAAAGTCTTCCTTTCAGCCCCTGGCCTCTTCATTCACAGGGTTATGGTTTGTTTAAATAGTTCTTTTGCAGTTATGTTGTTGAAGGCTAGGTCATAGACCTGCTATTCCTGACCTAACTTTAGAAAGAAGCTCACATTCTTTCACATTTCTGTTTTTATTTTTTGGTTGTTTGGCTGTTTGGGGGTTTGGTTTTGTTTTGTTTTCTTCTTTTTTGTTTTGTACAGAAACTGCCTTTAAAGAAAGCTATTTGTTATCTTCAAATTTTGAAATTTCACTAAACACAGTACTTTTTTGGAGGTTATTGGGAGCTGTGCTACATTTTCATTGCATGGGTAAGATCTAATTTTACCAACACTAGCAGCAACAGCTAACTCAACCTCAACAGTGGGTTATTGGGAACTATATTCCTCTGTCTTGCTTAAGAAGGAAATTACTTGATCCTCACAAATCACCTGTGAGATATAATCTGTTATTGTTTCCCTCACTTCACAGACTCAAAAATTAATGTTTCTGTGGAGTTATATTTCAGTGTTAGAGTGCTCAGCTGGTGTGTAAGAGACCCTTAGTTTAATTTCTGGTATGGAAAAAGAAGATAGGGGGCAGGAAAGAAAGGAATGAAGGAATAAGGATGGAACGAAAGAGAGGACAGGAAGAAAAAATTGAAGAAAGCAACAACCACCACGACCACCACCATGAGCAACAACAAAAACTGAAGCTTGAAATTTGAATAGTTCATCCAAGTAAAACCAACAGAAGGCTGCTATATTAAACATTGAGATTGCGTGTGTATAGGGGGATCCTGAAGCAGAGTCTGGGAAATGGTTCAGTTGAGAGGTTGAGAGGATGTTTCAAACATGAGGACTTGAGTACACTCCCCAACCCATATAAAAACCAATGTATCTGTAATCCTAACAAAGATGGGAGGCTCCCTGGAGTTCACTGACATGCCCACCTAACTGAAGAGTGAGCCCCAGGTACAGTGAGAGAAGCTGTCTTAAATAAGTAATAATAAATAAACTCGACTCTGATTGTGCTCACCTTTAATCCAAGCATTTGGGAGGTAGAGGCAATCGCATCTCTCTGAGTTCAAGACCAGCCTGGTCTACACAGTAAGTTCCAGGATAGCCAGGACTATACAGAGAAACTCTGTTTTAAAAAATATATACATACATACATACATACTGTGGAAAATGATTGAGGAAGTCACCTAACATTGATCTCTGACTTCCACACATGCTACATATACACACACACAGACACACACACCCACACACACATACACACGCACACACAGAAACACACTATATATGTGTGTATATACATATATCTGTGTGTATATATATACACATATATATGTAGCACATGCAAATTGAAGTCAGAAATTTAAACACTTAGAGAAGACAAAATTCCATCCTAAGAACACACAAAGGAATAAAACAAATTGTGAGGATTTCACCTCTAACAGCTTCCAAATCAGACAAACTCAATGTGTGTCTTTTATTTTCAGTCTAAAGACTCTTGGGGAAGTTGCCATAGACTAACAAGCCAGGGAACATATTATGGTTTAAAAAATAGTGTATCTGAAGGAATGTGTCTTCATTTCTTCTCTAGTTGCTATGATAGATAGTATACCCAGACACAAGCAATTCAGGGTAGAGTTTATTTTAGCTCACAATTCCAGATTATAACCCATTATAGCAGGAAAGGCAAGGCAACAGAAACCTAAAGCAGCTAGTCAAATCCACAGACAAGAACAAAGAATAAATGAATGCATGCTCTCCACCAAACTCAGGTCCTAGCTCACACACTGATTCTACCCTTTGCTAGATTGGATCTTCTCAAATCATGTAGCATTAACTAAGACAGTCCCCCAACAGACATGCCCAAAACCTAATCTAATCTAGACAATTCCTGATTCTACACTGTGTAAAGTTGACAGACAACTTATTACAGAATTGTTATAAGAATGTCCTTAGAGAAGATCATTCAAAGTGTATAGAGAATTAAAATTCTTATTTCAACCAGCTGGAACCATCCCAAGTGTTCAGACATCTGGGTACCATCACAAGGGTACAGAACACAGGGTTTTTAAGAGCAGAGAACTTGTCTAGGCATCTAGCTCTGAAGCTACTCGGGGTGGGCAGTGGGAGTAGGGGAGGTGTTCTTCACAGTTTGAAACAAGCAGTTTAACAGAAGGGGTTTTAACATAAGCACTTAGCTTTACTAAGTTCCACACAAAGAAGCACTTTAACAAAGGGCATCCTGACATTGGGTTCCTAGAATTTAGTTGGGTACTTTTCAATAGGATTCTCCATCAAGAAAATCAGATTCAAGTTAAACCTGGAAAATGGCAAGAATGTAAGATGGAGGAGCCCATTGCACAGCTGCTACCCTCACCCTTGTTATTCAGTACTATTCTGATGGGCTCTTCAATCATTATTTAAATTTAGGACCCAGATTTACTTCCCACCCCCACCCCAGCCAGAAAGCAGCTTGGGTACCACAGGTTCACTTCATAGCCATAGTCACACAGCTTAACCCATCTTCGTCTCAGCTTCCTCATGTGAAAAGATAGAAGTAATAGCTAAACAGTAACAACATGAATGAGCATCCCAAATTCTTTCTTCTGTGACCATTGCAAGAAGAAGAAGAAGAAGAAGAAGAAGAAGAAGGAGGAGGAGGAGGAGGAGGAGGAGGAGGAGGAGGAGGAGGAGGAGAAACACGGTAGACTTAATCAAAATATAGAACACATGGGTAACAAGAGTGTGAAAGTTGACTTTAACAAAACCATCATCTATGAAGACAGTTGTTACTTCAGTTTGTTTCCTGAACCTTCCTCCATCAGAGTCCGGTAGAGATTTGTCCCAGCAAACCCAAGTGGACAGAGGACAATTTGGGAGGAATTTATCACTACATACAAAGACTTTGGCTGTGAAGCCAGCTCAGGGAAGCAGAAGGAAAAGTGAAGGCTGCTCTGAGCACCATGGGTGAGACTGCAGCCTTCTGGTTTCCAGAGTCCTCCAAATTAGGATCATAGAGGGATGTATCAAGAAAATACTTGCTATTGAGCATAACCAGGCCCAGAAAATTGAGGAAGACTTGTCAGGAAACCATGCTGCATAGGTAAGGACAAGGAGCTGAGTGATTTAAATAGTCACTAACAAGGTAACCTCACCTGCATCCACAGGGTAGGGAGGCCTACATAAATTGAGCTCACGTTATAATAAAAACTAGTAAATATTTATTATGACTGTGGCATAGTTTCACTTGAAGCATGGATTTTGCTAGCAGCTTCTAAATTGATGCTTTAGCTTGTACCAGTTTATGTTTTGACATTTCTTTGATAATGCCTAGCAGGTCAACGTAAGTAGGAAAAATGTGTTCTTGTTTCTTATGTAAGTTTCTTATAAAAAAAAAATACTGACATATTTTTCCCATATGCCTAATTAAAGTTTGCATAAACCTCTGTTTCTGCTTTCACTTGCATCTTGAGAGGATCATTTTATAAAGGACCTAGTTAACATAGCAACAATTAGGTTCAGGAGGCCATGAACTAGTGAGTTTTTAATTATAATTAATGAAACTTCAAAAAGTTTCTCCTTTGAGTGTCAGTTCAAGAGACTGAAATTAAGTTGTCCCAGTCCTATCTGATGTGAATCATACTGTCATCATGAACATTATGTTTAAAGGTATAAATTTACTGTGCTTAAGAGAGCTATAAAACCATAAAATGTCTAACCTGTAAGCCCACTTGTCCAAGGACAGATGGCTTCCCAGAATCCTAAGAGCTGTTTTTGTAACTACCCAGTCTTGTATAAACAGTGTGTTTTCACTTCTGTAAACAAGTTTGCTAGCCCCTGTCCACATGTATGTGGGATGTGTACTTGCCTGCATGTAGATGGGATATGTGCCTAACTATACCTAGGCAGCAAGTACATTACGATGTGTGCTTGACTCTCATGTATAAAGGCAAGAATCACCTAATCTTTTAAGTTTTGCCTTTATAAACATCCCAACTAACGACGTAATTTGGTATTGCGTCTTGAAAGCACCCTCAAGGTGTAGTCCTGAAGCCATGAGAATCCCAGAGCCAGTAACTGAATAAAGTCTCTTATTTGTTAATTTATTGTCCCATGGATTACTTGCTGAAGGACCCCAGATGTACAAGTCCATTAGAGAAGGTGGTATAAATATTGACTTCCGTATTAGTGTTTTATTTTGTTGAGCATTACTTTCTAATCTTTAGAAATGTTTCTCATATGCATACTAACAACAAATGCAAACAAAAAAATTAGTAAAATGCCTCTTCATAAACTTATATACTTACCTCTGCTGAGGTAGGGTGGCTTTTGTTCTAGTTAATTTCACTATAAAATGAGGCTCTGGGGCTGTAAAGATGACTCAGCAGTTAAGAGCGCTGACTGCTCTTCCAGAGGTCCTGAGTTTAATTCCCAGCAACCACATGGTGACTCACAACTATCTGTAATGGGATCCGAGATCCGATGCTCTCTTCTGTTGTGTCTGAAGATAGCTACACTGTATTCATATGCAAAAATAAATAAATAAATCTTAAAAACGAATCTCTTTTATAACAAAAAATTCTCAAAAAGTATAAGTAATCTGTGAACTGTTTATGAGGTTGTACAAGAAAAAGAAGCATCTATTTTGGGGAAGAAATGACAGCACAAAACATGTGATTTAGAATATGACCTTGACAGGTAGTGTCTGTCTGGTAAATTGTCTGGAGGAACCTCTGCATAGAAATAAAGTGGCTATGTTAGTTACCATTTCCATTGGTATGATAAATATCTTACAGGGAACAGCTTAAGGGGAAAGGCCTTATTCTGCATACTGTCTTCTAAGGCTGGAAGTCCTGGATGCAGGATCTTGAGGCAAATTGACACACTCTACCCACAGTAAGGAAGTAGAGTTAAATGAATGTTAACATTCATCTACCTTTCTCTTTCTTATAGCCCATAGAATGGTGCCTTTCAAATGTAAGGTAAGTTTCTCCTCTTTGTTAACCCAATCAAGAAACTCTCACAGATATGAGCAAAGATTTGTCTCCTAAGTGATTCTTAGTCCTTATCAAATTGATAATTAATTGCAACCATCACTACACAAGCATAAAACTGACTTTGAAGTCCAAGACTTCTTTTCAAAAATTATAAATTGAGGTTCTTTTTTAATAACTATGTAATTTTAATTTCATGTTGAAGAGCAATGAAAATTATGAATTATTCTTGGCAATCAGTGACCTGCTTAACAATCTCAGCATCAAACTGAAACTCAGTAATCCACCCAGGGACAAGTGTACTTATTCAGGCTTGCTCTTGCACACCATGTTGTTTCAAAAACATTGTGACAGCAGGTAAATGGAAGAAGACAAAGTTTCAAGTTGGTATTCCCAATCTTACATTGTGTAGAATCCCATACTTATCAGGAAACAATACTGTCTGGATGATGTTGTCCATACCAGCTACACAGGGCCAGAACTTTACAGATTCCAAAGCCAGCTAGCTGTTCCTCTGACACTGGAGAGAGAAGCATGGAGGCACTTCACTGTCTGACTCTCAAAACAAGTCAACTTGACAAGATACATTTGTCTGAAAATATCATCCTGATTTAGCGTAGCTGGAAACTTTACCTGCAGTAAATCCCAAGGTTCAGAAAACAACTAGACTTTTAGAGGAAAAAAGTCAAAATACCTGCTATAGGACACGTAAGTTGTCATCCTGAAATTAGCTCACCATGGGAAAAGTAGAGAGTCTACTTTAAGAATCAAAGCTACATCTCTTGGCTAGAGGAAAGCTAGCAAGCAGAATGTCTATCCTTCCTTTAACACTAGAAAGAATTGATTTGACAGATCCCTTTTTATAAAGAAGAAAATTAACTGTCCCAAAGACCTTCCCTATTGGTATGCTCTCTTTTCAAGGTAAGTAATAGATTAATAGTCTAGTTTCTGAGGAAAATTTTTCTAGTATATTTTGATTATCTTATGTAAAAGTGACCTAAATTAAAATTACCCAGTCCATTACTGATTTTTCCCTCTAAAATTACAGTTGTGTTATAATGTGAAAATTTTCATTGCTCTTCAACATGAAATTAAAATTACATAGTTATTAAAAAAGAACCTCAATTTATAATTTTTGAAAAGAAGTCTTGGACTTCAAAGCATAATTACCTAGAGCTCATTAAAATGCAGGATTATTAACCCAAGAGCTGAAGTTTCTTGTAATAGTGGATCTTTTATAAGAATAATTATGGGAGTCATAAATATTAAGTATTAAAGTAACACTCCATATTTAAAGGGAAAGTGTTCAGCCTCATCTTCCAAACAATATAAAGAAGATCTTGTAGGCATGACCAGAATGTTAAAAAGCTATGCATATTTTATATTTCTTGTTCAAATAAGACATAATATTCCTACAAGCTCTATCATAACAACCTCAGAGGATGAAATATATTAATTAATAAGAAGAATATGTAATCATGCCTTAACTGATATTTTCCTAAAATATCCTGAGGAAAAAAGGAAGTATAAATAACATACTTAGTGTGATAAGGTTTACATAAAAAAATGAGGAAATGTCTACAAGGTTATAGACTTATATAGTGGCAGCTATAATCTCTAAATAGTAGATTTAAGGACACTAGAACCATCTTTTTGGCATTTTTCAGTAGTTTACCATCTTTTTCTAATAATTATATGTTTTTAATAATAGATATTTTTAAAAATAACACTGAGAATTTCATACAATGTATTTTGAACATATGTACCTCCACATCTTTCCCTTAACTCCTTCTGGATCCTCCTATCTATCTATCCCCATTAAACTCCTCTTTGATTCTTTTTTAATTCAACAATCCATTGACTCTGGTTTTTACTGACTATAGAACTCCTGGATGTGGTTCTACTGAAGTGTCACTAATCCACCAGGGGCCATACACTTAAAGAAAACTGACTCTCCCTTTCCTAGAAGCTATCACCTCTACATAGCTCCTCAATTAGGGATGCAGGGTCAAAAGCCACTTTCAGCTCCATGCTAGAATGTTTACTGGTTTAATCTTGTGCAGGCAACCACAACCACTGTGAATTTATGAGTATAGTATTCCCATCATATCCAGAAGACATGTTTATTCCAGTCTGCCCCCAATTTCTGGCTCTTGCACTCTTTCCATCCCTATTCTGTGATGCACCCTGAATCTTAGAGAGCTGGCAGAATATAGATCCTGTTTGTAGGTAAGCACTACACTCTCATTTACTCTCTGAATTTTGACCTGTTGTCAGTTTCTGCATTAATCACCATCCACTGCACCAAGAAATTTCTCTGATGAGATCAGAAAGCTGCACTAATCTGTGGGTATAGAGATGTGTCTGTAGAGGGTATTTATCAGGGTAATAGCATTAGGTTCACTCCTGAGGCTAGTGGGTTTCTGGTCCATGGTTTCCTTGCCAGATTTTCAGTTCTAGGCATGGGTTCCCTTCTACAGAATGGACGTTAAATCCAACAGAAGGCAGTTGGTTTCATCTATAACATTTGTTCCCCTATCTCCCCATTGGTATATTTTTGCCACATCACTCATTATTGAATTTTACAGAGTTCACAACTCAGTTTGGTTTTTCTCCTTTACAGCCTCTCTAGCATTTTCCAGAGCTGTAAAATCTAGCCAACATGGAAGACGTTTCATTGTCAGAACAAACTGATTTCTCCATGACTTATGACCATTGTTTGCTATCTTTGGCAATAGTGGCTTACTATCAAATTCAGGTGAGCAATCAAGAGCAGTAGCAATGGCCTGAATTGTCTGGAGGGGAGGGGTCTTCGGGACACCCCTGAATGAAACTCAAGGTGATATGTCCTACACCTGGCTCTGGGCTTTTTATTTGGTAACCTAAGACTTCTGTAATGAACATAATAACCTATATAGGGTGACTCCTATTGATATATATCAATATGTTACCATATATTAATTATATGCTATATATTAACATATGTATATATATGAATGTATATGTATATGCATAAAGCTTACAAAATCACAGATTTACATGTAGAGTTTTAAAATATCCCAGTGTTAGCTGTCTCTGCAAATCTCCTGTGTCCTTCCCTCCCCATCTCTGTTTAACCTCTCTCCCCATTATTCTCCTTTCCCCTTTCATATCATCAGTGTTCTACTAAGTACCCTTCCTATGAGAGATTTCTCCACCCACCCAACCTCCAGTGATGCCTTGCTAGTTTTCTGGATTCTCCAAGTTGAACACACAAATCTAAAGACTCAACACTAGATCCACATGAGTAAGAATATAAAATATTTGTCTGGATCTTTAGTAATCAAGTTTCATTATAGCAACAGAAAAGTAAACAATAGACTAGGTCCACAGATGCTCTTCCAGGACTAAAGGTTCTTTTCCTTTCTGGGTTATCACCAGTGAATAAGACCACAGCCTTGCCTGTGTTACTAGAGACCTTCACTCCATCTTCCATCTGGAGATAACCAATCTCACTGATACCTCTGCTATCCCTTCCTGCTTTCTGCTTGTATAAGTTCAAGATGTGACTTCCATTCTCCTTTATCTTTTTCAGTGTGCCATTTATCCCTGTGCTATAGATACCTCCCATCTCATAGGAGTTTTCCTATTCTGTTATGTGACAATTACTATTTTGAGCATAAACTACATATTTAATCATTCAATAAGCAAATGAACAGACAAAAATCTTTCCTCTTATTCCTAGATATTTGCATGAAAGAGATAGAACATATATCATGTTTGGTGTGACATCTTAAATCTGAAAAGTTAAGAAGAAAAACAATTTAAAAAAAAATCACGTGAAAATCACCATAGTAGGGCTGGATAGAAAGCTCAGCAGGTAAGAGTGTATACTGAGAGTTGGGTGTAGTGGTGCACTTCTTTCTTCCCAGCACTGGTGAGGCAGGACAATGAGTTTGAGTCCACCCTGGTCTACATAGTGAGGTGCAGAATTACACAGTGAGACCTTGTCTTTAAAAAAACAAAACAAAAACAAAATCAAGAAAACCAAACAATCAAACAAAGCAACAACAAAAAACAAAACAAAACAAAAAACAGTGGACCTAGGTGTGTATCAGAACGCTCATACCACATAGAGACTGACTCTTTTAAACACAAAAGTATAAAAGAGGCAGCAGGGTTAAAGCGAAACAATCACATGACTAAGCTAAATATAAAGGAAATCATATGGTTCACTCAGTTTAACACTGGACTGCATCAGTAACAGGAATATTTGCTGACTCGCCAAGTAATCTGCATACCTGCAATGAATACTAACTGAATCATTAGGAGGACAGGTCTGTGCTCCTCAAAGGAAAAGTGCTAAAACGTACTCTCAAACAGATCCTTAAAACATTATGGATATCATTTAACTTCGGTCTGCTCAGAAATTTCTGGAAAAATCAGAAAGTTCAGTGCTTTAATTCTAATGCAGTCTTTACAACTTTGAATATAGCTGATCAATATATGTCTAAAAGCTTTGAATCTTTCATAATAAACATTAAAGAATGAAATAAAAATCATAACCAGAGAAAAGAAAAAAGGCAAAATAGCTATTCTCTCAGCTTGTGATGTTGAAATTTCTAGATTAAATTTTATACTGTTGAATTACAAGCTCATTTTATTGTCAACAAAATGAGATTTCCTGTTTCCATCAAAAAGGGAAAGTCCCTGATTCCTATGAGCCTTAATCATGTCTCAGTAAACTGCTTTTGACGACTTAAGAGTAAAGAAACCAGAGCCAGGTGTATTGCATTTCTTTTTTAAAGCATATGGGTTAGAAAAATGAAGGTGGGAAGGCTTGGCACAGAAATCTCTGGTTTTGCCAAAGCCTAAAATATTTAGGACAAATAATACTGAAATAAAAATAGTTTAAATTATTTTCCAAGCTCCAAATATAGTGAAAAAAGCTACTTGTGTTAACTTTTCTGGAGTGACCAATTGCTAACTACAAGTCAGAAAAGAATTTCTAAAATAGAACAAGAAGAATACGCCATTGAGACACGCGGCCTATTTCTTCTGACTAACCTTTGCTTGGCTGTAACCCAAAGAACATCAAGCTCATAAACAGAAATTTGGACAGAACAGCAGCAGGAAATTATGTTTTTCTACATTATTTGTAGACAGCAATGTTGGAAACCAGTAACATATTAGGGAAGCTTCTCTCAAGAAGGCCAAGTTCAGTCACATTCACTAGAGAAGCAAAGGCGAAGAATGCTGGTACTTACAGAGTTGGGGCCCACACCATGTGAGCTGAACTACTGCAGAGGCTGAACTTGCTCTATGCTTATCATACTCTGTAACTGAGCTAAAGCTAAGGAGTACAGTCTACAAATGGCTGACAAATCAGAGAATATCCTCAGTTTGTTATAATAGAAACTAAAACAAGAGGATGTTTTATATTTGTTCGTTTTCACTGTCAGACTGTTAAATAATCCAGACACTGAAAAAACCTTGTTTGGGGAGGATGGGAAGAAAGAGTGTTTCCCTGTATAACTTCTTATTGTGACTTCCGGAAAACATTTTGACAAAATGCAATGAAGGATTTCACTGTTTTATTGTAAAATTTATGTTAAAATAATCATATATGTATATGAATATTTACTGAAAATGTAAAATATAAGAAAACTAGAAAGCTAATAATAAAGAATTGGATGCATATGCTGTGAAGCATTCATTTAAAAGCCATTAAAAACATGTTGTAAAATAGATGATAAAAAGAGAAAACGTAACTGCTGTGTAGATGCGAGCAAGCTCAAACACTACACTAAATGATAATCATCTCAAAATGTGTATAAGCAAGAGAACCTTTTCATGCCACTGTTCCAATCCTTCTGTAGAGATGCAGAGCTAAGCCCTGTAGCATCCCTCCTTTTTTTTTTTTTATTATTTATTTTATTTTATTTTTTTAAATTTACATTCCAAATCATTTCCCCTTTCCCGTTTCCTCCCTCCCCGAAAGTCCCATAAGCCCCCTTCCCTCCCTCTTTTCTCCATTCAACCCCCTCTCGTTACTCTGTCCTGGCGTTCCCCTATATCCAGTCTTTCCAGGACCAGGGGTCTCTCCTTCCATCTTCTTAGAAATCTATTGATATGCGGATTGTGTCTAGGGTATTCCGAGATTCTGGGTCAATATCCCCTTATCAGTGACTGCATACCATGTGTGTTCTTTTGTGATTGGGTTACCTCACTAAGGATGATATTTTCAAGATCTGACCATTTGCCTAGGAATTTCGTGAATTCATTGTTTTTAATTGCAGAGTAGTATTCCATTGTGTAGATATACCACATCTTCTGAATCCATTCCTCCGTTGAGGGACATCTGGGTTCTTTCCAGCTTCTGGCTATTATAAATAAGGCTGCTATGAACATAGTGGAGCATGTGTCCTTATTGCATGCAGGTAAAGCCTCTGGGTATATTCCCAGGAGTGGTATAGCTGGATCCTCCGGGAGTGTCATGCCCAGTTTTCTGAGGAACCGCCAGACTGCTTTCCAGAGTGGTTGTACCAGCCTGCAATTCCACCAGCAGTGGAGGAGTGTTCCTCTTTCTCCACATCCTCGCCAACAACTGCTGTCTCCTGTGTTTTTGATCTTAGCCATCCTGACTGGTGTGAGATGGAATCTCAGGGTTGTTTTGATTTGCATTTCCCTAATGACTAAGGATGATGAACATCTCTTTAGGTGCTTCTCAGCCATTAGATATTCTTCAGGTGAGAACTCTTTGTGTAGCTCTGTACCCCATTTTTTAATAGGGTTACTTGCCTCTCTGGAGTTTAACTTCTTGAGTTCTTTGTATATCTTGGATATTAGCCCTCTGTCGGATGTAAAGTTGGTAAAGATCATTTCCCAGTTAGTTGGTTGCCGCTTTGTCTTTTTGACAGTGTCTTTTGCCTTGCAAAAACTTTGTAAGCATCCCTCCTAACCAGTGTCGCTCTGCTCTCAGCCAGCCTCATAGTTTTCAACAGAGACCAAATCATTTGGGATCAGACTCCATCTTAGAGAACCTGACCTAAAGTTACACTCAAATAAACTAACAGGCCGATACCTAACACCAGTTTCCAGGCTACCGGAAACAAGACTGTGTCTAATCTAGTTTTCAGGGTACCACCCAACAAAATCTGCATCTAGCACCAATTTCCAGGTTTTTCCCCAACAAATCTATACCCCGAGGTTACAATCCCACCCCTGACACTTCACTTCCTAACAACCACAAATCAGGAGGAAAACAGAAGTTAAGTTTATGATTTGGCTCTGAACACCAGCCAATTACGTTAAAGGCCACAGTAGACCCCCAATTAGATGCTTGCCTGGCTAGAAACACATGCCCTTCGCTTGTCATTTCCTTTAAAACTTTGTCCAGATCATTGTTTGGGACTTTTCTCCACCAAAACCCTACTGTGGGTTGGCGATGAGTTAAGCCCAAGCTTGTGCTTGTGAATAAAGACCTTTGTGTGATTGCATCGGATGGACTCCTGATTGGTCTTTTGGTTTTCACAAACATTCCATGGCACAATACAACACAACATTTAAGTTAAGATTCCCCAGTGAGTATTTCTACCCAGTATGTATGTGCATTTCTGTACATACATCTATCCAAACCTTAAACTGGATCGAAAGAGACACAATCGCAAACTTCACAAATCTGAAACAAGCTCCCAAGGTACTGAAGCTAAAACTGACACTTCTTCAAAACTCTAAGTCTATTTAATCCATGGCAATTCTCAATTTCCAGATATTCAAGATGTGGATCAATCTCTGATTTCAGCTTAGGTTATATATCCCACATCCTGCCCATTGTCGACTTTCCCAGATCCCATAGAGTTACCCACAGTGATACTACCCGGGATTTAACATTGCTCCTCTGACTTATGGCCTATGTCTCCCTGTGTTGAATATCTCCTACATTGTCTATTCTCAAAGTGGCAAATACAATAACATTAAAGAGGCCAGAACACAGTACTCTTAAGCTCACAACCATCTGATGTCTTTCCATCTCCCTATAACTGAAAGCCAAGCCATGATAGCAAATGTCACCTGAGCACACTATTTAAAATGCAATTACCTTTCCTCTGTATTCTCTCTGCTGTGGTTTCTTACATTTATAACATTTATTAAACTGAAAGATAGTATATGATGTACTTGTTTATTGACTGATCCCGGCTCTCAACCCAGGTAGAACATAAGCCCCACAAAATAAGGACTTTCTGCCTGTTTGCCTAACTATTACATTGTCAGTGCCTAAAATACCACCTGGTATATAGGGCACAGATTCTCTGAATGAAAGATGAAGATGCATATGGCAGTCAGAGTGATTGTCCCCGCATTATGGAAATTGAGATAATTTTTGCTTCCTGAAAACACTTTATTCCTTACAACAATTTTAGGTTCACGAAGATTTTAGTGCAGAAACACGGCAAGCCTTTCTAAGTGCTCTATTCCCACAAATTCACAAGCTTATCCATTGACAACATTCAGGGCATCAGAAGAGATATTAATCACAGTTGATAAAAATCAGTGATGACATGCTTTGCCTGGAGGCTAATATTTTGACACCAGAACTCCTTCCTGGTGTCTGTCCTATGTTTTATAATGTAAAATGAGAGGAATTATCTCATTCAGGGTGGCTTTACGACCTAGGAACTATCCTCCACTCACCTTATCTTGCTTCCCTTCAACTTCTGGCAACCAAAACATTTTAATTTTTCCCAAAGTTTTGATTTCTTTGCAGTGTCTTCTATCCCCTATGTGGCACTCAAGAACTCACAACACACTCCTTTCTGATTTGTTCTTTTTACTTGTTCTATGTATTTCAGACTCTTCTGTGGGTCTCTGTGGATTTATGGTACCTTTATCTCTGAATAATACTGTATTCTCAAAAATATTTTTAATTAATTTTTTTAAAGCAGGGAAATGATAACTTGTGGAAAGGAAACCTCAGTGGTTAAGAACTGTGTATCTATTGAAAAGGACCCTGGTTCAGTACCAAACCCATGTTAGGTGGCTCACAATGACCAGAAGCTGTAGTTGCAGAGGATCCAATACCCTTTTCTGAAGCTTACAGGAACCCATACTAACACAAGTGTACTCCACTACACACACATACACATGCAATGAAAAAAAAATGTTAGAAGACTCTATCATCTAGATATGCCACAGTTTACTTACCCAAAGAAGGACATTTTTATTGAATTCAAGTCTGGGCAGTTATAAGTGCACACTGATGTTAATACTGCAAGGATTCATCTTAATAATTCATTTGGAATGAGCATCAAGAATACAGTTGCTGAATTAGATGTTTAGTTTTGCATGAAGCAGGAATTTAGTTTCTTTTGTTCTATGTTGGATGTTGCCAGTGCTGTAGATTTTGCCTATCTTATATATATGTATATATCTTATAAGATATTCTTCATCTATTTTGGAAAGCAATCCTTTATCAGATGTCTGTTGAAAGGTTTCCAGTCAGTCTCTAGGTTTTCTTTTCATTATCTGGAAATTGCTTTTATGATTGGGTAAATATTTCACATTTTAAAATGAAATGTCCAAGATCACCAATCAAATGCTTATTAAATCATTTCAACTTATGCATGGGTATCTTACAGCTATGCCTCATTAGTTATATCACATAAAGTGTTCATAACTACAAATGGTTTCACACTCTACATCTGGTAAAGTAGTTTCAAGGATGGAAAATTGAATTTAATTCCCCAGGAACCATGTTGAAAAGATGAGATTAGTCTTAGAGCTTGTACTCAGCACCAGGGAGATGGAGATAGGCAGATCCTGCTAACCTTGGTGAGATCCAGGCCAAGACTCTGTCTTGAGAAACAAGGTGGGGAGCACATGAGAGATGACAGCATATACATATACTAGATATTTAAATAGATAGAGATTGATTGACATACATAGATAGATAGATAGATAGATAGATAGATAGATAGATAGATAGATAGATAGATAGATAGATAGATAGAATGATAGATAGATTTGTCTATTGCTTGGGTTTCTCCATTCAGGCAACCCAGCTCATGCCCATTTGTACAAACCCAAAACAAAGACAAGGTCATAGATGGAAAATGCTCTATTCCTAGACAGAGCATCTGACCTAAATCTGGGATTTGCTACTTGGTAAACAGCCTAGTTCCCTCCCTGTGCAGAGTCAGCTTGAAATGATTTCAATAGTCTCGAGTGGTAAATGCCACAATTGTCCCTGAATAACCCCTGCTGGTTTTTCCCTCATAGTTTCCCAGAATTCTATAAATAGACAAAACCATTAGAGTGCACTGTGACAAACATGCTAGCTGAATCTTGTCAGACACATTTCAGCTTTTGAGATTAGCTTATGAAAGGTAAAGTAATTCTAGCTTCGATAAAGTCATTTGTTCTGACCATATTATAGACCTCTATCATTCTATCTAAAAATTGCAGGGATTAACTTGGCCTGGCTGCCATCCAGAATTGTGCTTATGTCTATAAAGTTCTCAAAAAATTACACTCTATGAAAATCTCAATCAGTCTACATCTTTGCTCTTGCTACTCCTTGGAGCTAAGGTTCATGCAATAGGAGCAGCTTATTCTAGAATACACTTTGCCTTGAGCAGAAAATACCCCAAGTAAATGCTCCATCATGACTTGCTTTGGAACCAGTCTAACCTCAGATCCAGGTATGACTGCCTTGCTGAAAATCTCCAACCCAAAAAAGACAAGCCCCAAAGCCACCTCAGACCAGAGATGCTTGAGAAGCTTGTACTTCAACATACCCCTAATTTTCAATCTCTAACCAGATGTTAAAAAGCCAAGAACACTATAGCCTAAAACCTGTTCTTATCCACCCCAGTTTCCAAGCCTTTGAATTTCTGAACTACATGATTTTTTTCTTTGCTTCTATGTACCAGAAGATATAGTATGAATGACTGTTTTGTCCATTCTCTGGCAAGAGAGTTTATTAATCCTATTCTTATTCTACAGAAAAAGAGTTCACCTGGTGACTGCAAAGGACCGAAAGGACCTCAGTTTCTGTATTTGTAAAATGTAGAACACTTGTCCTTCAGATCCAAGATGAAAACAGGAAGAGCTGTGTAAGAAACATCACACACTTAACCACTCTGCGATGCTCCAATGGTTGCACCCTGTTTTTACTTTTTTTTTTTCTGTTTGGCTGTTTTCACCATTCTTTGCTCATTCTTTCTGGGAACCTCAGGTCCATATTTCCTTCCAAAATTCTTCCTTTTAAGAAACATGATATGAAGGGTTATTGAATCTGAGCATCTAGTGTATGCAAATAACATTGTTCTAGTTTCCTTTCTGTTACTCTGATTAAAACACCCTGACAAAAGTGACTTAAAGAAGAAAGAAGTTTATTTCAGCTCACAGTTCCAGGTTTCAGTCTATCATTGTAAGGATGTTATAGCTTGCAACTTGATGCAGCCAGTCACATCTATAGTCAAATGCAAAGCAAAATGAATGTGTATATGCTCATCTGCTTGTTTGCACAAGCTAGATGTCCTCATCCTTATACAGGTGGCTAGATGATGCTGCAGCCTGCATTGAACTGCATCTTCCCAGTCAATTAACTTATTTAAGACAAGCCTTAACAGGCAGGCCCCTGGGCCGACACAATATAAATAACCTTTCATTGAGATGCTCTCTGGGTGGTACAAGATTACATGAAATTGACAATCAAGCTACCCGTCATACATGTCTAATTCCTGATTCACAGAAGGGAGAAAATAATGTCTGGTTTTGAAGATGCACAATGAGTGACATCCTGAAATGGCTGGACACAGATTTAGTCGAAGACCTGACTTAGAAATAAGTCACTAAGGAAATATTTTCTTGTTTTCATAATGAAAACTCTGAGGTGACAGGAACTGAGGTTGAGAAAGAGTTGCTCCCTGCACTGCACAGCAACACCTCTGTATGCTCTTTTTCCACCTCCTTTTACTGGTTCTCCAAATACTAATATATAGGTCTAGCAAAGCTGCAATATTCTCTAAGAGTGACTAGGTGAAAGTAAGCCAAAAGATAGAAGGAACTGTCACTTTCTCTCCATCCCTTGTGGCCCCTGGTCTTGCTGCTTTTGAGAAGCATTGAGATCATATAGTCAGCATTTGAGAACTGTCACATCAATTCTCTCCCACTTATAAAACTATGCATTTTACAAATTGCGAGTGTCCTTGATCAATTCCTATAAACATCTCTGTGTGTCCTTTTATTTATTTATTTGTTTGTTTGTTTGTTTGCTAATATTTTAATTTATAGAAAGAGTAAGATTTAAAAATTGTTTTTTTTCCCTCTACCCATTCAGTGTGAATGACACCAGCCTCTCTCCCACAGGCACACTCTGTGGTATAATGACAGTCTCTACAATGAACACAGACTTAGCTCTTACTTCTGTTTGTCTGTATTTAGGAGACAAGCTATAAACCAAGGTTTACTTGCCATCTGAGCATAGAGATGCTAACACCAGATTTATGGAACCGTCAGTGTTTCAATTCTTTGCAAACAATAGCCTCCATAACTCATCACTTCCACCTGTGGATTTGTTTTTTGTTTTGTTTTGGTTTGGTTTGGTTTGGTTTTTTTTTAATTAAATTAATAAAAAAAACTCAATAGTTTAAGGTAATAAGTACATAAAGCTCACATGAGCATAAACTAGGAGGATTCTGTTATCCTCTCCAGTGCACTGTCAAGTTGGCTGGAAGGACTGTGGGTCCTATCAGCAAACATGTCGAAATAGTAAAATACTGGGACTACTAATGAACACCTGCAGAGAGTAAATATTTCCAAATCGTCAGTAAATCAAATACCAGTATGGTAGGAGGTGACTGGCATTTAAAAGACAAACTATGATGAATCAGTTGTAATTGCAATGAGAGTAATTTGAAATGAAACCTCAAATGGTTTAATGACATGAAAGCTACTGTTTAAAAGTCAGAATTACAAATTCAGAAGCTAAATATCTTAGGAATCTCACATGTAGATCCTCCTCACTGCTCAAAACACCTCTTGGCCCAAAGTCACACTTTCAACACAATATGGATAGTATGGGGTGAATTTAAGCTCTCGTACTAAACAAATGCTATAAAACATATTTTTCTGTAGTATATAATGATCTATCCATTCTTCAGAACTTATTCATTTAAGACTTTATTGTTAATTATATATACATAGGTGTCTAAGTGTATGTTTATGTGAGCAAAGTGCCGGAGGAGTCCAGAAGAAGGCATTGGATCCTCTAGAGTTATAGGTAGTTGTGAGCCTAATTGGGTGTCAGTAACCAAACAGAAGCAAGAGCAGTAAGTGATCTTAATCACTAAGCCATCTCTCCAGCCCCAGCTTACCCATTTCAAAAATGAACAAACAAGAGAGCATATTCGAGTTAACACAGTGCCTAGCCAGTTATTGCAGATATGGATAGTGAGCTAATATTCTTCTTACTTTTCTGTTGCCCTAACAAATGCAACTTAGAAAGGAAGCGTTTATTTAGCTCACAGTTTGAAATTTTAGACTGCTATTGTAGGGAAATCATAGCAGCAGGAGCTTGGGGCTTCCTCACATTGTACCTGCAATCAGAAATCAGATATTGATGGATATTTGTTTTTAGCTCTCTTCTGTTCCCTATGTTCCAGCTTCCCAGCTGTGAGGATAAGTCCACACATAAGAGGAGTGTCTTTCCACTTCAACTGACCTAATCAAGATAAAACTCTGACGGTACATCCTAGGTCTATCTCCCAGATGATTCTAAATCTCAAGTTGACAATTGAAAATAACTATCATAGAAACCAAACTTACCTCAGTGATACCTTGTGCTTCCTCTGGGTCACCCTAATATCTGAAAAGAGGTCCAGGCTGGCCTTTGGAGCTAGAATACAACAAAACATAATTAGAAGATGTTTTTCCATTGTGTTCCCATTATAGCATAAAATATGTATATCTCAGATGAATGAACATTCTCTCACAGGGGGCTGCTTTTAATTCTGGGCATGGCCTGGATCAAGGTCTGGAATTGGGGCTGGGTGTAGTGACTCCTGCTTTTAATTTCAGCACTAGGGAGACAGAGATAGGAAGATCTCTGTGAGTTCAAGGCCAACAAGGTCTACATAGTGAGATCCAAGACAGCTTGGGCTGTTTCTCAAAACACAAAACAGAGGAACAGAAGTCCAAAATGGATCCCTTACTAATGAGGGGCAACTAAAAGCAAGAGTTAACAATAGACATCATTTATTATTAGCCATAAATAAGGTCATACTGTAGTAGTTATTGATTCCTAGTTTAGTGGTACCAAAGAGTGCTGGACAGGAAATGGTACAAGAGACAAGTTACAAGGGCATGCTCCATTCACATCACTAATAATGTTCCTGGATCCAAAAACTGACCTAGCTTTTTGGACACTCTGGAATGATTCACTTGTAAGAGGGTTCTAAGAATCCCTGATAGAAAAGACAGACACTGGACTGGCTTTTGTCAAAAAGCACACACACACACACACGGGGAGAGAGAGAGAGAGAGAGAGAGAGAGAGACAGAGACCTTAGTTCCTCCTATTCTGTCAAGCTATGGAAAACAGGTTTCATATGGCTCTAAATTCAGGTTCATTTCATGGCCCATCTGGCTCACCATTCCCAGGGCCCTCCTTTCAGAAGCTCAGAATTTCTGCTTTCCTGGACTTTGTGACATTTTCATTTCTTGGTGCTCCAGAAAAGATAAAACCCACAAGCTGGCTCTCTCTCCGCTCCTCTATACCACCCTGGCACCGCACTCAACAGCATCCACTTTGCCGCCCTCCTTTAATCACACAATGACAGTATTTCAACCTAACAGAAGGGTTATATGTATGTTTTTATTGCATTTTTATGGGTAGCCATATATTTTCCTCCTTTCCTTCCCTGATACTGTAACAATCTTTCCTAAATTAAATATATAATAAATTGCTCACAGGACTTTATTCCCAGGCTCTGTTAAGCCATCATTAAATAACTTCATGCTGCCCGACAGTTATTTCTCCTCATTGTGTGACCTTAGAGACTGGTATGGACAGAGGTTTACAGTGGAGAGAGGAGAGTGGGGTGGAAGTCACACTGGGCCCAGCAGAGTCAGCCTCACAGAAAGGGACAGCCATAGACAAACATTCATATAACAGCAAGCCTGTTCACCCACAGACCTGCCCCCACTCCAGCTCTAGCTCCAGGTACAGTAAGGTTCTATGATGATATCTGATAGACTAAAAAAGAAAGTTAGGGGATGTAGGAGAAAGGTAGGATGGGAAAAAAAAAACAAACGAAGAGGGTGGAGGCTAGGGTAACTTAGTGGAGAAAGAAAACTGAGAGAAGAGGCAGACAGAGAGGGAGATAGGAGGAGAGCGAGGGAGATGGAGGAAGTATTGGGGAGAGAGAGGGAGAGAGAAAGCTGGGTGAGTCTTGAATTCACATTAATTTATTAATTTATTCATCTACTCATTTATTGATCCGAGGCAAGGTCTGCATAATGTTGCTGAGGAGGACAGTTTTGAAAGCACCAAGATCTGAGGCTGTTCTATTCCTTATCCACAGGCTGCCATAACCAAGGATGAGGCAGATACAAAGAGCATCACATAAAACTGGAAAGGGCTTTCGGGGTGGGCAATTCAGGGCTAAGCCACAGTGCCTAAGATGCCAGTCACTAGGAGCTACTGAAACACATTCCATAAAGAGAATGAACAATCACAGCCAGAATATCCTGGAGGAAATATGGGCCAAGAAAGAAATATTCTTCATTTTCCCAATAGCTGTAATTATTTTAATCTATTGATCTTTGCATTTTTCTAGAAGACAGTAAACAAAATGGCACTAGATGCTAGCTGGCTACAGTTATACCTCTTGTGTGTCTGCTCTAACGTGCAGCGATTTGCTTTCATACTGTCTTTCCAGTGTTGAGCATGAAATCCTAAGACCTCTAAATGCTATATGCCTGTGACTCCAGCAGATAATTAGACCTCACCTAATGTACCATTTTAAAAATAAAATCCACATGGGTCTGAGGTGATTGCTCACCTAATAAAGTGTGAGAACCTGGGATTAGATTCCCAGAACCCATATGAAAAGTTGATGATAGTGAAACACATTTATAAACCAAGCAAAGACAAGATGGGAGAAAGACAGACAGATATCTGGAAGATTGCTGGCTGCTTAATTTAACCTATGTGAGAAGTTCTGTCTGAAACAAAGGGAGAAGCTACCTGAGGGATGACACACAAAATTGTTTTCTGACTTCTAACACACACACACACACACACACACACATACACACACACACATGCATGCACACACAAACTACCTAGACTCTTGAGTTATATTTGACTCCATGAGAAATGGAGTGTTATTTTGACACTTTCCATTTCTCTGGTATCAGTCCAAACATGTAGATGCTTATAAAATTAATGTTAGAAGTGAGGGATATTTTGATCAATCTTTAGTGAATAACTTAGTCTAGCAAGTATTTCTTGGCAGTCATGCATATCACTGCCCACAGGGTTATTTCCTGTATTAGTCCCAGCAGGATCTGTATTGTATGTTGTAAGTGACTTGGGTCATCTCATAATGGAATAGATGAATTACCTGGAGGACTTTGACACCACATTCATTCACTCAAATCCAAAATATTTGAAGTGTCTACAAAGCATATTGAATGGAAGGATACCAGACTACATAGGCTAGCTAGAGCAACCAACCTTCAGTTTTACAGAAAACAGCAACACAATAAATCTGGGGGTGGTGTTGTGCTTCTTCTAAATATTCACTTCATCTTACTTCCTCTTGGAATGTTTATATCACATATTAGACAAATATTAGACTTTAGCTATTATGAATATTGGAGGCAAAGATTCCAGTCCCACTAAGTATCTGTTGACATAATTCTCAAGGATAAGGCTCCCTTTTTGCTAACCTAAATGTTATTAGCATACTTACCATAAATACCATCATAAACCCTGCACCTAGAATGAACTTCTGGTTCATAATTTTTCTATCTGATTACATGAAATTCCTTGTTGTGTTCAGTAAATATATGGTAACTTTTCTTCAGTATGCAGTATTACCTGCACACTAACATTAAAACACAACACTTTTTACATTAATCTGATTGATGATAATAACTTTTTAAAAATATTATTAATAGACCAATAAAATTCTCTATGAGAAAACTGAATTTGGGTCTAAATTTCTCTGGTTACCTTTTAAGAGTGCTCCATTCCCTCAGTCTCAGAGACCAGCCCAACTTGGATCTATCTCAAGGGGAGGCTCCAAGGCCTGACACTGTTGCTGATGCTATGGTGTGCTTACAGACAGGAGCCTAACATGGCTGCCCTTCAAGAGGCCCAACAAGCAGCTGATTGAGACAGATACTTACACCCAGCCAATGAACTGAAGACAGAGAGTACTGTGGTTGAATTGGGGAAAAGCTGGAAGAAGCTTCCTATGGGGACGACCCCACAGGAAGACCAGGAGTCTCAACTAACTTGGACCTCTGAGATCTCTCAGACACTGAGCCACCAACCAGGCAGCATATACTAGCTGGTACAAGGCCCCTGAGACATATACAGCAGAGGATTGCCTGGTCTGGACTCAATGAAAGAAGACACACCTAACCCTCAAGACACTTGAGGCCCCAGGGAATGGGGAGGCCTGGCAAGATGGGTTGGGGGTGGGGGGTTGAGGGGGCAGGAGAGTAGGGTGGGGTGGGTGGGGGGAGGAGATATTCTCTTGGAGACAGGGGAGAGGAGGAATGGGATGTGGAACTGTGGAAGGGCAGACAGGGTGGAGGTTATGACTGGACTGTAAAAAATATTTAAAAAAGAAAAAAAGGAAAAGAGAAGAAAAAGACTGTTCCATGATCTACTAACAGATTACTAATCTTTCTGTATTTGTCTTCTCAAAAATGTTTTGTGAGTGCTTATGAAAGGGAGTGTGGGCTGCCCTTGTATGTGTATGTGCATGTGAAAGTCATGGACAGCCTCAGATATCATCCTGCCAACACACATACCACTCTGGAGCAGACAACTGGCACACCTACTTAAGTGCCCCTGGAAAGCAATATCTCACATTGTGAACAAAGATGTAATCAATAGTTTTAGACCAACACTGGATGGGCAGGATAGAGCTCAGCAGTCAAAGGCAATTTGCTCCTAGGTACACATGTGTTCACACTCTAAACTCATCTGTAAACAAACTCACCTGGTATAGACGTTGTCATGGAAGAAGAGAGTAAAAGAAACCAGACAGAAAAAAGTTCAGGTTTCTAGAAAGAGGAAGTGGCTCACCTAAGACCATAGGATGCAAGTCCCTGTAGGCATCCTTGGTGTTTCACAATGAAAACATCATTCTATAAAATTAACTGCATCAAAACTAGACACAAAGGGTGACAGCAGGTCACCGGCAACCATAATCCAGGCAACACTGGCTGTTCCCGTGCTTGAAACCTTCTAATCGAGGCCAAGTGTGCTCAGGGAACAAGCATGTCATCATGATTTACCAGCATTGTGACACTGCAATCCCTAGCCTCATCCCTCATGATACCCTCTGTGCCAAGAGGGCTCCCATCTTGTCTAGTTAATCTGTGATGTCTGGCCCATGTTCCATGCTATTCCCTCTGCTAAAATGAACATCATTCATCGACCCCCATCTCTTTTGCTGCCATTCAGACTTGCATTTTCCTATATACATGACTTAACCTGGATGTAAAATTGGCCTGTTGGGGGAGGGGGGGGAGGCATTGTTTTATTTTGTTTGCTGTTGTTTTCTCTGTTCAGTGAAAAGGAATTTGAGGCTAGCACTGACATCTCGCTGATTCATCATTTCTTTCACAGACCTATGTGCAGCCCCTGCTACATGAAGAGGAGTAAATAAATAGAATGACATTTCTACCGGAGGAGAAAGCGCTATATAATTCTAAAACCCAAGTCTTATGGTATTTAATAAGGATTGCCTTGGTATAAATAGAAAACCAGTTATCGTTGTAATCATTTTCAAGCACTGTGCCCTTTAATCAATTAGGTTGGCAAAAAGTTATTACCCTCCCCCATTACCTACAAAAATGATAATCAGGAGGGAGCTCCAGCATTCTGGATACTCCCTGAAGTGTTCTCCCTTTGTGTTTGAAGTAATCTACATAGGTATTAAAGGACAGAGTATTTGATTGTCAGTGCTAGGGTTACACGTATCTGGGGTTACAGTGGATGTTTTGGACTTTGGATCCCATACATCTTGCTAATCCTTGATGGGTCTTCATAGTCTCTGGAGTAAGGACTTCCTCTGAAATTCACTTACAGTGAGCTGGAATCTCACACATGCATAAGAGCTGAACTTCTGACTGTCTTCTGTCTCCTGGTGTTTTGAAAGGGACCAAGTGACATAGAGTCTCCTCAGCAACTTTTCCATTTCTGTTTCCTTTAGACACAGAAAGGTCTACATTTGGATCTCTCCCAAAATAAGTCTTAATTGATTTTTTTAGGGTGTTCCCAACTGCCATGGCAACGATAAGCAAATATCTTTTCATGAATAGCCTTCTGCAATCTAATATTCTTAATATGGGCTTCAGTATTCATTCTGCAATGCTTCTGCCTCTGGAGAGCTCTCTCTCTCTCTCTCTCTCTCAGCATAGCATTTCCTTTAGTCTGTTAAACATGTAATTAATATGTATTTAAGTATAAATATACTCCTGAAGGAAATAATATATTTCAATAGTGCAATTCTTCAAAATAAAAACCTCCTATGATTTTCTTCATTAACGACAACAGTACACACACACACAGACACACACACACACACACACACACACACACACACACACACACATGCACACTAAAAATAGATTGTGTTCTCCAGGGTAATAGCTGTTTTATTATTGGCAGGATCTGCTACTCGTCTGTAACCTCTTTTGCAGTCACCTTTAACAGTGTGTTTCATTAAAAAAATTATTTTTCTCTCTCAGGAAAAATTATTATTCATCTTTGGAGAGAACATCTTGTCAAGTGGAGCTGTTCAACAAAACAAGGAAAACATCTCTGCCAAAGCACAGCAAATGTGATTACCAAGCCAAGGAGAAGCCCATAATTAGATCATTTCCATGGAAACAACCTAATTACATGTGTAAAGCAGTGGGAGCTGAGCTGCACATTGAATATGCTAATATCATTGTCTATGTTGTAATGTTTCTGCTACTTAGCTTCCCTCAAATATAAAATATAAACCATGTAGATAAACCCCAACTCAGCTAAGTGAATCAAAACCCTCTGTGCATTGGATGTACATTGCAAATGAATGTAATCTTGGGATAGTTAACTGTTTATAATCAACACACACCTATACCCTTAAATGATAAAAAATGCATCGTCATGTATACTAATAATAATTGTACTACTAATAATAATAGTAACATGTCAGTAGTCAAATGGCCATAAGAAAGCATTCTGTAATTTCACGTGGTATAAATTTTATTTATAAAAACAACCAATGAAAAAACAAATTTAATTTTTAAGCCATGCATTCTTTACTTATCCTAGGGAATCATTTTATGTGTGCAAGTATTAATCATTTAGAGACTTGTTGAAAATTTTTTTTTAATGTTTCATGTGATCTGTACCTGGGTACCCCTGTCAGAGGGGCAGTGGAGAAGTTACACCAAAATAATTTCATTAATAGAAGAATGGGTTTGCCTTTTAGAGTCATGAAACCTATACCCTTGCTTCTAACTACCTCTTAATACCATTCCCAAGTGTTTCTTTGAAATACTCTCTTAAACACAGCTTTGAAACTCCAGCCTTGCTATCCTCAGCTGATCAATTTGACAACATCTCTAACAGCCTCAGGCATCCACTGGTCTTCAGCTTTCCCAAATGTAAGAGTTAACTTATCTCATTGCTATAACCAAGAATCTGAAAGAAACAAGGAAGAAAGGGGTTTATTTTTACTTACAAAACATAGCAGGAGAATTCTTCTTTAATCTAGCAACAAAGAAGGAACAGGAAATGGGCTAGGCATTCCTCAAGACTTAGGAGAGCAGGCCCCGGTCCTCATCTGAACTGCACAATAGAGCTGGTCCTGGTGGAGAAGGACAGGTGAGCTGACCCTAGATGGCCCTGCCATTGGCCTAGCATGAGCTGGCATGGGCATTGCCTCCTACCAATACCACTGAGGCAGTAATTGGAGCTCTGGGAGAGCTGGACCCATAGTCATGAGAATGGGAAAGCTGGCCCTTCTCCTCATTGACTGTAGTACTCAGGGGAACAACCCCTGAACTTCAGGGGAACATCCCCTGTACTTCAACTGGACAGCACAGTGGAGCTGACTCTGGTGACACTGGTGCATGAGAGCCACCCCAAGGTCATGAGAGAAGGAGAGCTGACCCTGTCTCCTGATGGTGGTGGCATTGGGTGAACAAATCAAGGCACTGCTAGAGATCTCATTCTGGTGGTGTGGTGCAGGAGAGCTGGTGGACTGACCAATTCAGCTACTGTCCAGGGCTTTGAGTTGGCCCACCGCAACATCTACCTCATCTATGAATTACTGGAGCATGTGTAATGTATGGTCTTTCAGATCCAAAGCTGCAGGATCTCTGTACAGGGCAACAACAAGACAACCAAGGATGGATGGTGTATATGAAGGAAATGGGAGATGAGTGGGATTTAGGTGCATGATGCGAACCCCACAAAGAATCAATGAAAATTTAAAATAATAATAATAATAATCTCAGACCATCAAGGAACGGCCACGTTATGGTAAGACTCCATTTTCTAAAGGTATCGCAACTTACCAGAAACCAATACCATCAGTTGGAGCTAAGTGCTCAAACATAGAAGCCTCAGGGGTTCATGTCACATTCGAATCTCCCAGGTTTTCAGATGTAAGTATAAGAGATTGCCGAGGCTTGCTTGTCCACCACTTATCCCCAGACATGCATGATTCACCTTCCAACTGGTCTGTTTCTTGACAATCTGTGCCAGTGATTCTAGAAATGTTTTTTTCTATTCTCATCCCTACCCATTCCTTACTACCACCACCACATGAAGCTAAGGGATGGTGCAAAATGTTCTCTAACGTTGTCCTCCTGTGTGCATTCCTGAGATTCTCTGTCCAGGGATACATATATACACATAGAACCTGGGAACTAAGCAGAACATGATTCATGGTGTGTGTGGCATGAGCAGAAAACTAGCTAGATATAGCCAACCTCATCAAGACAAATAGCATCTGGAGAAGAACCAGAGCTTGATGCAAAGAAACAACTGGGCTCAAAGCCAGGCCTTTTCTCTTCTCTTCTCTTCTCTTCTCTTCTCTTCTCTTCTCTTCTCTTCTCTTCTCTTCTCTTCTCTTCTCTTCTTTTCTTTTCTTTTTTGTCAGTGTGTTGGTTTGTTGTATGAGCTGCTTTCCTCCTGAGTCCTCAATGTCCTTCTTGGTTAAGCAAAAGTTTTAGTAGCTTATTCTTGTGTCTTCCATGAGCTTATCATTCCAATTTTATGACTGTCACATGGGAACTGCTAAGCTGCATACCTTCTCTTTCTTGTCCTCCTAAGCGGCCCTAGGCCAGGATGCTAAGTGGAGACACATGCACACATTGTTATTATGTAAGAAAAGAGGCTAATTGGGAGACAAGATCCCTCCATTTACTCTTATCCAAATCTTATGGCCCTTCAGCCTCATTTCTTCTTGTACTGATTGACGACTATGGTAAGACTATCTGGAGAAGGGGGCAATGAAGGATCTACATTGCCAGCTATATCTTCTATAACAGCCCCTAAGAAACACTATCTCTTTGGGCTTTTCTCTGCAATTATGCCCCACACTCAGAAGCTTTAAATGGCCCTTATTTTTAAATTTTTCAGATATAAAAGCCCACCAATCTTTCTAAACACCTTTAATCTAGCTGTAATTATTTTCTTACCCCCATCTCCCTTATTTCCAGACCTCACCAACTCAACCGTCTAATCAAGTTGATCCGTATATCCACAGATCCAAACAGCTGCCTTCTCCCTACTCTGGTGCTACCCCATTGTTCATGAACCTGCCTCATGGTAGTTGCCTAGCAAGAGTTTGTAACTGAACTGTCAAGTCATCCCCTCACACACCAGTCTCCTCTCAGCCCAGTTCTCAGGTTTAGCCTGGCCTCTTCTATGGGACTTTCACCTTCTTGGTGAGTTACAGGATTGTGTTATCTTCTAATCTACAACATTTGAATCATAGCATACATTTCTGATCTCCAAATCATGGTCAAAATTGTGGGAAAAATTACTGCCAATTGTCAAGCATTCAATGACTTGATATGAAGAGCTAACATGAGCTAATACTGAGCTACTTTATAAGTCCATCATCTAAGTCATCCTTGGGGTCAGAGGATAGAATTATCTATAGGTTTGTGCTATTTGTGCCAAGTTTCTTCTGTTACCATAAAAGTCCTGAGTTGGCTATGAATTGATACTGCAGTCTGTGGCTTTTGAAATCTACATTAGAGAAATCATTAAGTATTTAAAAACCACCATTAAGAAATTAAGGAAGTTGATACATTCCAAAATATAAAAAGCCCAACTTATTTCAACACCTGTTCCAGTGTGGCTCAGAGTTCACTGTACCAGTCTGGAATGTTTCTTTGAGCAGTATGCATGTTGTTCTTATTGCAGGTAAGGACTTTGAACTTGGTTCATTAATGGATTACTTACCACCACTCTTAGCTGCATCTTCTTGGGATCTTTGTAGAAAAAAAAAATCTGTTCTCTGTAGCATCTAATTTGATCGTTTCTGCGGGTCAAGGTCTCCATACACAGCTACCAGATGAATCTATTGATAAGCACACTACAAGTGTCTCATGAATACAAAAAGCAAGTAATGTGAGAGGAATCGTGATTCTGAGGAGTCAGAAATGTTGAGCAGTTGTTGACCTTTCTGTAGTGACCTGGATGCATTGCGGCACCTCTGTTACTGTCCTCTTAATGTCCTTCAGATATCCGGTGCTTGGCAGGTCAGCCCCTACAGTTTGATGTATGATTTCACACCAAAAGTCTCTTTCTTTTCCAGCCTTTATTTTTCTCTTCACCTATTTTTTCTACTAATTTTAATTTAATTACAAAATATCAATACTTTCATTACTTAAATTATTCCCATGTCAAACCTACTTATAAATGTAGATAGAAGATATAATCCAATTGCAAATAACAATATTCTTGATTGAAATTTATTTTTGATTAAGTATTTTCATATTTGATATAGAAGTTTTTCTTTTCTTTATTATTACTAATCATGGTTTTAATTATTCTATTTTTTTTTTAAATTTTGTTCTTGCTTTTTAAAAAGCTCATGCTTTTGTTGATCTCATCATCACTATCTTCCTACTTACCTTGTAATTTTTTTTTGGAGAAAAAAACACAGTGAGAGATTGAGAAGATAATCCTCATTAAGATGATGATTACATGTTAAGAACACTCATTCCAGACTGGGGATGGAGTAGCTCAGTTGGTAGACTGCCTGCCCTGCTACTTTTCCTTATAGGAAATCCTGGGTTCCATCTCCAGCACAGCATAAACCAAATGGGATGAATCATATCTGTAATCTCAGCACTCACTCAGAGACCTGATATGGAGTTCATCAATGGCTAAGTATGAGTTTGGAGCCAGCTTGGTCTACATAAGAATCTTAAAAGACCAAGAAGAACTGGGAGACAGTGATGCAATCTATATAGTACTTTGCAGAGGGCATCAGCTACATGAAGAATTCATTAAGAATTAATCCTCACAACCCTAAGAGTGCTGTTGTTACTCTTCTATATGACAGATAAGAAAATGAAGGCCCTAAGATATAAACTACCCAAGATGGCAGCATGACTACCTGATAGAGAAAGGTAGAACTCCAGGGCTAGTGGCTTCAGAGTTCTGCTCCTAACCACTTTACTACCCAGCCTCATCTAGCTAGCATCTTCCAAGTCCTTAGAGAATCTGTAAGGTACTGTTGAAATACTAGCCATTATTTCTATCTAAAAGCTTCTGCAAACTGTGGAGAAATGGCAAATGAACAATTCAGTTATGTAGATAAGGAACATATGATGGCCAGTGAGTTAGATAAACAAAAAGAAACCTGAAGGACAGTGAGATGGTTCAATAACTTGAGTTCAACCATCAGAATTCATATAAAGATATAAGGAGAGAAACATAACACAAAGCTGTCCTTGGGCCTCTACATATGTTACAATGGTTTGATTGCACACACCAACATTTATGCAGGCACATACAGATACACATACACACACACACACACACACATTACACACATACATATACACATACCACCAACAATAATAAAGACAAATAACTCCTTATAGTCTACTCCCTTTTCCCAGACTGACATCTCTCAGCCCTTTCTCCTTTTGACCAAAGCATCAATGGATGATACTTTTAAGATACATAGTGCATCTGTGGGTGTTTTGTTTTGTTTTTAAATGAGAAAAATGAGAGGCTAAGAAAAGGGAGTATTTTCTTTTGCTCTCAACAGCAGAATTCCTCTAGCAGTCTGCTATTATAAGTCCTCCATTGCTTCTGTCAATACTGCTCAGGGCCATGCTGAGCTTTCTTCGCCCTTTCTGTGTTTGAGTCCTGAAATGAGGTTATTGATTTATGATCAGAGTAACTCCTACCTGACTTCTGGGTGTGACTGTTCACTAATATCAGGTCTTCAGAAAAATTACCCACTACTCTTCAGCAAAATCTACATCTTGATCCTTTGTCACTTCAACATCTATCCTATAATAAAAAATAAACACATGCTGGATGTGTAACTAGAATCGAATGCATTCATGTCCTAAGCATTCTGATATTTAGCACTATATAGAACAAAGCAGAAATGCTCAGGCTGATGACAGTTTGGGGTTGGGGAAGAATACAAGGATTTGTGTGTTGGAAGTCATGTACAAGGAGACAGAAAAATAAATGGTCTTTCAGTTACAATGTTTTATTTTAAGTCCTAGGAATCCTATTTCACAAGAAGCCAATGCTATACCTCATTAACTTTTTGCTCTTTGTTTCTTCAGTGACATGAAAGTGTATGAAGCTGAACCATACTCCTTGCTTTGGACTTTCATCTCCTTAAATATAAACCAACTCTCACATGTAATAGGCCTTAGGAATGTAACAGATGTTCTGTGTTGCTCTAGGACATTGATTAAAGTACTTCAGTTCTTTTGTTTACCCATAAAGTATCCCTTAAGATGGCATTCACAGGAGATTTAATGATAGCTAAGTCTGGCTGGGGGGAGGGGAGAAAACTATTTCTAACCTGGGAAGAATTTCCAAATACTCTGAGCACTTGCTCTAGAAAAAAAAAAAACTCTATATAAAGTTGTGTACATTCATCTAGTGATTTAAAGAGAAGGATGCTCCAGGGTTCTTTCCTAGTGGAGAAAAGATCTATTTAGTACTACAGAGATGACTGAGAAAGGTCAGAAGATGGTTAGTAAAGTGCCCATGAGAGTTGCAGGGCTCCTGATAGAGAATGCTCCAGGGAGAGAGAAGATGGGCTTGCCCAAGCCCAAAGCTGAAAGTGCAAAGAGAAGCCTTGAGTGTGGGTCCTTCTGCTGTGGCCAACTCCTAACCCTACTAATCCCATACTTACAGGATACAGAAACCATGTTCCCTATCTTCACCTCAGAGAGACTCATGACTAATGACAAGAGCAAAGTCTTTGTCATTTCCCACAGTGCTTCCAACCTGGGGGGCACAAGCGAGTGGGCTTGGACCAGGCTCAAGGGCACGGAGATGCTTTAGAAGATGACCAATGGCAGACAGCAGCAGAAACTCTGGGGAAAGGAGTACCTGCTGGGTCTATGAAGTACAAAGTTACTAAATGAGGCTCTCTGAAACAGTGCTGGAATGGAGCTTATGCAGATGACCAGACCTGTGTAACTAACTAAGCCCAGCTTTTAGCTAGCAGTGTGCCTTCATCTACTACAAAGTCCAAACGTGATCTTGCCTATGCCCATATCCCAAAGTAAGGTGAAAACATTCAACATACAAATTGTTCCCCCAAATAAGCAAGACTAAAGTTATTAATTACCACATATCCTCTGCTGACTGATGCCAAGCTTCATGGTGAGAACCCTTTGTTTTCTTCTCAGAATGACTGTAAAAACTTAGGCAGGGAGGCATGGTCACTAGTGGGTGAGAAAAGTGTCTCAGAGCAGTGGAGACTTGATTATAGCACTCATGTGGTCACTAGTTAGTATAAACCCAGACTGCCAGTCCAATAGAGCCAGGGAGAGAACCACTCCTCCAACAGCAATGACCCACTGACAAAGATTGCCTTTTCGACTCTGTTGTCTTTCCCTTCTCTCTCATTCTGTTCCTGTACCTCTTCTTTCCAGCCAAGTGACAGGGATTCCTGTGTAGGTTGGCAGCCCAGCCCTGATGTGCTTCCTGAGAGGACAGGAAGTAAATTGAGTAGGATAATGACACCTTATCCCCCACCCTCCTGCTTTTCTTCTCACTCTCATTTTTAAAAGTATTCCCAAAGTCATTTCCCTTTAATGGCCTCATGAAACAAAATGTTTAAACTCAAACAAATGCAGTAAGCAGATGCACTTATTGGATAAGAAAGCCTGTAGCAGGGTTATCTTCTCAGACCTGCAGTCATGAGGGTGAGGTATTATAAGACCCCAGCTATTGAGTAGACACTGAGTCTGAGAATAGCCAAGACTCCAGGGCCCTTCTTGCCTGAAGTGCCTTCTCCTGGGATGGTAGACACTGGAAATGTCTTCTAGTTGATGTTTTCTCAAAGAAAAATGGGAAAAAAACAGTCACCGGGGCCTTTGGGTTTCCACTGAGAATGTGGTTTCCAACTATAGGAGTGAAAAGTTTCTATTAGAGTTAGCCAAAATGAAGAGAAAACTGTCCCATTTTAACACTCCATGATCAAGCTGACTCTCCACCCCTCTGTCTTTCAGGGAACTTTGCAATAAATGTCAAAGGTAATGCTGACATAAGCCAGAAGCTTGAGGAGAGTGTGAGGAGACACCATGAGCTCAGCCTTCACTTTAGAATCCAATGCATCACATCCCTCAGAGCTCAGGCAAGGGCTTGCTAACTGATAGGTGTAACACTCAATTAAAAGGCTACACACATCTTCCCCACTCCTAAGACCTGTGATGAAGAGCCTCTAAGGATCTCGAGTTCCTCTTGGTACTAGAGAATGAGTTGGTCATAAAGTTCTGTGATAGTGATTAAAGGACTGTGGCCCTGGGTCAGGGCAAGGGTCAGCCCTGGCTGTCAGTGGCCAGCCTATAATCTTTAAAATTTTCAACCACTCAGGCTTAAGTTCTTGAGGTCCAAAGAGCAAGAAAGTCATAAAGATAATATGTTACAAGATACCAGGGGTTGCCTGAAAACGCAGCTATCACAAAGCTTAATGTCTTTTCCATGTTTACCAAGGACTTAACACGTACTGTGCCCATAGCCCTAAGCTCCATAATTTCATTTTTCTACTTTACAGTTTATTGTCAGAAGCTGTATTCTGACAATTGATCTAGCTAGCTTCAGTTGCAGCTCACAATTCCAGATACTCAAGAGGCTGAGACTGAAAGGATCATTTGAGTCTAAGAATTTATGTCTACCCTGTGCAATATAGTGAGACATAATTGCTTAAGCAAACAAGTAAGCAAATAAGTAAACAGAAAATGGATCTGATCAACCACATTTCCAAATGTTTCATTTCTTACAAAGTGAACTTTTGGCTTTTCACTTAAGCATTTTATGGCTCCTCTAGCAAATGTAAGTTACTGATATCAATACTCTTTTTTTGGGGGGGGGTCATTGTTGAGTAGAATGGAGGTGAATAAAAGACTTAAGTTAGCAACCTGATAATATAGACAGCCGCCAGGTGAAGATTATATACAATGTGGATCCATGGAACAAGCATATGACTCACATCCCAAACAGCATGAAGCTTGATGCTATGGGAGTCTAGCAACAATGGCAATATGGTATGACTTAAATGTATAAAATATTTTCTTTGGGATGTCTCTCTCCTCACAGTTTACTGAGGGTTTCTGAAATGGTGGCAAGCTGAACTAACAACCTAGGAATAAGGACCACTGAGATCTGTTTCTGTGCTTTATGGATTTATTGAGCATCTAGTATGTAAACGAGTAGCTCTTTACACTTAAAGATTTCTTTAAGAGTCTGTGATGAATAAAGATGCAAGAATCTGTGATGCTTTTAAAGTAATAACCCATACGTTATATAAGATTTACTAATACTGAAGGGAAAAGTGTGGAAGAAATAGGGGAAACCTAGGAGATTCTCCTGAAAGGGAGAACTGTGCCTTGCTTATAACTTCTAGTTTACCAGGGAACAAGAAATCTACAAAGAAGCATTAATATTTGCACATCATTTCTACTGTTATCTAGGATTTTCATGTAAAATGCAGTTGAAAAGAGAAGATAATCTTTCTGGCTATCTAAGGGTGGCCCAAATGCAAGCCTTAAATTCATCCTTAAAAAACCCAGAAGTCTTCACAGTGTGTACAGTTCTGAGCGATTCCTGTGCCTGTGTACTCATGTGTTCATAAAATATTTTATAATTGTTTAGCTGACTCTCCTGATAACCTTTTAAATTAAAACTCAGCCTCAGTAATGGATGTTTTGACCCCACTTGCCAAGGTCAGGAGCAGAAATGAGTGAGGACTTCTGGCCGAGAAAAACCTTTCTATGCTTTTCTGGCAAGTACACTGTCATCACAGTTAATTGAGATTTGAGAAATGGCTAACAAAACAGCAGTGAGTGACGGTATTTGCAAATTAGTTGAAGCCAAGTGAGTTTTTGCCTGGAGTGCTCAGACTGAAAAAATAAGAATAAGGAAAATCAATGTTAGCCGAGAGAATCTTTCTTGTTTCCCCACTGATTTTCTACAAACTAAAACACTAAGCTTAGAAATGTCTTTTTTGCTTTTGTTCTCTTCTGTGACCTTTCATGGAGACCTGTCAGGTTCCAGATGGGATGTTGCAGTAGAAACAGCCTGAACAGTAGTGCAGACAATAGCAGCAGCTTAACCTGTGTCTTCCCCAATTCAGTCCCTGATACACATCTTTTCCAAAGCATTATGTAACGTGTTTCCTGGAAGGAGTGGCTTTTCGCATTTGCTCACCTTCAATTTAACATGGGCAAAATCATCATCAGTGACCATCCCCACTCATGGTCCCTGCTCTCGGCTCTGATCTCAGCTCCTTTCTGTTATCTTTCCAATATCAAAGCTGCAGTCAATGTAAGACTAACAGGCTGGGCAGGAACACTGAATCATCAGTGTCCACTTCACTATGAAATCACTGCTCATAGCTCTATCTGCAGTAGTCTGTACACTGTAGCCAGTACACTGCTTTCCATAGCCAGCACAGCATGTTCTATTTAGATATTAGAGAAGACACCATATGCTTAATGTCCATAGCTTTTCTGGCGAAAGAGTTCATGTTTCTCAGCTAGCACTATGTAATTTGGCTCAAAAATTACTTAAACTCAGACAAACTGCTTCTCCATGACAACAGGATGGAATCCCTATTGATCTTTTTACAATGTAGAGAGACAGAGTACACATAAACAGATACATGGCTAATTCTTTTCTCTGAACCTTCTATAGTTCAGTAAATTTTGTTAAAATATTTAGCATCAAAAAGATAATGAGTGCTTTTTGTGCCTACTTTGTTATTAGTATCAGTGATGACAGGAGGAAAAAAAAGATATATTTTGCCTTAAATGGGGACCAATCTCACTGTTTTGGGGTTTTTTTTTTATGTCTTTCCTTCTTTCTTATCTCATTTGGGGTTCTTTTCTGTCTGATCTTTGGCTAGATTCTGATATCGTTTCTCTTTGGTTGGTCGGTTGCCTGCCTGCTTGTTTGCTTACTTGCTTACTTACTTTGGGGTGTTTGTTTGGTGTGTGTGTGTGTGTGTGTGTGTGTGTGTATGTGTGTGTGTGTGTGTGAGACATCACAGGATGGATTCATAATCACAATGGAGCTGAAGATGACTTTGAACTCCTCATTCCCCTGCTCTTCCCTTCCAAACACTGGACTGTGTGCCACCATGCCCAGAATTCCATGATCAACATTACCACTGTTCTTTTATACATATCTTCTTCAGCACCAGGATTATTTCTAATACTGTCATAAAAAGCTGAATAAATGTCAGTTTAACTTTCAGCATGAGGCCTTAATAGTCTATGTTCCACACTAGAGGTATAGAAGAATCATTCCTAATGCTTCAAGAGATAATGGGGTTTGGGGAGTAAAGAAGACAGGAATCCTAATTCTGAAAGTTGAAAGTAGCATTTATCTTCTGAAAATGCACAAATAGCCAGCTAGTCTTTAAACCAATGCAGTCCTTAGCCTGGTAGAAGGACAGGGTAGAAAGGAGAAAGGAATCACAGGCTTGTCACATTAAATACTCCCACACTTGGTTTCAATTTCTGTCTGACTTCCCAGAGCTTCTGTAGCCCTCATTCCCTTTTCTTCTCTAATATGCTTTGTATTGATTTTTTTTTCTCCTGGTTTCTGCTGACTACACGGTCTAAACAGGCTTTGACCTTAAAGCCAAGGTCAAGTTTGTATTCCTGGTAAAGGAAAAAAAAATGAAATGAACTTTTAAAAAATTATCTGATTTAGAAAAACAATGGAGCAAGATACATCTCCTAAAAGAGTAGAAAATGATGTCTCCTCCTTATGGTTCTTTCCATTCCAATTGTGATGTTCAAAGTAACAAATAATATAAGCTTCCAGTGAAACGAGTACAATTCTTCCCTGGGTACTGTTGGTATGGGAGCCTGTATGGCATTGTGGGGTTTTTATTGTCATTACTAATTTATGTATTTATACATTTTACATCCTGATCGCTGCTCCCACCTCCCAACCCTCCTACATGCAGTCCCTTCTCAAATACTTACGCCTCTTCTCCTCAGGCAGAGTAGAAACCCCCTGGGTATCCTCCCACCCTGGCACATCAAGTGCTTTCAGGGCTAGTGGCATGCTCTCTCCCACTGAGGCCAGACAAGACAGCCAAGTTAAGAATGGGATCCACAAACATGAAACAGCTTTTGAGACAGCCCCTGATCCAGTTGTTGGTGGACTCACATAAAGACCAAGTTGTGCATTTGCTACACATGCATGGGGGTGTTTAGGGCCAGTCCATGTATGTTCTTTGATTGGTGGTTCAGTCTCTTAGAGCCCCCAATGGTCCAGGTTAGTTGACTCTGTTGGTCTTCCTGTAGAGTTTCTATCACTTCCGTGGCCCTCAATCCTTCCCCAGCTCTTCCCTAAGACTCTCCAAACTCCATCTAGGGTTTGGCTGTGGGTGTTTGCATCTGTTTCCGTCAGCCTCTGGGTGGAGCCTCTCAGAGGATAGTTATGCTAGGGACCTATCTGCAAACATAATAGAGTATTATGAATAGTGTCAGGGATTGTAACCTGGGATATGTCTTGACCATGGGATGTGTCCCAAATTGGGCCACAAGTCTCTGCTTCATCTTTTTCCCGGAATTTCTTGTAGACAGGACAAATTTTGGGTGGAAAGCTTTATACATGGGTTAGTGTCCTTATCCTTCTTCCTGTCTACAGGAAGTGGCCATTTCAGGTTTAATTTCTCCACTGGTAAGAGTCTCCCCTATAAATGTCACCCCTATAAATTCCTGGGAGCCTCACCCATTTGATGATATTCAAACCCCACCCCCCACCCCCACCAGTCAGCACTTTCTATTCATTCTCCTGTCCTATTTAACCATCCCTCCTGTCCCTCCCCACACCTGATCCTGAACCCTCCCATTCTCCTCTCCATCCCCTTTCCCACTCAGTTCCTTCCCTCTGTCTTTCTCCTATGACTACTTAATTCCCCCCTTCTAAGTGAGATTCAAGCATCTTCCCTTGACCCTTCCTTCTTGTTTAACTTATTTGGGTCTATGGAATGTAGCATGGGTATCCTGTATTTTTTGGCTAATATCCACTTATATGTGAGTGCATACCTCTCAGGTCCTTTTGGGTCTGGTTTACCTCACTCAGGATGATATTTTCTAGATCCATCCATTTGTCTGCAAAACTCATGATGCTCTTGTTTTTAATAGCTAAGTAGTATTCCATTGTGTAAATGAACCATGTCTTATTTATCTGTTGAAGGACATCAAGGTTTTTTCCAGTTTCTGACTATTATGAATAAAACTACTATGAACATAATTGAACAAGTATCTGAAGAGAGCTATTTAGAGATCATATGTGTGTGCATCAGGATGTGTGTTGGCTACATGCAAATACTAAGAGAGTTTACATAAGGGACTGAAGTATCTGAGGGTTGGGAACTGGCAGGGCAGCTAAGGGGTTCAGGAACCATCCCTAGGTGTCTGCAGAGAAGTGACCCTAAAGAGACACCCCTCCTTCCAGAAAGGAAAGGTCTGAAGCCAGTAAACATGGTCTCCTAGGGTGGGGGAGGTCTGGAGCCAGTAAACAAAGCTTTCTGGGGATGGGGGAGGTCTGGAGCAGGTAAATACATTCCACAGGGCAAACTGTATAAAGACTGATCAGACAGGCTGGAGGGGGAGGGGGCGCCATTTCTCCTTCAGGTGCAGGACAACCCCAATGTGCTTTGGAATAATAAATTCCTCTTGCTTTTTGCATTGATTCTCGGTTCTGTCTGTTTACTCAGGGGGTCCCCAGAAAGCTAAGGCTTTCTGGAGTCTTACATATCTTTATGGGATGGGGGAGCATATTTTGGGTATATGCCCAGAAGCTGGGTCTTCAGGTAGAACAAATTTCTTTGAAAGTTCCAGACTGGGTAAAATACAGACATGGCAGCGTAGGATTCCTTACAGAAGGTTGTATGCAGGTACTAAGGTGGGAATACAGGGACTATATCATGTGGCCCCAAAGAAGCTCTCATCAGCTAGTGCTGAAAATTTAGGCTAAAAGTTATACGTTTGGATAAACTTCCAGAAGTGCTTTGCAGAGAAAGCTTTTTACTGAGCAAATGATTTCTCACCCCACCCCCACCCCCACTCCCATCCACCATGTCTCTTTTTAAACAGAAGCTAATATCATCAGTTTTCCCAGCCATGGTCTTTGTGGGCCTGGACCTCAGTTTCAGATGTAACCTCTTTAGAGTGTGTGAACAGTTCTGCTTTCTTCAATATTACCCAGAGAATGAGATGTGGGTAGATTGTAGGAAGATTCTAGAAAAAGAGAAAAGCCTCAACAAAGATCTGTCTTGTTTTCCTTGGTATTATTGTCCTTACTGTCCTGCATAATACTGAACCTATTTTACCATCAACCTAAAGACAAAAGAAACCAACCCAAAGGAGAACAGAGAAAAAACTAATAAAGACAAACCTGTGTCTTTGAGGCACACCATCAAAGCTCTATTAGTTAGGTCTTAGCTGTGCAACTCTTTAATGTTGTTGTTGTTGTTGTTGTCCTCTAAGGACACTACTGTCTTTATTTCCTTGTTTCCTTTATTTGCAGCCAAACTCAGACTAAAATTTTTCTCTTGACTTCTTTCAATGACTTCAACCTTCCTGACTTAAGCTTTTGAGAAGACTCTAATGTGTGTGTTTACTTGAATTTTTAAATATGGTTTCAATCACAAACATAAAAGATTAATCACACAGGAAAAACATGATGATGATTTCTCAGTAGGAGGACACTCGTTAATCGCTCCTGGGAAGAGTTTCTTTCTAAGATGTTTCTAGCATCAGATGGGTGAGTACATGGAGAGAGACCACTCAAGCATCTACAGCCCACCTCACACCTGCTTTCAATCAGGCAGCAGACTCTTGAACCATGTGGCAAGTTCAAAAAGCATTCACCATGTATGGCTGTTGAAATGTGGCTTATTTGGATTAGTGTTTGTTCTTTCCAGGTGAATTGAATAATTTTTCTTTATTGTATGATGGTGTTGGTGCTGTTTAATAAAATGAGATCTAATAGTCCCCAGGACGTGCTCTCAGAATTCTCTATGAACATTTGAAGAGAATGTGAGTCTGCAATTATCCATTCTGGTGTTTATAATTGTGCTTAATGTATGATGGCTGATGATTTGGCTCAAGTCTGTGTTTTTTGTGATTGCCGTGTATATATCTATATATATATTTGTCTGCTTCTCTGTCCTTTACAGAGGGAAGACTTTTAAAACATTAACTGAGTTCATAGATATCTCTCCCACACTTCTATAAGATTTTTATGTCATGTATCACAAACCTTTCACTTGAGCACCTATACATTTAGAATTGTTGTGCCTTCCTTCTGCATTACATCTTTGATCACTCTGAATGTTCCCTTTGACTTCTGCTAATGATCCCAGTCTGAAGTCCACTTTGCAATATAGCCACATCAGCTTTCTCATGCTTGCATATGGATTATATCTGGTCTTGCCTTAATTTTCCATTTATTGCATTGCATCTAAAGGACATTGATTGTCAAAGATACAGAGAGATGAAAAATGTATTGTTCCCACCTTACTGAAGTGAACACAGCAGCAACAAAGATCATTTATCCTGCCCCTTTCTCCTCCTTTTCTTTTCTGCTTTGATGGGAATTGAACCCAAGGTCTTACATGTGCTTGGCAAGCACTCTACGCATAAGCAAGATTCTCAGAGCACTCTTCATTCCATCCCGTAAGTCTAATTTTATTTCCCTTCAGTACAAAACACTTCCCTTAGCACTTTCAAGTTTTAATTCTGTTCAAGAGAAATTCTTGCCCATTTTGCTTTGTGGAAATGCCTTATGCTGAGGGTCTGTTAAATATGAGTTTTGATTCTCTAAATCTATGTCTATGCAATGATGTCTGAATTTCACCTTCATTTTGTAAGGTATCATAGTCGTTTCTTCTTCCATACCAAATTGGCACACATTGTCTGGCTTAAAAACACTGAAAAAAATATTTTTCTTACAGTTCTAAAACTTACCATGGGTCTTACTGGGCTGATGTCAATATCTAAAGACCTTTGTTCTCTCTGGAATTCCTACAAAAGAATTAATATCCTTGGCTTCTCAAGCTTCTAAAAGTCACCTTCACTCCCTGGCTCTTGGGCATCTTCAGGCTCTGAAACACTGTATCTCTCTGACCTTTCCTCTATTTTCTTCCTTCTATTTCTACCTTCTGACCACAGTTCTTCCACAGGAGAATTTTTTTGGATTTAAAGATCAGTGTGATTTTATTTTTTTTTCTATCTTCATAATTCATTATAATTTCCCACATCTCAAAGTCTGTAAACTTAATCACACCTGAAAAATCCCTTTTGCTGTATGTGGTTCTGGAATGAGCAATTTTGTAGGTGTGGTTGCCATTATCCATTTCATTTCATTTTAAGACCTTAATCATAGATTTTTCCTCCCTCTATTTCAGCCCTTTAAAAACTGCCATCTAAGTAGAATCAGGTCCCCTCTGTCTGACCAGAGAGCCGTTATCCCAGCCTTGTTGGCATTCCCTCATAATAACATGATGCTCTCTTTCTGGTTGACTTGTAGAAGTCTTGCTATCCAGAAGTCTGGAGTGCAAGTAGATTATTTGTATTGACCACATTAGGATTTGTTCACTTTCTTGGATTTTAGGTTGATATATCTCTTGACATTGGGCTATTTTGTTCCCTGCTTTCCACCCAATTTTCATTTACTTGGTTCTATCTCTGTACATATTAGACCAACCAATTCTGAGACCAATCACTGAGCCCATAATACTTCTTGGCTTTATCTCCTGCACAGTGGCATGAAAGTTTTCTCAGAGAGAGAGCTGAAACTCCTGGGGATTTAAGCTCTCAGGCACTCAGCCCTACACAAACTTTTTTTTCATTTCCTGGGAAAAGTCACTTCTTGCAATTTGTTCAGTTTTATGAGTGTTTTTGGCAAGAGATCTGGATTGGCTCTGGTTGCATTATTGTAGATGAGAACAGAAATAGCCAAGAGTATTTTGATGCTGGCTTTTAGGGTCAGAACAGGAAATCAACTTTTCCCTTATGCTGATACCTCTGATTTAATTTACTCCAGCTATCTTTTCCTTTTGTAATTCTGACAGAGAATGTCATACATAAGTGTAGATAGAGTGTTGGCCCAAATATAGTCACTTTATGGCAGTAACAGATGAAAATTTTACATATGTCTTCTCCTATTTCACCATCAAAATCTTTGCCTTTCCAAGACAAAATATATTTTTATAAAAATCTCATATAGCAAATTGAGAGACAGCCGAATTCTTGACTCATCTCATCATTAATTTGTATTCTATACTGCTAATGTTGCAAATTGTCTTTAATCTCTTACTTTAAACAAAAAGAAAAGTAAAGGAATGCAATGCCTAGTTTTCAGAAAGGTGTGGATACCATTAAAAAGCAAAACAAAACATAGTAACAAACTAAAGTATATGAAGTAGAATCACCCAATTTACCAAACACTTCTTTTTGTAGGCTACAAAATACAATTTACTACAGTTTTATATAGAAAATCTCTTGTTCAAAAGTCAGGTACCTGGACTTCTGGAAGCCAATGTGGCCTCTGGTAGGGCAGGGCTACCAGACACTTTTACCCTGCCCAGACAAACAATGTGGTCTTGGAATCAATATACTATGATTAAGTGCCTATTATTCCCAAGGCACAATAGAAGGGACTGTGTTGCATGCAGATGGACCAGATTTGTCTTAGCCTAAGAATAATCTCTAGAATTCCAAATTAGTTTGGATATTCTTCCTATGAACCTGTCACCTAGGAATGTGAGCACCTCACATTTCCACTTGCTATAATGTATTATGCTGACTATGACAACCCTGTATGGTTAATGCAAAGTACAATGACTTCTGATACACATCTGAAATACCAGAGAGGCTCCTTCAGTGTGAGCCTATCTCTTTTCCTTTGCCCTGCCTTTTTCACTCATCCTTGAGAAGACATGGTTAGGATGATAAGTTTAAAGCTGCTTACTGAGCTAGGCAGTGGTGGCGCACGCCTTTAATCCCAGCACTTGGGAGGCAGAGGCAGGCGGATTTCTGAGTTCGCCAGCCTGGTCTACAGAGTGAGTTCCAGACAGCGCTACACAGAGAAACCCTGTCTCGGAAAAAAATAAAATAAAATAAAGCTGCTTACTGTCAAATACTGATTTCCCTCTTAGGTAATCCTAAAACCAATGGTGCTAAGGAAAGGAAGAGAATATATGTGTTGTTTGAATCTTTATTTCATGTACATGTTGTTCTTTGGTATAAATTTTCTTTTGAAAAGTAGATTTGAGTTCTCCATTTCTTATAGACGTGTGTGTGTGTGTGTGTGTGTATGTTTACATCATGTACACAGACACACAACATGCTTCAAGTATTGGATTAGATTTCCCAGATCTCGAGTTACTAGCAGTTGTAAACCACCCAAAGTGGGTTCTGGGAACCTAACTCATGTCCTCTGGAAGAGCAGCAGTCATTCTTAACTGCTGAGTCATTTCTTTAGTCCTCAATTCTCCAATATTTTCAAAAGCACCTTCAGAGAAATCCTGTTGTCCTTCACTATTATCTTCTTCTTTCTAGAAGAAACACTTACAGGAAATTTGGAGAAGAGAGCAAAATAGCCCCTTCTCCTCTTTGATATCTCCACTCCAATCCTTTAACTCCTGTTCTCTTAGATAAATGGACTCAGAAAATCATTTCGCCAACATAAGTAACTTCTGGCAGCTCCATGTGGAAGTAAATGAGAAAGGACAAATAATTTTAAGAAGAAAATGATCTGGGAATGTAACTCAGATGATAAGGTACTTGGCTAGCATTTGAAAAGCCCTTGATTAAATGGTCAGCATCACATAAACCAGGTGTGGAAGAAAATGCCCATAATCTCAGAATTCAGGAGATAAACTTGGAGAGTCAGAAGTCCTCATTAGCTTCAGAGTGAGTCTGAGGCCCTCCTGGGCTTTCTGAAACCTTGTCAAAAAAAAAAAAAAAAAAAAGTAAGAGGTTAAGTCACAATTACCATGCTACCTAAACCTAACCACAAAGTCCAATATGGTTCTATGACACATTCTGGTTTTAAAGATGTTCATAGACATTACTTGAGATGAACAGTGAAGCAGTATGACATAAAAAATTTAGAAAGATCTATCTCCATGAAGAAATAAGGAACTGGGCTTAGTGGTACCAAGTGCATCATCAGAAAGATGAAACAGAAAGAGAGAAATTGCTCTTTCACAATTGACTCAAGCAAGAGAGATCAACCAAAGCATTATCAGCAGCCAAAGCATTATCAGTTCCTAACATCACCAAGACAATGTGTGAAGTTACTCTGAGTGATCATCAACTCATTTCACATTTTCAGCACTTATCGTTAGATCTCTATCAATATAGAATTTCTCCTATTTCTCTAGAAAGAGCAATTTGCACAATGAACCTTAATTTTAATTCTTACTTAAAAAACTGAGTAGCACCCACTTTGCTACTTTGTGTTATTTACCTCTTACTGCTTCATATAACTCACAGTCTATTAAGAGAAAGAAATTCAATTCAAAACTCCTAATCTACCAAAGCAGATAAGGAATAAAATTTTTCTATTCCAAACAAAACCAACCACAAACCTCCACCCACGTGGGGATGTTTGTGGACTAAAGGAAATGCTATGTCCAATGTGAGGGAAGATTTTTTAAAAATTGATCCACTTTCACCATGTCCTGGGGGAGTGGGAGCATCACTGGAATTCTGGTCCTAGATTATTGTAATCTGCTATTTTTTTGGTTAGATAACTTTAAGTTTATACTTTTGAATCATCCCAAGGAAAACACAGCATCATCTGTTTAAAACCAAAGACTGCTACTGATGCATTCCAAAATCCTGAGCTTTTATAAATAAATGCTGCCAATGTTTATTTCAAAATATCTGAGAACAAGGGAGATCCGGTGGCTCTAGAAGTGTTTCCATTTGGAACCATGGATGCTGGCTCATCATTATCTAACAGTGCTGAGCCCCAGTGGACTATGCGGTATCTGCCAAATGTACAGACAGGCTGACTACGGAAGGAGAACCACATTGCAAAACATTTTCCCCTCTCCTAAACCGCTGCCAAAAAATCTGGAAAAATAATTTTCTCAATGCCAGGCTAAAAGAGCTTTTACTTTTAGAACTCATGCAAACAACTTTCCAAAGGGGAAACTTGTTTTAAATGAAACCTGAAATTTTCTCTGTGTTTGGAGAGGACTTTTGAAAGACTATAATTTTGCAAGCTGAGTTTATAATGCTGAAGTCTTCACTAATACCTGCCCCTTCACAGAGACAGATGGAGTGGATTTCACCATCTAAATGATTGGAATGATTCTGATTTTTAGGCCAAATAACTCTCTGTCTCTGTCTCTGTCTCTGTCTCTGTCTCTCTGTCTGTCTCTGTCTCTCTGTTTCTGTCTCTCTGTTTCTCTGTCTCTGTCTGTCTCTGTCTGTCTCTGTCTGTCTCTGTCTCTCTCTCTCTCTGTCTCTCTCTGTCTCTCTGTCTCTCTCTCTCTCTCTCTCTCTCTCTCTCTCTCTCTCTCTCTCTCTCTCTCTCTCTCTGTGTGTGTGTGTGTGTGTGTGCATGTGTGTCTGTGTCTGTGTGTGTCTGTGTCTGTGTGTGTCTGTGTCTGTGTGTCTGTGTGTGTCTGTATATGTGCCTGTGGAGATCCAGGGACAACCTTAGGCATTGTTTCTCAGGAGTTATCCACCTTGATTTTTGTGACTTGGTCTTACACTGGGACATGGGGCTTACCAGTTTTTCTGGCAAGCTACCACTTGGTGGGGGGGGCTGCTTTTCTCCAACTTCTAAGAAGTAGGATTACAAACTGGGGTCATCACATCAGGATTTTGTATTTAGATGCTAGAAATCAAACTCAAGTTCTTATACCTTCCCAATAATGACTTTACCAACTGACTTATCTTCACAGAAGCTCAAAAATAGCCTTTTAAAGTAAAATCTGTCTGTTATTAGTAACTTGAGTATATATTTTAACATAGGAGTATTATTATATAGCTTTACAGATATTGTTAGTGTTGTTTTTATGAGGTTAATTAAACATGATTCCATGTCCAGGATGGAAAGTCCTCTATATAACATGAATTTGATTTTGAATAGTTCTCTGCGATTGTTGGGCCTTAAGAAAATAACAAGCTTTGTGATATTTTCAATCTCTCTCTCTCTCCCTCTCTCTCTCTCTCTCTCTCTCTCTCTCTCTCTCTCTCTCTCTCTCTCTCTCTCATTTTCTTCTGGAAATACAGCATTTCACAAATATTTGTCCTCCACTAATGTGTGATACACCAGGGGAGAGACAATACAAAGTCACTATCATCATGATGGTTTCTATTATAATGCAGACACAAACTGTCTTCCAAAGGAGTCTGTGAAATGCATCTCAGATTTCACCAGACATGATGGAGAGCCATGGGTTTGTTTTGTTTTGTCTTTTGTTGTGTACATTCATGGACTCTGAAACAATAGGCTGTAATATCTTTTGTTACTCAAAGAAAACCTTCCTTCTAGAACATCTTCAAATGGATGATGTAAGTTGGAAATAATTTTACAATATGATGAACTTATAAACATTTAAATGCTAGAGAGCCCACATATCCTAAAATTAAGTTATACACTATCTTTTCTTCGCACAAAAATAGCAAGCCTCTTGGAAAAGGTATTTATAAAGCAGACTTTTATTGAAGCAGTTCAGAATAGCTCATGTAGGGCCAGTCTCTCAATTCAGTTGAGAAATTCTACCATAAGAAATGAAATATAACGGACTCCCAGGCGTTTGAAAAATTTGCATCACATCCCAGCATGAGAAAACAGAGAGATCAAAATCAAATGGAAAAAATATTTAATAACTATAATCTTATTTGCTATTTTGTCCTTAAGGATTCTTCATACTAGATCTGTGTATGTGTGTGTGTATATGTGTGCACATGTGTGTGCATGAGTGTGAGGGTGAATACTTATATACAAGTGTGTGAGAAGGTATTCATATGTGTTTGCACAGGCGTTTGAGTGCGCATATATGTGTGCACACATGTATGTGTATATGAGTAGGAAGGTGACATGTGCCCTACATCACATACTTTTCATAAAAGTATCTAACTTGTCTTTGCCTTCCAAGGGTATGTTCATGGCTACAGCAAAAAAAAAAAAAAAAAAAGAAAAAAGAAAAAAAAGGAAAAAACAGAAAGGAAATTATACATCAAGGCATGAATCTTCAGACACAAATTTTAAAATTAGTGGTCTTAATTTTTTATTTAACTACTCCTCCTCCTTCTCTTCTTCCTCCTTCTCCTTTGACTCCTTTTCTTTTGTGTGTGTGTGGGGTTGAGGGGTCACCCTCATGTGTCTTTCCTAAGGTACTCTCCAACTTGGAAGTATTTCTTTGCCTTGAGACAGGGTTCTTCATTGCTCTGGAACTCATCAGTTACCCTAGGTTAGCTGTATATGAAGTCATGACTTGGCTTGTCGCTACCTTCCTAGTGGTGATTTCATATATTTATATACGGTGTTTGTAGCTAAGTAGTGGGAACTGAGCTTGGATCCTCATGCTTGCACAGCAAGCACGTCACTATGGAGCTATTTTCTCAGCCCAAGTCCTTTCCTTGAGCTTACTAACTAATTTATTTCCTGCAGAATTCATACATGCCCTCATACTGAACCACGCATACCCATAATTAAAAGTAAAGTTAAAAAAAAGATAAGGAACTTCGGTTTTATATCTGGTGCCATTCGACTGAGGTGGAGAGAAGGTCTGATGGTTGTGGGTGTGGACACTCATCCTGGCTGTGAGAGAAAGAAACCAGCAAAAATACACCCAAGAGCATCCTGACACAGAACACAGAAGGAGGAGCTGTCATTTTTCAGGGCCTGAAGAAGCAATGTAAGTAGGAAGGAGAGACAACATGACCCAAAGGCTGATTCTGTTTTGATGCTGTGCTGAATGGGCCTGGTGCACATCCTGGCAATGACTCCATCATAAACATATTCAATCATCACCCCATACCAAACCTACCAGCCTTGGGATGCTGACTTCACAGAGTACACTCCTTCCTCCTCTCCTCCTGATTTTTATCTTTTCTAGCCCTAATACTCTTCTACAAATTACATAGCTTAGTCTTCCTTTCCTTAAATCCTTGCTCAAATGTCACATTTACAAGAAATTCTTCCCTGACAACCCTACTTATAAATCCTTTGGGTCCAGCAAAGCACTCACGGAGCACCCTTGTTCCTGTTCTTCTTCTTGACTCAGTTTTTCTAAACCATTTCCATTCTAACAGTACAGTTAACTGTTAGTTATTTCATTCACTCTTCATCTCTGTCCACTACTATGGAATCCTCTTTCCTTTTTAAACTCTGGTGTAGATACATTCCTTGTCCTTCTAACAGTACATGGGTCACGTATGACACTCACTGAACAGTTGTTGACCTGTTTGCTGAAGTGATGAGCGAGGCCGCTGAAAGTGCAGGACTGCTGTGACGTCATGTTTGTGCTGATATGATTAGCATTCTTCCTGGTGTGTGCTAGATCCTCATCGAATGCATACTGATGGAACAAACATGTAGAACATGTAATCCTAGTCAGATACCACTGAATTTGTACTCTAGATTGGAGGAAAGATTATTGTATTAATGAATGGAAAATCAGAAGAAAGAGAATTATGTAATAATGATTAATAATAATGGTCAAATAGTGGTAATGTTTGTCACATGTAATATCCAGTCCTAACTACCTTGCAAGGAGGTTTTATTACCTTTATCTGCAGGTCAGGGGATCAGAGACCACAATGCTTTAATCACATACATGGGAAAGCCAGTTGGGATTCAGAGTCAAAACAATATTCTGAATAATGCACATTTTACTCCTTAAATCTAGAAACAAAACAAAGTTTTCTTCCTATTACAGGTGTGTGGATGTCTGAAGAATAACAAAGCAGGTGGAGGCTCCACACAGTTCTTCTGTGGCTTTGAAATCTTGAGGTATTCTCTGACAAAAAGGCTGCTATTGTCAAACACTAAACCTCATAAACATAAAAGTGAAAAATGATGGTGTTAGCCTTGTATGTAGATCTTTTAAAAAAATATATACCTAGAAAATATTGAAAATTGAAACAGATGCAAGATATCTGGAAGGAGAAGTAAGCATAATACAGGAAACAAAGCCGGTGTATACATCAATAAAGGACAAGAATATTTAATTAAGCTGACAGCAAATACTATGCTACAGAGCAATTCATTTGCTCGCCAACATCTAGTGCACAATTCCAATGTCAAGGACACATTCTGTGGGAACTGCACATATAGGGAAACATGCATAAAAGAAATCTCTCCTCTCAGGAGTTCATCCAAGTTAGGGGATGAAATATATAGCACAGTTGACCACCCCATATCTGTGAGTGCCTTAATGTATAGACCAACCAACTAGGAAACATTCAGAGGAAAAAATATATCTACACTCAATATCCACTTACATTTTGCCTTGTTATTTTACCATTTTCAGTAATAAGCACAACATAATCTTTATGCTGTAAACCTAGAGATGATTTGAAGCATACATGAGGATTGTTCATATTACATGCAGAAATTAAGTGACTTTATACAATCTTCTTCAACAGGGTCAGGTTTTGGAATCCACAGCAGGTCCTAAAAGAGATCCCTGATGAGTACCAAGGAACTATTACATATATTACATGTTGCTAATGACAAATGGAATAAGAAAGCAAAGAGAAGAAACTAAGAGTTATGTTCACTAGTGTTGTCAACTTGAGACAATCTAGAATCACCTGGGAAGTCAATCTTGGTCAGAGTTTATTTAGATTATGTGGGCATGTCTGTGAGGGAGTATCTTAATCAAGTTGCTTAAAGTGGGGATGTCTATCCACTATGAGTAGAGCCATCCCCTAGGAAAGGGATTCTAAATGTGATAAATGTGTGCTATGAACTAGTATGCATGTATTGATTCATCAGTCTCTGTTCTTGACTGTGGATGGCATGTGACCAGTTCATGCTGCCTTGACTTCCTCTCAGTAATGGACAATAAACTGTGAATTGTGAGTCAAAGAAGTCCTTTCTCTCTTAAGTTGGTTGCTTTTGTCAGTTATCACAAGAACAGGCAGTGAAACTGAGACTGTCATAGTAGATGGCATAATTTAAGCACCATGCCATGTTAATATCAAAGAAAATAGTTCAGTTAAGGAAAAATTGTGAAATTTTTGCAAAACAATTCAACCTTGAGCTTCACTTGGCAGCATAGAACTTTCTCTTCCTCAAAGCTGGCATCATAAGGGTAGAATATTTTACATCTGTGCTTGAGTCTGCTCTGCTATTTGCCCTGAGTTAAGAGTAATGGCACAACTCTAGCCAAGTTTCAGATGGGGAAGAATTTTTAGAAAAGAAATTTTTAAAAATGATACACCCCACAGAGTCACACCCCTCCTTAAACCAGACAAAATTCTAATATGATCATTCAATGTCATTATGGTCTCAGGTGAGAAGATTCATGTCAAGAAAAGGAGAAGCAAAATAAAATGCAGATCATGAGCAAAGAATGATATGCTGATTGATAGTCCATTTCTAGAGAAGTGTACCATTGAAGAATGTGGACAAGCAGAGTCTCAGCGGTACAGAGGTGTCAGAAAAACATCTTGGAAAGGGCTCTAAAATTAGTTAGATGACTACTGAAAATTGTCATCTATATGCACACCATCTCATGGACGAAAGGCTAACTGAGAACATGAAAAGTCAGTAAACAAATGAAAATAAGTGGACAGCAACTCCTTGGGGAAACTATCCAAGTGGGAATAATCAATCTCTTATTAAATGTGAGAACCCAATGACAAAGCTATTACATTGGAACAAATGGCTTGAACATGAAAAGTGCAAAGAGCTCAATTGGCAGAAACATTCCAGAAAGTAGGAGCTGGATTCTAGGTAGCTGTCTATATTCAGATTAGAAAGACTGCTTCTGGGCTTTTGTTTTCAGAATCCAAGTGACCCATGTTATCTGAAAAATCTGGAGGAGGCTCCAGTCATCAACAGAAGAGGAAAAATAGGTCCCAGAGAGGAGTCTAAAGGCACTTAGATATGTGAGCCTGGTGACTTGATTAGGTTGCCAACACTTAAAGACTGTAAACACCATACAGAGTCTAAAATTACTACCCTTATAGCCTTAGGCAGAGAAATAACAGGACTCTGGAGAAACAGCTCAGCCCACAACTCTTTCAACAACTGTGGGTTCCATCTTACATTTGCACCAAAACATGAGTGGAATATACTGCTGTTGTGACTTCTAGGCCCTGTTCAAATGTGACCGTGTTTCTTAGGACTTTGGTTTCTTGACTCACATGCCACCCAAGACAGAATTCATCACTCCTCCTTAAATGTCCTCTTTCCTGGACATTTAAGAAGGGGAGAGGAGAATGGGGGAGGAGTGTGTGAGAGTGAGCCTGGAAAAAGAGGAAGGGGGATTTAAGCAGGATGTACAGTGTATGAATAAATAAACTAATGAGAGGAGAGAATCATTACATCCACAGTCTAAGAAGTAGGCAAAGATGAGCTTTTTAAAGCCTGGGTTTATAACATGCAATTTTGAGGTTAGCGTATTGACTGACAAGTTTTACACACACACACACACACACACACACACACACACACACACACACACACACACATAGCCTTTCATCTACCAATAAGGAAAAACTGTCAGTATATCTATTTTAAGTAAGTGGCAAACTGATAAGCAATGCCTGTACTTTGGGACTTCATGTGTGAGCATGAGAAGAAAATTAGGCTGAATTTGTTATTGCTGTGGTTTTCATAAATACTATATGCGAGAATGCTTTAATGGCTAACTAGGGGTTTCCTGAAGGGAAAGAAGGACAAAGCAAGACAGGGACAGAAGCAAAGGAGAAATGTCTTACCAGTCAGAGTTTATATTGTTTTTACTTTTCATACACTCATTCATTGTTGGTCACAGTGTTGTCTTCCAAACATGTGAAAAACATAGCTTTCAAGCAGAGTTAGTGTTCATTAACACATTTCCACACAGGTCTTCAACACAAAGGTTAATGAGAAAGATGCCTGGTAAAGAATAAGATATGCTAATTTGTAGTATGGTCTCCTAAAGAGTGGGGTCACTTAAAATTACATTTTTACAAAATGGATCTTTGAGTGTAAAAACAACAGCAACCAAAAAGATATAAAGACTGTATTACTGGACTTCATGGTTAATTATGTGGAAAAGTATTGTTATTCACTTGTTTGGTTTTTTTTTTTAAGTGAATTCAACTCTAGATATAGACCAAATTGTTGAAACTGTGAAGAGGTCAGCTCAGGACCTTTGGAAAATCCCACCAGACCCCTCCCCTTATGGAAGAGAAAGGTCATAGAGCACATAGATACCCCTCCCCTTCAAAACTCAGAGGCTAACTACATTTCCCAGAACACAGGGGCATGGGGACCAACCATTGGCCATCTTCGGGTAAGGGAGGCTGAGAGCACATAGACACATTCCAAGACTGTTGACCACCTACAAACAAGGGAAAGCCTTGCCATTTCATTCCCTAAAGTCCAGTCAGTTTAGAAGTCACATTCTTCTGTCAATCACATTGTGCCTAGTGGCTGCTGCTCTAAAAACTATAAAAACTCACCCAACAGGCTGCACCAGGTCATGTTCTCTCTCTCCTTCATGTACAGGGCGACCCCAGCATGCCGGAACAGTAAAATTATTCTTGCTTTTTGCATTGATTCCCAGCTCCACATTGTTCAATCGGGAAGTGAGGGAGTCCTGCAGTAAGTTAAGGCTCACCAGAGTCTTACATTTGGTGCTTGGCTGGGAATCAGACCCCCTGTGGGGACACACCGGAGCAGTGAATTGGAGGTCTCTAGCAGGTACTGCAGTTCTTGTTTGTTTTGCTGTTTGTCAAAGTCTGAGTCTGTAAGTCTATTTGAACTTTTGGTGCGCTTGCAAGCATAAGGGGAGGAGGGTCTCAGAGAGCCTACAGTGTCTGGTATGGTCAAGTGCAGTAGGCAGACATGCTTTAATATTGTGACTGTGGGGGAGGGGTCTGAAGCATCCTTCAGAACACCCCCTCCAGGGGTTCAAGAGGACTCTGCTCCTTTTAGAAACAGCAAGACAGTAAAGGTGGGAGCCAAGTCTTGCTATAACCTGGTTTATCTGGCTCCTGCTGTACGGGCAGGAGCACCTGGTTTGTTTCATTACAGCTGGAGCCAGCCAAGGTATTCTGTTCTGCATCCATGGAAGGGGCAAACTGTGTGTTGGTTATCTTTCTCTTCATTCTTGGACCTGGATGCCTGTCTGTTGCAGGGTCACGTGTCTGTGTGCTGATTGTTTTTCTCTGTGTTTGTTGGTATCTCGTTCTGTGTTCTTGGACTTAGACTAATGGAAGTTTTTGGACATTGGACAGACTGAATCTACCCCATTTAACATCATAGTTAACCACTAGAGTAGAAAACTTGTCAGTAGTAGTAAAGAAAGACAAGTTAGTTACTCTCTGCTTCTCCGAATGACCCACCATTGGAGTAGGGTGGTCACCGGTAGGGAACCTTTGACAGGTGATCAAAGCCGCAGAGGATCGAGTCTTTTGGCCAGGATCTCTCTGGCACCCAGACCAAGTGCCCTACATGGTTACCTGGAAGAATTGATTGGAGGACACCCCTCTCCATGGATAAAAGCCATTCTTTCCCACCTCGCAGGTTCTGGCTATCAGGAAAAAGGAAACACGGAAAAAGGGATCCAAACCTGAGAAGAAGTCGGTCCTCCAAGACCCTTTAACAGTGGACCTGTTGATCTAAGACCCTCCTCCTCCATAACCCTTTACCCTTGCACCCATGACCCCACCAGTGCCAACACTGGCCCCAGGATCCTCAGTCCACATGGGACCAGGGCCATTGAAACCCCCCCCCTTTACCAGATGGAGGATCGGAGGAGACCCCAACTTCCTGGTTCCATCATGGGGACCCGAAGTCTGAGAGCCACCTCCCCTGATACCATGGTGGCTCTCCACCTGAGGGCATATGGACCTCTAGATAAGGGCAATCTGGCTATGCGATACTGACCCTTCTCTTAAGCCAACTTGTACAACTGGAAGGCCCAACACCCCCTCCCTTTCAGATAACCCCATGGGGCTGATCAATCTCTTTGAGACTGTTTTATTTACTCATCAGCCCAACAAGGATGATATCCAAACACTCATGAGAGTGCTCTTCGTGACTGAAGAGCAAGAGAGAATAATGCAGGAAGCCAGAAAGAATGTTCCCTGAGACACAGTGGCACCATCAATTGACCAGGCTGTCATTGACAGAGGGTTTCCCCTGACTAGACCTGACTGGGACTTTAATATGGCAGAAGGTAAGAGGCACCTGAAGATCTACCACTAGGCTCCATTGGCAGGTCTCAAGACAGTCAAGCAATGACCCACCAATTTGACCAAGGTACGTGAGGTTAAGCAGGGAGCAGATAAGTCACCCACAGTCTTTGTAGGTGACTCATGGAGGCATTCCACCAATATACACCCTATGATTCCAGCAGCAAAGAACACAAAGCTACTGTTACTATGGCTTTTATAGACTGGGCGAGTAGATATATCAGGAAAACACTTCAGAGGCTAGAAGGAATACAGGATAAGTCATTGAGGGACTTACTGTAGATTACTGAGAAAATCTACCATAACATGGAGACAGAGGAGGAAAAGAAGAAAGAGAAAGGAAGAGGATGAAAGGGAGATGAAAAAGAAAAGCATCAGGAAAAGAATTTACAGAGAATTCTGGCTACAGTAGTTAGGGAAAGCAGAGAAGAGAGACTCCAACCAAAGAGAGACAGAAAACCCCTTGAAAAGAACCACTGCACGTATTGCTAGGAGAGGGGCCACTGGGCCCAAGAGTGCCCCAACAAATGGAAACCAGGGGTAAGAAATTTGGGGAAAGCACCCCCAAATGACAAAGGTGTTAGCCCTGGGTGAAGACAGTGATTAGGGGAGAGATGGGGTTCAAACCCCATCCTGAACCCAGGGTAATTTTGAGAGTGGAGGGGAAACCCATTCAATTCTTGCTGGACACAGGGGCTCAACACTCAGTCTTCCAAGCTGATGTCCCTGTTTCCAAGAAAAGATCTTGGGTCCAAGAAGCCACTGGTACCAAAATGTATTCATGGACTACCAAAATGGACCTAGGAATGGACTGGGTAGCCCATTCATTTAGGGTCACCCCAGACTGTCCCTACCCTCTGTTGAGAGAGACATACTCTCCAAAATGGGGGCCCAGATACACTTCCTGCCTGACAGGCCACAACTAACTGGCCCAAAAAGAGAAACCTCTCCAACTGACCTCTGCTGAAAGCCGAGGCCACCTGGTTTACAGACGAAAACAGTTTTCTCCATGAAGTTCAGAGACAAGCAGGTGCTGCTGTGGTGGATGGCACAAATATCACCTAGGCAGAACCTTTACCACCTGGCACGGTGATGCAGAAAGTGGAGCTAATTGCCCTCACCAAGGCCTTGGAACTTGGAGCCAGCAAGAAAATTAACATCCACATAGATAACAGGTATGTCTTTGCCACAGCCCACATCCACAGGACTATATGCCAAGAGAGAGGACTGCTCACATCAGAGGAAACAATCAGGAAATCTTGGACCTCTTGGATGCCCTAACAAAGCCAGCTACTGTGAGTATTATTCACTGTCCAGGACATCAGAAGGGAAGAAACTCAGTGGCCCTGGGGCAATAACGAGTCAGATTAAGTGACTCGAGAAGTGGCTATGCAGGAACCTATCCTGGTTATGGGCCTGCAAGAAACTCCTCCTGAGAAATGGGTCTGGACTAAGGGACGGCTTCCCTTAAAATGTATGGAAGAAGAAAGGACTCAGATTGCTAGTCACCCTAACAACTCTTACCTAGAGAAAAAAGGACAATGGCACACACAAGAAGGGAGAACTGTGGTCCCCAGAAAGTAAGCAAAAGACTTACTAGGACAAATGCACAGATGGACTCATTTAGGGGATTAAAAAGTTTGTCCAAGCAGTTAAGGGACCTAAAGTATATATACTAGATCTCAGGGTCTGCAGAGAGATAGTAGAACAGTGTAAGGTACGCCAGCAAGTGAATGCTTATTCACAGGGTAAACAGGGCAAAAGACCTGGGGTAGAAGGGCCTGGAGTACACTGCAAGGTCAATTTTATAGAAGTTAAACCAGGAAAATATGGTTACAAATACCTTCCAGTGTTTGAAGATTTTTTTTCTTTGGATGGGTTGAGGCATTCCCCACCAAGCAGGAAACAGCTAGCATTGTAGTTAAGAAGATATTAGAGGAAAATTTCTCAAGGTTGAGAGTACCCAAGGTAATTGCAGCATGCCATGGTCCTGCTTTTGTCTCTAAGATAATTCAGGGATTGGCAGAGATATTAGAGACTAATTGGAAGCTCCTTTGTGCGTACCATACCCAGAGATCAGGGCAGGTAGAATGGACAGAACCCTAAAAGAGACCTTAAATAAATTGTCCTTGGAGACTGGTGCTGACTGGGTAGTGTTCTTTCCACTGCTCCAGTTCCAAGCCTGGAACTCTCCCTACCATTTTAACCTGACTGCTTTTATGATCCTGTTTGGTACAGCAACTCCCTTGATGTCCACTGGGTCCTCCCAGAAGTTATCCCACAACATGAGATTTGGCTCAAACTGTCTGCCTTAAATGTTACAGGGATGCCAAAGACCCCTCACCGCTTCCAGATTGGTGACAGGATCTATGTAAGGAAGCATTGGTCATAGTCACTGGGACTCCAATGGAAGGGGCCCTTCCTAGCACTGGTAGCCACTCCCACAGCCCTCAAAGTGGACAGTATTGCGGCCTGAGTACATGCTTCCCATGTGAAACCTGCAGACATCCCGCTCCCCACAGAACCCCACTAGACAGTACAGAAGATGGACAATCTGCTCAAGATCAAGACCACTTGACCTTGGTCACGACTACCTGGTGGTACCTTTGGATTCTGGTTCCTTCCCCCATCCTATGTGCCTGTCCTCCAAACCTGTCACAGCACTCACTGTCTCCCTTCTGTTGTGGTTGGGAGTGGCCAGGGCAGCCACCAGAACCTCCGCTTTGGTCTTACAAGGGGAAAATTATGACAGTCTGAGGGCAGCCATTGATTTAGATGTAGAGAGAATAGAAACTTCCATCAGTCACCTACAAGAATCATTGACTTCATTATCAGAAGCAGTAATACAGAATAGGAGGGCTATGTGCTGTCTTAGCTGAGGAGTGTTGCTTTTATACCAGAGTTGTTAAAGAGCCAATAGCCAAGGTGAGAGAAGGGCTTGCCAAGCAGAAGAGCAAGAGAGAATAGAGTCAGGGCTGGTTCAAGTCTTTGTTTAATTCCTTCCCTGCTTGGTTAATCACCCTCATATCTACCCTGTTAGGACCCCTAATTGTTCTTTTGCTATTGTTAACATTTGGCCCCTACATTTTGAACTGTTTGGTCACTTTTCTTAAGGAACACATAGGTACAGTGCAGCTAATTATCTTAAAGCAGAGATACAAAGAACTAGATACAGAAGACCAGGAGTATAAGCTATCAGAATACCAGAAATAGCTTCAGGATTAAAGCACAAAGAAAAGGTGGGGAATGAAGAGCTCAGCTCAGGAACTTTGGAAAATTCCACCAGACCCCTCCCCTCCTGGGAGAGAAAGGCCATAGAGTACATAGGCACCCCTCCCCTCCAGAAAGCAGAGGCTAATTATATTCCTCAGACCATGGGGGGGGGTGGTCTTCGGGGGGAGGGAGAGGGAGGAAACCGACCATCGGCCACCTGCCGGTGGGGAGGCCAAGAGCAAGTAGACACATTCCACAACCATTGGCCACCTACAGAAAAGGGAAGACCTTGCCACCTCATTCCCTAAAGACCAATTGGTTTAAAAGTCACACTGTTCTGCCAATCACATTGTGCCTAATGACTGCTGCTTTAAAAACTGTATAAGAATTCTCCAAATGCACTTTGCGGGGTCATTCGCTCTCTCCTTCATGTGCAGGGCGATCCCACCATGCTGGAACAATAAAATTCCTCTTGCTTTTGAATGGATTCCTAGCTCCCCGTTGTTCACTGGGGGGAGGGTGGATAGGGAGCCGTCTCCAGTAAGTTAAGGCTCACCAGAGTCTTACATTGAATAGCATGTCATTTTCTCGCTTCAATCCTGGTAATCAAAATCCTTTTCAAAGTCTCATTTCGTAAAGGCGACTCCTTGGCCAGTCTGTTAATTGCACTTCCAAGGGTGTCCTGCCTTGAGGAGCCTCCATCTTTTGCATTGAACCCAAGGCAATTTCTCAACATATTGTTAGAAAAGTCAATATTTTAAATAATGAGACTTGCTGTGCTCTTGAAGTACTGCTGGATACTAAAATAGATTTATATTAAATTTTTGTTTCTCTGAATGAATTAGTGATTGCTTCCCTGACTGAAGTGTGTGTGTGTGTATGTGTGTGTGTGTGTGTGTGTGTGTGTGTGAGAGAGAGAGAGAGAGAGAGAGAGAAGGGGGGAGGGAGAGGGAGAGAGGGAGAGGTGATTCAAAGTCTAGTTCTCAAGGAGTCAAAAAACATACTATATATATATATATATATATTCTGTGTGTGTGTGTGTGTGTGACAACTTGAATCAAAGGCAATGCTGATTCAAAATAGAAGTAAAGAAGAGGATGTAAATACATGGAGGGTGACTTTATGTTTAAAATGAGACCTTATCAATACAGCACATCTAACCATTAAGTCACAATTTTTGGGATTATCTTCAAACTGGGTAGAAGCCATTTTCTTTTCCCTAATAAAAATTTACAAACAAGCACATCTTTACAGAGCATAAACTTTTCACCACCACAGTGATATCAGACTCCTTGGGATAAGTATAAAGGAAAGCATCATGATTCCTGGCTTTGGGAACCAGCTATGAAGCCTTTTGCCTCATTAGACTTCCATGCAGTCTTAAAGATCTAATCCATATCTAAGGTGACAACCAACTGATTTTGCCCAAAGACTCCTCTCCTAACCCTTAAAAGTGTCACCTCATCTTCCCTAGTATGGTCCTCCCTCAGAATACATGACACTGTTCTCTTGACTATAAAGTCTGACTCTTTGCTTTTACATAAAATTTTACTTGATGACCTGCATCCTCTTTCTATATGTTTTTCATGATTATTCTAAGATCCTGGACAGAAAGGAAAGGAATTTGTTCTCTCTGGTACAGCATACATAGTTCATAAGACAAAAAGATAAATTTCTAAAGAATAATTCTATTCTATACAACCTCCAACGTCACTGAGCAAAACTGTACAGCTATGTTTTATCACTATAAATTACTCTGAGGAAATTCTTACAAATACATTAAACAGGAAACTCAAAAATAATCATATCACCCTTGGAATCAGTTAGCTAACCCCAGCATAAGAAAAATTCTATTAATCTCCACGTGTGGCAGTGCTAATTTTTCTGCTTCCTTTTCTCTTTGTTTTGCTTAATATATTGAACAATTTTAAGTTGCAACGCTTGCTCTTTGTACTGTCAAATTGGAGTAAGAGATACACTCTTCATGCATAGAAACCCTGCCTTATAAGACATAGAAGAGAGGAAAGAAGAAGAGATGGTTACCCAAGCATTTCTGGCATAATAGTCAGATGACTTGGAATGAGGAAGGAAGATACAATGGGAAGTATGGAAGAGCCCTGCAGCTACTGTATGGAAGGGAGCAGGTCCAATTGGAGACACCTTCTATACCACTCCATGTTTTCTTCCTAATCTACTAAAAACTGATGTTCTCTTTAGAAATATTAGAGTCTAGAAAAAAAGAGCACCTATCATCTTCCAGGTACCATTTGTATCTTTGTGTGCCTCCGGAAGACTTTTCTTTATTCTTTTCTCAGTTGGACTCCACAAAGGCCTGAGGAGAGAAAACTTTACTTTCCTGTCAAAATATGGAAGGCTATTAATTAACTATATTTTTTTTTCAAAAAGACTAAGACATATTAAGCAGGGATCAAATTCAAATGGTGTAAAAGCCATTGAGAGCTTGCAATGCTTGACCTGTTGTTAGCTCTGGTCAATATATGGGTAAAGCTCTAAGATTATTGTCTGATCTTAGTGCTGGCAATCAGAACCCAGGCTATTGGATCTTATTTTCAGTGGTAGAAGGTCTGCTATTTTTTAAATTCTTGAAAGGTTCTCAACATGTGATCTTGACTTAAAAGCCAAAAATTGAAAAAATAAGCAAATCAGAATAAAATCTGTCTGGAGAGATACTACAAAGGCCCTGGGGATTCTGCCTAATTCCAGAGCAAAGAACTTTCCCTTTTCCAACTAAAGAAAGAAGGCTTGGTGGAATTAAATGCAGATTTAGAATAAATCTGGAATTTAGAATAAAGCACAAAAAGCAAAGAAGCATCCCCAAGAGACCTCCCATTCACAAAACAGATGCTATAAAGACCTCCCTTTCTGCCCCACTTCTCTTCACCGCATAAGAGCCATGAAGGTAAATAGACAGAGCAAAGAAGGCAAGTTTTAGCTGAAATCTTGGGGAAACAACTTGTAAAAGCTACCCAAAGAGGAACACAGAGCATTTGGACTTGTAGTCAGAATCACACCAATGGACTTGAATCAAACCAAGAGGTATTGCTCCAAGGCCGAGCCACAGACTAAGACCATGTTGCTCAAAGATTCAGATATCACTGAATATGAGAAAGTATCTCAAACCATGCATGCGGCACATGGTAAAATTAAGTAGAAGTTTCTCAGATATGTGAGAGGTTAGATGGGCTTTTTTAACTTTCAAGCATTGATTATTCTTTATTTTTGCCTACAAAATCCTATTCCTTTGCCCTGTCCAATAGGCCAAGATGTTGGTGTGTTCAGTGAGTGATACTGTGGTTTGAAATTAGATTCTACTTTTTCTTCCTTCCTTTGCCTCCTTCTTTCCTTCCTTCCTTCCCTCCTCAACTGGTGCGTGTGTGTGTGTGTGTGTGTGTGTGTGTGTGTGTGTGTGTGTGTACACAATAGTTCATTTTTGGCAATCAGAAGACAACTTATAGGAATCCATTCTCTCCTACCATGTAGGTGTTTAGGGGATAAAATGCAGATTGTCATGTTTGGTCCCAATAATCTTTACCTGCTTAACAATTTCATCAGCCCCTCTATTTTTCAAGGGGATCATAAGAAATTAAATCTTAAGCAGAATAGTCATACAAAGGTTGTCCTCTGCTGTTTCTGCAGAGTCCACATTGTGAGACAGTATCTGAGTGAGCAAGTTAAAAATAATAATAGTAATAATAATAGTTGTAGCCGCCATCCATGGATTAACTGGGTCTACCTGAAAGGGGGCTGGAAATGAAAAAGGATGGGGTGCAAGAGAAGGATGAAGCCAAGACAAAGTTTCTGATCAAGACTCAAAGTTTAATATTCATCACTGTGCCTACAGACCCCCATCCTTTCTTTCAGCTGGATTATGTTGCAAAGCAAGCTCTACTCCTAAAAGTTCCTGTAGGAAATTGCAAATGCATTGAGGCAAGATGACTCCAGCAAGGTCGTAAAACCATAGTGGACCTGTTTAGCCTACTCAAGACTGGGAGAAGGGCACAATAGTAATTAATAATAATAATAATAATAGAAAAATAATGGGAGCAAGTGTGATAAAGGGGCACACACACACATACACACATACACACATACACACACACACACACACACACACACACACACACACATCCATCCCTACACACACACATAAAGATTCTACAGCAAGAGTTTTTAGTGGGTGTCCTAGAAGGATGGTTCCACATTCTCAGGCTCAAACTCCACTCAAGATTTGTAACATGAAGGAAAAATTTGTTCCTCTCTGTCACAAAATATAACTTGGATGCCATGAGAGTAAGGAGGTATCTTCTGGGCCCTTGCCAAGGTGTTCCCCTGAGAAATAATGCCATGTAACAGACCTGATTTAAGGAAAATTTATTGTGGGGAAAGGGAAGGGAGCAGGGATCTGGAGAACGGGTAGAGGCAGACAGAGCCACGAGGGCAGGGAAAGCGGGGATAGAGAAGGAAAAAGAGATCAGCTAGCCAGGAACACTTGGTAAGAGAAGGAGAGGGAGAGAAGAGTGGAGAGGGGACTGGGATAATGAACAGTCCTCTTTATAAGCTTCCTTTGCCACACTCTAGGTCCCTGGGAAGAGCCTATCAGAACGGTTTGTTAACTGTCATTTCTCTCCTTTGTTTAATTAAAAATGAGAAACTAGAAAGGAGTAATAGTGGGACAGGAGTGAGTGAGTCATGTTCTTTAAATGAGTTCCAGATGACTTTGGTGCAATATTCAGTCTTTGGGGAACCTAAGAAAACTGTAATGATGGTCAAACTCTGGGAGAGCTGGCTGTTTCCTCGGAATCCAGGGTATGTAGGACCATCTCCAGCTAGGAGAATGCAGGCTCAGTAGAAGGGTCTATGAATATAGACTGGGACATCTGTGGGTAGCTTCTCTGGAACTGTTCTGGACACAGTCGCCCCATTAAAACACCACCTCCAGCTCTTTTGTATCTTAGTTTCCTTTAGTTCCATGAAACTGATAAAAACAATGCCCCTTTGCAACAAAAAACTAGCATGGTCTAGGCATAATTTGTGAATGAAGAGATCATGTGCACATCCTAACACTTAAGTAGACAGCTAAGCTGCAGGAGTCAATGATTTACAGATGGAAGAAAATTTAAATTATTTTCTTCTAAACTGCAATTGAAAATTAAATAACTTGAGTACAATCTAATCTGATTGTCAAACTGACCTAGAGAAAAAAATCAGAAGCTGGACAGAAAACCAGAAGAAAGGGAAAAAGGTAACAGAGAAAGGATGAAGCAGAAAACATGGGTCCAGTTCATTTTCAAAAGAATGGAATTCTGGCTTCCATCTCTTAAGCTCCTTATAGGTTTTGTTTGTTTATTTGTTTGTGTTTTGCTGTCATTGATGTTAGGGAAAGAAGAGAGAAAATCCAAGTGGATGTGACCTTTTACCATTGCATCAACAAAGTTAATGCTGGAGAACCATGTGTTTGAGGGGTTTTATTTTTCTTGAGCCACACTCATAAGCAGTATCTGTCAACAGGTTGGATACCTAAAGACAGAAAGTGTACAGTCTTCTGCTAAGTCAGTCATGCTTGACCAGGAAAAGGCCTGCTTTCAGTGATACCTGAAAGGTCTACATGCCAAGTACATTTAAAGTTAGAAGAGATAAGGATCAATAAATCACTTACTTGTACTCCAGGCCTTCATTCTTGTGATTGTACTTGCCCCTGAACTAACCTTAGGAGACAATTACTGCTGTTTCTGTCTACAAAATCCTTTGGACAAATAGGAACAAAGGCACAATTCAAGCCCATTACAGCTTTACCCCAGAACTGCTGCTTGTTTTCTCTTATGTTTGTATGAGTGTGTTTGTGGGATTGTATGAGTGTGTTTGTGAGTGTGGGTATAGAGGATACATGTTTGAAAGAGTGTGGAATGGGTACAAATAGGTATGCATACATGTTAAGGACAGGGTTCACCCTCAGAAGTTGTTCCTTGTGTTCATCTTATTTGGACAGAAATTCTCATTGCAACCTGGGCCTTACCAATTGGACTGGGATGGCCTATCAATAAGAATCAGAGATTCTCTTGTCTCTGCTATTCAGTACTGGGATTTCATGCACACATACCATGTTGGCTTTTTTATGTAGGAACTGACTGTATAAATGCAAATTGTCATGCTTTCCAGACAAATTCTTTACAGAATCAACTATCCGTTTAGCTGTGTAAACTACTTCTTTCATGTAGCCACTTGTTGCCACCTTGGACCTGGAGGATTTCCAGTAAGCTCTGGCTTCTGAGGTCAGTTAATCTTAGCCCTGCTCCACTGACAGCACATGAGAAATGATCTTATAAAATACTAAGACAAGATTTTCCCTATACAAGATACTCATAGGACTGGATTACAACATTCCAGAAAGTTAACCAAGGAGCCTTAGACATCATACAATAGGAAAAAAAAAATGCCTTCACAAAGCTTCTCTTTCATAAACCTTTAGTCAGGTACCTCTAAATTCTCCCCTTAACAAAACTTTAACATCAGTTTATGAGAAGGCAGATTATGAAGACCAGTGATATATCTATGCCATCAGCCCATTGTAGGCTTAAACTCTGGAATGGCTTCTGTGAGTTCAGGGCTGTGTCCTCAGGATAGTACAGCTACTATACAGTGTTTACTGCCAAAAGCTTGCACCATCTGTGATAGCCTGGAATCACTTTTACTATTCCTCTCTTGAATCAGATACTTTAGAACACATGTATTTAGAACTCTTCCTGTGTCACCTTGTAACATACTTTCCACAAAATACCAGTGTTAGTCTTTCTGAAGGATGTGCTCTTTCTGGAGAATGCACTCTTTGAAATGTAGTTCCCATGGGGAACAGTGGCCCTGTTGACTACCCTAAGTGAAAGAAGGGGCTTGACTTGTATAAGAGCATGTTGCCAAACACAGGGGCTTCAGTTATAGACACCACAGGGCCCTTCAAAGCATTTCTTTTTAACATAAATCTGTAGATACAGCCAACTACCTTTAAATAGGAGTCTGTGTTTCTCCTTGAACAAATGATAATTCTCTCCTGCTGGCCTCCCTAAAAGCAGACTGACTTAGAGCTAGCTCACCTACATAATTTTCCAAAATCTCTTGGTTGTGGTGGCCTCTGGACCCTCACAAATCCACATGCATTTACCTCACAACCTTGTAAGCTATGCCCCCCACCCACCCACACCAGATGGTTGTCGGTGAGCTTGGTTCATTCTTCTGCAGTCACTCAAGCCTGGCAAAGCCTGAGGTCTTCCTTATAGTTCTGCCCTTGCTTCAAACCAAATATGGTATTCTGTTTCCCCCTCACTAAGGCAATATACTCCTAAATTGGCTCTGCCAAAGCTCTAGGTATCTATGTTGAGCTCAGCTCAAGGCTCCAGTACTTGAAATAATCCAGACCCCTCTGCTCCCCTGTATTTGCTGTGGTTACAGCCCTGGTGATACTATGGAAATTGTTACAAATCTTTCTGTGTCTTTCCTGCTTTGATGGCATAAGATCTGTCTCATGCTGGTGCTGAGCCCATGGCACACCCACCCCTACCCTCACACAGCCCCTAAAGTGTGCCTGTTGCAAAGTAGAGACAAGCATGAGATGGTCAGCTAGAAATCCTTGTGGTAATAGGGACATGTGTTTGTCTAGGCAGAGAAAGAGAAGTGATTGTTTTGACACACAAAGATGTAGACTTGTTAATTTCTTGCATGAGAAAATTGAGGCATTTAAATAATTGATTCAACATATATTTATTAAATTTCTTTGTGATGGTTTACCTTCCTTGTTAGTGGGACAGGCCTTAGAACCACACAAGAGAAACTTGTCTGAGTGTGTCTGTGAAAGTATTTCCAGAGTTTAAGTGAGGTGAAAACACCTACTCTGAACGTGAATGACACAATTCCACAGGCTAGGGCTCTGGGCTGAAGGAAAGAAGAAAGCTAGTGGTATGCCTCTGCCTGCTTTCTGGCCATAGATGCAATGTCACCACTCCCTCCCCTTCTCGAAGCCAGACCCTCCACATCCCACCATGATGATATTCTGAACCAAAATAAATGTGAACTATGAATAAACAAAAATGCTCACTTTCTTAAGTTGCTATTGTTAGGCATTTTGTTCCAGCTACAAAGGAAGTCATTAGCATATTCTTCTATCAAAATCCACTAGTAGCAAGTACTACAAATGCTGAAATGTCCAGTGTGGGAATTGGGAAAACTGTATAAAGACCATTGACAAGAAACATGCTCATTTCTCTCTAAAAAAGTTCTGCTATGTATTGAGCATGCATTGCCCAATTGGGTGTTGAAACTGAAGTTCTGAAAGAAAGAAAGAAAGAAAGAAAGAAAGAAAGAAAGAAAGAAAGAAAGAAAGAAAGAAAGAAAGAAAGGAAGGAAGGAAGGAAGGAAGGAAGGAAGAAAGAAAGAAAGAAAGAAAGAAAGAAAGAAAGAAAGAAAGAAAGAAAGAAAGAAATCTTCATGATGAAGACATCTGCATTTTTCTGTTTCAATTTGCTTTTTATTTGCTTTTCTTTTCCTTTACTCCAAAGAGAAGGCAGATCTTTGTCAATCAGAGAAGGCTCCTTTCATCAGGATGTTCCTAGAGGTAGGTGGTGAAGTAGGAGGGAGGTTCTGAATGAGCTTTCCTTGGCAGCTGGGTAATCAAGATTGCCTTGTTAATACTCCAGAGTTCTCAGCACAGACCTGAATTGTTTGCTATTTTGCATATATTTACATACCAAATTAAGGAAGTTTTAACCCCTGTGTGTGGGAGAAGGAAAAAGTAATTAATACGCTCTGTATAATTATATTCCAGCTAAATTAAGAGGCTTTTATGAATATCATATGCAGAGTAGTTCAGTAAATCCTTTAACTTAATCAAGTCCCAGGTGAAAGGCAGCAAGCTACAGTGGTAATATGCTAGTAAACACTGGGCAAGCCACTCTAAGGTGAGAAAAACTGATCTACAAACTTTGCCAAATTCTTAAGGGAAAATTCTCCCACTAGCTGAGAGGGATAGGACCAAGCTGGATATGACGAAGCTGGAAAGAGGTGAACACATCAGACTCAGGAGCCAGTGTGTACCAATTCCAGTACCACTGGCTTCCTTCATAGATTAAACTTACCATACCTTATGGCTTTCTAAACATAAGAGCTTGTACTAAGAGACAAATCCAATTACAGGCAAAGCTGCCATTAAGTCCTATAAAAAGTAAGGTCATGGTCTCATGTCTTTGCAGTTAGTGGCTCCCTTAAGGCATAACTATGATCGACACAGCTGATGTCCAAATGGCTCCACTCCTCCAAGGGTTTATGGACTGGGTGAGGGATAGCGACAGATGTCCTATAGGTAAGGAAAGCCAGTGCCTCCTAATACTGGAATTCTCTACAGTGTATCTGTCTAACCCAGAATTAGAGCCACAAAGGTAGCAACCATCTCTACTCCTTGGGTCCCCACCCATAGTGCAGTCTGATTAATGTGTTTGTTGAATGAGGAAATGAATAAACTTTCAGGGAAACATTGCTTTTAGGGCATGTGAACTACTTAATAAAAGTGCAATGTAAAGCTAATAAAATAGCAGAAAGAATTTTGAGGAATGAAGGAATTCCTCAAAAGCTGAGTGGTATTATTATTGGTCACATTATTACACTATGTCAGGAACTCTATTAAACTGTCAAGAACAAGGCGAATATTCTCTACATGAGAAGAGTGAGAGTTATCCCTTGTAGATATAGAAGGTCCTGATGATGCAACACATACCTTGAAGTACTACCTTCTCAATGATTGCTGAAACAGGATAGATTATCAGTTTTAAAATTTCATGTGTATAATGGGTCCCTACCACTCTTAGAAAAAAGAAACTTTTTGAAGGCATTCCTAAGATCCAGATTCTGACAGCAATACTATACATGCACTGGAATCTTTGTTAATTCTTCTCTTGGTATCTATTTTTTAAAAAATTGTTACATTATTTAATTACAGAGACATACAGCTGGAAAATTCTCAGAGAGTAAGAGAACTAGAAGCATTCAGTCCTACATGGGATGTCTTCATCAAAGTGCCCCCCTCGGGGCTTAGGGTGCTCTACAGAAAGAGTGTAAGAGCCAGGGAGAACACTCAATACCAAGGAAACAGTGTCTTCCAGACACAGACGGACTCATGCACGTAGGAGCTCACAGAGACTGTGCATCATGTTCAAAACTAGCACAAGGCCAAACCTGAGAGGGTCCCAGAACTGAAAGGGTAAGTGGACACATCCCCCATCCATAGCTGAGAGGCTAACTCTATTTGAAAAGTACTTGCAAAGGAAAAATTAGTTTTCTTCAATGGAGTCTCACTGGATACAAAAACAAAACAAAACACTACACTTGAGGGCAGGCCCCATGCCCAGCAGTAAATAAATGTCCAACTCAAAATGAACTCAATGGTATTTTTGGAGAATGTTTTTGTCCCATATTTCTTTGGGCATTGTTTTGTATTTTTTAATGATCTTTTGCAGGTGTATAACAGTTTTCAATTTTGTCTGGGGTGTGCATGTGTGTTTTTCATGGTTTTTCTTTTCTTTCTTTTTGTAAAATGCTGGTTGGTTTGGTTTTTTGTTTGTTTGATTTGTTTATTTTCTACAAAGAAAGATAAAAGAAGGCATGGAGTTAGATGAGTGAGGAGCAGGAATGACTAGAGAGGAGACAAGAGAGGAGGAAATCATGATTTGAATGGATTATATAAAAACCTTCGTTCTTAATTAAAACAAACAAAATGTATTACAACATTTATTGCATCAGAGTGTGAGTGGGGTGAGGGGTGGGACCTTCACAATGTGTCTGTGGAGGTGAGAGCAACCTGAGGGAGTCAAGTGTGCCCTCCATTAGGCAAGCTCTAGTAAGTGAACTCAAGCTGTCAGGTGAGGGCTTTTACCCACTGAGCCATCTATCAGAACAGAGGGCCACGAAGGCACAGTGACCTTTAGAGAACATAGTGCTGACAGGAATGTCTGGCATGAGCCAAAACAGCTAAGCCTGGTCAACCAGTAGCTATTAGTCAGCACAAAATAATGCTAACATCACATATCAGGAGAACCGCAAATAGTAATGTAATCCATTACATAATCATCCCTGGCTTTTGTGTCTATCTGTAGTCCTGGGGGCCAAGGTAATAGTCTGAACTTTTGTCTTCACATGCCTGCCTATGTGCATTTGAGTGTGGACCTGTATACCTACCTCCACGGAGCCTGTATACTATCTGAGTGTGTGTGTCCATGCCCACTTTTTCATGACTCATATGTTTCAAACAAATTCCTGAGTGTTCATTGACATTTGTCTACTCAATGATATGTGTGTGAGTTAATAAAGTATATCTATTCTGTTCTCAGATTTTGACAATGTCTTCAACCTCCCAGGTTCCTATGACCCTTCTCCTTTGTTGACATCAGAGGGTGGACCCCATATCATCTCAGCAGCACCGCCCTCTGTTCGTGACTGTTTTATAAGCTCCTATTGAAGTTGCAGTTAGTTCCGCTGTACTCACCCTATCAAACTGCAGGATGTCTGGGCTGTTGATCACTATTTACTGATCTGTCATTTAGTCTCATGTTACAACATTTTCAGAAGTACATAGCAATATATAGCATATCAGAGGCATCCAGGACATCTTTGCACAGTTCATATATTATTCAGAAGTTTCTGCAAGCCTGCTGAATCCTCTTCTCCTGTACCCTGTTGCACAGGAACACATGTCCCCTCAAATAGAGTGATGGTGTCTTAGTTTCTTTTCCCATTGCTGTGATGAAATACTCTGACAGAACCAACTTTAAAAACCAGTTTATTCAACCCTGAGATTCCATCTCACACCAGTCAGGATGGCTAAGATCAAAAACACAGGAGACAGCAGTTGTTGGCGAGGATGTGGAGAAAGAGGAACACTCCTCCACTGCTGGTGGAATTGCAAGCTGGTACAACCACTCTGGAAATCAGTCTGGTGGTTCCTCAGAAAACTGGGCATGACACTCCCGGAGGATCCGGCTATACCACTCCTGGGCATATACCCAGAGGCTTTACCTGCATGCAATAAGGACACATGCTCCACTATGTTCATAGCAGCCTTATTTATAATAGCCAGAAGCTGGAAAGAACCCAGATGTCCCTCAACGGAGGAATGGATTCAGAAGATGTGGTATATCTACACAATGGAATACTACTCTGCAATTAAAAACAATGAATTCACGAAATTCCTAGGCAAATGGTCAGATCTTGAAAATATCATCCTTAGTGAGGTAACCCAATCACAAAAGAACACACATGGTATGCAGTCACTGATAAGGGGATATTGACCCAGAATCTCGGAATACCCTAGACACAATCCACATATCAATAGATTTCTAAGAAGATGGAAGGAGAGACCCCTGGTCCTGGAAAGACTGGATGTAGGGGAACGCCAGGACAGAGTAACGAGAGGGGGTTGAATGGAGAAAAGAGGGAGGGAAGGGGGCTTATGGGACTTTCGGGGAGGGAGGAAACGGGAAAGGGGAAGTGATTTGGAATGTAAATTAAATTTATTAAAAAAAAAAACCAGTTTATTGTAGCTAGCCATACCATCATTGTTAGGAAGTCATGGTGTTAGGAGCTCCAGACAGCTAGCCATCCTGCATCTATATCTAAGAAGCAGAGAACACTGGTGTGTGTATATTATATGCAGCACACTTCTCCACTCTATACATACTTCAGGATTACCCTGACCTGAGAACTGAGCTACCCAGAATGGTGCCTTCCTATTTCAGTTAATATAATCCCTCACTGATGTGCCCAGGTCTAGATGTAGATGACCTCTCATTGAGTCTCTCTTTCAGTATAGATTGTACCAAGCTGAAAATTAAACCTAACCATTCTGTCAATTCTGTTCCTGAAGAGAATGCTGACAAACACAAATCATATGGAAAACCTACTTTCAGAAATAATCTCAACTGAGAGATGATAGAGCATAGATCTACAGAGAGATTAGACCAGAAAAATACTTAAAAAGATGCAGTACCTCCTTCTGCTTTATCACTGAGAAACAGAATGCCTAGAGAGGAAGCTGTCCTCCCAGGTCCAGGGCTGCAAGGACCAACCTGGATGATTCTCTGTCACCCTGACCAGCCTTCCTTATACCATGCTGTGTGAATTCCCTCTCTCTTCATGAATGACATCACTTCCACCTCAGTGCCAATTTCCAGAGAATGACATTCAAAATATTTTGTCTATTAATACCAATCTTTTCACATTAGTTAGACTGATAAGCACTTATAATTTCACATTCAATTCATTTTATTCCACTGTGAGTCTTACCTCCTTTGGCCAACTCTCTATTTATACAACACTATTTTCACTACATACTGAAGAGTTTCAAGTGTTCATCCTCATCTAGTGAGACTTGCATATTTTTATGTATAATAATACAATGATTTACTGAAGATACTATAGTACACAAGACAAGCAATGCTTGTGTGCACAGGATTTATAATCTAGTAAAGTAGGCAAGCAAATCCCTTACTAATTATAACATAGAGTGAGAGTGTTGTCTTGGGGAAACTAGACATTTCTGTGGAAACTGAATTTTTTTGCTGTGCTATGCAATAGACTACTCCCAAAACTTAGAAGACCAAATTAAAAAGCACTACTTATCTCAGTGTCTTTGGGTCAAAATCTCAGTTGTGATTTAGTCTTTGGCATCTATCTGAAGCCCTCAGGAAGTTGCAACCATGGCTTCCCCTAAGGACTCAGTTGGTCACAAGTAATCTTAGTTTCCCTTCTCAGTTAAGGAACTTTTTGAAGATGTGGAAAATATTTGCATCCAAGTCCACTGACATGCTTGTCGCCAGCATGATCATCTCCTCCTGATCATCTCTATGAATATTTGACAGTGCTCTAACACTTGGTGTTCTGAGAGCGATAAAAATGAGAGATAATTTTGGAGACCTGAGCCAAAGTCCTGAAAAGCAGGCACGCACATCATTTTCATTGAGGTCAGTCCATGTGAATCTTGGTCCTGATCACACCAAAGAGAGAAGGTAGCACAAGGATGTCATACTGAGATGTGACAATCATTGAGATCAACACACAAAGGTCTACCATAGCATTACTAAGTAGAAGGGGCTGAGGAGGGCTGACAAAGGAACTATTCTACCTCCACGTAAGAGGAGATAGTATATAAACAAAATTCAAAGAGTGAAGAAGCAGATACCATGTGATCAAAGTATGCATATCGATGTGTATGTGTGTGTGTGCATGTGTGTGTGTATGTGTGTGTGTGTGTGTGTGTGTGTGTACAGGCAACTTCTTTCAAGGGACTTGAGTCTTCCTAGGAAAAGTACAGGCTATACAAAAGGGTGATGCCAAGAGAAAGCAAACTGAGTATTCCTAGAGCGCAAAAAGTGTAGGAGTTAAGAGACAGATGGGGAAGATTGACAAGGGAAGCCCAGGGGCCACACCCCAACCCACTCTCTTGCCTCTGTTACCTATAATGACTTCTATTTTTTCAGCATGTAGATAAAAATAGACTATTATAAGATACATCACTCAAGATACTTTTGTCTGCAGGTAACACAATTTCCCTGTCATACTAACTTAAATGACTAGGAAATACTTTGGGTGGCAAAGGACAAGAATGCCTCTGAGGGTGACTGAGTCAAGAGCCCAAGAAGAGGCTTTCCCTGCCCTCTCCCTCATATCCCCGAGTGTTAGTTTCATGGCACTGAGTGATAGCCAATGACAGCCAAGGCCCATGGAAGGAAAAAATGCTCCTCTATTTCAAATCTTACTTAAAAATGAAGTCAACTTTCAAAGAGCAAGATAAGGACACATGATCATTCCTGAGTGACTTGGCTACAAACAATGGACCTACCTCACATGGTCTCAAGTGATCAGTCAGACAGCATGCTGCCAACAAATGAGCCACTAGTGTGCCCTGTACACTGTGTCACCCACAGACCACATTCCTTCACCACATATGAAGAAGTGCTTTTCCCTTGTCTGTGCTCTAGAGTGTACCCCGGACTTCAGTGAAAGGAGGTTCAAAGGCTACACAAACATACACAAGCACACACACCAATACAAATGCACACAAACACACATGCACACACATACACACACACAAATATCTGCCTCCACATTGACCAAAATCCTTTTAATCATTAGCATAAGTTAATTTTAATAAACAGTAGGTTTTGCCATGACAAACTTACACGTGTATATAAGGAATGCTGACACCTTATTGCCAACACTTACCTGTTTCTAAGCTTTTCCTTTCTTACTTCATTTGGAATCTTTCATGAAAATCTTGCATAATAACTAAAAACAAACCCCTTTTCATAATTAAAGCTAAAAATTGCTGAAATCTCTTAGGATATTGCTCACTTTCTCTTCCCTTCTGAGGCAAACAATTATGGAATGGTGCTATTTCCTTCTGTGGCTGCAGGGGTATTTCCAAGGCAGAATGTGCATGGTATCTACTCCTTTCAGCAACAATAACGGAAGGTGTAACTTCCTACCTGGTTTCATTGAGCTTCATTTCCTTTTCTCCATCTCTGAAACCAGACATCAAGTGAAACCTCAAACTTCTCTGCCTTGTGTTCTTCACTCGATCATCTCCCAGGCTCCTTTTTCCCCCGGTCACCACCCAAAGCACACATAAGAGTAAGCTGTAGAAGCACATAATGCTGGAGAGGGCTGGAGGATAATTATCAGGTAAAGCCAAAACCAGCACCCAAATCACGCAGGGCTCTAATTCTCCTACATCAGTGCCTTTGTACCCCCAGCCTCACACTCTTCTCAGTCTGTGTCTGACAATGGAAGGATCCTCTTTGTTTATTTAAGCATGTGTTGAGAGTTCTCATATTACACTAAGAAGGCTGTCAATGTGCTATAAAGACAGTTGTTATAAAGAGAAAGACTGGAAAGCCCCCCTCCTGTCTTCTTGCATACATACGTGTTATTAACCTGCTGCGAGTATCTTTCATAATCCAGACATCTGAATTTTTTAAAGCAAGTCCTGAATAAGTTTAGCAAGACTTCCTAAGCGAGGACATCAAGGCTACAGAATTAAAATGCTTGCCCCTCAAAATGTATACCTCATTTAATATAGGCAAGATTATCAAGTAAGTTGCTGTATCCCAAACAATTCCCATTTTTCTAACCTTATCCTAACATTTACAAACAAGATTGGAAATCAGTTGTGTTAAATACTATATTGCTGTAACTAAAACATGCTTCTCCAATGTTTAGTTATTAAGATGGTAATAAACATTTTGATCTAATAAGATTACACTAATACCAAAAGCACACAAAGATCCGACAAAGAAAGAGAATCTCAGGCCAATCTCTCTTATGAATATCGATGCAAAAATACTCAATAAAATTCTTGCCAACCGAATCCAAGAACACATCAAAACGATCATTCACCACGATCAAGTAGGCTTCATCCCAGGGATGCAGGGATGGTTCAATATAAGGAAATCCATCAATGTAATCCACTACATAAACAATCTCAAAGAAAAAAACCACATGGTCATCTCATTAGATGCTGAGAAAGCATTTGACAAAATTCAGCATCCTTTCATGCTAAAGGTCTTGGAAAGATCAGGAATTCAAGGCCCATATCTAAACATAGTAAAAGCAATTTACAGCAAACCAGTAGCCAGCATCAATCTAAACGGAGAGAAACTTGAAGCAATCCCACTAAAATCAGGGACTAGACAAGGCTGCCCTCTCTCTCCATATCTTTTCAATATAGTACTTGAAGTTCTAGCTAGAGCAATTAGACAAGAAAAAGAGGTCAAAGGGATACAAATTGGAAAGGAAGAAGTCAAACTATCACTATTTGCAGACGATATGATAGTATACATAAGCGACCCAAAGAACTCCACCAGAGAACTCCTACAGCTGATAAACGACTTCAGCAAAGTGGCCGGATATAAAATCAACTCAAGCAAGTCAGAAGCCTTCCTATACTCAAAGGATAAGCAGGCTGAGAAAGAAGTAAGAGAAATAATACCCTTTACGATAGCCACAAACCATATTAAGTATCTTGGCGTGACGCTAACCAAACAAGTGAAAGATCTGTATGACAAGAACTTCAAGTCTCTGAAGAAAGAAATTGAAGAAGACCTCGGAAGATGGAAAAATCTGCCATGCTCATGGATTGGCAGGATTAATATAGTAAAAATGAGCATCTTACCAAAAGTAATACACAGATTCAATGCAATCCCCATCAAAATCCCAACTCAATTCTTCATAGAGTTAGAAAGAGCAATTCAAAAATTCATCTGGAATAACAGAAAACCCAGAATAGCTAAAACTATTCTCAAGAGTAAAAGAACCTCTGGGGGAATCAGTATCCCGGACCTCAAGCTGTACTACAGAGCAATAGTGTTAAAAACTGCATGGTATTGGTACAGTAACAGACATGTAGATCAATGGAACAGAATTGAAGACCCAGAAATGAATCCACACTCCTATGGTCACTTGATCTTTGACAAAGGAGCTAAAACCATCCAGTGGAAAAAAGATAGCCTTTTCAACAAATGGTGCTGGCTCAGCTGGAGGTCAACATGCAGAAGAATGCAAATTGACCCATCCTTATCTCCTTGCACTAAGCTCAATTCTAAGTGGATCAAAGATCTCCACATAAAACCAGACACACTGAAACTAATAGAAGGGAAACTAGGGAAGAACCTTGAACATATGGGCACAGGGGAGAATTTCCTGAACAGAACTCCAATAGCTTATGCTCTAAGATCAAGAATAGACAAATGGGACCTCATTAAATTACAAAGTTTTTGCAAGGCAAAAGACACCGTCAAAAAGACAAAGCGGCAACCAACTAACTGGGAAATGATCTTTACCAACCTTACATCCGACAGAGGGCTAATATCCAAGATATACAAAGAACTCAAGAAGTTAAACTCCAGAGAGGCAAGTAACCCTATTAAAAAATGGGGTACAGAGCTACACAAAGAGTTCTCACCTGAAGAATATCTAATGGCTGAGAAGCACCTAAAGAGATGTTCATCATCCTTAGTCATTAGGGAAATGCAAATCAAAACAACCCTGAGATTCCATCTCACACCAGTCAGGATGGCTAAGATCAAAAACACAGGAGACAGCAGTTGTTGGCGAGGATGTGGAGAAAGAGGAACACTCCTCCACTGCTGGTGGAATTGCAGGCTGGTACAACCACTCTGGAAAGCAGTCTGGCGGCTCCTCAGAAAACTGGGCATGACACTTCCGGAGGATCCGGCTATACCACTCCTGGGCATATACCCAGAGACTTTACCTGCATGCAATAAGGACACATGCTCCACTATATTCATAGCAGCCTTATTTATAATAGCCAGAAGCTGGAAAGAACCCAGATGTCCCTCAACGGAGGAATGGATTCAGAAGATGTGGTATATTTACACAATGGAATACTACTCTGCAATTAAAAACAATGAATTCACGAAATTCCTAGGCAAATGGTCAGAACTTGAAAATATCATCCTTAGTGAGGTAACCCAATCACAAAAGATCACACATGGTATGAAGTCACTGATAAGGGGATATTGACCCAGAATCTCAGAATACCCTAGACACAATCAGCATATCAATAGATTTCTAAAAAGATGGAAGGAGAGACCCCTGGTCCTGGAAAGACTGGATGTAGGGGAACGCCAGGACAGAGTAATGAGAGGGGGTTGAACGGAGAAAAGAGGGAGGGAAGGGGGCTTATGGGACTTTCGGGGAGGGAGGAAACGGGAAAGGGGAAGTGATTTGGAATGTAAATTAAAAAAATAAAATTAAATTAAATTAAAAAAAAAAAAAAAAAAGAATATCATAATCTACATGAAATATATTCTTCACTATATTACTAGACAGAATCAAGTCAAATATACTGGCAAGAGAGAAACCTTGATGTGTTACTGAATAGCTGTGCTATCTCACCATGATAGAAGGTTTTTTTTTTAAGATGCTGAAAAGGATACCCAAAACAATATTATTAAATTATTCATTTGACCACAATATGTCTGGAAACCAATCCCCTCAGGTCTCCTTTCTCCCTGGGTTCCTGTCACCTTTCACTGTCCCTTTAGAGAGTTTGATTTGAGTCCTTACTATTCACAAACATTTCCTGGAATCCAGCAAGCATACGAAAAGTCATCAATAATTCAACTTGTTTCCACTTTGGATGGTGCTGATGTAACTGAATCAGCACAAAACTGACCCAGTAGGTAACAGGAACAATGAGAGATCTACCTTAAAAGTTCCTGCTGTATTTGCTCCCTGGGCACAAAATGTTCTCTTAGTCATTGGCTCAGATGTCCTTTCAAAGAGACAGACACTGCCACATTTTTTTTTTGAGATAGTGGAGAGGCATTAAAGTTTCATCAACATAGGATGGGTCCATGGTTTCGTTTTTGTTTTTTGTTTGTTTGCTTTTTGTTGTTTATTTGTTTGGTTGTTGTTGTTGTTGTTGTTGCTCTTCTTCTTCTTCTTCTTCTTCTTCTTCTTCTTCTTCTTCTTCTTCTTCTCCTTCTCCTTCTCCTTCTCCTCCTCCTCCTCCTCCTCCTCCTCTTCCTCCTTCTTCTTGTTTTTAAAATGCCTAGTACCTAACGAGCAAACCACCATCTGCAAAAGACAGAACTATCCTGCCCAACTTTTGAAGTCCTCAATTGTACAGTGGAAAATCAACAAATACAACAAGTTAAACTATTGTTGGCATGCCACAGCTAACCACAACTCCCTCTAAATTACCATGCCTAACCCTCTGTGTCACTTTGAGGAAGAATAGTGTTATCTCTGTTTTCTATGTGAACTTGAAACTAGGGAGGTAAACTAACAAAACTGAATTTGTAGTTCTAAGAAATGGTGAGGAAGAGGCTCACATCAAGCCCTTCTGATTCTAACTGTGTTGCTGATAAACTTCTTACCAGAAGTTTATAAGTGTACATTTTATCTACATTTCAGACTAGAGAGGAGCAAATCATGCCTTCTCTTGTATAGAACAAGATGGAAAAAAAATCCATTCAAACCATTAAGACTTATGACTCAGCTGCAAAATATAAAGATAGCTACCCAAAAAAGATGTGGTTTTATCTGAAATTAAATATTTATCTATATTACATCATCAGATTTAATAGATCTTGAAATTTTTGGTTTGGTTTAGTTTGATTTGGTTTTGCTTGTGAAAGAGTGTATCATTCAATCCAGGTTGGTTTGAAATGTGCCATGGCTAAAAAATTACCTTAAATCCTCCTACTACTTCTTTTTTTTTTTTTTTAATTTTATTTTTTTAATTTACATTCCAAATCACTTCCCCTTTCCCGTTTCCTCCCTCCCCGAAAGTCCCATAAGCCCCCTTCCCTCCCTCTTTTCTCCGTTCAACCCCCTCTCATTACTCTGTCCTGGCGTTCCCCTACATCCAGTCTTTCCAGGACCAGGGGTCTCTCCTTCCATCTTTTTAGAAATCTATTGATATGCTGATTGTATCTAGGGTATTCTGAGATTCTGGGTCAATATCCCCTTATCAGTGACTGCATACCATGTTAGAATTGTATTAACCATCACAGCCCATGTATGTCATGATGGGGATCAAACCCAGGGCTTTGTACATGCTAGGTGAGCATTCTACCAATGAAGCTACATATGCATCTCCATCTCTGAATTTTATCAGCATAGAAGTGATCAGCTTGGCTCCAAGAAAAGGAACTAAGGCTAGATATACAAGTCAAGTGTGAATATGATTTAGCTGGAACACAATTGAACCAGAGACTTAGCATCCAAATGTTAAACATTAGTTACATTAGGAATAAGCAGGTTTAACTTATACTGCTAGTTCAAGGAGCTAAAAGACCTGACAGGTTTACATGTATAGTCCTGATAAAGTTTTCTCATCTGGACTGACAGTGCTCCCTCTAAGAACCAAAGACAACCTAATAAAAGTCCCATTATCAGACATAAAACACACTCTTTTGAATTGCTCCCTAGTGTTGTCTAAGAGTCTCCCAAAACTCACAGCTTATTAATAATGTCCTTAGCTATTCTACCCCCCAGAGGTGGAAGGTTAGTCTCAGAAGATACTTCAGAAACAGAGTCCAGAGACCCCTGAAGTAAAAATGTCCTGAATACCCCCTCCTTAAGGACTAGCTTTCACGGTGCCCAGAAATTGACATGAATGCTTCCAAAGTAGGCTGATAAGTAACAGTCCCACCCAGTTATGATGCTTATGAACTATACCAACAACAACCATGTCACTATAGCAACCCTATGGGTGTAGTAGTAGCATGCATACCTTGGCAGTAACCAAAAGTTCTTTAATTGGACTTAAGATCTCCTCAAGAAGAAGGAGACTATGTATAATACTAAAAACTTAGTTAACTAATCAGTGCTAGTGAAAGTGTGGTGATTGAGAGAAGAATATATAATTGCCCAAATGTGAGCTGACCAAGGATGTCATAAATGAAACTGGACAGACAAAGGCCCAAGAGGCCTCAACCTAATACAAAAAAAAAAAAAAAATCATAGGCAACTGTAAAGAGCTAGGAATGAGATGATCTTTCCCAGGGAAGAAGAGGATACCAATTAATAGTTCAGTGACAAATGGACAGCTCTGAAAACATATGTACAAGTCACACTATGAAGACTAAATGGGCTATATTTAGAAATATGTAGAAATATTCATATATATATATATATATATATATATATATATATGTAATGACAATTAGCAGAAAAGGAGATCTTGAATTGAAAGGAGAGTAAGGAATGGGATATGGGAAGATCTTGGAGGGAGGAAACAGAAAGAGAAATACTGTAATTAAATTATAATCTCAAATTTTAAAAAAAAAAGGACATACGTCTCTTCAAGCACTAAAAATAATGATACTGATGACTAAACTATATATTGGTGATTATACTTCTGAGCCTAGATATCTGATGCACATTACCTCATTCACCCTCACAACAACCTTGACAGAAACTGTGATATTCTACAGCTTTGAAAGTTGAAGTTCAAAGCTGAAGCTTTCCCATGATGTCTCAAGCTGTCAAATAGCCAGATTAAGGCTGGGATCCCCAGTCAAATAATGGTTCTGCTGTAAAGTAGAACTCGTGGGCTGAAAAGCCATTGGTAAAAGAGAGAGGAAACAAATCATACTCTGCTTTCCCATTCTGACAAGCAAGTGGGAAATCTTCTGTCTCCTATAGTCCCAATGAAGGCAAGAGCAGAGAGGAAAACATTGAGACTGGTAAGGCCTTTTCTGACCACCTACTGCAGTTGCTATTCAAGACTATCAAGGTTAATATGACTTGATCCTAGGTCACAGGAAGGAGGCTTTACAGGGACGACCTTGGCAGTCATCCCTAAAATCCTTATGATTTTTGTTGCTTGGGATTCCAGGTACATGCAGATTAGAGTATGCTTCTAATAATAGCACTGCCAAGATGTACTCAAATAAGGAACGTACTGGAGGAAAACAGTCAAATTAGAAAAGTGCCAAAAGTACCACAGAGCTGGCCTTCGGACTCACCCACACGCTGTCAACCTTCTTCAACTCTAGCCTGACACTGTCTCTTAAGCAGTGTCTCATTATCTGGTGGATTTTTCACAAGGCAACCTCTGCTTTTGAAGAACTTATACCAACTTTATTTATAATTGCACTATATGCAAGCATCAACTTGGGCATTTTGCACTTCTGTTTTTGTTGTTGGGGAACATTTGTATCTCTCAACCACTTTCTAGAAAGAGCTAGAAGCTCTTGAATCCTGCTTGATGATTTCTGAAACCTGAAATTCTGCTACTTTCACAGTGTATATTTTCTTGACTGCCATTTCTGCTGTCATTCACATCTTTGATTTGGACAGGGATGTGAAAGATAAGGAAGAGTATTTGTCCAGGGATATCTTGAAGACTTCGTGAAAAAGAGCTATTAGCTCAGCTCAGCATTTACCTCTCCTAATTTACTTGCCAAAACACAAGCATCTCCTTAATGAAAAAAGTTGAAGACAATAAAACCAAACACTTTTCTATCCTTTCCTGCAAACTCCCTAGGCATCAGGTAATAATATCTTAATTTTCCAGTGAAGGAAATTGAGGCACATTAGCAAGCACATGTTCTGTGGAAGATCACATAGCAGGTAGATCACAAATTCAAATCTGGAACTCTATAATTACCAACACTCTCTGCTTGACGGTCTTAATCTTTTAGTTTTTAATTTGAAAATAATTTCAATTTCACAAAGAATGATTAATAATTGAATAAATGCAAAGATGATTGGAATTTTCTGGATTATGATCTACCTGTTGCTAAGCTTATCTTATTTGATTTATCATTTGTACATACTCTGAGCTCTAGCTATACATACATACATATCTTATACATTATACATAACATATGTATATGAGTTTCTCCTGAACTATATGTTCAGTACATACCACACTTTTGCCTCTAAATAACTCAATGTGCATTATTTAAGAAGAAACTCTCTTGCATAAACAAAGCACAGTTACTCAGTTCACTAGATGACTAGCATCATATTATAACATCATAATATCATAATAACATAACATAAAATCTTAATCTGTCTATAATTCTTTTAATAGGAAATTCCTCATCTCTCTGTGAGTATCTGTAAACTGAGAACAATGCATCAGAATACTCCATAAGTGATGCTTTTTCATAGTATCCTCCTTTGGATGTTAACAATGTGTATTGTGTTTTCTCTGGTAGTTTTCTTATTTACCTAAGCAAGATGTCTGATGTCTATGTTATTTTTCTTTCCTTGACAGTAATGAGCATAATAGTTAATTTTTTGTTGCTGTGATAAAATGCTCTGACTAAAAGGATCTTGTGGGGGAAGGGATTCATTTGGCTTATATCTTCAGGTCATAATGCATCATTAAGGGAAGCTATAGCAAAACTTAGGATAGGAACCTAGAGGACAGAACCATGAAACTCCTTGTTGGTTTTCTCAATGACTTGCCCCTAGCTTTCTTACTCAGCCCAGGACCATCTACCTAGTGATGATATTCCCCACAATGAATGGACTATTTTATATAAATTAGCAATCAAGACAGTATTCCCACAGATCTAACTACAGGGAAATCTGGTCTAACTAGCTCCTTGGTTGAGTTTCCTTCTTACCGGGTGACTCTAACTTGTATAAAGTGGAATATACAAACTAGCCCTGAAAATAACCGATATGTGATCCTCATATGAAGAGCATGGAAACATCATGATTTGTGATAGCTAGTTTATTGCCAACTTAACATAACTTAGGATTACCAAAGGAAAGAGTCTCAATGGGGGGGGGGTGTTCTCCATTAGTTGGGCTATGGGCATGTCTCTGGAGAAATGTCTAATTAACTTTATTGGTTCATGTAGAAAGATCCAGCCCATGTAAGAGAGGAGAAAGCTAGCAGAGCACTAGCAAGCAAACAAGCAGATATGCATCCATTTATTTCATGGCTTTTGTCTATATATATGCTGTGATTAGCTGTGTCAAGCTACTGCCACTCTTAACTTCTTTACTATTATAGACTTTAACCTGGAAATGTAACTTCAATAAGTCCTTTCTTCCCTTAGTGTTTTTTGTTTGTTTGTTTGTTTGTTTGTTTTAATTTCAGGATATTTTAGCATTATAACAAGAAATGGAACTATCAAAATGTCCCTCATATTGGTGCTTTGTCTTGAACATGTTTGGCTATGGATTGGAGTTACAGTGACTTAGAAAAGATGACATGTATACACATATATGCACACACATACATATATTCACATGAGCATACCTACATGCATATACATATATAAGTACTTTTAAATAATTAGTTCACAGGAGTATCTTCCATTTAGAACACTCTCTCATAACTACTGACCAGTTTTTCCATCTGTATTTCCTCAATGGCTGAAATCAGAGCAAAACAGAATCCCGAGTGATGTCCAGAGCATTACTTCATCATTGTCTCTGATTATGATCCATTCACATTTTCTACTTAATATTTCACCCACTATTCTTGGGGAGATGATCTGTGCCTTTGAAGATTTGATTTTGTCAAAGATCTATATCTGAAATCTTTTTTTGTAAGATGGTGGAGGAGGGCTTGATAAAATGGACCCCTGACTTTCTCCTAGCATGTTAAGATTGTGATTCAGAACTTTTTATAATATTTTAAGGGAATTCATGTACAATATCTCAGATCTCAAGATATCAGTGACCCTGCCTGTTTTAGGCAGAAGCCTGTCATGGGAAGTTTATGATGTTACAGACAAAGCCCTTTCAGGAAAAGGAGGATGAAATGCTCCAATTTCTACATGCTGGAGGATAGCGAAGATAGCCCTTGGTGCTGCAGACCTCCCTGCCAAGAAATTTTTCTGATTAAGACTAAGTGGACATTGTCTTCATAGCAGCCAGAATACCAACATCAGAATCATGTAGACTGTGCCACAGACCAATCTTTAGGGTAATGCCTCAGTCCAATGACTATATCTGGGATTATCTATAGCTTTCAGCGACCAGTACAAGAACAACAACAAATCACACCCAATCAATCAATGTGCTAACGAAAGAAACAGAAAATTCTCTAAAACCAGAATAAAAATGGCCAATAAGCAGGGGCAAGGGAATTCATCCTTACTAACCATCAGAGAAATGTACACCAAAACTATTTTGAAATTCTACTATACTCCAAAAAGAATGGTAGTCACAAGAAAAAAATAAAAAAGAAGAAAAGAAAACCCTAACACATGGCTTGGAGTATTAACTATCCCAGCCACTATAGAAGTCAATATAAAGACTTCTCAAAAAAAACTAACAAGGGAGCTTCCCATGGCCCTGCTACTGCCTGATCAGATATTTAGCCAAAGATCTCCACATCACAGAGAAACAATAATGTCTACTGCAGCACTACTCACAACCTGTAAGTTATCCAAAGATCAGTATCCAATGATAGGGCAAGGGCAATGAAAATGTGGTATATTCTATATAGTAGAATGTTTTTCAGCCATTAGGAGGAACAAAATCGTCTCTTGCATGAACATACACACACTGGAGATAATTATATTAAGCAAATTAAACCAATCTCAGAAAGACAAATACCATGTGCTTTCTCTTACTTATCAATTCTAGATTTTATATAGATTCATAAAATCATGTGTGTGTGTGTATGACATGGAAGCAGGAGAGAAATTTTCTAGGGCAATATATAGAACATGTGAGGGAATATGTTTAATATATAATAGGGGTATTAATTTAAAAAATAATAACTTCAAAAGATACCAAAAAGGAGTCCTAAAAATAGCACTGTCCTCTAGGATGGATGGCATTAGGTGTCCTTTTTGATAGTTATATGAGAGTGCCAATCTGTGATGATTTTAGAACTAACATTCTTGTCACAGCTCAGCTAAGTGTGTGGTCTCAACCATAACAGCATTGGTGATCCTGAAATTCTTCAATTATAATATGAAAAGTGTACAAGGTTGTTGTGGATTTTTGTATAGTAAATATAAAGCCTTCAGTATCCAGTGGGGTCTTAGATACGTGTAGACTTTACTATGAACACTCTAAGTGGTCCTAACCCTTGATTATGTTAAATCTTTAGGAAAGTCCTTGAACAACATGGTCTACGGTACCTTATAAAAGGGCTCGCAGTCTGGTATCAGGAGAAAACAAGGCCCTGACAAATACACAACCATTATTTTTTAGCTCCTCTCCACCTTCACTGCCTAGCAGCTATGGAGCCTGCTCCCTGTATGTCTCAGTCAAGTTTTACAGTAATTTTGATTCTTGGCCTTTGTTATTGAATTTTTAGCTGCTTTCCTCTGAAGACATGTTCTAATGTTATCCTGAAAACATCTGTGACATTGTGTTTTCCTTAGAACTTAAATTCTCAGTTATGGTGCAGCCAGAGGCTGAAAACAAACATGAACAGCTTCTAACAGAGGTGTTCTCCGAGCTGTATGCTGCCATTCCACCTATGGTGTCTCTCTCAGAAGCTGTATTCTTCTAGACTTCTGGGACCAGCAGGGCCAGCTCCCCAACTAGGGGTGACTGACAGGTGAAATACAGCTTTGTTCTTGCTCTACCTGGGCTTGACACACCAGAGCTATTGATAAATGGTGTTATGGCAGACTAACATTGAAGCACAAGTTCCCCCTGCAATGCAGCCCAAGAAACAAGTGTGAGTGGCTGGAGGCTCGGCCTGCAAATCTCTGTTCTGCAAGCATGGCTACCCCCATCCAGGAGCTTCCCTGGGCACACAGGGCAAGGACATCTGTCACCCAAGTATAATGGGATGGGAGTAGAAGGGAATATGTGAGCAGTGGTAAGCAAATCTCACCTAAAGATACTAATATTAGATTATTTTTTTAACTTTGTACTAGCCAAAGCACATGATCAATACTCACCCTTTGCTGACCTTAACACACAAGGAAGACTCAGCAGGTAAGCCAAAGATTGGGTGCCATTTTGGGGTCTAAGACCTCTGTGAATGGGTGACTTCTCTGGGCCCAGTTTCCTCTAGCAGGATGAAGACATACTGTCTCTAGTTGACATGCAGGTTCACTAATATCCCTTGGATATTAGGCTGTAGACTAACCCAACTCTGTCCCTGAAGGCCCTGCTTCTACTCTGCTCACCTAATTTTGGGGTCATGAAAATTATGTAAGCCAATAGTAAAATGGGAAAACAGTTCCTAAAATATCAACTTTTATTGTAAACAATTACTGGAAATGTTACAAAAATATGATTATACTGATTCATATACTAAGTATCTGACAAGTATCTCCATATATGCTTAATTCTATGTTGTGGGCTACATACTTCATAACTGTGTCTTCACATGCCAAAATTCTATAATACCCTCTTTAATAGACAGACTAGAAAGATAATTCAGATTTTACAGGAACATGGTTAATCAAAATGTATTATTAATGATGATTAATTAAGTTTTAGTCACATATCTCACTTTTAGTAGTGTCATGAGCATTTTTTTGTGGTGGTAAAAAAATTTGGCGAAATCTCTCATGTCTTTGTGTGTGAATTATGAGCTTTCCTGTATTCACATTCCCTTAGGCAAAGAATGTGGTCAGTTTACCTGTGCCTCTGATCTAATTCAGTGTTCCTTCTTTGCTGATCTTAAAGATACAACAGGAAATTAAAAAAACATGACTCTATTCTTAACTCTATAACCTCTATGTACCCATGACCAATCATAAATGGCCTTTAAAGTGGATGGTACCCATGAGTCAGGGCCATAAGAGTGTGCCTACTCTATGACTCTCTCTGTACCCTAAAACTATAACTTTACTCACCCAACCAACTTGTAATTTCCTCATTGTGAACTGCCCTTCCTTCCCTATACATACATTTGGAATTCTGTCCCTTTCCATGCAGTCCCTTTTTTGCTCACAACTCTTCAACTGGTCTCAGATGTCCCCAAGGAAAGACAAAGACTTTTCCACCTGCATAAGGCTTTGCTAAAACAAAGTTCAGTGTCACAAGCAAAAGATACTAGCAGCAACAGTATTCTTCATCTTTCTAAATCAGACTTTACTTTGTTTTGGTTTCTCAACTTTCCATGGCAATCAGAGGAGCTGCAGGTCTCTCCAGACTCCTTTGCCTGACCCCAGGTATTCCTCTCTGGCTTTGATGGAAGATGGAAGTTCAAGGGTGGGGCCATTGAGCAATGTAGAACTATTTAGGAGTCTGAACATTACCAGCACCTTTAAGAAATAAGATAAGAGCAGAAACAGGTCTGTGTTAACTTGTAATTTTGATTAATTTCCTTCAGTGGACCAGACATTTCCTCGAGAGGTCTAAATAAAGAACACCGAGTTCATGTATCCCCATTAAATGAGTCTCAAAAGAAGAAAAAAAAAACAAAAGAGAAGGAGAGAAAAAATATTTTTTAAGGAAGAGTCAGAGAAGATTACAAATTGCCTTTCATGATCTTTATTGTTTTTCTTTCAATTCTAGACCTGGGCATCATTTCATCTTTTGGAGCAGGATAAATATTTTCACAAGCCTGGCCCAGGAAGGTGGGTTATAGACCAGAAAGGGCTGAAGAAAGCAGAACCAGAAAGTAAAAATAGTCCAGTCATGTCAAATTCAATTTCCCTGTACAGTAAGGACAAGGAGTCAGGAGGACAGTAATAAAAGGTTAGCACCATGGTACCTTGGGCTCCTTTTTCTTGTGTGAGGACGAAAGCATTATCCTTCTAGTTAAAATTGGCCCATCTTAGAGAGCTGGCTCTTTTCTCTACAATCTTGTGTTCTCAGAAAGCCAGACAAGCTGTTCAGCTTGAGCTTGGTGGTAGATATGTTCATGGTGAGTGAACATTCTGATTCGACACCCTACATTTTTTAGGGCTTGAAGATGGAGCTCAATCCAAAGCAACAATTTCCTATAAATTTTATTCAGGGCTCAAGAGGCAGGAAGGGGGGGGTGGGGAAGAGACAGAACAGAAAGACTGTCTTATGAAGAAAAAAAAAACAACTCAGAGACAAAAGGCCATTGAAGACTGGTTTTCCTTGTATGCATAAAACTTTCAAATAAAGCTGTTCAGCAAGAAAATAATAATAATAAGGGAGTTAGTTACTGTTAACTTGTCATACATATTTACTGAATGAATCAATCAGTGAATGAGTTCTTGTTGTGGTTAGTTCATTATCATGAATCTATTTAATCAGGACTGTGTTCATGTGATCCAGGTAAAGGTGTTCTCCGAATATCTACATAACTGTGCATTTGAGAGCAGTGCTTAGAAACAGCTATTATTGAACTGAACACATAACAAAATGGGAGAATTTCCTCCTCTGCTCTCTCCCCTGGAAAAAGGCTGTAATTTTACTCTGAATTCTCCAACAAAGTGTGAAGGCAGAGATCTTGGATTTGGTACCAACTGGTTAACTAGACATTACAATGCTTAAAGCAGGGGAAGAATGATAAAATAAAAGAAAATAAAAAAGATGAACAAGACCATTTCTTCTTAGTTAAAACAGGTCTTAATGTCAGTGATCCAAGTATGACCTTAAATTCCAGATGAAAGGACCACCTCTCACAGTCAACAGAAGAGTCCAGTTGTCTCACTTGCCTCTTCCCTAGTTAGAAGAACTTATTTAAATTCCTTCTGCTCCTCTCTCCTCATTTTTATAACCCACCTACAGCAAATTACCAGTATTGATAAATCATTAGAAAATAAAATAAGCAACAATTTTATTGACAGCCAAATGAAATAATGCCCTTGTTGTGTGGGTTTTCAGCCATTGAGCTTTCTGCATTCGTTAAAACTCTGCAAGCAGCATGTGTTAATTTTTTGATATATGCAGTGCTCACTGAAATCTTTACCTACATTAGCTGAGACGCCAATTTGCACATGCTGCTGCATCCTAATGGGCTGATTTATTGTGGTTTTCTGAGGTTTACTAATGAAAGAGCTTGGAGTGTTATTTTAGTGGCCTGAGTCAGTTTCATTTTGGGACTCAGCAGAATGTGTCAGAGTATGAGCCATTCAGTTTCTCCGTATCAGTTCAAATAGATGGTGCAAGCTGCCGATCATTCAGAGTGGCTGGCAGTGTGACAGACTGGCATGCAGGATGGAAACTACCTGCACATCTGCACAACTTCAGGGATGAGTATAAGAAAGAAAAGCTACCAGATCCCAAAACATCCTGAGGGAAAAAGAACTTACACAATAAGGGGGGAAAGTTTTATACAAGTAAATACAAATAAAAAATACAAATTCAAAATTGCTATAACCACCCTACTATTTAGCCATGTCAGGCAGAGGGAAGCATTCCCAGTCGATGGCTGATGCATTTTGACCATCCAGAAGACAGTCTGAGCTCAGTATATTATTGAAGATAGAATGCCATTTAACTTTCTGGAAGAACTGAAAATATTTTAAAGACATAATTGTTCTATTCCCCAAGACATTGAAATTTCTTCAAAACTCTCCTACTGAAGTGGAAAGGCTAGGGTTCTCAGAACAACCAGTGGAGGAACTTGTTTCTTCAAAAATTATTCCAACCTGTGATACCTGGTAGAGCCCAAACAATGGTGAGTCAATGATGGGGGAAATGATCCTTTGACAAGACCCGATGACTTATACATACTTCGTCCCTTCTACTTAATGTTGTGTTAGGCCTCTAATGGCTTTGTTTCTTTTTCTCTCTTCCCAGTGTGATTACATCGAACAAATATCTGCTTTTCACTGTAAGTTAACTTTCCAGGGGCTGAGCACAGCTAGTTGCATTGCTTGAAACCAGACTCAGATCCTAATTCTGATAACTATACAACATTTGAGAAGTATCTAATGTCTTAAAAACTGGGTTTAAGGTGCTCTCAGATCCACACAGGGCCAATATTCGAGTTTGTCTAATTCTAGAGGCGGGAACAGAAGAGCAGAAATCAGTATAGGTGCAAAGCACCTGCTCCATTAGATAGTTTGAGCCTTGGATTAATCTTCATTGATGATTTCTAACTCAGTCAAGCAACACATCCAGGAACTAATCTGGAATACTAATCACTGTTCACAGCCCAGAAAACATTAAAGCAATGATGAGCAAATTTGCCAAAAGCCACATAAAACCCTCCTTATTCCTTTTCTAAATATTTTAGGTTTGTTCCTTGGAGTTCTGGAATTTCTTGTGATAAGCCAGACTACCTCCATCTTGGGCTTGAAAAAATCTTATGAAAAAGATTAGGTTCATTCCTGTTTATGACTAAATCTCTGTATCTCAAAGACCAGGCTATGCCTCACCTGTAATTTTTACTATAAATGGTTTTGTACTGCCTCTTCCAGGAAACAGCAACCCTATCTTTGTTTCAAAAAGTTGTTACAACCACTTTGCAACCATGCCTTTGTCTCAGGACCATTTTGAAAACTCTACCTTTGTTTCAGAGGGTTATTATGACTACAATGTTATGACTACCTTACTATGTTCTGCTTCTATGATCCCACCTATTTGCCTGCCAAATCCCTCATTTGGAAATCTCCTACCCCTGAACTATAAAAGTCTATGTTCCCCATGTCCAAGGCTGACCTCTTGAACCTTGACTTAGGGAAGGGTAGTCCACGTACATGAATAAAAAAAGCTTGCTATAATTAATTTGGCCCTGATGACTTGTGTCTATGTTCTTTTTCCTCAAACCTTTGGGATTAGAACTTAGTCTGTTGTGCCAGGAAGTGTTCATTAACCCCAAAAGACCAGCAAAGACCCAACTACAACGTTGCATCAGGGTCACAAGCTCAAGCTTGGGCACTTCGTCAACCCTGACTGAATTGGGCACAGTCCCGAATTCTCATTGGGACAAGGATGGATAGGAAATGGGAGCAAGTGAAGGGTAGTCTATCTTGGCAAGCATCTAATTGAGTTACCATTGCAAGCTGACAGGTGGGTGCTCTGAAGCAAGACCATAAACAATAACAAATGATCTGAAAGTACATAGGAAACCATCAGACTACTCTTTGATTAACTGTTGCTAGGAAGTAGTAAGGGAGTAACTCTGGGGTACGGGCCAAAGACAAGCCATGGGGTCCTGTGGCCACCTATTTTGTTGTCTGGAGCACTATGTATATACAATTTGAGGTATGTGGGGGATCCCTGACTGTTAGATGTATTGTTAGGAAGGGCATGTGTGTGCATAGCTCAAGCTAAACAGAGTCAAAGGTTGTTAAATTAGATCCACAGTCACCTGCCTTGACTTCATGAGCTTTATCAAAAATGCTCTGAAAATAACAAAAGCAAGGTGCATCACCAGGTGATGCATAACCTGTGGTGCATAAACCTGAATTATCACTGCACCACACAGGAAGGCCTGCTGTGTGTTCCTCCTGGGACTCCTCACATTCACACTTCTTCTGGGTGTCTGGGATTTAGATGATAAATTTCTGCTCCAAGATGGAAAAATTGAGAAGCCAATTTATTCTTGGAACAGTCTATTACAGGGTAAGATAATCTCCTGAATATTTTGAACTCTTTTCACAGAAGAAGCAAGTCCTGAGAGGCCAAACCTACTCCATCTTGTGACCAGCCTCCATCTTAAAAGAAAAAGAGTCTGAGAATTTGACCGGCAGCTGAGCCCAAGCTGCACACAAATCCCAGGACCCTCTTTTATCCATCCTTCCCTCCTTTATGGTCAAATACATGCTAAAATACATTGCAGGCAATGTATCAATCCCACCTGGACAGGTTTTGAATATATGCACAGTAAGGCAAACTGCTATCTGAGTGGACTTTGTGGAAAATCCACTATTTTCCACTTCATGCCTGTGCATAAGTAGGAATACCTAGGAGTTAAATCAAATGCAAGTTGGAGAGGACAAGTATGGCAGAGAAAGTCTTATATAACTCAAGCCTGCCAATCAAAACAAAGAACTACCTACACCATGCCCCTTAAAAACAAATTTTCACCTATGGGGCCCCATAAAAGGAAGCCCTAAACAATAACTAAGACTCTTGGGCACTCTAGCTCAATGACCTGCCATTTACTCTCTTACATTTTATCCTATCCTATCTCTTTAATTCACACTTCTTGATACTTTGCTGTCTGAAAACTTTGAACAAGAAGCAAGAAATGCTCTGCCTCCACCATACACACACACCCAAACATGCATGCGCACGCACACGCACACACACACACACACACACACACACACACACACAGTCACGTGTGTGCTCATACACATGGAACAAACCAGTCGGATCGACCTGTTAGCAGTTCTATATGAAATCATTGTGCCCTGTATAAATGGTGTTTGATGTGGGTCTGCAGGCTGAAGCCTGAATGACTGTACTACTTACTGCCTCACACTCCACTCTAGGAAGCTCGTTATCTTCTTTATCTTGTCCTAAGAAAACTGACCTCCAGCCTAAACTTTCAGTCAGATTACGAAACAGCCTGCCATGAAATCCCAGCACTCTGGCACAATTCTAAACAAAAAATATCCTGGTGCAATATGGAGGACAATTTTTTAATTGAGAAACAGAACACATTTTGTCCAAGGCTGTGAAGTTGACTTTCATAACAGGAGGGAGTTGTTCAGATTCTGGCAAAGGCAGTTGTGGATTTTCACTTCACCACTAATTGCCTTGATAACCCCAGGCTATATGCCTAATTACTTTTTGTCTTTGGTTGGCTCACATTGAAAACAAGGATAATAATAGTTATCTTTAAGGTAGTTGGAAGGATTAAGCAGGATTATGTCTATAAACCCTTAAAACAGGACCAAGAAACATAAAACACAGATTCAATCAATACAAGTTTCTTTCTCTAAACTTCCAGGGAGAACTGAACAGCTGTAGAAAGAAAGAAACCTTGGTCTGGCCCAGGACTAGCAAGACATGGGTGGTCTTCAAATTTCAACAAATAATTAAGAAAATAAGAGTTTTGAATTTCAAAACTATCTCTTTCGGGGGTACAAGGAGGAGAAGCAAACAGCTTCTACTAAGAGATGACCCCAGACACAGGAAAAATGGTTTCCACATTTATGGCAGAAAAAGGTTTAAAAAAGGCAGAGTAACTTAAAGGTTAAACATGAAGGTAAGGTTGTTCTTTGACAATAAAACAATCCAAATATGTGGCTTTAGTGACAAGCATTCTTGGGACCCTCAAAGCTGTCAACTCCAGGCTTGCAGACAGATGAGTACAGTGGCAAACAGTGAATGAAAACACATGCAGCTCACACAGAAAAGGCAGACTGTGGGATCAAAGCCAGAAACTATTCTTAGGTTGGTTTTCCTTTTAAAATAAGCTTTTTTTTCCCCCCATGATACTAAATTTAACCAGCTGAATTTCTTTTTGTGAAAACAGTATTCTATTCAACATTTTCAAAAGAATTTCCATTTGATAAGAAGTGGGCATTTACTCATAGGGACTAAGCTCCCCGTGCTCCAGCTCTTCCTGGAAGAGGCCTGGCCTATTATGAATGCTCATCACTTCTATTTGGGCAGCTGGAGCCTTCACTACTTAGAACTGAGAGAAAAGGATGAAAGTACTGCTCCCAACAAGAATGAAGTACAGGGAATGTTCTCTGAATAAGAGCCACACATTTTGTGTATGAGGAAGAAACACAGCATCCTACTCAGCTTCAGTTGCCACCGTACCTGGGAAGAGGGCACCTCAAGTTAAAAACTCTCCTTCAGACTGGCCTTTGGCAATATCTGTCTGAAAGGCATTCTTTATTGCTAATTGATGTGGGAGGGCTCAGCCCACTATGGGCAGTTTATCCTTCCACAGGTAAGCTTGGGCTAAATTTAAAAAAGTAACTGAGCAAGTCAGGGAACCAAGCCAGTAAGCAGTGGTTTCTTGTTCAAACTCCTCCCATGATTTCCTGCTTGGCTTTCCTTGCCAGTGAACTATGACCCTAAGAGGAAATAATCCCTTTCTGCTCCAACCTGCTTTTAGTCATGGTGTTTAATCAGAAGGGAAAAAAAATTAGACACACAGCAAGAGAGGAGCTATTGCTGTTGAAGAAGTGACTGGTGTAATTAAGGTTATTGTTTAGAAGGAACTTAGATGCTAAAGAGTCAGTAGCCAAGTTAAAGCAATGAAACTCTGTGCCATGGGAAGTTTCTCAGATTCCTGCTTATGTGAGAAAATTACCACAGGCTAATCAAAGGGTATCCTGAACCCACAATAATCAGAGCGAGTAAAGAGATGCATGCAGAACGAAAGCATCTGAGTAAGGCACCACTAAAAGGCAACAACAGTAGCCAATTAAGTTGGTGTGTTAGCCAAGAGGCAGGCACATTTTCACTGTGGGAGATAACTGCTCCCTACCATATTATTGTAACCAGACATGCCTTCCAGAAGAGAGGATGAACTCACATATTCTCAGATCTAACATAGACAAGTTGACCCTTGCTCCATTCACCCACCGCACTGCTAAACTATGAAAATAGCGTCTCTGAGCTCCTTGTATCCAAATGAGCCCTATGCAGTCAGCAGATGAATTTGCCTACTTCATCTGGTTTACCTGCTCTACTTGTTAGACCATGCCCTGCCCTACCCAGATGACAGTTGCTTAAGAAACCACATCCCACAGTCTGAAGAAATCAGGCCATACCCCCTTAATCTCTCCCCTAGGAAAGAGTTGAGAAGTTGTTCTGTGATGTGGTTTTATAGCTTCTGACTTATGGTCCTAACAAATACTTAGGTTTTCCAGGCTCTTTGTCTCATCTGCTATGGTGAACTAAATCTAGGGATGTAAGGCATCCCTCCAGGATCTGGAGAGATGGCTCAGTAGTTGAGAGTATATTTCTCCTCCAGTTGATCCAAGTTATTTTCTCTGCAGCCACATGGTATCTTACAATGATCTGGAACTCAGTTTCAGGGTGATCTGAAACCCTCTTTAAGCCTCTATGGACACCAGCATGCTTGTGGCATATGTTCACACATACACATACACATACAAATACACATACACATAGACATAAATAATTTTTAAAAAATATTTAATTAACCTCATTCCTGGTGCTCAAATACTTATAAAAGCCTGATGTTTTCTTTATCGAAGGGACTTCTCTGAAGAGTCTCTTCTGGATCTACCCTTCGATGGCTCTCTTTCTGACTCTTGCTTCAAGTGTTATGAGGTTCCTCTCCAGGTTTTAAAGGGAAGCCCTCCTTCATTATAAGCCTCTGATAGCCTGTTTTGATAAATTGTTATTCTTTTCTAGACCTCTCCCAATCTCAAGGTCTAGTCATTGTTTGATGGCCCTTTCCTCTAACGGTGCTGCCAGCATTCATTCTACTAAAACTACCCCTTTCCCTTTATAGAACTAAAACCACAAGAAAAGAAAAACATGATGGTTATAAAATATTCATAAAGTCTAAGTCACAGCATTGCATGTGCTTTGATGGCCAGAAACTGAGTCTGAACTTGTACAATGAGGAACTCATTCCTGGTTTCATCAAATGTGAAACATAGCCCATTATTTTTATTAACCACATAGAAAAAAAAAGAACATTGCCAATTAAACTGATGCAATGCTCTCTGATGAGAAGAAACTTTGTATCTATTGGAGAAAAGCTGTGTGACTTATGTATTTATAGTGTAAGTATTATGTATAATTAATTTCTATCTACCATTGCCATCAGACAGATTGCTTACTATTGCCAAAACATATTCATAACAAAATCTTTAGAGTCAATTTTTAAATACAGAACTATAATAATCATATTTCTCCCTGTAGAGTTGCTCTGTAGTCTCAACTCCTGGGTGCATTTCCCTTTATTTGTTTTTTGAGACAGAGTCTTATATAGCCAGCGATGATCTCAAAGTCAGTATGTAGTCAAAGATGACTTTGAACTCCTGATTTTCTGTTGTCTATTTTCTGAAGGATGTAGATTGAGGTGTAAGCTACCATGGCCCAGATTTTAGAAATCTTTTTAAGGATTGACACTTATGCAAGATTTGATGGTGATGCTTTCAGATCATTTCAGAAGATGTCAATAAGAGAACCTCAGATGTTGACTGAGATACAAAGGGGATTTAGTCATCACTCACATCACAGACATAACAATCACACTGACACATGCACAGGCAATGACAGCTAGGTCAGGACCATCCTTAGCCAACAGTGATTGTAAGACATGGTCACCAAAGAATGTATGCTGAGAAATGTTGAACCAAGAAAGCAAAGTGCAACTTAGAATTAGCAAATGCACTGCTGTACTGAACAAGATGCATGAACATACAATAGCTGTGACTCCGGGTCCTAGGAACCAGTTCTTTGACTTTCTCAGCCTGGGAACCTCTGCTTAACTCGCTGTTTTCTTGGCTCAATATACACACACAAACAAGCTATATGCAACAAAAAGATAAACTCTGTTTCCAAGTGTACTTTCCCTGCCAGTCACCATGACAACCCCTCCTACGATTCAATGCACACGAAAGGAACAAAACCCATGGACAATGTCATTCATCTCTGTTTCATTGTCACCTTGCAAGAAAAAAGAACTCTGTTTTTCTGCAAACTATGCTGATTTTCATAAACTGTATTTCATTAGACAGCTACATCCTGGAAACTGACCTGGCTCCTGTACTGGTAAGGGGTCTCTACAGAAACAGAACAGATAGAATGTACATTACAAAGGGGATTTATCTGGCTGACATTCACAATATAGTCCAGGTAGTCCCACAATAGCTGTGCATATGAGAAAGAGGCTAAGGGTCTGGGAGCTACCCAGTCCGCAGTGCTGGAAGCCTCAACAACCCCAACAGAGAGCCGAAAGTCTAGAAGATACCTGAAGATCCATAAGAACCTGCCTTGTAACGTCACTGGAGGATGGCTTCAGCAGAGCAGACAATAACCACCCAGGAGCAGGGGCTGGCAGAAAAATGCAGCGCCTTTTTCTTTGGACCTTATCTCTGGGCCAGAGAGAGAGAGTGCCATCCATTGTGAGAGACAGTCTCCCCCCTGTCGTTTAATATTCCCAGATCCACCCAAAAGCATGTCTCTTAGTTGATTTCAGATCCAATGAAATTGACAATATTAACCACAGTTTTCACTCCAATGTATTTTACTGCCTCTTAGCCCAAAGGAAATGTGAGGGTAGATGTGAGAAGCAGCACCTACAGTGGTCATAGGCATAGGGCTATCACCTGGTTCCAGGAGTGTGAAGGACCCGACCTTTAGGCAGAGACACAGAAGGCCTCAGAACAGAATCCAGACTGGCAAACTTGAGCCCCTACCAAAGCACACTCTGCTTAGAGATGAAAACCCAAGTCAATTTCCCTTCAAATTCCACTTAAAAATTCATTGACAAGAAGTCATCAATTACATCCCAAGAACACTGAGGTCCTTCTAGTAGATCACATGCAAACACACACACACACACACACACACACACACACCCACACACACATCTGCAACACACACAACTTCTACCCTACTTCTGACTCCCCTTCCACAATGTAGCCGCCAGTCTCTCTCCATGACTCCCCTTCTCTACCCTTGATACTCTTCTCTTTCTGGCCCTGACCCCTCCCCCTTCCTTGAACTCTAACTTGTTTCTGATTTATTCCTTGAAACATCTGTGAACATTGACGCTCTTTTTCCTAGAAGGCCTTATGCTAGGTATCATCTGTCCACTTTCTCATCACAGTAATCTGGCTTCACCAGATTACCAGTGGCTGTGTAGATTCAAACCAAGCCGCAGGAAGTCTCATTCTCAACTACCACAGTTCTTATAAGTCAACAGGCAAGAGAAGAATGTCATTTCCAGGCATGTTGCCCTCCCATCTCCCATTTCTCTCTTCCTTACTTTCTCCTCTTATCTTCATTCTTCCTTTTTTCTTCATTTTCTTGCTTAAATAAATATTTTACATATTGAAGATATACAAGAAAAGTTGGCTTAGTCTAAAAAGTATTTAAGGAAAAAATGAAATTACCAAACATTCATGATTCATGATCCACAAAATAAACAGCAATTAAAAAAAAGTACAATATTTGGATTTATTCTTATTCAGTAGCTTTCTTCTTACTTGTATGTTGGGTTTTTTGTTTTGTTTTGTTTTGTTTTGTTTTGAGTTTTGTTTTAGTAGCTTGAAGTTTTATTTAGTCCCTAAATTTTAAGTTGTAATGTTTGTATTTATTTTTGTATGAATAATTTCTTTACATAACATCAATAAGATTTCTTGGGAAAATTCAGTTGCAAAAATTATATAATTAAGATTTATTCACTTGGAGAGTGCAGAGTGCACTCTGCCATCTTTACTCCAGTGGCCAGGTAGTTGGGACTGCCAGGCTCGGAGACAGACAGGCATAATATCGCTTGGGTCTCGGTTGGTTTGTGTGAACGCTGCTCCCCAGAGCTGGGCAGATCTGCAGTAACCAGCACGCCAGCTCTGCTGTGGGACTTCTGCCTAGCAGAGGGACACCCCCCCCCCCCCGCACAGGGCGGGAGCCTACCAGCTTCCCTTCCACGACCTCTGTTCCGGTAGACTGCACTGAAGAGACAGGTACCCAGGTTCTCCCCAATATAACATCGCTTGGGACACGGCCTGTTGGGGCTTCCGTCTGCTCCCAAGAACGGGACAGCGCTGTGGTTGTCTGGGCGCCAGATCTGCTGTAGGCCATCGCGTCTGCAGGGTGACCTGCGCCACCGAGAGAGTGCAGAGTGCACTCCACCATCTTTGCTCCAGTGACCAAGTAGTTGGGACTGCCAGGCTCAGAGAAAGTCAGGCATAATATCGCTTGGGTCTCGGGCAGCTTGTGTGTACACTGCTCCCAAGAGCTGAGCAGATCTGCAGTAACCAGCGCGCCAGCTCTGCTGTGGGACTTCTGCCTTGCAGAGGGACGCCACCTCCCCCCCACTCTGGGAGAGATCACACACCCCTGCACAGGGCAGGAGCCTACCAGCCTCCCTTTGGCTACCTCTGCTCCGGGAATCCACTATGCTGAGCCTTTGGGTGCGGAGGGACTCCAATATAACATCACATGGGGCAAGGCACATCAGGGCTCCAAAGTCACTCAGGAGCAGGGCAGGCCCCAGAAATCGGTGTCAGGGGAATCCTGGTAATCCAGGGGGGCCAGAAATAGCTTTGCAGGCTCACAGGAGGTCCAACCAACAGCCAGTGAGAGCAGGACCAACTAACACCAGAGGTAACCAGATGGCAAAAGGCAAACGTAGGAAAGTTACTAACAGAAATCAAAGAAATATGGCACCATCCGAACCCAACTCTCCAACAGCAGCAAGTCCTGGATACCCCACCACACCCGAAAGACAAGATCTGGATTTAAAATCACTTCTCATGATGCTATTAGAGGATCACAAGAAGGACACAAATAAATCTAATAAAGAATTACAGGAGACCATGAATCAATGGTTAGAAGCCCTTACAAATGAAACACAAAAATCGCTTAGAGAAATGAAGGAGAACATGGATCAAAAGATGGAGGCCCACAAGGAGACAACACAAAAATCGCTTAAAGAAATGAATCAACGGGTAGATGCACTTTCAAAGGAATCACAAAAATTGCATAAAGAAATGCAGAAGAATATGGGTCAACAGACAGATGCCCATAGGGAGGCAACACAAAAAGTGCTTAAAGAAATGAATCAGTGGATAGATGCCCTTACAAAGGAAACACGAGAACTGCTTAAAGAAATGAAGGAGACGATGGATCAACAGTTGGAATCCCATGAGGAGGAAACACAAAAATCGCTTAGAGAAATACAGGAGAACTTGGGTCAACAGGCAGAAATCCTGAAAGAGGTAATGCAAAAATACCTTAAAGAAATACAGGAAAATACAAACAAACAAGTGAAGGATCTCAGCAAATCCATCCAGGATCTAAAAAAAGGAAGTAGAAACAACTAAGAAATCACAAAGAGAGACAACTTTGGAGATAGAAAACCTTGGGAAGAAATCAGGAGTCATAGATGTAAACATCAACAATAGAATACAAGAGATGGAAGAAAGAATCTCAGGTGCTGAAGATACCATAGAAAGCATCGACTCAACAGTCAAAGAAAATGCAAAATGCAAAAAAGGTGTAACCCAAAACATCCAGGAAATCCAGGACACAATGAGAAGACCAAACCTAAGGATTATAGGTATAGATGAGAGTGAAGATTTGCAACTTAAAGGGCCAGTAACATCTTCAACAAAATTATGGAGGAAAACTTCCCTAACCTAAAGAGAGAGATGCCGATGAACGTACAAGAAGCCTACAGAACTCCAAACAGACTGGACCAGAACAGAAATACCTCCCGTCACATAATAATCAAAACACCAAATGTACTAAAGAAAGAAAGAATATTAAAAGCAGTAAGAGAAAAGGGCCAAGTAACATACAAAGGAAGACCTATCCGAATCACATCAGACTTCCCACCAGAGACTATGAAAGCCAGAGGACCCTGGGCAGATCTCATGCAGACACTAAGAGAGCACAAATGCCAGCCTAGACTACTATACCCAGCAAAACTCTCAATCAACATAGATGGAGAGACCAAGATATTCCATGATAAAACCAAATTTTCACAATATCTTTCCACAAATCCAGCCCTGCAAAGGATAAAAGGTGGGAACCGCCAATACAGGGAGAGAAACAACACCCTGGAAAAAATGACATAGTAACTTTCTTGCTTCAAACCCAAAAGTAGATAACCACTCAAACATAAAGATAGCATCAAGAATGGCAGGTGGCAATAATCACTATGCCTTAATCTCTCTTAATATCAATGCTTTCAGTTCCCCAATAAAAAGACATAGACTAGCAGACTGGATACATAAACAGGACCCAGCATTTTGCTGCATGCAGGAAACGAACCTCAGTGTCAAAGACAAACACTACCTCAGAGTAAAAGGCTGGAAAACAATTTTACAAGCAAACGGCCCCAAGAAACGAGCTGGAGTAGCCATCCTAATATCAGATAAAATTGATTTTCAACCTAAAGTCATCAAAAAACAAACAGAAGTACACTGCATACTGATCAAGGGAAAAATCCACCAACAAGAACTCTCAATTCTGAATATCTATGCTCCAAGTGCAAGGGCACCCTCATTCGTAAAAGAAACTTTCCTAAAGCACAAAGCACACATCGCACCTCACACAATATTAGTGGGTGACTTAAACACCCCGCTCTCTGAAATGGATCGTTCAGGAAAGCAGAAACTAAACAGGGACACAGTGGATCTAATTGAAGCCTTGGACCAAATGGAACTAACAGATATGTATAGAACATTTCATCCTAGAGCTAAAGAATATACCTTCTTCTCAGCACCTCATGGTACCTTCTCCAAAATTGACCATATAATTGGTCACAAATCAGACCTCAACAGATATAAGAAGATAGAACTAATCCCATGCCACCTATCAGATCACTATGGAATAAGGGTGGTCTTCAATAACAACAAAAACAACAGAAAGCCCACATATACATGGAGGCTGAACAATGCTCTACTCAATGATAACTTGGTCAAGGTGGAAATAAAGAAAGAAATCAAAGACTTTTTGAAAGTTAATGAAAATGAAGGCACAACATACCCTAATTTATGGGACACAAAGAAAGCAGTGCTAAGAGGAAAATTCATAGCCCTGAGTGCCGCCAAAAAGAAACGGGAGACAGCATACACTAACAGCTTAATGGCACACCTGAAAGCCCTGGAACAAAAAGAAGCAAATACACCAAAGAGGAGTAGAAGGCAGGAAATCATCAAACTCAGGGCTGAAATCAATCAAATAGAAACAAATAAAACCATACAAAGAATCAACAAAACGAGGAGTTGGTTCTTTGAGAAAATCAACAAGATAGATAAGCCCTTAGCCAGACTAACCAGAGGGCACAGAGAAAGTATCCAAATTAATAAAATCAGAAACAAAAAGGGAGAGATAACAACAGAAACTGAGGAAATTCAAAAAATCATCAGATCCTACTACAAAAACCTGTATTCAACACAACTAGAAAATCTCGAGGAAATGGACAATTTCCTTGACAGATAACAAGTACCAAAATTAAATCAGGATCAAATAGACCATCTAAACTGTCCTATAACCCCTGAAGAAATAGAAGTCGTCATTGGATGTCTTCCAACCAAAAAAAGCACAGGTCCAGATGGTTTTAGTGCAGAATTCTATCAGACCTTCAAAGAAGACTTAACACCAATACTCTTCAAACTGTTCCACAAAATAGAAACAGAAGGAACACTACCCAACTTGTTCTATGAAGCCACAATTACACTAATACCAAAAGCACACAAAGATCCGACAAAGAAAGAGAATCTCAGGCCAATCTCTCTTATGAATATCGATGCAAAAATACTCAATAAAATTCTTGCCAACCGAATCCAAGAGCACATCAAAACGATCATTCACTACGATCAAGTAGGCTTCATCCCAGGGATGCAGGGATGGTTCAATATAAGGAAATCCATCAATGTAATCCACTATATAAACAATCTCAAAGAAAAAAACCACATGGTCATCTCATTAGATACTGAGAAAACATTTGACAAAATTCAGCATCCTTTCATGCTAAAGGTCTTGGAAAGATCAGGAATTCGAGGCCCATATCTAAACATAGTAAAAGCAATTTACAGCAAACCGGTAGCCAGCATCAATCTAAATGGAGAGAATCTTGAAGCAATCCCACTAAAATCAGGGACTAGACAAGGCTGCCCTCTCTCTCCATATCTTTTCAATATAGTACTTGAAGTTCTAGCTAGAGCAATTAGACAACAAAAAGAGGTCAAAGGGATACAAATTGGAAAGGAGGAAGTCAAACTATCACTATTTGCAGACGATATGATAGTATACTTAAGCAACCCAAAGAACTCCACCAGAGAACTCCTACAGCTGATAAACGATTTCAGCAAAGTGGCCGGATATAAAATCATCTCAAGCAAGTCAGTAGCCTTCTTATACTCAAAGGATAAGCAGGCTGAGAAAGAAGTAAGAGAAATGATACCCTTCACGATAGCCACAAACCATATAAAGTATCTTGGCGTGACTCTAACCAAACAAGTGAAAGATCTGTATGACAAGAACTTCAAGTCTCTGAAGAAAGAAATTGAAGAAGACCTCAGAAGATGGAACAATCTGCCATGCTCATGGATTGGCAGGATTAATATAGTAAAAATGACCATCTTACCAAAAGTAATATACAGATTCAATGCAATCCCCATCAAAATCCCAACTCAATTCTTCATAGAGTTAGAAAGAGCAATTCAAAAATTCATCTGGAATAACAGAAAACCCAGAATAGCTAAAACTATTCTCAAGAGTAAAAGAACCTCTGGGGGAATCAGTATCCCGAACCTCAAGCTGTACTAGAGAGCAATAGTGTTAAAATCCGCATGTTATTGGTACAGTGACAGGTATGTAGATCAATGGAACAGAATTGAAGACCCAGAAATGAATCCACACTCCTATGTTCACTTGATCTTTGACAAAGGAGCTAAAACCATCCAGTGGAAAAAAGATAGCCTTTTCAACAAATGGTGCTGGCTCAACTGGAGGTCAACATGCAGAAGAATGCAAATTGACCCATTCTTATCTCCTTGCACTAAGCTCAATTCCAAGTGGATCAAGGACCTCCACATAAAACCAGACACACTGAAACTAATAGAAAGGAAACTAGGGAAGAACCTTGAACATATGGGCACAGGGGAGAATTTCCTGAACAGAACTCCAATAGCTTATGCTCTAAGATCAAGAATAGACAAATGGGACCTCATTAAATTACAAAGTTTTTGCAAGGCAAAAGACACTATCAAAAAGACAAAGCGGCAACCAACTAACTGGGAAATGATCTTTACCAACCCTACATCCGACAGAGGGCTAATATCTAATATATACAAAGAACTCAAGAATTTAAACTCCAGAAAGGCAAGTAACCCTATTAAAAATGGGGTACAGAGCTAAACAAAGAGTTCTCACCTGAAGAATATCTAATGGCTGAGAAGCACCTAAAGAGATGTTCATCATCCTTAGTCATTAGGGAAATGCAAATCAAAACAACCCTGAGATTCCATCTCACACCAGTCAGAATGGCTAAGATCAAAAACACAAGAGACAGCAGTTGTTGGTGAGGATGTGGAGAAAGAGGAACACTCCTCCACTGCTGGTGGAATTGCAAGCTGGTACAACCACTCTGGAAAGCAGTCTGGCGGTTCCTCCGAAAACTGGGCATGACACTCCCGGAGGATCCGGCTATACCACTCCTGGGCATATACCCAGAGACTTTACCTGCATGCAATACGGACACATGCTCCACTATGTTCATAGCAGCCTTATTTATAATAGCCAGAAGCTGGAAAGAACCCAGATGTCCCTCAACAGAGGAATGGATTCAGAAGATGTGGTATATTTACACAATGGAATACTAGTCTGCAATTAAAAACAATGAATTCATGAAATTCCTAGGCAAATGGTCAGAACTTGAAAATATCATCCTTAGTGAGGTAACCCAATCACAAAACAACACACATGGTATGCAGTCACTGATGAGGGGATATTAACCCAGAATCTCGGAATACCCTAGACACAGTTCGCATATCAATAGATTTCTAAGAAGATGGAAGGAGAGACCCCCTGCTCCTGGAAAGACTGGATGTAGGGGAACACCAGGACAGAGAAAGAGAGGGGGTTGAATGGAGAAAAGAGGGAGGGAAGGGGGCTTATGGGACTTTCGGGGAGGGAGGAAATGGGAAAGGGGAAATGATTTGGAATGTAAATTAAAAAAAAGAAGAGAAAAGAAAAGAAAATTTATAAAAAATATATATATATGTAAAAAAAAAGATTTATTCACCTAAGACAAGATGACTTCTTCTCTTTTTCTGGGCTGCAATGAAAGGCAAAAAACTTCACTATCTTGATGCTTTTTGAGTTCCTTTCTATTTGTATGTGAATATTAATATCACACAGTGCTGAATATCATAAGCAATTTCTTTAAAAGGTATTATATGCTTCAACAATATTCATTCCCCATGCTTTCTTTTTCTCTCAAATCTTCTGTCCCATTCCTGATAATGTCCTTTCTCTCCTTACTCCCTCTTCTGCTTATATAACTTTATGTATCTACATATAATCTAGATTTCACAAATGAAAGAAAAAATACAATACTTATTATCTTTCTAAGTGTTGCTTATTTTGCTTAATATGATGATGGCTCTCCAATTGCTTCCATTTCCACCAAATGCCATAGTTTTCAATACTTTAGTGTGACTGTACATGTCTCTGTCTCTCTCTGTCTCTCTCTCTCTGTCTCTCTGTCTCACTGTCTCTCTCTCTGTCTCTCTCTCTCTTTCTGTCTCTTTCTGTGTGTGCATGTACGTGTACGTGTGTGTGTGTGTGTGTCTCATTTTCTGTATCCACTCATCTATTGATGGACACCTAAGCTGACTGATTCCATACATTGCCTATTATGAACAGTGCTATAATAAATATGAGAAACAAGCAAGCCCATCAATAATCTGGTTACTGAAATGAATTGACAACACTCTAGAGGAAGAGGCAGAAGGATCAGGAGTATTCAGTCAGCCTCAGGCAAATTTGAAGCTATCTTAGGCTACTTGAGACCTTGACTCAAAAGCAAACATAAAAAACAGCAATAATCACAAAAAAAAAAAAAGAAAAAGAAAAAGAAAAGAAAAGAAAAAACAAACTGGACAGACCATTCTCAAAAAGTAAAATACAAATGGCCAATAGACACATAAAAAGATTTTCAATGCTTTTAGCTATTAGGAAGATGCAAATTAAAACTACATTGAGATTTCACCTCATCCTAGTCAGAATGGTTGTTGTCAAAAGAAAACAAAACATGCTGGTAAGAAGGTAAGGAGAAAAGTTTCACCCAGCACTGATAGGAGTGTAAACTGATCCAACTGCTATGGGAAACCCTACTGTTCTTTTAACTCAGTTGCTGCTCTACAGCTTACCAAGTACATATTGCCTATTCTGAAAGTCTTCCTTCCTAATTTAGACCACTAATGTTATTTGCTGGATATAGACCTAACTTTCAGGATTAAAATAGGATATTCCCTTTATCCTGATTTGGGTATTGTTTTTTTCTTTAAGCTATAATATCAGCTAAAAAGATGTCCACAGATCAAGAGCCAACTTTCCTGAGCATCAAGTCAGAACCTGGCACTCAACTGGCAACTGAAGGACACACACCTGTACAGCCGTCAGTATGGCTGTTACTCACCTAAACAAGAATATCAAGATGTTTAAGTTTCTTGAAGCATCTATGTTCAGTTATTAAATTATACAACTTTTACTGATCTGAATGTAAAAGGAAAAATATTGTTGAATCCATATTTTTACTAAAAAAAAGAATATTTGAAACTTATTTATTTATTTTTTTTTTTACTCTTTGGAGGGTGAGGAGAGGGGGTGGGTGTCACAGTGCAAATGTCAAGGTCAGAGTTCAACTTGTAGGAGCTGGTTCTCTCTTTTCATTGTATGGATCCCAGGAATCAAACCCAAGTCTTAAAGGTTAGCAGCAAGTCCCTTACCTGCTAAGCCATTTCACACTCACACACTCTCCTTCTCTCTCACAAATGCTCCTTGCAAGATATCTTATTATATCCCATCCCAGTGTTTACATTTCATTACTATGTTGAAATAGGCATGGAAAATATGTTATTCCAAACAATACCTACACCCCTCCCCAAAATTATCTGTAATTCAATTTCTAAAATTGTACCTAAGTGGAAATTAAGACGATTTTAGAAGAAAACTAAAAAAAAAAAAAATTCCCCAGTATCAGTATTTGAATTTCTCTTGAGTGATTGCTTTCCAGATTGTATAACTTTCTAAGGCTTTTGCTGAGACATCTAAATTTGAATACAGCTAATTTCCCTCAGCCAAAGGTAAGGAGAGGGCAGGGAAGGGTTGGATAGCCCCCATTCTCATCTCTATAGGCTCTTGGTTGGCCTTTGCATTTATATGCTAAGGAGTCTCTCCACTCAAATACACTAGCAGACTGGAATGACTTCTACTTTTAAGTATGTAACAAAGTAGAACCATGCATCTATTTGCTTTGCTTGGCTAATCCCCAAGCTAACATTTGAGTGCTGTGAGCTTTTAATCGAATTCTCACTGTGCTGAGCAGCCAGCCAAGCCTGTGTGTTCTTTTCTGAGTTATAAAGTCTGCCTTAGGTGGCCACTACCACCTCAATTTCAAGGAACCATAGAATTTTAGAGCTGGAAAAGACTGTAGATTATTTGTTACTTGACCTCGTAGCCACAAGAAAGCCATTGGTTGAAAACATGCCATGTTGTAATTTTTCTCTTGTGTAATTTCTGTGCTCTTTAAAAGAAACAAAACCCACTCTAGAAGCTTTTACGGGCAGCTTGTTAAAGGTTTATCCAGTGAGGTCCTTCTCTTATTATCACAAACGTTGAGGGAACTGTTGAGTGTATTGAAAAACACAGGCCACTACGGTTGGATCATAAATGTTCCCTGTGGGCTAAGTGTTAAATGCTAAATCTCCAGTGTGTGGTATCTTTGAGAAGTGGTAGAGACTCTAGGAGATAGGACCTTCCATAAGAAGTTCATGGAGGTGTATCCTGGAAGGCCATGCTACCATCCCAATCTCTTTTCCTCTTCACTTCTTAGTCTCTATGAAGTAAACCAGCCTCCTTCTACCATGAACCACTCACTATACAGCCACAGCCTCAAGGCAATAGTGACCAGAGTCTGAAACTAGGGGCCACAATAAAGCTTTCATCTTTGATTCTCTTAGATGTTTTGTCGCAGTGACAGAAGGTTGACCAACACACTAGCCAAAAATATTTCTTTCATTTGGGGAAACTTGAAGTAAGAAATTTGGAAAGTCATCCACTCTTTGCATCCGTATTGTTGCCTTATAATATCTCTTTTGATACTGGTGTCCCAAGGTAGTTAATGCCCAGTTTTCAGATTAACCAGTTGAGTCTTTAATAGCTTAAAAGTGATGAGCCTGATGAACCAAAGGTGCTGAGTCTTCTAGCTTCATTTGAGTGTTCTAGTTTCAGTCCATTGATGGGATAAAACACACTGAGCAAAAAGCTACTCAGAGAGGAAAGATTTCATTTAAGTTATTCTTCCAAGTCACAGAATATCATGAAAGGAAGTAAGAGTAGAAACTGAAATAGGAATTATGAAGCAAAGTTACTTGTTGGCACCTTCTCTCATTCATGCTCAGCTATCTTTTTTATGCTGCCAACCACCCTAGGACTGCCTATATATAGCGAGCCCTCCAAGATCACTTATCAATTAAGATGATATCTAACAGACTTAACCACAGACCAACCTGATCTGGGCAGTTTGCTCATTGATCTTCCTTCTTCTCACATGACTATAGTTTTTATCAAGTTGACAATAAAAATTAACTAATATAGTGAGTAACAAAATAACATTTAAACCCAGGTCCACCTGTCCCCATACATGGCCAAAGTTTTATTTATACCAAATTATTTCTTTTTAGTTATATTTAAAAGACTAAATAGGAAAGCATTTCTTGAAGTATGTGGTCAAGACAGACATTCCTCTAAGGGGAATCTTCAACAAAGTCTGTTCAGAAGTTTAAAAAAACTGGGCGTTATATTTTTGTTCTGTTTGGCTATTTACTGACTGGAGACATACTGAGCAGTGTTTCCTTCCTCTCACAAAACAGTGCCTTTTTTGTGAAAGCTATCTAATGATAATATCTAGATTCATCCTTAAACTTCTGAGATGCGAAGAAGAAACCACCAAGGATAGGTGCTTAGTGTAGCTTATATTTCTGATCAGGAGGACTTAACATCAGATGGTCAGGTCAAAGCCTAAAGTACCTTCAAGCAATCCAAAAAACAGAGAAAGATGGCTCCTTGAGGGTTGAAGAGACACAGTTCAATGTTACCAGTATAGATTTGCCATCCCTCAGCTCTTTATTCTAAGGACAGAAAAGCAGAAAGAAAATACCTGCAAAGATCACAAGATTCAGTGTCAACCACCACATGGCAAAGCTAAAGCAAAGCCAGTCCTATTTTTTGGAAAGACCCAGGAAGTCTCCGGACACTGAACAGTAGTACAAAAATCACTCAACATGAACCTGTGCCATTTCAGTTGTCAAACAGGTGCCTGCTCTTAAGATTTCTTTCAGCTTTCTGCTGGACTGAGATGAAATTAGACCTTATAGTTCCCAACAGAAAGGAAGGATTCTCCACATCCGGACAGATTATGCTCTACCATTGACAGGCAAAGAGGACGTATAAGAGATTGGCTTTTCATGTGATTCTATGTTGATGGGTCTGTTCACTAAAGCATCTCCATTCTCTGTCCATTCAATTCCCTGACTCTCACTAGGCTTGTCCCCAAACTATGGGATTCTTGTGAACTCTCATCTTTACTCAAGGCCAAATTTACTTTAGTTCATTGCCTAGAAACATGTAGTCTTCTCTTTCCTCTTGTAAGGAGAGACATAAAGGCAGCAGTTTCTATTTCTGGAATCAGGCCTCCATGACTGAACAGCTGCTCTTTTGTTTGGGTGAATACCTGACTTGACTACATATGAATTACTTTACTTTTACATCAAATCCTCTTTACTGCCATCTCAATGTATTTTGGTGAAGGCAAACCACATTTCTAAAGAATCTAAGATGAAGCTCTAATTTATTTTTCTTGTAATTTTGAAGCATTCTTCCTTAAGGTTTTCCTTCAGGACCCTGGACACAAGTGTCTCTGCTATGCAGTAGAGTTGGCAAGCCAAGAAGCCTGTGCTGTCATGGGAGAACAAAGTCTTTATCACATAGTCAGTGAATGCGTCCACTTAACTACACAACATGAAGCAGAGAAATTGAAGTAATATGCTAAGGGATGCCTAAAAAGAAAAACCAAACCATTTATTTAGAGAAGAGAGAGAATTTCTTTTCAAACATTCTTGTTAAACCATTTTGACTCTGAGATGGAAGCAGAACACCAGAGAATGGAAAGAGACACATTTTTGGTTTTGGGGTCTGTTTAAATTTTGCAAACAGATTTCAAAAGTTCTTTACTCAGCAAAACAGGGCTGAATTTGGTCAACCACGTTTTATTCCTGCAATTGAAACCCATTTGTATTCCAAGGAAAATTTAATCTGTGCATTTATGATTCATGTGTGCTTAACCTATCAAAATGTTAAGAGCTGTTTGAAATGAAAGAAGTCATTGAATCCTGGTGCTTATATGATTTTGTGTGCTTAGACTTAAAAAGTTGCTTTTCAGGTAATCTATGATTGAATCCCCAAACAATAATATACATTACAACTTAGAAAGGTTGGAGCTCAAGTAAACCATGGGCCTGTCAGTGACTCTGAATTTCAGTCTCCAGGCAAATAAACAAGACTGTAAACTTAAATTTTCAGGAAAATAGTAACACTAAGCAGTAATTTAACTCTTTTTTTTCCTTTTTCTGTCTTCATGTGTTTATGTTGTACCTGTGTCTATGTTTTTGTGTGTGTGGGTTCCAGTGTGGGGTGGTAGGCACACATTTATGTGTATGTATTTGGAGGCACAATGATCCTTGATATCATTCCCATCTTATTTATTGAGGCAAAGTCTCTCAGTAAAACCCAGATCTCTCCAACAAGACTGGCCTTGCCAGCCAGCTCCATCTGTCTCCATCTTCCAAGCCTGGAATAATAGGCAGGCTCCCATGCCCACCCATCATTTACATGGGTTCTTGGGATCCAAATTCCAATATTCATACTTCAGGGCAAGTACTTTAACCCCTGAGTAGTCCCCCCAGCACTTATCCATCTTAAGAGAAGTTTTAAAGTTTGGGTCTTCACATTCTGGAAGATAACATTCTCAAACCCTCTCTAATTATTCATAGTGAGTCTATTTTCTGGCATTCTTAAATGTTATTTTCTTTTCTTGATTTATGATTTACACATAAGTATCATGTAGGAATGCCACCAAGCTGCACATGCCCACTGGTGAGATCAGAAGTTCTGTACTGACTGTTTTAGTTGCTTTCTGTTGCTCTTATCAAACATCATGACAAAGGCAACTTATAGAAGAAAGAGTTTATTTTGGGCTTTTAGTTCTGAGGGTTAGAGTCTGTGATGGCAAAGTAAAGGCAGCAGCTTGGCAGCTGGAGCAGCAGCTTGGAGCTCATATCATAAGCAGGAAACAGAGAGAGCATACTCAAAATGGAAGGATCTTTGGAAACCTTTACCTTTAAGTCCACTCCCAGTGGCATACTTCCTCTAGTAAGGCATGCCAAACATCACCAACTGGGGACTAGTATTCAAGACTTATAAGGAACATTTCACTCAAACTACCTCACTGACTTACCATTTTTGCAAAAAAAAAAATCACATGCGTACTATTTTAAGAGATAAATTTAAAACCAGACTGTAGATTAACTCCACATGCTGTTAATTGCTAGTGTATGTCTTTGGAAAAGTTCCTGTACTAACATTTGTTTCTTCAGATGAGATGGGAGATAACTGCCTCAGAGGCTGACAGTTCTGTGCAGCTGTCCTATAATCCGAGGGGAGGGCCTTGACTGTGAATAATCTGCAGAACAAAACAGGAGCTAGGAGGAGAGAGTAGGAGAAGTCAGTGACGACACCAACACCCAGAAGTCCTTCCAATTGAAGACACTGCTCCTGCCTTCAGTGCATGCCACACCTCCACCTGATCACCAGCGCCTCTGATTGCCAGCAACTGTCAGCAATATACTCACATTGTCCTGGAATGTCTCTGCTTCCTCATCATGTCACTTCTTCCATACCACAGTAGAATTTAATGTAAACTACTTTTTTCTACTTTAAATTAGGTATTTCTGGGCTTGTATTACTGGTTTATATCTTTTAGATGCAGCCTGAGGACACAATAGGTATCATCACCATACTAATTTTTGTGTTGCTGTAGACAGGAGAAGGAACTGGTAGAGTAGTTATCAATTCTCCCAGACAGAAAGCTAATCTTAGGTACTCTGATAAATAAATAGAGAACAGAGACTTCGTCTTGCAGCATTGTTGGTACCAGGACCTCTGAAACCAGTGACATCACATAGGTGACAGCGCGACCTATACACCTGTTGCCAAGGCAACAACCACCATATTCCCAGAATCCATTGGACTCACCTTTACCTGTGACCATGTCACCATCCGTGTATATATAAAGAGAAGCATCCCCTTCTCTCTCTCTCTCTCTCTCTCTCTCTCTCTCTCTCTCTCTCTCTCTGTTTCTCTCTCTGTTTCTCTCTCTCTCTCTCTCTCTCTCTCTCTCTCTCTCTCTCTCTCTCTCTCTCTCTCTCTCTCTCTTCCCCTCTTCTCTTTCCACTGTCACCTTTGCCCTTTCCCTTCTCAATAAATGATACTAAATATTGTTTACTTGAAATTGGGACCAACCATTACAGGCTCCAAATGATTTGTATTAACAAAACTGGGCTGAGCTCTATGTCTATGATCCTGGATAAGCCACCAGGGTGTTGTAAACTAGAAAACTCAGGATTGGGGGTTATTGGTAGGTCTGCAGAAAGAGGAGGAGGGGCTTCTGAGACATTGTCTCCACACTGACAGATGTTCATTCTCACAACACAGTGTGAACTGGGGGTGACAGATAGAGCTAGAAGTGAGGCTATTGACAAGGCCTATTTGTATGTGGGTGAAGAGAGGAATACTTCCTGTGAGTGCTAGCCTACCGGGGCTCCTGTGTGAGGTCAATAAACTACAGGCTTTCAACTGCTGAGACAAACACCATGACTAAGAACAACTTGTAAGGAAAATGATTTGTTTAACTTATAGGTTATAACCCATTATTGAGGAAAGCTAGAACAGGAAATCAAGGTATAAAATTGGAGGCAGGGCTACAGAGAAAGACTGCTCAGCTACTAGGTCGACCTGCCTAAAGATGACACCAACCTGCAGTGGGCTTGTCTCTTCTGCATCAACTAGAAATAAAAAAAAAATGCTCCCAGGTATGGCCAGTCTCATCTGGACAGTTCTTCAATTGATGTGCCCTTTCCCCAAGTAACTCTAGGCTTTTGTCAAGGTGATAGTCGAAGTTGTAACAAAACTCTACTTCCTGTATGAAGTCACTAAAGTCTAAGAGTCTTTATGTGGGTTCACTAGACTAGTGGGGTTTCCTCTCTGTAGGGGTTCACTAGTCTACAGGAGTCTACTCTCTGTGGGTGGGGGAGGGGGTACTCAGTAGCCTAAGGATCTACTCTCTATGTAGGTTCACTAGTCTAGAAGAGTCTGTGGGTTCACTAACCTACAGGAAGTTAACCTCTTTGTGGAAGTTTACTGGTTATAACTATAGTGAACTCATAAAAATGAGGTAAGTAGTTGCGCAGAATAAACACTCATCGATTTAGGAATTTACTGAGCACACTGCTCTATATCCTAACAAATTCTAGATTAAGATCCCACAGGCAGAGAGTGGGGCCAGGAGGCTGGATACAGAGAAAAACATATGATATCTACTGTCCAAGAACCTTAGGCTGGTAGAGGCTAGGCAAATGAATGCACACACACATACATGCACACAACAAAACACACCATGGCCTGCACAGCAAAGATTGTAACAGACCCTGGGAAGCAAGTTACATGAATTGGAAAGTAGACTGAACTCAGTGGCTAGATTGTTTGTAGCTCTGGGAAAGTGCACAGGTTCTCTGGACCACATTTTCCTTCTTTGCAAATGGAAAATACTCTTATACACACATAGGGCAGGGCTCAGTATAAAACAAAACTACTGACATACTGCCCTGGAGAATCCTAGAAGAGAGGAAGGCCCTTCGTATATATCCCATTCTCACAAGCAAAAGAAAAAAAGAAAGCAGTGGGGTCTCTGGAAGTGCCTGGCCGTCATTATAGGCTACAATAGTTTCACAGTGGTGTCAAATCCATTAGCTCAGGAGGAGCAAAATGAACAAGAGTAGTCAGAATACCAAGCATGTGGATGTAAGGACCCAACTAGCATCTAGTGGAGTGGGAATTGTCAGCCTGTCCCACTTCACTGTCAACTTCAGCTAGGACTTATGTTATGAGGACCAAGTGTCACACCCCACATCCCACACTTGTGACCTTCAATGCTTGGTGCTCAGCAGTGCATGCGTATTCTCATCCAAGAACATAGATGTCACTGTAGGGAAAGGAGAGAAGCCCTGAATCAGTTAAGAGTAAGTTCTAGCACCAAACAGAGGCCATACACAGTAAACAAGGTCAGCAGGATGACTCGGCTAGTCAAGCACTAGCCTCCAAGTTTGACGATCTGAATTCAAACACTAGAACCCACATAAGGGTAGAAGGAGAGAAATGACTCCACAAAGCTTACTCTGACCTCCACATATGGACCTGCATTTACACAATATTGATAAATCAAATGCATCTGCTTTCTTCTCCACCCCCAGTATGCCTGGGAGTTGCAGACTCTCAGTGAAGCTGAGATAAACTATTATGCCCATGTAGTCTTTTACCTATCTGTCTTCATAGCTTTAAAGATAATTCAGAGCATGTGGTTCTCCTGATGGCAGGAAAGGCATTTCACTGCTACACAGAAACCAACATATTAAACAAAATGAAACAAAACAAAACAAAATGTTCTCTCTGATTCCATCTCCCATTTATGGATACTGTGAAAATAAAACTATCTACTTATCTGCAGGTGAAGCAGGTACTCTCTGGGAAAGTGGAACTGTCTCTTTTGCTGTTGACATTTGTGAAAGTGTCAAGGACAGCTATCACCCACTTCGTGAGGCTCAGTTAGAGATATGCCTAAAGGTAGTGTCATAGTTGCCGGGAGCAGCGGCAGGGATCTCTCTTAGGGCTTGCAGAACTAGGTCACAGCCTACAGCTGCAGCTACTTGCCCACTTGCCCCACCCTCCTTCCACCCAATGCTTTCCTCCTGATTATCGCTTTCTTTCTTTGATTTTTCCATCCCTCCTTCATCTTGACAGGAACACAAAGCAAAATGCCTTCCTAACAGAAATAACTCGCCAGGTGAAGAGTTAGTGAGATTATTAAAAGCCTTACTACTGATTTCTCCAGAATTTAATTTCCTTAACGTTAGCTACTGAGATTCTGGGATGTCTCAGGGTGGTGTGAGTCTAGTAGTTCTTTGAGCTTGATTTCATGCAGCAGGCTGCTGATGTTCGTTCTTGTGTGGATTCTCATTAGGAGCTAGGGATATTGTAATTATGAAAATTTCAGCCCATTTTCTGATTTCATCAAGCCCAGTGTTGTAAATCATTTATTTTTATGGATATATTTTATCTTTTTATAGATAAATTTTTCTTTTATAAGCACAATTTTTTATTTCAAATATATCTCAATTTCCTCTCTTAATAGATGATAGATACATCCAAAATTGTTCTCGCACTTCTTCATTTTCCAGGGCCACTGTTTTGGAACCTAGTGGCTAAATAGTACTAAACATTTGTGTGTGTTCAAGTAGGCCTGATTGAGGAAGCCCCACCTTGTTTACAAACCCTTAATGAGGTCTACTTGGTGGGATACCTGTCTCTCACCTTCCAGGTAGCAGAGTTATAAATACAGGTGCCACCAGATCAAGCCAATATCGGGATTTCACTTGACAGTAACAAACATCTAAACCATATTTGTGGAAAGAGCCAGAGTCAGTGAGGGCAGTCGGTCTAGGAAGCATCCTGGAGAGGGCAGATGAGAGCCATAGTCTGCAGATGACTGCAGAAGACAAGGGATGGAACTGTCTAGTGACTGGGTAACTTTTCTCATTTGTGGGACAAAATACCTCTAGTATTAGTTAGGGATTCTGTTGCTCTGGTAACACATTGTGAACAAAAGTTTGGGGGAGGAAAGGGTTTATTTCAGCTTCCAGTTCCCTATCACATTCCTCAGCAAAGGAAGGCAGAGGAGGAACCTCTGGCAGGATGTACAGCAGTTCTCCACATGGCTTGCTCAGACTGCTTTAGTACTAAGGGGCCTCATCAACCACAGTGGACTGGCCCTCCCACCCCAATCATCAGTTAAGAAAATAACCTATCCATAGGTCAGTATGGTGGGATCATTCTGTCAATTAAGTTTCTCTCTTCCAGAAGACTGTAGTTTGTTGAAAGTAAAAAAAAATAATAATAATAAAAAGAAACAACCAGGACATCTGACAAAAGCATCTCTAAGAAGAATGGCTTGTTTTACTTCTGCTTAGAGTTCCAGGACATAGAGTATATCATGTTACATCATGAAAGGAAAGGCAAATGGTCACCTTGGATCTACAGAAGCAGAGTAATGAATACCAGCACTCAATTCACTTTCTCCATTTACTCTGTCCAAAATTTATCCTATGCGATGGCGCCACCCACATTGTAAAGCCCAACCAACACATTTTTGAAGAAACTCCATTTTGTGTGAATCTAGGAGCTAAACTCCAATTCCAGGAAGAAAATGGCAAAATCCACCTCAGGAAACATTCCATGACAACCCCACCACAACCATTTAGCTATAATAGCAGTATCAAGGTAGACATCCAGATACCTGAAGACATCCCACAGAGAATAGATAATTTAGCTATCCTACTTATCAGGTGTTTTTGCCCCTGTGTTCAGTTCCTGCAGATTACATCAGAAATACAGGTTTTAAAATATTAACTTTCCGGCCCATATGGAAATTCCTCAAGCTTGCTGTAACTACAATAAATATCCTGCACTCCTAGACTTGGGGCTCTCACTCTGCAACAGAGATGGTAAGAGACCTTGCTCTAAAGACCCTTATGAGTTGGCATTGGAGTTGGTTCCTCAGTGGTCTTCGGGGATCCCTGTGACTTGGACATAACAACATTAGGGTGAGTATTTCCTCCCCATTACAGATATACCCACAGGATTGTTGCTATGGTGACGGTAAGTGCCATCAAGCTAACAATCTAGATTAATGGTCACAGTGAGGGTGAGTGACAAAGGCCAACTATCAGCAGAAGTTTAGAGCCCTTAATGGACACACAGGACTTTGTCCTGCCACTGATATTGCCCTTGTCCTCTTCTTCAACATAGAAAATAGTGATGTCTCCTTCCATCATTAGTGCTTCTAATCCGATGTCTGCTGGGACGGAGAGGATGCCAGATGCCCTAAAATTACTCTCTCATGTTCATGCTTACCCAGCCATCCAGACATTAAATCATAGGTGAGATGTCACCTGCACTTCTGACAGGAGCTACCTGCTATCCTCACAGATTCCTCTGTTCAGGATATTGAGAGAACTTCCTCCCTTCCCTGTACCAAACAACATTACCCTTGTTTACCCAGCTGTAGCCATCCTCCAGGGGGTGATGCAAGAGAAAAATGCAAAGCAAAACAGCATCCCTCCTCCACACCTAGAGCCAGAGTGTGGCAAGAAAACAAAATGTGAAGCTGCTTGTGGACTATGCTTCAACAACACAGCCCTGCCCTTGGAATAAAGTTCAGAATGAGGTTGGGGGGGGGTGACTTAATTAACAAAATGTTTCGCATCCAAGATCAAGGACCTAATTCTATCTCCAAGACATACAAAATTGTCAGAAACTGTGGAGACCATTTGTAATCCCAGCACTGGAAAGATAACAGACAGGCTGATGCCTGGAGCTTGCAAACAAGCCAGCTAACCTTGTCAGATCAGTGAGAGACCCTGTTGTAAAAGAAAGGTAGACAGTGCTTTAGGAGCATGCTCAGTGTTATTCTCTGAACTCCACATGCATGCACATACATGCACCCACACACATGAACATAGACACATTCTTACACCCAATTTCCAGGGTCGCTAATTATTCTCCCTGTGTCCCATCTCCTCTGGGCACACTAGCCTGTCTGCTCCAAGCCCAAGCCAGAGCCTAGACATACAGTTTCCACTGCTGTGAAGCAAGGTTGTTCCTTCCTTGCCAAAAGCTAGACTTCAACACCCACATCCCTAAGGGCCCAGCCTACTCACCCCCATGTACCAGAAGATCCCATGGCTGTAGCTGCCCTGACCCTTGGATGCCCTTTCATGGTTGGTGGTAATCTTTGTGACTGTGCACCAAGCCCTAGGAGGATGGTTACAGAGACACATGTAAGTCTGGGTACCTGCAGCTTCAAAGTGGGTCAGGAAGTACTTTAAGAAAATTAATGTAAAAATTAATGTAAAATATCTGATTTTATATAGTTTAACAAAGAACATAGGACAGCATTGTTCATTTATTGTCTTTCTTTTTGGGGTTTTATGTAGCTCAGCGTAGCCTAGAATTCACTGTGATAAAAATAAACTTGGATTTCTGATGATTATGCCTCCAGTTCCTGAGTGCTGTTTGTGTAGGTGTATGCCAGCATTTATGTAATGGTAAAGATCAAAACTTTGTGGTTTCTGAACAAGTGCTCAACCAACTGAGCCATATCCCAGCTGAAAAGGATCACATTCCTAAAGGACTCTCTCAGTATCAGGCCTGAAGCACAAGGTTGTTCACTTTCATGGAGAATCTTCCTAAACATAGTTTACTGCTTCAGTACTCTGGCCCCTGACATACAATATTATTAGTTCCCTGTTGATTATGAATTCTCTACACTGACTAGGGCAAGGTATGAATTATGAGACCTATACATTTTAACTATTATACCAGTATGCATTTATGTGTAGCATGATGTGACCTCCTCGTGAATGAAAGGGGCACACTGGCTTTCTAAGGGTCTAGAAGATTTAGTCAGAAAGCTGAGAGACGATTCCTACAGGGATCAGTCAGGTAGAGTACTAAGGCTGCTCTGCATTCAGAATGGCTAAACAAGGAGAAATCCATAATAGGGCACTGCACAGTCATCCAGGGACCACTACACACCTATCCGAAGAGAGATCACAGCAGCCCAGACAGATCCAGATCATGTCACAACCCGGCTTCATAGCACATAAGAATTTTCTCAATTTATTCAAGTAATCAGGTTGAAAACACTTCCTCACAGGGCCACTGTAATGATACATGTGTGTATATGTATATGAGTGCAACATAATGCATATATTATATTACTCAGTTCCTGAATGTACATGTGAACTTGTGAGTGCTGATACAGGCATATGCATGCAATATAACATATTTGTTATATATGTAGTCATATATATAAAAGTATGTATATATACATATGTATGTATGTATAACATGTGTGTGTATCATATATATATAGTCAGCCTGACAAACAATTCACACTAAATATTGATCAGCTTTTATCTATTCTAACAAGATAGCTCTCTGTTGCTTTAGCATAATATCTACACCAGAGATTAAATTATTTAAGAAAAATATATAATAATTTTTTGGCATAGTGGTATATATTACTGAGAAATAATTCACTTATCCATCCACTCATTTTAAAGATCTAATTCAGCTTCTACTGTATATTAGGTTCTGTGCAAGGCATTTAGCAGAGGCTAGAGCGATGATCATAGATCACTAAGGTGATTGGGAGAACTGAAGATCTATCAAATAGACAGAAAAGAGATTTATAAACCTCCACCTCAAGATGGTGATTCATTCTCTCCTGAGCATGAGCTTTGCTGGTTGTCTTTACTATCCCAAGTATCTGAATGAAGGTGGAAAGTGATGTCAGCCATGTGGATTTTTGCAAAAAGGAGATAACAGTCATCTAAATGTTCCCTACATACTCATGGGTCAGAATCATCTAGATGGCTATTTTAGAGAGTCAAATATTCCTTGTGATTAGGATAGCGTCTCTTGGGCACATTCACTTTTTAATAGTTTGCATGACATAGCAGCAGATAATCTGTCTCTGATATAGGGTAGCTGTACTATCTTCTTGACAATCAAAACAGTAAAGCCCTTTTAGGAGCAAAATAATGAGAGATTATGAGAATAAGTAACCAACACTCAACCTCTCTCTTCTTTTCTCCCTCTCCTCCTCTAAAACACACACACACAAATTCACACACCATCACCACCACCACCACCAACAACAACAACAACTCCCTACTTTATGTGTCTGCCTCTCCAGAGTGGATCCTCCATCAGTTTTATTGCCATAAAGCAGTTTCCTTTCATAGACAGGCACTAACCAGTGCCTTCCTACAACAAACATACACTGAGAGTTCCAAAATAGAATACAGGTTTCGAAGTTAAATGGAAATTTCATATTAATTAGTTAATAGGGAAGTAGGTAGATTGACAGATAGATACTTAGCACAAGATGGCCCAGATAGTATAGTATACATATTGTGATAAAATTACTCTTTGTTCACTAGATTTTTGAGTTGAGGTGGCCATGCTGCTACAGATCTACATCCTGGATTGTTTCTTCCTCCACATGTAACTGTAAACATTCTGACCCCACTTTGTGTGCCCTATTTTCTGTTGGTTCATTTGGTTTTGTTTTCACCCTGGCACATGCCAACGCTCAGGATGACACATCTTCTCTGGACTATGCTCTCCCGTCACGGTCTCACCACGCCCTGCCTGTGGAACAGTGCCTGTTGGAATCACCCCCACTGTGCTCTAGAAGGCTGTCACTGCTCCTGAGGCTGCTTTCTCGGGTAGTCAGAGTCAGAGGGGCTGAAAGAATAGAAAATTTTAAGCTAACCCCACTGACCCTGCCTTGAGGGCAAGTATGCCTCACGGCTAAGAGTAACATAACATGTTCCGAGAGATGGCCTAACCATAGACACCACAAACCACAAACCATCTAGTGTCGACAAAGTCTGACTCAGTGGTCCAGAGAAAAAGAAGTTTGATGGTCAGCATACCCCAAAAGAGGGTGGTCTAGAGTTGAATCATATCCAAAAACAGAGAGAGTATGCCAATTTGAATAGACCAATAAAATTGTCACACACCTGTTGCTAACTACCTATGTAATTTTCCCTATAAATATGTCCCCCTAAGCGAGTTTGGGGTTGACTCCTCCATCTCCTTCGTGAAATACGTGTCGGCCTCAGAGCTCTGACTTTCCGAATAAACCTCTTGCCTGATTGCATCAAGACTGGGTCTTTGTGAGTTCTTGGGTTCGCACTATCCCAAGACTTGAGTGAGGGGCTTCCCCATTTTGGGGGTCTTTCAGGTGGAGGCTTGTCCGGGATTTCGCAACCACCCACGACCCTGAAACCCTCTCGGAGGTAAGGGGGATCCCCCAATTTGTGTCTGAGTGCGGCTGCTGTCTGTGTCTGTCTTTGTTCTGGTAGGAATTTGAAAAGCCTTTCAGTTTCGCAGCCGCTTTCTGGAGCGGTGAGGCTCAGAAGCCGTGGTCGACAGATGTGTCCGGGTGACCACAAACTGCAACCCTGGGGGACGCCCCAGGAGGACAGGAGAGCCAGGGATGCCTGGCCGTCTCCTATCAGGTAGGAAAAGATCCTGTGATTCTCCTGGAAGAGAAACCTTGTAAACCTCTTCTGTCTGAAACTGCTTTTGGCTGGTGCCTGCCTGCGGACTTGGCGCGGTGCTGTTGTTTGGATACTGTAGCCTCTGTGTTTTCTGTTGTTTATTTGGTGCTTTTTGTGACAATGGGACAGACAGTGATGACCCCCTTAAGCCTGATGCTAGATCACTGAACTGAAGTTAGAGACAGAGCACACAATATGTCAGTTGAAATTAAAAAAGGAAAGTGGCAAACTTTTTGCACCTCTGAGTGGCTGACTTTCGGTGTCGGCTGGCCCTCTGAGGGCTCTTTTGATCTAACTCTAATCTCTAATGTTAAAGCCATTGTTTTCCAGGAAGGACCGGGATCACACCCCGACCAGCAACCTTACCTCTCGGTCTGGCAAGAACTAGTCCAGAATCCTCCACCATAGGTTAAACCCTGGGTTAAGAAGTCGGAGCCAGGTTCTCGAACCCTAGCCCTCCGCCGCGAACGAAACCGAAGGCTCCCCCAAAACCTGAGCCTCTGCTCCTCCAAAAATCTATCCTGAGCTTGAAGAACCTCTTGAGTGGCCAGTCCCTCCTACGTATCTCCCCCCTCCCCCCATTCCCCCTCTCCCTCCCCAGCATCCTCCGGTCGGTCCCTGCTTTGCAAAGAAGGAGCGGGGAATGGGGGTCCAGCCATGGGTACCCGAAGCTGCAGGGCCCGGAGCCCCGCAGAGCCTGACTCCACAGTGGCCATGCCCTTGCGCACTTATGGTGCCCCAGTGGACCCCCCAACCTCCAACCCCTCCAGTACTGGCCATTCTCATCTTCTGACCCTTATAACCAGAAGTCTAATCACCCCTCTCTTTCTGAAAACCCCACTGGCCTAACTGGGCTGATGGAGTCTCTGATGCACTCGCATCAGCCCACATGGGATGATTGCCAGCAGCTTTTACAGGTTTTATTCACCACAGAAGAGAAGGAGCGGATCCTCCTAGAGGCACACAAGAATGTGCCAGGGGCCAATGGGCAGCCTGCGCAGCTCCCCAACGAGATAGACTCGGGCTTTCCTCTGAACAGGCCTAACTGGGATTACAACACTGCAGCGGGTAGGGAGCGACTGACAGTCTACCGCAGGGCTCTGGTGGCAGGTCTTAAAGGCGCTGTGAGGTGCCCCACCAATTTGGCTAAGGTAAGAAAGGTGCTACAAGGATCTGTAGAGTCGCCATCTGTTTTCCTACAGTGCCTCATGGAGGCTTACAGGAGGTACACCCCTTTTGACCCTACCTCCCCAGGGCAACAGGCAGCAATTGCTATGGTTCTTATAGGACAGTCAGCTCCTGATATTAAGAGGAAGCTACAATGTCTGGAAGGATTGCAAGATTATATTTTGCAAGATTTCGTTAAAGAGGCAGAGAAAGTGTATCATAAGAGGGAGACCGAGGCAGAGAAGAAGGAAAGGGAAAAGAGAGAGATAGAAGAGAGAGAGGACCAGAGGGATCGTAGACAAGAAAGAAATTTGACTAAGATTTTGGCCACAGTAGTAGGAGAAAAGGGTAAGGCAGGGTATAGACAGACAGGGAACCTGGGCAACAGAAGATCAAGAGCAAACAACGGGGCAAGGAGACCTCCCCTAGACAAAGACCAGTGTGCCTTCTGCAAAGAAAAAGGCCGTTGGGCACAAGATTGCCCCAAGAAGAAGGAAAAAGCCTTTAAAGTACTAAACCTTCAAGAAGAAGATGATTAGAGGGGATGGGGCTCGGCTCCCCTCCCTGAGCCTAGGGTAACCCTAACTGTGGAGGGGACCCCGCTGAATTTTCTGGTGGATACCGGAGCCGAATATTCTGTGTTGCAATGACCTTTAGGAAAGTTGGGCACCAAGAAAACCACAGTGTTTGGGGCTACCGGGTCAAAACAGTATTCGTGGACTACCTCCCGCACTGTGGACTTAGGGAGAGGCCAGGTTTCCCACCGTTTTCTGGTCATCCCCGAGTGCCTGGCCCATCTTCTAGGGAGAGACTTATTGACTAAACTACAAGCCCAAATTCAGTTTACCCCATCTGGACCTGAAGTAAAGTGGGAAGAACCCACGACCATAATATTAGCTTTAAAATTAGAAGAAGAATATAGGTTGCATGAGCTGCCTAAGAAAGGAGTGACTCCAGACTTAGACTGTTGGTTGTCTAACTTTCCTCAAGCCTGGGCAGAAACAGGGGGAATGGGCATGGCAGTCGGGGTTCCACCAGTAGTGGTGGAGCCCAAATCAGACAGCACCCCCATCGGGGTTCGCCAATACCCAATGAGTAGAGAAGCCAGGGAAGGAATACGACCGCATATACAAAGGCTCCTTTCCCTGGGCATATTGGTACCATGACAGTCACCTTGGAACACCCCCCTGTTGCCAGTAAGGAAACCCGGCACCAATGATTATGGGTTGGTACAAGACTTGAGAGAGGTGAACAAGAGAGTACAAGATATACACCCGACTGTTCCAAATTCTTACAATCTTCTTAGTTCCCTCCCACCTGAACGGCAATGGTACACTGTCCTTGATTTGAAGGATGCTTTTTTCTGCCTAAGGCTTTATTCCAGCAGCCAGCCCATTTTTGCCTTCGAGTGGAGGGATCCTGATACTGGGCAAACCAGTCAGCTCACCTGGACTAGGCTGCCCCAAGGATTCAAGAATTACCCCACTCTTTTTGATGAGGCATTGCACTGAGACCTGGCTACTTTTAGAGCTAAAAACCCCCAGGTAACCCTCCTGCAGTACGTAGATGACCTACTCCTGGCTGCCTCCACCAAAGAAGAATGCTTTCACGGGACTAAGAAATTGCTTGTGGAACTGGGTGAGTTGGAATACTGGGCCTCAGCCAAAAAGGCCCAACTGTGCCAGACTGAAGTGACCTATTTGAGATACTTACTGAGGAGTGGAAAGAGGTGGCTAATGGAGGCTAGGAAGAAGACAGTAACACAAATTCCTGGGCACGGCTGGGTTTTGTAGGTTATAGATTCCTGGGTTTGCCACGCTTGCAGCTCCTTATGCCCTCTGACTAAGGAAGGGAAAATATTCTCTTGGATCCCCGAACATCAGAAGGCTTTCAATGAAAGCAAGAAAGCCCTATTATTGGCCCCCGCCCTGGCTCTACCAGACATGACTAAGCCTTTCACCCTTTACATAGATGAGAGAGCCGGAGTGGCTAGAGGGGTTCTTACTCAGACTTTGGGACCATGGAGAAGACCTGTGGCCTACTTGTCCAAAAAGCTAAATCCGGTTGCGAGCGGGTAGGCCACCTGCCTGAGGGCCATCACAGCCGTGGCCCTGCTTGTCAAAGACCCTGATAAATTGACCTTGGGACAACCGGTGACTATAGTATTCCCACATTCTCTTGAGGGCGTTGTGCGGCAACCCCCGGATCGGTGGATGATGAATGCCCGCATGACACATTACCAGAGCCTGCTGTTAACTGACAGGATAGCCTTTGCCCCTCCGGCCATCCTAAACCCTGCCACCCTGCTGCTGGAGACTGAAGATTCAACCGCAGCACATCGATGCGAAGAGATCCTGGCAGAAGAAACGGGTATCAGAAGGGACCTGAAAGATCAACCATGGCCAGAAGGCCCCAACTGGTACACAGACAGTAGTAGCTTCGTGGTCGAAGGTAAGTAGGTGGCAGGGGCAGCAGTGGTAGACGGAACCAACATCATATGGGTTAGCCGTCTGCCAGAAGGAACTTCGGCACAAAAAGCTGAGGTAATGGCCCTCATCCAAGCCCTACGGATGGCAGAGGGCAAGACTGTAAATAGCTATATAGCCAGCAGTACGCATTTGCTACTGCAGATGTTCATGGGGCCATATATAGGCAGAGGGGGCTGCTGACCTCTACAGGAAAAGACATTAAAAACAAAGAAGAAATACTTAGTTCACTAGAAGCTATCCACTTGCCCAAGAAGGTGGCCATAGTCCACTGCCCAGGTCACCAAAAGGGGCAAGACAGAATTGCAAAAGGTAATAGGATGGCAGATTCTGTGGCCAAAGAAGCGGCCCATGGAGTTATGATTATGACAGAGATCTCCCCAAACCACCCAGTAGCCCCAGAACTAGATATTAAATACACTGAAGAAGATCACCAACATATGGACAAGCTAGGATTCTCTCCCCCATCAAAGGACAAAAGAATGCATAACTCAGATGGTAAACTGACCCTACCCCAGAAAGAAGGGCATGAATATGTGGATCACCTACACCGCCTGACTCACTTAGGAGCTAAGCATCTTGAGACTCTGATCAAAGCCTCAAATTACTATGTCCCCAAACTTTCAGAAACTGTTGACAAAGTGGTAAAAAAACTGTGCCCTGTGTTATGATTAATGCAGGACTTTCGAGACTTCTTTTAGGAAAGAGGCTCAGAGGGAGTCGACCGGGTGTCCATTGGGAAGTGGACTTCACCAAGGTCAAGCCTGCCAGATATGGTAACAAATATCTCTTAGTTTTTATAGACACTTTTTCAGGATGGGTAGAAGCCTACCCCACCAAAACAGAGACTGCCAGAAATTTTTCCCAGAGTTGGGATACCTAAGGTAATTGGGTCTGACAATGTACCCTCATTCGTTGCCCAGGTAAGTCAGGGACTGGCCACTCAGCTGGGGATTAATTGAAAATTACATTGTGCATATAAACCCCAGAGTTCAGGACAGGTAGAGAAGATGAATAGAACCCTAAAAGAGACCTTATCCAAATTGGCCTCGGAGACCGGTGGAGGAGACTGGACAGTCATCCTTCCCTTTGCGCTGTTTTGTGTACGAAACACCCCTGGCCCCTTTGGCCTAACACCTTATGAGATTATGTATGGAAGTCCCCCACTCCTCATTGAGTCGGGCGGGGCCCCCAACCTTGAGGTTCTCCCTAAAACCCTATTTGCTCATTTAAAGGCACTTGAGTCAGTCCAAAATGAAATCTTGAGCCAGCTGAAGGGAATCTATGAGACAGGAAACCTGGAAACACCTCACCAGTTCCAAGTGGGAGATGCAGTCCTAATCTGTTGACACCGGGCCAGGAATTTAGAACCTCGATGGAAGGGATCATATCTGGTACTGTTGACTACCCCTACCACCGTTAAGGTAGATGGGATCGCTGCTTGGGTCCACGCTTCCCATGTAAAGAAAGCTCCAGATGTTCTTAAAAATGAATGGAAATTGGAAAAGACTGCTGATCCTCTTAAGCTTCGCCTCTGTCGCAAGCACTCTTAATCCCCATGCACCCCAGAAGCTGACGTGGCAAGTGATATCGCAGACTGGAGATGTTGTGTGGTAAGTAAGCAAAATGGCCCCTCCTTGGACTTGGTGGCCCTCCCTCACACCAGACGTATGTCACCTGGTGGCAGGGTTGGATACTTGGGACATTCCCGAATACTGTGCAGAAAATGTACCGGTAATGGGAAAAAACGGGAGTGGCTCGAGGGTGTGCTAACCCCCTTACCCGCTGTGCCATTAGGGCAGCCGACATATATGTATATCCCAGAGATGGTAGGACTCCCCCTCAAGTAGTTAAGTGTGGAGGACCAGAATCCTATTATTGTAAAACATGGGGATGTGAAACTATGGGAACAGCTCATTGGCGTCCCACCTCCTCCCGGGATCTCATTATAGTGAACAAAAACCATACTGATAGACCTACTTGCGGCTCCCTGAAGTCCAGATTACAAGTGGCCCCTGCAGTAAAACCCCCTTTTGCAATCCTTTAAACATTACTTTTACTGAAAAGAGCAAACAGTCCAGAGATTGGGTTAAGGGCCTGAGTTGGGGACTCAGGCTTTATGTGTCTGGAACAGATCCAGGTCTAATCATGAAGCTGAAACTCAAAATAGAAAACCCCACCGGTCTCCCAGTAGGGCCCAATAAAGTCTTACCAGAAACAAACCCTAGGCCTGCCCCGGCACCACCCCAGCCTCAAGTCCCATCTAAGAGTCCAAGCGCCACCACTATGATGGCCCTGAGTGTCAGGGCCACCACTGTAGTACTTCCCCCCAGAGACACCCAACAGAGTTCTCAGTCTTGTTGAAGGAGTTTTCAGGTATTGAATCAGATGGACCCCAATATCACTGAATCCTGTTGGCTCTGTTTGGGGTCCAGGCCTCCCTATTACAAGGGGATAGCGACCATTAGAACTGTCACCTATAATGAACCACACCAGTTTTGTTCATGGGGATCGAACCATAAGCTAACCCTTACAGAAGTGTCCGGGATGGGCCTATGTATAGGAACCATTCCTAGCCCCTATGCTTCCTTCTGCAATTCCACCTTAACCATTAATTCCACCGCAGGTGCCTATTTAGTCCCTCAAACTGACACTTGGTGGGCCTGCAGTACTGGACTTATACCTTGTGTTTTCACCTCAGTATTTGATTCCACCCAACATTTTTGTATATTAGTTCAATTGGTACCCCAAGTTTATTATCACCCGGAGAGGGTTGTAACCGATGCATATGACCTAAGCCCAACCCAAGTTAGGAGAGATCCAGTCACTCTGACTTTAGCAGTACTGTTAGGTGTCAGGTTGGCAGGGATTGGGACAGGTACTACAGCAATAGCCACCTCTCAGTGCTACTTTTCAGACCTGAGAAATGCAATGACAGAGGACTTAGCGGCCTTAGAGCAATCTGTTAGTAAGATAGAAGAGTCACTTACTTCCTTGTCTAAAGTAGTCTTACAGAACCGCAGGGGACTAGATTTGCTATTTCTCAAGGAGGGAAGATTGTGTGCTGCCCTAATAGAAGAATGTTGTTTCTATGTTGATCACTCCGGTGTCATCAAGGACTCCATGTCTAAGCTGCGTGAAAGATTGGCCACCAGACAAAGAGATAGGGAAGCCAACCTCGGGTGTTTTGAAAGCTGGTTCTCTCATTCCCCTTGGCTCACCACCTTGATTTCTACGCTCATGGGACCTATAATTATTCCCTTGTTGCTTTTGACATTTGGACCCTGCATTATAAACAAGTTAGTAGCCTTTGTTAGAGAAAGAGTTGGTGCAGTACAGGTTTTAATGCTTCGCCAACAATATCATGCATTAGGGAACTCTGAGTGGACTGAGGACAGTAAGTTCTAAGATTAGAACTAGCTACAAGTAGAAGTGGGGAATGAAAGAATAGAAAATTTTAAGCTAACCCCACTGACCCTGCCTTGAGGGCAAGTATGCCTCAAGGCTAAGAGTAACATAACATGTTCTGAGAGATGGCCTAACCATAGACACCACAAACCACAAACCATCTGGGATCGACAAAGTCTGACTCAGTGGTCCAGAGAAAAAGAAGTATGAAGGTCGGCATGCCCCAAAAGAGGGTGGCCTAGAGTTGAATCACATCCAGAAACAGACAGAGTATGCCAATTTGAATAGACCAATAAAATTGTTACATGCCTGTTGCTAACTGCCTATGTAATTTTCCCTATAAATATGTCCCCCTAACCAAGTTTGGGGTCGACTTCTCCATCTCCTGCGTGAGATATGTGTTGGCCTCAGAGCTCTGACTTCCCAAACAAACCTCTTGCCTGATTGCATCAAGACTGGGTCTTTGTGAATTCTTGGGTTCTCACTATCCTGAGACTTGAGTGAGGGGCTTCCCCATTTTGGGGGTCTTTCAGGGCCATGTACACTGATGCTGACAGAAAGCTTGAGAGTCACTCCCTATCTGAGAATCTCTGACCTGGTAGGGCTAAGACAGGACTTGACCCACCTTAGCTCACAACAGGTATGCTCCCAGAGGCTCAGGCAATAAATGACAGTCAGGAATGCATTAGGACCTGCATTCCAAGCCTCAGTGCCAAGATAAAAAAACAAAAACAAAAACAAAACAAAACAAAAAACTCAGCATAGTGCAGTCCTACAATCCTTGTGTAATCTCAGCACTGGGGACACAGTAGAGCATTTCTGGGTCAGCCTTGTTAAATCAGGCATATTCAGACTCAGTGAAAGACACTGTCAAAAAAAAAAAAAAGAAAAAACCCAACCCCACAAGGTTAACATTAAGGAAGACATTCGACTTCAACATTCAACATCTGGACTCCACATATGTATATACACAACTTCACATGTAAAGTGCAAGAACATGGACATGGACAACTCACACATAGTAGGGCTCAGCAATAGTTAGGCATATGCACTTCTGTAGAAGATATGAGTTCAGTTTCCAGTAGAGGTCAGATGGCTTGCTGTGCCCATAACTCCAACTCAAGGGTGATAACACACTCTCCTCTGGCTTCTGTGGGAAACTACACTCATATACACATATCTATTTATCTACACACATACACACAAACACACACACAAACACACACACAAAATTAAAAGTAAAAATAAGTTTAAGTAAATAAAAAAAGTAATAAAGCAACAGGACTGACAACCTCACTTTAGCCAAGATAACAGTTTCATTCAAAAGCTAAAATGAACAGCAGAAGGCCCACCAAAGAAACAAACAGGAGAACACTCACTGCTGAAGAAGAACTATAACAAAATGGGGAAAAATGTAATGTGATAAACCAATCAACAAATTGTTACGTAAAACATAAAATAATTTATCTCAGAATCTGCCATCCAAATGCACAGGCATTTATACTATCAAAGCCTTTTCAATTTCCTCTAAATTTATCAAGGTCTTATTTAATTGCTATAAACACCTAAAGACATGAGCAAATTAACACATAAAATTGCAGGATTTTAGCTAATGCATATTCATGAATGTATGCTGTTGTGATAAGGCAAATAATGACCCAAGACATTGATAAATTCTGTAGAAGCTGAAGAAAAACAACAGTCATGTGGGAGAATTCTCTGCGGATCTCAGAGTGGAATCTTTGATAAGCCCAGCTCTGAGTCACCATTCATAACAATTATCATATTTTGGTACTCCTGCCAGGAGAGAGATCAGCAAATGTTTTATCAGTTGGCTTCATAATAATATTGTCCACAGTTGATAAGGCAGAACAGTGCTAAAGACTACTGACTTCTTGGAAGACTAACCCAGCCTATTTCTCAGAGCCTGTCTCATGCTTACTGGAATTCCTGTTTGAAAAATGTGTTGCCACTCAGGTATGACTGACAGCTTTTCAGCATTTGTGAGAATAGCAAGTTACAGATGTCCCAGGGTCTTTGAAGTGAGTGTCTTTTATTATATTGGAAATACCCAAGATGTGCTGAGCTCCAAACAGGTATTTAAAAAAAAATTGTTTCAAAAACTACATCTTCTACATAGTGCCACTTTATAACTGACCTCTTCTTCAAAGCCACATATAACAACCACGAGAGTCATTTATTCAGATCCTATTCCCTCCTCCTCCTCTGCTCCAGTTTCTAGGCTGATACCTGGACAGACATAAGTGAAGAGAAACTGACAGCAGCTTATGTTTTAAGACTTCAAGGAATACTAGGGAAATCTGCTCCACTCGCCTTCTGACTGAATCCACAATTTAACTCTGTAAGAGAACAGTGGGAATGAAGAATCCTATTCTCAGCATTTGTGAGAATAGCAAGTTACAGATGTTCCAGGGTCTTTGAAGTGAATGTCTTTTATTTAGTTGGAAATACCCCCACCAGCACTTCTGCCTAGCTCAGGCCCCATGCAGAGTTCTTAGGCAGGAAGCTCAGGTCCTGAACTAAGCATAATAATGCTATGCAAGTGTTAAGTGAGAGGTACAATTTGGCAGAGGAATGATGTGTGTCAGGGTGAACTAGTATTATTGAAGTCCGGAATTAGCTAAAAGCACATGCTTTCCCTTAGAGGATTTGTATCTAGACAATGTCATTTACATGGAAATGCTGAGTGTTTGTCAAAGAGTGCTGGTTTAGGTAGTTAGGGAAATGTGGTATGTGGGGGCCACTGTGAAGAGCCTTGAGACAAGTCATTACTGGAAATGGAGGGATGGGTGTGTGACTAGACCCATCATCCCCACATACCCAGGCTGTGCACGCTGTACTACTTTTGACAGGAAATTCCCAAGCTATCAAAATCTTTCTAATTAGCTCTTCTAAGATACAGATGTGATAATTAGAGAGTAAATTATTATCTGTAGAGATGAAGACATCAACACAAGATCTTTTAGGAGGTTCCCAGGAGTCTGAGAGGGATCCGGAGATACAAACAAATCTATACACTCTTGTCCAGAATGAGGTATTCATAGACCTAAGCAGGAATGTCATGAGGTCAGCCCATATTTGCATCACAAGCTTCCCATTAACCTCATCGCCCTGGGGATTCTTATGTCAATTGTAAGGTAAAGGCAGTCCAATTGTTTGCAAGGCAGTCTGGGTCTTGAGAAGAATTGCATTCTAGTTACTGATGTTGGCAAGGCAGTCTGGGTCTTGAGAAAAATTGCATTCTAGTTACTGATGTTTGCAAGGCAGTCTGGGTCTTGAGAAGAATTGCATTCTAGTTACTGATGTTTGCAAGGCAGTCTGGGTCTTGAGAAGAATTGCATTCTAGTTACTGATGTTTCATCTTTCTCTGTAGCCACTTCTCATATTCACTGAGACCTTTAGTTATCTGAACATTTATCTAGTATAAGAGATGACTGACTGTGTAGCTCCCTGGAGAACTTTAATATGTGTCTAGGTGGCACCCAGCACCTTACTTGGTTAATAAGATACACTTAGCTATGCAGGAGAACATTGAGTTCAAGTCCACTCAGCTGAATTTGAATCCGTTAAATGCTCAATTTCTCTAATGCAGACAGGAAAGGCAAGATTCCCATGTTTCCCCATTGCATTGTCTCAAACTAACCCTGTCTTATGCTAAGTTCTCCGTGAAATAGGAATCAACTGCTTCATTACTGGATGGCATCCTTGATATGACTGTTGGCATTCCTTCTATGCTCCACCCAACAGTTACCTGGCAACAGCCAGGAAGGCCTAGCTTGCTATAAAAGGGACTATTTGGCCCTCTTTGCTTTTTCTGCCCCTTTTCTCTCTCTGACTCTGACTCCCTTCCCCTTCTCTCCCCTTCCCCTTCTCTCCCCCCTCTCCCTCCATGTGATCCTGGCCTGCCTCTTCCCCCTCTCTCTCTCTCTCTGCCCCTCTCTCTGTCTTTCTCTGTCCCCTCTCTTTCTCTTCCTCTACTCCCTTCTCAACTCCCCTCTCCATGTCCTCACATAAACTCTATTCTATACCAGACCCATTGTATGGCTGGTACCTTGGGAAAAGGGATGCCTCAGCATAGGCCCACCAGGCACCACTCCCCCCCCCATACCATACTCTATAAAACATATACTTGTCTTTTTAAGAAACACAATATTTGTTGCTGAAACTCACAGGTTCATATTTCTCACTACCACATGGTCGCTAGAACTCTCTATTCAAACACTAGTGAATTGGTAAGCTTCCCATATCCACAGTTTTATTTTAGAACCTCTACCCTTGAGTGAGATCTCTTGATCCTCAAGACAGTTTTGGAGATGGTTTCTCTCTCACACGGCTGGAAAATCCTAGGCCTAGGTAAACCATTCTCCCTCGGGCTCTGGCCCCACAGCTTGGGCACTGATCCCACAGCTCAACCTCTTGATTACCACATGATGACCTGGTAAATCTATCCTGGTTGCTTGTTATTAGCTATTAATTTATCCCTGGGATGCTGAAAGCAATAATATTAGTAGCCTCTACTCTCATCCAATGGGTGTCTGCCCTTCATTTGTACCTCCAGGCTCACCACTGAGATGCCTCCATCCTCACTCAAAGGGAATGCTTTCACCAATACTTACAGGATCTCTACTGGGATGCCTCCAGTCTTAAAGGATTCCAAACATACAGGCTAAATTGGGCCCCAATACCCACTAGATAATAATTCTAAATAGTCACTTGACAGAGTTTCAAAACAAGCAAACAAAATTACTTTACAACTCTTCCTAGTGAGGGACCCTAAGGACTTTTTCCATTCCCATCTGCACCTTAGAACTTCCTCCTCCTGCCTGGGGTCAAGGCTAAGCCAAGTTCCATTCTTCACCCACAGGAAAATTCTTGAGTAAAAAATTCTCAGAATGTACTGACAGTCACCTGACCCTCTGGAAAGTCCCAGGTAGAGTTCAAATTTGTGTCATGCTTGCTAGCCAATAGATTTAAAGGTCAATATGCTTAGCCAGTAAGTTTTAACTGTAACATTGCTGATGTAACCTGTGCCCCTAAACAGTATAAAAACTGTATGTAATGACTATTCGGGGTCGCCTTCTCATTTTTTGCCTAGAGGGGACTGACTGAGGGTTGACCCCTACATGCCAGAAAATAACACTCTTGCTTTTGCATCGATCTGCATCTTGGTGTCTCATTCAAGGGCATCTTGATGTAAGTACCACTGACTGAGGGTTGGGGTCTTACATCAGCAATCCGAAAAATGGAAAGATTTCTATGTAGGCTTTTCCCTACCTTCATTTCCAACCATTTTATTCCTTTGTTCTCAGCTCCTGGCTCCCCTCCCCTTTGACTTTAAAAAATATTCTTTAGACCTTGTTTCAGAGTTAATGCTCTCTCCCTCCACACCCCTGTACTCCCACACAATTGAGGCCCCCACCCACCTCCACTGCTGCCAGCTATTTGCTTCAGTGGGCACACTTAAATTTCTACTTCCTGGGAAATTTTTTATCTCTAATCTCTGATTTCCTTCAATTCTGGCTCACACCAGATCTAATCCAGGTTTAGCAGTAGAAGCGATCCCTAAGTACAACATGGAGCAGCTGAGCTACCCTGTGCACAGCTCAGACCCACTGCTTAGAGCACAGTGACGGAAGTTGCTTGCAGTGACAGAGAGAGACCTGTCTGTCAGACAAATCATGTCGTTTGTCTCTGCTGATACATACCAACACTTCTGCCGCTCCATTCTAAAATATATAACGTGTGACTTTCCTTTACAGGTAGAATTATTGCTTCCACACCATCTTACATAAGGACAGTCACATGGCTGGCTCCATTACCACCTCTCCAGTCATTTGCAGATGATCCATTTCTGCCTCAGAAATTTGGAGTTTCTGATTTGCAGTTGCACTTCAAAGGTGGTAACAAGAGAGAAAGAGAGAAAAACTTTTGACAAGCTTTTATTATTGTGAGGGATGTTTGGAACATTTCATGATACAAACAACAAGGTTTAGAACAGACACTCTCATGTAAACATTGGAATGATGTCCCTCTGGGCACAGCAGAGGCCAGTCCAAATCCATCTCATCAGTCTGCTCAAGGAGGCTCCCTGACTGGCTCTAAGTGTCAACTCTGAAGAGGAATGCATAGCAATCATCTTGTGAAGAGGCTCGATCCTTTAAGGAGCTTTCTTGTGGGCTGGAGAGATGACTCTGTGTACTGTAAAGTGCTCTCTGTGTATTCCCAATCTGTTTTCCTGTTGCTGTGACAAACTGATCAAAAGCAACTTAGGGAAGGAAAGGGTTTATTTCATCTTGTCCACCATGGAGAGATGTCAGGGAAGTAACCAGGAAGTAAGAACTAAAGCAGAGGCCATGGGGGAATTCTGCCTACTGGCATGCTTTCTATGACTTGCTCAGTTTGTTTTCTTGTGTAGCCCAAGCCCACTTGCCAAAGGATGGCTCTGTTCACAGTTGGCTCTAAGCTCCAGTACACCAATCATTAATCAAGAAAATGCCTCACAGACATGAAGAAAAGCCCATCTGACAGAGACAATTCTTCTATTGAGAATCCCTTCCCAGGTGATTCAAGTTTGTATCAAGTTGACAAAAATTAACAAGCATGCTACACAAGCATGAGGACCTGAGTTTGATCCCCAGAATCCAAGTAATATAAAGTCCAGAATGGGGACTAGAAAGATTGCTCAGTGGTCAAGAGTGCTCACTGCTTTTGTGAAGCACCCTGGTTCAATTCCCCGCACATTCACTGAAGCTCACACTTATCTGTACCTCCAATTTCAATTCCAATTCCAGGTAACCCAATGCCCAATTCTGTCCCCACCACCACCCAAGTGCACTGAACTCACACACATAGTAAGCATAAATACCCTCAGGCACACACATACACATCAAATAAAGTAAATCAAATCTAAAAGCTCAAAAGGTTTGTAAACTTATAATCTCAGCATTGGGAAGGCAGAGACCAGGGAAGATCCCTGGAACTCATTAGCCATCCATCCTAGCCCACTTAGCAAACTCCAGGCAGTGAGAGATCCTGTCTCCAAAAACAAGGTAGGTGGCTCCTAAGAAACTATACACCAGGTTGACTTCTGGCCTATATACATACACACAAACACACACACACACACACACACACACACACACACACACACACACACACACACATACTTGAATACACACAAATATCCACACAGAGCTTTGCTTTATGTTGTGCTGACACCAGCTGACTACAACCCCTTCTACTACTTTCTGAGTATTTATGTACCCCAAATTTAAAATTTGAAATCTTATTCCTGAAAATGATAGTTTTAGAAAGCAAGACCTTTTGGTGATGTTTGGATCAAGAGTGCAAGTCGGTCACTTTGAAGTGACCTCAGAAAGTCACCTTATTCCTTCCTGACATATGAGATCCCACTTAGAGGTCCCTCTCTGAAGCAGGTGTCCCTGAACTTGACACTGAGTCTTCCAAGGCCTTGATCCTAGAATTTTCAGCCTCTCATATATGAGAGAAACAGTTTGTCCTACAATTTATGGTGAGTTTGTAGCTATTGTTATTGTTGTTATAACATCCCAAACACATTAGCAGCTTCCATGTTCTTGGGTTCATACTAAATTACACCAGATGTTTTTCACATATTAACCCTTCATTTATTCACATTTACTAACAGGTCACACCTGAAATTCTTCTCTTCTGCATTTGTTGTTACTTATAGTCTCGGTGTTTCTACTTATGTTTTGTTAATCATGTGCAAATAATATTTTCTTAAAATCTCTAACTCTAGGCTGGAGTTTGGAAGCCAAGCAAGAATGTGACCTACAAATGTGTGTCTGAATAAGAAAAACTGCTTTTGCCTGCCAATCAAATACCATATACAGAGAAGTTTTAAAGTTAGTGTAAACATATGAAGGGTTTACAGGGCATGTCTTAGGGCCTAAGAATGGTCTAAAAGCATCTAGGAGTCAGGAGCAAGAGTGAGGCCTATTGCTTTGTGATAAATCTGCCTCCCAATTATGTGGAAGTAACACTCTCCTATCCATTCTGGAGAACTGTTCAGCCTGGTGCATTTCCCCCCCCCCAAACACACACTTCCATTTGAGAACTTTTTTTCTTTTCTTCAGAATTACCCTACACTTTTTATTTTCTCTATAGCAGTTATTATGTTTGACTTGTATGTATGTAGATATAATTAACCTTTTTTTATATAATGAGTTCAACCTAGGCCTTCACATGTAAGATAAGTACTTTGCCATTGAGCTCTATCTCAAATATCTTTTAAATTTTTATTTAGAGATAGAGTCGCACTAGATTGATTAGAATCTATCTAAATTCATTCTGTACAGCTCAGGCAGGCCTTCATTCTGCCTCAGGCTTGTGAGTAGATGGTGTTATATGCCCAGCTGACAAGCCCCATTGCTGAAGCACACACACACACACACACACACACACACACACACACACTGCCAAGCGTTTTTCATCACCTCAGTTACTTCTCACAACCATCGCATTAGTCAATGGCTACTAAGACAGTTTTTTGTTTTTTCTGGTTTAAATGGAAAACCTGGGTCTCAGGAAAACAAATAAAAATTCTTTCAAAGCCAAATAATGACCAAAGTCACAATTTAGATATAGCTGTCTCACTAAAATAACCAATAGCTAATAATAACTAACAACTATAGTCACCTGACCATTTGCTCTGCAAAACTTGGAATTCACACTTTTACTATATTCCCTTGCAAGAACGAGAGAGACTGCAGTATGTAAGATGTTCACCACCATGTTGAAACCTCCTTGCTGACACTGAGAGAAGAACCACCGTTGGTATATGGACATTTCGTTCCAGAACCCATGTGTGTAACCTGAGCCACATGCCTCTTCCCCCTCCCCCCTCTATTCTTCTGATTACCTCATCTTCAGTGTCTTTGCCTTTCTACTCTAGCCTTTAAAAATATTTTTATTTATTTTATGACTATGAGTATTTTGCTTACATGTATGTAAGTATACATGTAAGAGGCCCACAGAATAGAGCATCAAGTACCCTTGAACTGGACTTATAGAAAGCTGTAAGCCATCATGTGGGTTCTGGGATGCCAACCTAGGTACTTTGCAATACCAATGTGTGCTCTTAACTAGGAAGCCTTCTATCCTGCTCCTACCCTTTTGAAAGCGTGAACCAGCTCTTCTGTTTTAATCTCTACTTTGTCACAATGTCACATACATATATAACATATGTTGATCACACTTCCCTCCTCTATCCTGACCCTTCCCCTCCCACTCAACCCTTATTTTTCTAGCAAACCTCCCTTCCTATGTCCAAGTCTTTTGATGGCACTACAAAGGAATGACTCCCCTCTCTCAACATTCATTACATGTCCAGAGTTGCTGGGAGTAGAGGAGCCTTTGAGCATGTCCCACATCTATGATATAATTTTGGTGGGCAGGTTAATTCTTATCTATATTTTCCTACATTAAATGTTCACATTTAAAATGAGAGCAGTGAGTAGTCTTCTTGCAATTTGATATGCCATGTTTGGTTGATATTCCTAGGAAGTCTGCCATCTTCTGAAGGAAAAGGGAAGAGGAATGGATGGAAGGCAGTTGCTGGGAGTGGGAATTGGGAGAGGAGGAAGGGGAAACTGCAGTTGGGAATAATATATGAGAGAATAAATTAATAAAAATGCATAGATCATTTTTAAGATTTAGTGTGTGTGTGTGTGTGTGTGTGTGTGTGTGTGTGTGTGTGTGTGTGTATACATGCATGTGTAAGTATATACCATATGTGTGCAGGTACCAATGGAAGCCAGAAGAGGGCATCAGATCCTCTGAAACTAAAGTTACGAGTGGATATGAGTCATCTAACATAGATCCAATCAATATCAAGTTCTCTGAAGCGACCACTTAACCATGTCTTCAGCCCTTAAATAATTTTCAGTTAGAAATTTCAAACTTAGAGAAAAATTGCAAGTGTGATATAGAATCATTCCTAACAATTTCAGAATAATTTATATATGTGCTGTCTTACAACTCCTCTGACAGTTTAGTGTGAATTTCTTTCAAACAGGAATGTCATTTTGCACAGTCACAATAAAACTATCAAAACAAGAAAATTAACACTGGCACATCATTACCACTTACATTCAGTCTGCACTGGGGCTGCACCAATTACTTCACAAAGGATATAATATTGGCCAACAGTGTCTTAGTCTCCCGAAATGCTTCCTCTGATCTTTTTCAACCATCTTGACCTTAACATTTTGAAACTAAAGGGCCATTTATAAGCAGTCTGTCTCCAGACATAGGGCTTGAACTCCCACCTTTCCTCGGAGGCATTTGCATCTTCCCAGCCCTGACAGCTGCTTTTTGTCTGGTTTCCTTGGAGTTAAGTTTGTAATCGGGTTAAGATACTACCTGACAGACCTTTCCAAATGCTGAACTTGTTTTCTTCTTAACACACAAATATGTTATGAGAACTACTTCTCTCACATTATGCAAATATCTACTCAGATCTTCACCCACTTAATTTTCATCCATAGATATTTCTCAGTTTAATTATTACCACCATGGCTGTAGATGCAGATGACTGACTTATCTAATGAAATAATTCTTTCCATCTTTATGAACTAGCATCCAATTTGTTTGTAGAATTTATTCAATGATTTATCATTCTGTAGTAATTATTGTTTTGAAGATCAAGGCCTTCATACTTCTCCAGGTCCATTTGAAGACACTGTCTTCACAGTTCCTTTATTCTTGGAGTTCTTCCTTCTACCTTGAGATATTAAGTTCTTTTGGCTATCATTGTACTTTCCTTATTCTAGTAATAACACCAGCCCCTCTGAAACTCAAGACAATAACGTAACTATGGAGCCCTGTTTTAAAAAAAAAAAATCAAGTTATCTGCTTCCAATATATATCGACACGGAGTCAACATTCCTATTCTAAAAATAAGGGGCAGGAAAAAGAGAAGCTCAGACCTCAGCTCAGGAGAGCATACAGCAAACCCCACAGTTCCGACTCTTCTGGGTTGTCCTTTCCCGCAGCCTGCAGCGCACATCTTTTTCTTAGATGGCTCCACTCTGTGCCTGCCACTAAAGGCAGAGTTAAGATGTCTCGTAGGTTAGCATTCAACCCACACATGAGGCTGCCTGTTCAATCAAGACTATTTTGTAACAGACCTCCAACTTCCCAACCACACCGTATGTAGTACACACACCTGGTTCTTCCCAAGGAGGCAGGTAAGTTAAGACAATCGAGACTAACCTCTCAGGTAGGATACTTTTTGAAAAGCTGTTTTGTTGAAGATAACTGGCTGCTCAAAAAGTCATTTGAACTTTCAACTAAGAACCAAAGTAAACAGGTCCTAACCAGATCACATTTAGCCGTCAGAAAAGTTTTCTGATATTATGTATGAGTATTTGTAAATTTACAAAGCAGAGTGAGTTACTTTATGTCTGGTTAGCACTTTCATGCTCAGACAGGCTGGTAAATTTCATATTACACTATTTTCAAAGACAGCTGAACAATAAATTGCCAGAAAGTTTAGTTATTTCTGGTCTACAATGGTCCAAGTTCTGTTTGTAAGGACTGTATTAGTTCTGCCTACTCCATATTCAAAGATTTCTATTACTATACAAAATAGTTATTGTTTTATGATTATAATAATTCTTATATATTTTTAAATACAGAAACCTATAATGAAGAAAATCAAAATTATATACATTTGTGTCAAAAAGAGGTAAAAACCTATTTCTCTTAATTATTTTCTTTGTGCAATTTCATGTTTTGCATCACTCTTAAAAATTTACAGGGGCTGCAGAGATGGCTCAGCAGTTAAGAACACTGACTGTTCTTCCAGAGGTCCTAAGTTCAATTCCCAGCAACCACATGGTGAATCACAACCATCTGTAATACATCTGGTGTGTCTGAAGAGAGTGACAGTGTACTCATATACATCAAAATAGATAAATAAATCTTTTTAAGAACTTGTAATCATAATGTAATCTTTGTTTTATTTTCTTTTTCCCCTATTTATATCAGTATCACTCCCTATGACATCAAACTTGGTAAATAATGTGTTACTGGACAACATTCAATGGATTATACTGTAATTTATTTTTGATATTCACTGTTTAAAAGAGTAATGCAATAAATACCTTGCACACAAAGCTCTATCCACAACTTTGGATGCATTCCTAGAAGTGAAATTATTATGTCAAAAGTCTTAAGGTTGGCTAGCATTATTAATTGCATTTAAATTGTTCCAGTTTATACATTACCTAAGAGGTTATACAAAAATCCTTGGTATAATTTCTTATCTTAAATGCTTTTTCCAAGTTGCTAACCTAAAAATGATATCTCATTTTACATTTGACTGTTCCCAAGACTTGATGTTTTATATCCCATACTTGTATATATCTGTTTCCATGCATCATGCATCATGTTTCCTCATGTATCTTGTATTTCTTCTGCTGACAAAAATATTTATTTATATGAAATATACTTAAAATATATTTCATATGTTAATAATATTTTACATATTTACATACATATAATCCTTGACATGTTTTCAATATGATCAATTATTTTTTGCTATTCATTTTTCTGTAGTCAACTCTTGAGAGTTCTGTTATGTTTTAGAGCTCACAGAGGATTTTTTTATTTTTTTACTATATTATATTATATATATTATATATATTTTCACTATAAATTTTGCTGATCAGAATTCTCTACCAAGAAGCTCAGTCTGACTGTGTAGCAGACATTAAAGCCTGCTGTTCTAGGAGCCCAGAAGCCTCTCTCCACCAATCTCTCTCTGGAACGTTTGGCAAGCAGTGACTTATAAACAAGCCTTCTTCTGAACTCAGCCACTTGTAGCCTTCCTAAGTGGAGATGTGAATTGACCTGAAGTTTTTTGAGAGCTATGTCTCTCTCTAAACATAACATAATTTCCCAGATATAGAACTAAAGTGTGTCAAAAGCACCTCAACAGTCTAACCACCTACTGGGGTAAAAGTTCATACTGCCAAAAAGTGTTTTGATAAGCTAAGTATAAATAAATGGGAACATATGTGTCACATTTCCTCAAAATAAATAAGAATATGAAATAAAAAGTGCTTAACTGAGTAGATGTAGGAGCATTAGGAAGGGAAATAAGTTTCGTTCAAGCCTAAAACATAACTCACTCATCAGTCCTTTATCTGATCCCCAGATAAGTTAAGTTGTGCTGGCCATAGCATAATCCTGGGAGTTGGTAAGGATTCAAAGCACCTTTCTCTTCAACCTACATTCCAGCCCCTCTGTGGCAATTTTTTTTAAAGAAAAAATTAATACACATACATTATATTTTATTTCAGTAAACTACTATAAAATATTAAGACTTGGGGCTTAGAGAGACAGATCAGAGGTTAAGATCATGCCTTGGTCTTCTACCGGACACACGTACAGTTGCCAGCACCTATGCCAAGCTGATGCCCTCTTTGGGTCTCTATGTACTCTTACACTCAAGTGCAATACACACACTTACACTAAAATAAAAATAAATACTTTTTAAAATGAAGCAAAAGAACAATTAAGATCCACATCAAGTCAAATAAGTCCTCCCGTCTCACCCATGCTAAGCCTATCCAAATATGGACAAGAGGGACACTAAAAATGGAGCTCACCCTAGCCCAACCCGCCATCTATCCACAGTGAAATTTGTCAATTGTAGCTATTTATGAATCCATTTGACCCTATGAGTGACTGTATTTCTTATACTCATTTACCAAAAGAGACAAATAGACTCTAAAGGTAACTAAGAAACATGGTGTGGTACAGTATAAAAGAAAAGGGGCTTTCGAACCCAGTAATGGTAAATTAAACCCTACTAATGTTGCTGTATGGCATTGAATATGTCACTAATATTTCTTTGCTTGTATCTATATCTAGACAGACAGACAGGCAGACAGATGGATGGATAGATATATTAATATATCTATTTATCACTATTAACTTCGTTTACAGTAAAGATATCTTAGCTTCCTGGCTCCCTGTGATCCCCTGCTTTGGTTTATGGGTTCTGTCAAATGCCCACAGGGAACCACCCTGTAATGTCAGTTAGGCTTCTCTGTAACTCTTTGAAGATAACTCCAGCCTACCGAAATGATATGAATAGCTGTTGCAAAGTCAATGAAGTATGGTTCCCTCTTTGGGAAGTCCACACCCGTGCTCTACTGTGTCTTAATTTCTTACCAATTTCTTTTTAATCCTCATGTTTAAAAAAATCTATATTTAAAATGTCTCTTAATAAACTCTGACTCTGCATCAAAAAAAAATATATATCTACTTATCTGTAGGACGGTGCAGGGTCATCTGTGCTGTTATATTCATTGGTGTTAAGGACAGAGTAACTGAAGAAATAAACATAAAATTATATGTCATCTATAACTGTTCTTAGCATATGACATGCTCGTGAGTCATTCTCGAGATTTTTCAAGTTAGACACAAAAGAACTATAAATTGAACTGGTGAAGGGAAGGAGGACTATGGTTTTGGTAGATGGGTGATGCTGTGGGCTGTTTAACCCTCATTTTATTTTTCAGGATTAACCTACATTCTTCAGTGTGATATCCACCAAAGTTTCAAGAAACAAATTCTCAAAAGAAAAGTTGTCTGAATCTTTAAATTTACAATTGTTACCTGGAATTACTTAATTCAACCAAAGTCTATTGTTAAGCTACAACTAAGGTGTAAACAGAAAACTGATGAATATTATCTGGAAGCCCTTATCTGCTCTGTGTTTGTGTGTGTGTGTGTGTGTGTGTGTGTGTGTGTGTGTGCGCGCGCGTGTAGTACATGATTGCAGTATATGGTACACACACATAAGGGTGAGAGCCACAGATGGAGAGAATTCCAGTTTACTTTACCTGCATGCAATAAGGACACATGCTCCACTATATTCATAGCAGCCTTATTTATAATAGCCAGAAGCTGGAAAGAACCCAGATGTCCCTCAACGGAGGAATGGATTCAGAAGATGTGGTATATTTACACAATGGAATACTACTCTGCAATTAAAAACAATGAATTCACGAAATTCCTAGGCAAATGGTCAGAACTTGAAAATATCATCCTTAGTGAGGTAACCCAATCACAAAAGATCACACATGGTATGCAGTCACTGATAAGGGGATATTGACCCAGAATCTCGGAATACCCTAGACACAATCCGCATATCAATAGATTTCTAAAAAGATGGTAGGAGAGACCCCTGGTCCTGGAAAGACTGGATGTAGGGGAACACCAGGACAGAGTAACGAGAGGGGGTTGAATGGAGAAAAGAGGGAGGGAAGGGGGCTTATGGGACTTTCGTGGAGGGAGGAAACGGGAAAGGGGAAGTGATTTGGAATGTAAATTAAAAAAAAAAAAAACAAAAGGATCTTCTGCCAGCTTCAAAGATGTTAGCAAATATTTCCTACATGGGATTAGTCTTAGATTTTCTTTCATCAGAAAGAGCCATCAAGTGACTACTCAGGGATACTAAGGAAATGTAGTTTTGATATTGGCTTAGGAAACATCATACTTTCCCTGCCTCCATCCACATAAGCAATGATAAAACTCAGAGTGTTCACACAGAGTTGTGTTCTTCTCCTTGGAATTTTACATTTTAAACGCACACAATGTTTCGTGGACAATCTCCATGACTGGTCACTCTTTGTCATTCTGTCTTTTCCATTTAAACCATCCCACTGACCTTTAGACCTCATCCAGAAGATCACCGGTAGCACATGGGTGCCCTGGAGAACAGTTCCCTATACAACACATGGATTCTTTGAGACCCGGACATTTTCTATATCTCTACCTCCCCTTGTCGGGTGTAACTGAGTAAAGGCTGCTTGCTGTGTTCTCTGGGTCTGGCTTCAAGGATTTATTTTAAAACTTGTATCATCAAATAATAAATGCCTTAAGCTGAAGCAAATACCTAAAATGAGAACAGGGGCACCTTAAGACTTTCTTCATAATCTAACCAACCATTCCCTGGTAAACAGTATCCAGTTACCTCTCCTGTCTGTATTCAGTTGGACTCCTAAAATAAAGGATAAGGAACACAGGCTTCACTTCTGAGTGAGCTCCATCCAGCTATGGGCTCCTGGGAAATGATTCAACACCACAGACAGGATCCACATGTGAATACCCACCGGTGTGATGACTGACTAGCAGGATTTCAATGAAACCAGAGAACTTTTTTTTTTTTTAGCTCAAGGATATTGACTAGTGTAGGTGGGGAGAAGGTCTGGAATCACAGTGAATAACTGAGATACTGAGGGGAAAGAAGAAAAAAAAAATCCAAGGAAAGACCTTCTAAGCAGTGAGGGTAGACTTTTAGGAACTTGTTTCCAGCTTTTGTTTTTGTTTGTTCTTTTTAAAGCCAAGGAGCTTTCTAAATTCCTTCAACGTATAGTTTTGCGTTAGACATTTTATTAGGGGCATTTTCTCCCAGAAAGAAACCTCAGTAGAAACCACCCTGAGAGAAAAAGCTACAAAAGCAGGAGTATAGAGGTTCAAGAAGTAAATAAAGAGAACCAAGAGGACAGAGGCAGAGCTGCAGCTAAAACAGATGCTTCCCATTTCCCGCTGGAGGAGGCAGAACAGACCAGAAGCAGGGAAGTGCGGCTCCACACTGCCATGTGCTGTGAACCTCTTCTCTTGGATGGAGCTTAAGCCAAGAACTCAAAGAGATCCAAGGCTGTCACAGAAACCCACATTGTAATATGAAAGAAAACAGCTAGTTCAGCTGCCATCATAGCTTCCTTTAAAGAAGCCATGAGGTGTCTGGGACATACAGAGAGACCCGGGGGAGAGACAACTTTACTCCCAGGCTCTTGGAGTCACTATACGTGTGGCTGTGATCAGCTCTGAAATCCCAGACTCAATTGGCAAATCAAATCCCCAGAACCCATATAAGAAAACCATCCAAAAACGGTGTAGAGTGTACAGTTTTTAACTCAGCAGTGAAAGGTGAAAGGAGAGGCAGCAGAAGGTGGATACCCAGTTCACTGAACAACTAGTCTGGCCTATTTGGAAAAGTATTAGACAAATTAGCGCTCCTATCTATTGCAAGCAAAAAGTGATAGGCACCTGAGGAAGGACATTCAAGGTTGTCCTTCATCTTGCAAGCACACTCACACAGGAGGGGGCAGGAGGAAGGAGAGCCCTGTGGGCTGCTGTTTCTGTATCCATCCAGAGAGAATCCTAGCCCTTCAGTCTGTCACAGAGAGCAAATGCGTCAGCATCCTCAATCATTTTCTCTAGCAAGGCAAAACCACTCAAGCTACTGTTCTGTAAGCATGGACAGAAAGCTCCATTCTGTTCCCTATCAGAACACTGCCATTCCTTTGATAACAGTTATTAAATCATCTCTCAGAACTTGGGTGTCTTTAGAGAGTTTTGTATTTTTTTTTTAAATGCAAGCTGCCCTGTTCTTTCTCCCCCCTCTTCACCAAGATTCAATTAACGAGAGGAGGAATGTGGTGGGTTTTTAACAAGTTCTTCATGCCAAACTGCTTAGAGACGTGCATTAGGCCGCCTTTTAGTAATGGGAAAAAATTATCTCACCATGACTGGACTCTCTTTCTCACCTCCAACAGAGGATTCCTATCTGTCACCTGGACAGCCAAGATTGATTTTTCTAATTAAGCAGGCATTTGTACTGGCGCAGGGAGCCACAGAAATCTTCCCTACTGTATCTTCCCACCATATTCCTGTTTGTGTTCATTTTCCATCCTGCTTAAAGCTCGCTAGTGTTGAGCCGGGAGGGGTCAGGAACTCGCTCTATGTATGAAAACACCCATTAAAATATCTGGCTGCTTTCAGACAGAAACGTATCAATACAGGCAAAGGAAAGAAAACATGTGATGGGAATCTCTTTGGACTGGATTTGGCTCCCATGTGGACAGAACTTGCTTTCACCAGTTCCCACACACCGCCCCCCACCCCACCCCCGGGTCTGCCCTGCTCTGTTCCACGGGGCCTGCCAACACAGATGGCTGTCAGATGGCTGTAGGAAGTCGGCTCTTGGCACTTTGAAAGCCTATGTGGCACCTACCGCCTTTTAAAAACGTACACGAAGCTCTTGTGCAGCCTTCAAGTGATGAGACCGGCTTGCGTGTAGTTCAGTTTACAATCTGGAACCATGAACAGCAAAGCCCAATTCTGGCCTCACAGTGCTGGGTAATGTGGCCTCATGACCTTTCTTTCAGTGGAAGACACTGGGGATAAAACTGAAATGAGTAAGACAAGCTTACAACTTTTTTAGTTTGTTCCTTGTATATCCATTACCTAATATTTTATTTAAAAGCTCAGTCCCAGCACTAATTCAACAGGCTAATCTCAATTTAGGAGTTGACCTGCACTCACATAATGAGAAGAAAGAAAAAAACTAAAAAGAAACAGAGGAAGAAAAGAAGTTTAAGAAATGGCTAAGGGTAATTTAAGGATTGTGTAAACTTATTAAAGGAACAATTGTTTCAAAGACAAAAGATAGCCTTAAGGGATTAGTTGGTAGATTAGCACACACAAATCCTTGGATTCCATCCTCAGCACCACACACGGTGTGGTGACCAAAGTCAGTAATCTCAGAACTCAGGGGGTAAAGGTGGGAGGATCAGAAGTTCAAGATTACAGGGGAAGTTTGATTCTGTGTGTTTGAGAGAAATGCCATCGCCTATTTTTAAAGCAATGAGGAGCTGCAGGGAAGTACACCAGAGGCAGCAACTCAGATGGTACAGTGAGTGAGCTTTGCTGACAGTGACATAGTTCCTCCAGGTAGCACCTGGGTGGTCCCCACCTTGGGCACTATGCACAACAAACAGGCCACTGTAAATGCAAAAGAGGAAGTGAAGCAAATCTTGGGGCTGCTGGACACTCACAGAAAAGACACAGACTTTTCTGGTGGGTGAGCTAGTGAGTGACAATGGCTGCACCCTGTTGTGACTGTACAAACAGATCTGAGAGCCTTCTTTTCGCCAGGCCTTCCCCATTACCAACCGAGGGTTCTTTACTGCATTAACCAACCCCAGTTCAGGGCTATCTTGGGGGAAGTGAAACTGTGTGAAAAGATGGCGCAGTTTGATGCTAAGAAGTTTTCAGAGAGACAGCCTAAAAAGGATACCCCAAGGAAATAAAAGGATTCAGGAGAAGAGAAATAGAAGCCCGAGGCTGAGTAGAAAGAGGACAAAAAGGCAGCTGTCCCAGCTCCCGAAGAAGAGATGGATGAGTGTAAGCAGGCAGTGGCCACTGAGCCCAAGTCCAAGGATCCTTTCCCTCAAGAGTACCTTCGTGTTGGATGAGTTTAAGTAAGTAAGTAAGTTTAAGTGTAAGTACTCCAATGAGGACACTCTCTCTGTGGCACTGCCGTATTTGGGGAGCACTCTGACAAGGATGGCTGGTCCCTGTGGGATGCTGAGTACCACTTCCCTGAAGAGCTCACCTAGACCTTCATGAGTTGCAATCTCATCACTGGAATGTTTCAGTTATTGGACAAACTGAGGAAGAATGCCTTTGCTAGTGTTACCCTCTTTGGAACCAACCACAGCAGCTCCATTTCTGGCGTTTGTGTCTTCCAAGGCCAAGAGCTTGCCATTCTGCTGAATCCAGATTGGCAGGTGGTCTATGAGTCGTATACATGGTGGAAACTGGATCCTGGTAGTGAAGAGATCCAGACCCTGGTTCAAGAGTACTTTTCCTGGGATGGGGCCTTCCAGCACGTGAGCAAAGCTGTCAGTCAAGATCTTCAAGTGAACATGTCTTGCCAGTCGCCTAGCTATCTGCACCTACCCTTCAAGGGAGATGGGGGTCATTAAAGGAAATTGAACATTGGAAAAAAAAAAGGTTTACATGTAACTCATTGGAAAGGACCATGTGATTTTCATCTACCAGAGTTTGTAGATTGGAAATTACTGGGGACAGATGTTAGTTGTGTCTTATCTACTCATCTTTCAGTGGTACATTCTATCACTTCAGGTGAAAAGGGAAAAATAGAGGCTGAGTTACACAATGAGTGCTGAACAAGGCCCTTCAGAGAAGAGTGAGATTTGTCACACCCTTGAGAATAAAGTCATGCCAGGGATAAATGGATGGGAAGAAGGGTTGCTATATTATAGGAACACTCTTGGTACCGTACCGTTTCCAGTAGGACTCTGATTATGTATGTCTTATACAATACAACAAAATGAAGACAATTTCTGGAATCTTCATTTTTCCAGTTGGAGTTCTTGGAACTGCAGATTCCTCATGGGTAAAAGGAAACTAACACACATCTCTTCTGGTAGTTTTAAGGACAGAAGAGACCATTATTAAAAGCCACATTCACGGTCCATAGCTATGAAGACAAAAAAAAAATGGAAAAGCAGAAGACTGTAGGGTTGTTCCTCAGTGCTCCAATTTTCCAGGGTTTGAAAGAGCAGACAGAAGTTGCCACCAAACTCAGCTGCCAGATAGCCAGACTCATTTGCTGGCTTTTCTGGAAGTGAAGCTTGAGTCTGGCACCTGACAAGATGAGTCAGTTTACCTGAAGAGGAACATCTATTATTGGTATCTTCAACACCATTAAAAGAGTGGGCCACCCAGCCAACTGGAGACCATTCAGCACTAACTGAATTCTTGGAACAAGGACATGGCTTTTGCAAAATTTCAACCTGTTTAAAATAGATGGCCTCAGAGGTTGGCTGAAAACATGTCCTGAGTCTGTGTTTATGTCTATTCTAAGGCAATTTGGGGACAAGTGTCCCAAAGAATATTTTGGGATAGATAGCACTAAGTGCAGGCACTGTTTCTCTTTGGACAAGGCATCCTTCACCAGTATTTCTATTTTCACTGAGCTTCCCAGTCTGCATCAAGAGAAGGCGGGGACCATGGAACAATGTGCAGGACTTATCTAGGGTAACGAGGAGCAGGGTAGGTGGCTCATGTATATAATGCCAACATTTGAGGGGATGAAGGAGTCAAGATCATCAGAAGAAGTTAAGGCCAGCTTCTTGGGGAGTTCAAGGCCAACCTGGACTACATAGTAAGTTTCAGGCCAGGCTGAAATATAGAGTCAAAACAAATCCAAAGGACCTTCAGTGAAGGAAGTGAAACTTGGAGAATGAGGATGCTTTTGTCCACATTTCTGATCTGGAGGCTAATTTAGTCTAAAATGCCTCTACTCCAAGCAAAATGGCCTGTTGGTTTTCAAATAGACAATAAATGGTAAAATAAGTACATAGTCCTTAAAGCCACTGAAAAGTTACAAGTGTCTCCAAAACGAGGTTTTTATGGAGCTTTCTAGGACTTGTTATCTCTGTCTCCCAGGAGGTCTTACAACCTGCTGTCTCTTCTGAAACAAGCTAATGGGCAGCCAGTTACATAAAACTCTTGGCTGGAAAGATGGAGTTGGGGCTGCAAGTATCAGAGGTATAGAGGGTTCCTGAGGTACAAGATTCTCCAAGAGCATTCATTTCTGTGCTAGGAGTTCTTTGTTCTCCACACCTCTTAGAAGGATTTATAGGGCAGATTTTCCCCTGCTTCACCCACTAGTTTTGCAAGTTGGAAGCTGGGGGATGGAGAGGTAGAAAGGGAGGAGACATTGGATGTCATTTCTAGAAACTCAGCAAAAGAAGAGGAGATGGGCTCTGCAAGTCTTGGCTTATAGTGCATGTCAAAGTTCGAGTAAGAAAGGTTACTCCTCCATGGTAAGACACGACTTTCTTTATGAATTTGCTTTCACATTTTGCTCTAATTTTAAGCTGTTTCCTAGGGCTTAGTCTTTTTCTCACCATAGTTTTTGGCTTTTTTTTTGGTGTTTTTTTTTTTTTTGAGACAGGATCTCACTATGTAGCTCTAGTTATTCTGGAACTCACTGTGTAGACCAAGCTGGCTTCAAACTCACAGAGATTTGTTTACCTCTGTCTCTCAAATGCTGCACCACCACCAGGCCCAACAAGACGCAGTTTCTTAAACTGTGAGTCACAACCCCATATAGAGGCATCTAATTCAATGCAGAGGCATCATAAGGGATTTGAGGTATATGAAGGGTCTGTAAACACACTACCAAAAATTAGTTCAAAATCAACTGTGTTCAAACTTCCAGATGTTTCCGGCAGTGTCACTCATACAGTGTCCTGTGACTTCACTGCAGCCTTGGTTCTGGACACACAAGGCACTCACCTCACAGGATGCAAGCCAATACAGCACACAACTACAGTAAATGTTGCCCAAATCCCCTGCCTCAGATTAGTGGTTGCTGTATACTATTCATTTGAAGCCAGTTGTATCTGTAATCACAGAAATCAAGACCATTAATATTTTCTCACTGTTGGTCTTCAAATAAATCTATCACTATATTGAATTGTATTAGATTGTTTGGCTTTAAAAATTGCTGTTTGAGTCCTGACAAGAGTTTCACAATAGGAGAAACATACAAACAAACAAAAGAAACAGAGAAACAAACAAAATTTGCTTTCTGTGAATTTTGGCTTGTTCCCAACAATGCCTAAAACACCCTTAAAACATGTTATGTTTTGACTATAAAATCAAAAGATGCATCAACTCTGAAAAACACTGAAGATGCTCTTGTCCTGCAGTCTCAAAAATTTAATGAGAATCTCATTCTCTATGTAAAAGTAAACATATATCTCCCAATGGTATGTAAATTTACTTCATTCTCTTAAAAGTGGAAAAACTATAAGCATACAAAAGAGCTGTTTTTAAATAAACCTATCATAATTTTTTACCAGGAAATGTTAAATCTATACCAATTTTATGTGTATATAAGTGCAGACTTGAGAAAATTTGAGGTTATTATAAGACATTTCAAGTGGGAAAGATTTAAGAAGGCCTTCTCTGGTGTAAAACAATCAGCAGCATACAGCAAAGTATTTCTCCTTAATGAACACCCATGTTGAAAACGTAAAGACTTGTTCAAGGCAATCTCTCTTTCAAAGAACACTCAAAAAAATTAGTTTTACATGTAATCCTCCTGCTTCTTTTGCTAGTAAAATAAATATAATTGTTATAGTAATCATGGTATCAGATGCTCTCTTTGAGACAAAGAAACTCTTTCGGTAGGAGAATTTTCAAACACTGAAAAGACAGGATAATATGTCTGCAGCTCAGCTCCTGGCACCTATCTTGGGAAACTCACAACCATTCATGTCAATCAGCTCCAGGGAATCAGATGAGGGTTTCTGGCCTCTTCCCATGCCTGCCCTCATACGCCTATATCCACAGAGAGACATGCACATCCATATAAATCAAAAAATAAAATAAATCTTCAAAAGAAACACCTTTAAGGGCCTTTCACAATTGTTCTATAGAAACCAGGTGCTCAAGTTTGCCAGGGATTCATTTTAAAACAATGGGTGGGAGGGGACCTGAACCTAGCTAAGAAGACTTTCCTTATGTTTGAAATATTTTATTTGACCAAAGAAAAACGGTAGTTCTTCAGAGAAAACTTGCCTTGACTGCTAAAGCCTAAACTAAATTTTTGCTTACAGTTTTTAATTTCACATATAATTAGTAAGGTGTTAATTACATGTAACATGAGTTTTTTCTTAATTGTTTTATATGAGTTTCTTTCCCCAATTAGAAAGTAAGATTTTTGACTGTGGCTATATCTTATATGTATTCTGTACACTTATGGAACCCTTTTGGTGCTGGAAACATGGAAAGTCAATCTGCAATTAATTTTTGAGGGACAAGTTCTGAACTGGAGTGTCTCTGGTATGAGATGTTACCTCAATTATTACAGTAAGCATATGAATATAGAATCACTTGCACATATATTAAATTAACTTTGGGAAGTTTTCAAACCAGCCCCATGCTTTGTGTTAGATGTCTGCATTGAAAGGAGGAAGGGAGGGCAATACTTTTGCATTCAAGAGGTCAGGAATCTAGGACTAAAGACAAATGACACAAATTGTAGTGAAAAACTGAGCTTCTGAATAGCTTCTGACAGACCTGTTAAATCTTAGGTGGCCACATTTTAGCTTTTAAGTTTGCCACTACTTTCTGAGATGGCACCATGCTAACCTTGATAAGACCCAGTATTTCCCAAGTTTTCTTCAGTAGGCTTTAGTTACCCAGAATCCTCTAACACAGGTTATTTTTGCAGGTATTTAAATTCACCTGCTGTGTATCGATACAAATTATTTCTGCATATGGACAAAGTCTTTTTTTTTAAGAGAATATATGTGAAAAGTAGTGCCAACTGTGATGGTATTAGTTGTCAACTTGACACAAATTAATGTTGCCTTGAAAATGGGCCTCTGAGTGTGCCCGTTAGGGATTATCTTGATACTTCTAGAGATATGGGGAAATCCTTCTTAATTGTTGACAAAAGCACCCCTTACCCAAACGATCCTGGAGAATCTAAAACAGAAAAAGCAAGCTGAGCACCAGCATACATCCATGCCTTACTGCTTTCTAATTGTGCAGGTAGTGAGACAGCAGCTACAAGGCCCTACCTCAGATGCCATGGCACCATGAACTGTGAGCCAAGGAAAACTCTTCTCCCTTAAGTTATTTTCTTGGGGTATTTTATCACAGCAACAAGAAAAGAAATCAAGACAATATCTATATAAAGATACAATATATTACCTTAATGACATGTATTCCAGTGAAGAGAAGGACTGGATTAACCTTTCTGCCTAATACAATGAAGAAACTAGACAAACATGGGAATGGAAGAGTTGAGGCCTGGAGTCCCCAACTTATTTCCTGGAGAATATTTTGGGTTGTGGTACAGAGAAAGGGACTCTACATCCCAGGCCGACATCTAAGCATAGAAAGGGGAGGTGTGTGAGGATTAATCTTCATCATTAACTTGGAAGAATTTGGAATCATCTAAGAGACACACCTTTAGGCCTGCTGTTGAGGGATGAAAGGCTCATCCTGAAGATGGACAACACCATCCCCTGGGCTGGGTGCTGGACTGAAAAACAGAGAAAGCAAGTTGCATACCAGCACCCATTTCTGTCTGATACCTGATTGTGGATCCGAGAACAGTCCCTCAAACTCCTGGCGTGATAGGCTGAATTTCTTCAAACTGTAAGCCAAATAAATCTTTCCCTCATTAAGTTGCTGTTCTCAAGCATTTTGTCACAGTAACAAAAATGTAGCCCATACAAGGTAGGAGTGTAGAAAGGCTAAGGTTTCTCCTGTTCAAGGAAGAGAGAGACAGAGGCAGAGGCAGAGACAGACAGGCAGGCAGGCAGGCAGGCAGAGACAGAGAGAAAAAGAGAGTTAGACAGAGGGGCAGCACAGAGAAAAAAACAGAGACAGACATACAGACACAAAATCTTCAAGATTTACAGAGGACCCTCCCTAACTGTTCAGTTAAGTACATAAATGAAAAAGTGAATGAAAGAATTCAAAGGAACGTAGCTCAGGACTCCCCCAGAGCCAGTGATAGTGACTGTTCCCAACAGCCAGGGAAAAGCATCTCCTAGCTCACCTTAGAGCATGGCACACAGACCATGGCAACGAGCCAGACTGAGCCTACCAACAACTTTTAGAAAGTTTGATGGAACACAGCTGTACCCATTTATTTTTATGTGGCTGCTTTTGTGCCTCAATGACAGAACTGAGAGGTAAGGCTGAGATCATATAACCCACTGTGCTAAAACTGAGAATAAAAAAAAAATGCCTACTCATCCCTAGTTTAAAGTACTAAGAAGTGCCTCTCCTCCGTAAAATTAACTCTAGATTAAATATTTCCTTTGCTCCCCCACCCAAATAAAGCATGGTTCAAACCAAATCCAAGATGACCAAATTATTTTCAAGTAGCTTCATTATGATTCAAAGCAAAACATAAGAATGTCTATTATAAAAATACCAATGTAAACATACTAAATTTAAAAAAATAAATCTTAAAACAATTGCTTTAACATTTAGTGCCAGACAATGTAAACACCACAATGTATGGTACTGAATCAAAAGTTATTCTGAGTTCTGGAAGTTGGCTCAAGGGTAAAATACTTGCCATATAAACCTACGGACCTGAGTTTATATCTCTAAAACTGAGAAACGTCACACACTAGGGTAGCTTGCATATGTGTTCCCAGCACCGCTATGGCAGAATGGGAAATGGAGTCAGTAGAATCACAGGAAGTTTGAAGGTCAGCTACCCTGGCAAACAAAGGAATCATCAGAGACACTTATCTTAAAGTTGTGGACCTGCATGAAAGGTTATCCTCTACCATCCACACGTATGCTGTGGCACATTCAGGCCTCCACTTCTATTTATGAACATAAGCATACAATACCACAAGTGTGCCAAATTTTTTAATGTTATTCTGGACACAAAGAGGAATTCAGTCTGTTAAGTCAAAGAAGGAGTTTACAATCAAACTTGACTCAAAAAATATGATAAAACTACTAGACAAGGACTTTTAAAAAGTTGTTTTAAGATTTTTTTTAACTCAATGTGTGTGTGTGTGTGTGTGTGTGTGTGTGTGTGTGTGTGTGTGTGTATTTGTGAATGTGCTGGCTCCTGCAGAAAGTATCCAATCCACTGGAGCTAGAATTATAGGCAGTTGTGAGCTGTCTGATATGGGTGCTGGGAACCAAACCTCCTTCTCTTTGAAGAGCCCCAAATGTTCATAACTGCTGAGCCATCTTTCCAGTTCAGGTTTTGTTGTTCTTTTTGTTCTTTTTTTGTTTTATGGTTTCCTTTCTCTGCTAGCTCACGCCACTGATTTATGCATCTTGTCCATGTTTGCCATTGATAGCTGGCAATGGTTACACCATGGTGTGATGTTAACATCCTTCATTGGGTCCGTTTGTTTAGAGAATTATAACATCCAAACTGTAGGCTAATCTGCATCTGTTCCTCTTTCTCTTGGTCATGATTTATGTTTCCTCATGTTTCCACACAATCTAGAAGTATCCGTGCATTTAATTACTGTCAAGTAAGACTATATTATGTCTTTATAGTTCTTGTTTTCATTATGTAATTATTATTAGATATGTAAAACATAATAGAGATTAGAATTACTATATACACCATGGCCACCATAGCAGACTTCCCTCTTCCTCGTCATTCTGGCAGTGTAGCATTGGTTCACAGTAAACTCAGTTGAGTCTCTCGCTATCTGTGTAGGAGGTGAGCTCATTTAATCAGGCTAGGGCTGCAGACACTCACTCCCTTTGCCCAGATATGGGCTGTGAGAACATGGGAGGCCCTGGTCCTCAATGTTCCCTGTTCCTGTCTCTGACTGTAAGCTGCTGAGAACTCATTCTGCTCTCAGCCCACACTCAGCAATGGAATTTGTCTGCTTTGCCTCAGTCAGTGTCAGATTTACTCCTCCTCTAGGAGGGAAGGAACACATGGGGCATTCCCCACTGTCTATCTTGTAATTTTATTCATCTAGGTTTCTTTGTGTCCCTCAGACTTCTGGTGGATTAAAAAAAATTATTTTTGTAGATATGCTATTTATTTTTGCTGTTAGGATGACAGTCTCAGTCTCAGGGGAACATTCTCCATCTCAACTAGAAGCAGATGTTCCGAAGAACTTGTGTCCTCAAATGAGCCTTGCAGCACAGTATGCCCATTTGTTATAATGACAATGAAGGCAGTAGGCAAAATATAGGAGAAACTGCATTCAAATTTCATATTTGGTTTTCAAAAATACAAGCTCAGGATGGAGAGGTAGCTTGTTGGTACCAAGTGTGCCTGGCATGTATGAGGCACTAGACTCAATCTTCAGCATTGCCAAAAATAGTTTAAAAATATATAATATATATGATAGTTTATAATATACAAGAATACTAATAAATTGTATGTTGAATGATTTTTATTGACATGAGCACTATCTATTCCGCCTAGATAGGGAACGGATAACAGAACAAAGAAGCAAGTCTTCTGAAGCCTTCTTTATTGAGCCAGTGATTTCTATGGTGTTCCTTACAGGACCACGGGTGATTCTCTGGCAACCATATCAAAAAAGAGCCCCCATCGGCTAAGGAGATGACTCACAGAAGCTATGCTCCTGTGCTCCTTCCTCGCCATTGTACAAGCACTGCAGCCGATGAGTGTTCTTCTCCAGCAGATGTCTCCTGTTGCCTTTGTATCCTTGGGGAGGCTCTTTGTCAATCCTGTAACTTTCTGAGCTTCCTCAGCCTTGGGAATTCTACCAGTTTACTTCTCCTTCCCTATAGAACAGAATGTTTCAATTCAGAAAAATTAGATACATCACATAGGTCTATAATGAACATATCACAATATATCTTGTCCTATATCAACTTAACATCGTAAGTAAATAACATAAAGCAACTAATACTATATCTAATACACAGCATGAAGATAATCATGAACACAGATTCATGAAAACTGACACCAAGCTTCTGAAATTCGTTGTTGCATAAATTATTTGCATAACAATTTTTATATTTTTGCCTAAGTTTAACATTTTGGCATAAGGAGAAGTTTCCAACCCCGAACTATAATTAGGGTTGATTCACCAAAAGTTCCGACAAAAAGTCCCAAGAACATGTCTCTAAATCTATTGAGAGCTTCCACAGAATATGAGTAAAAGTCTAGTCTACTTTGGGCTGTGTTCCCCAAAAATCAATTCAACTTTATGGGGACATTTTAAAAAGGATTATTATTTAAAAAGTATGTGAGTATGTGTGAGTGACTGTGGGTGGGTGTAGGTGTCAGGGTGTTGTGGAGATGAATTAGCAGTTAAGAGCACACATGCTGCTCTTCCAGGAGACATGAGTTTCCCATTATCTGTGTGAGGCAGCGTCAGGGTGTCTGATACATACTTCTGGCCTCCAAGTAGCTGCATGGACTTGTACACACACACACACACACACACACAGAGAGAGAGAGAGAGAGAGAGAGAGAGAGAGAGAGAGAGAGAGAGAGAGAGAGAGAGAGATTTTCTATTAGGTAACTAAGGCAGCTATAGATGTAATTTCCCAGAGCTCCTTCAATTAATTCAATACAGAAATGGTCCCAGAAGCCCTCCAGGCCTGCATATCCCTTCTTGACCCACTCCTGCCCCATATCACTGCTGGTTTCCCCCCTCACTGAGGAGCTGTGTGGGCTTGGGCTTGGGGTTGATGAAAGACTCCTCTAGTTTCACAGGCTCTTGTGTGGCATCCAAGGGACCCAGGTGAGGCAGTAATCACCAGTGTATAAATGATTTGGACACTGTAATTTCCCCCTGCGATTCAGCGTGCTTTCTCTCGCTGATTTATTTAGAATGTGCTCCACTACATCTTCTAACCTTGCTTCTCTTTGAGTACCAATAAATGTCAAGCAGATTAGACAAGACCATTTCTCAATGGGCACATTTCTAAACTCTGCACAAAGGTGAAAGCCTAGCAGTTTGAGATGATTGGAGTATTTACGGGATGTTAAGAAAACATCTGCTTCAAAATTCAGAGGTTCCAAAGCCGATGTGATGTTTTATTAGGGCCTCTACCACCACTCCTTACTACAGAAAATATTAAGCCATTATAGTGTGAATGAGTTTTGAGTACCTATTACATGGAATGGGCTCTGCAGAGACTGGCTCTCTAATAGCCACTTACAGTGAGCACACTTTGCTTTTATCAAAAGAGAAGAGAGTAGAGTGCACCTTTACAGCTTTGCTCAACAACAAATGTGGCTAGAAAGAGGCTTGTTTGCCAGTGAATCTTTCTCCCTTTGCTACTGATCATTAGGATTAAGCATCTAACAGTGGCATGAAATAGTAGACCAAAGGTAGTTAGAGTTCACTGAAACATGTCTGGAATTTTCTTTTCTTTAAACTGTTACCATAGTGATTGTTAAACATGGGCTACCTCATCTAGTCTTTATAAGAATCCCACCAGTCTGAGCATGGTGGTACAGATCTGTAATCCCAGTGTATGAAAGGCTGAGGTCAATCTGGGTTAGATAGCAAGATCCTATTTCTAGATAAGCAAATGAATAAGTTGATCAACAATAACATTAAAGATTACTTTTATAAAGGTGAAATTATTCTGTGTGATATAAGAAGAAACTGAGGCCTGAAAGTGTCAAGTAAATTGCTGTTGGTCAAAGGTTTAATAAGTGGGAGAGTTTGGATTCCAGCCCAATAGTTTAAGTGTTACCACCCTGTTGTAATTGTTGTTTTGTACAGAATAATCCAGGTTGAAATCACAGCAATCAGAACAGGCTCCCTATATGTTCCTGAGGTGGAGACACTGAGGATTCATTCTAAAATTGCATTATACAGTTTTCTGTTTTCCGAGATTTAATCACATCTGCAGCATTTTCTTTAGGAAATATTTGCAGATAAGGCAGTTATGATTCTTAAAGAGAGACCATAAGCAGAGCTGGGTATGAGACAATCCTTGTTTCCAGTCTGTGATGCAAATCCATGCAGTTCCATGTACTCCACAAGTGCATATGTGGGCATGCCAGGGCAAGGCACACAAGAAAAATGGGAGAGGAGGAGATGCCACCTTTTTGCTTTTACCTTGTGCTTTCCGTTTCTGAGGAATCAGCCACCAGATGAATCATTTATTAATCAACAATTTCGGTGCTGTGTCTGTGAAATAGAAAAGCATGTATTGATCTTCAGTGCACATTCTGGTAATTAGTAGCTTTTGCCTCGTAACTAAACTGTGAGGTGGGGGAAGGGTGCACACTAAACTGATTGCCCTACTTAGGTAGCTACTGGCAGGGAGGCTGAAATGGATTAACATGCATATCAGAAGACTTATGTGACCCTGGGAGACACAGGAACCTGAAATAACCTTAATAGCCTGATATTTCATTATCAGCCCCCACTGAACAAAAAACACCTATTTAACAATCTGTTTGGAAAGGAAAAATCCATACCTTTTTTAAAAATAAATCAAGGTATTTTATTCTGTTCTCTCTTATCCTGGGGATATTTTCTTCCACCTAGCTTCTCAGAGCAACATCACTGCACGAGACTAAGTTACGTGGTCCTGATTTCATCATATTTCACAACAGAGCTGTCTCTCCACAGGCCTGGCAGAGCCAACCTTACTTCTACAAACGTATTCACAAACATGAACCCTGTTCACTGTTGAACCTCTAGCAGCCTGGAGCCCAGCAGTGAGTTAGGACACACGTAACTGTGCTGACGGTTGTCCAGGGTCAGCACTGGGAAGATGTTCTGCCTCAGGTGAGAGGGACAGAGGAAGAAACTGTCCCACCGAAGACTCAAAATACATGAATATCTTGCCTCAGCGACTGCACTCTTTCTGACATCTACAAGCCCAGACACCTCGTCAAGTTGTCAGCTGCATTTGCCGTGAACAGGCTGATTTACCCTGGCATGCCAAGTGCAGTGTGCTTCTCCAGGGAGGTGTTTATAGGAAGATCTAAAAATAACAGAGCACAAAAACAATCCAAAATAATTGCATTTCTGTCTCTTTATAATGGCACTCTCAGGAAACACACAGTTCTTTCAGTAGCAGAAAATTTCTCCCCCACATTTCCAAATTAGATGTCATCATATCATGAGGTACCAAATTCCTTCAATCCACAAGACATAGCTTAGCAATAGATTTAGTTTCAGTTCTCTTTCTTGTTTGTGTCTATGTGTGTACCTATCCATGTGTGTGTGTGTGTGTGTGTGTGTGTGTGTGTGTTCTCTCTTATCCTGGGGATATTTTCTACCACCTCGCTTCTCAGAGCAACATCCCTGCACCAGACTAAGTTACTTACATGGTGTCCTGATTTCATCATATTTCACAACAGAGCTGTCTCTCCACAGCCCTGACAGAGCCAACCTTACTTGTACAAACGTATTCACAAACATGAACCCTGTTCATTGTTGAACCTCTAGCAGCCTGGAGCCCAGCATCAAGTTAGGACACAAGTTATGTGCTGAGGATTGTTCAGGGTAAGCACTGGGAAGATGTTCCGCCTCACGTTCACATGCATGTAGAGGCCAGAGGTCAGTGTCAAATACATTCTCGCATCTTTCTCCACCTTATTTTTTGAGAGAGAGTCTCTCACTCTACCTGAGGCTAAGCAACTCCTCTAGACTAGCTGGCTAGCAAGAGCCATGGAGATGCCCACCTCTGCCTCCCCAGAGAAAGGACTAAAATACCCAGGTTTTCACTTGGATACTGTGAATTGAACTCAGGTCTTCACACAACAAGCGCCTTGCTGAGACATACACACACACACACCCCACCACCACCAATCCCATAAATTTAATTTATTTTAAGCAGAGGAATAAAAAAAGGTTGTTTTTTTTGTTTGTTTGTTTGTTTGTTTGTTTGTTTAAAAAAAAGAGTCCCTGGATTGCAGAAGGTTCTGGGCTTTGAAAAACTAGGAGGTGTGTGAGTCATGGAGAGATTCTGCTCTCTTCTGTGAAAGTAAAGGGGAGAGAGAGAAAAGGGAGCAAGAACTATACCAGAATTACCTCGCTAAAATGCTCTCCAATATTTTCACCAGTCTTAGTTTGTATCTTCCATTTATTGAAAGCTTATATTGACTTGGCAAATATTTATTGACTCTGTATGCTGTACCCTGCAATAGGTAGACTCCAGTAGGAGGTTGGAACAGTAAAAGATTTTTGCAAGATCTTTCAACAACAAGCCAAAATTTCAGTTTTCTTTTTTTTCATAAGATTCGGAAGGCAAGATTTTGCTAGGTCAATGAGACTACACTGCACCAGTCTTACCAGGCGTTTCACTCCTGTAGCAATGCCTCTTCCTCCTAGGGGGCTGTGCTGTGCCATCACGGGCCTGAACTCTGGTGTCTTCTCTAGAGAATAGTGATGACAGTGGGGTGGTCAATTGAAAGCAAGGACTGAGGAGGCAGAAACACAGTGCATGTTGTACAACAGTCTTGTGTACAACAGAATCCTTGGCTCTCTGGATTCTTTTTTTCCTCATCAGAAAACTTTCAGAGGGAAAAAAGGAAAGAGAGGTACTTTAGAAATATTGGATTAAGCACCTTATTAAAATTAAGTTCACTGCCCCTTTACTTTCATGAGGCTACTAGAAAATCTTTAATTATACTTGCATATAAATTAAAACTTCTAAATTATACATGAGTTCACATCTGTGACTCATATTACATTTCTCCCAGACAGCACTGCGGTAACCTCTTACTTACTAACTTAGTAAAACCTGCTGAGCTCGGGAAGATAGCTTGGTCAGGGTAACACATGAGGACCTGAGTTCAATCCCTGAGTACTGCAGAGGTGAAGACAGACAGATCCTGAGGCTCAGTGATGAAGCAGCCTGGTCTGACCACCGACAGACCAGTGAATGGCCCTTTCTGAAAATAAAATCAAGTAGATGGATGGTACAGCAAGGCTGTCCCCTGATCTCTGCATGCAGAGCACATATTTACATAGTCCTGTACCTGGACACACATAAATGTATACACACACACACATACACACACACACACACACACACACACACACATACAGATAGGGGAGGAAGGGGGAAGAAGGGATGGAGAAGTGAATAATGATAGATAAATAGCTATCCACTTGGAACAGGTGAAGTAAGTCCTTCTGTTCTGGTCAATGAGAAGAGAAGCAGGAAAGGAAGGGAGGAGAGAGGACAAGCTTCTGTCCATTCTAAGACTGGCACTCCCATTGATACCTGAAGCCTCTTACTTCTAGTTTTGCTTGATGCTTGGAGGGCTTTAGTCTAAAGACTTCAGTTAGACTTAAGCCAAGAATTAAAGAAGTGGAAAAGCCCATTGATTTGCACTAGAAAATGAAGGCAACTACTAACAGGGGGTGGGGGGCAAACTCTATGGAAAATAAAAGGAATCCAGGAGTGGGGAAGCACAGGTAGCCTGGACCTGAGACAACCTGAGGGGAGCTGGAAGTCAGGGAAGAGAGAGAGCTGAATCACAGCTGAGTTCTGCCTCTGAGCGGAAGTTTCTCTGTCCCTTCTCTGCTTCATTCTCTTTTTCCTATTTCATTTCTTTCTCTGCAATTCTTCTTGATAACAATTTTCACCCATATTCCCTTGGCAACGGGAAACAAGACACTTTCTTGGTTGTTGTTCTTATATCAGTCCAGGGCAGAGCAGATGGCTGTCCTTTGTTCATACTAGCATGACACCTGACTCGGTGGCAAAAACTGTATTATTCCTAGGACTCATTGAAATTAAATCAAATCCAGGAAGCACAGAGTGGGTGGAGAAAGACAGACAAGAACATGTAGCCTGTTATGTCACTCACAGACCTGCCCTCCAGCCCATGGCACAAGTGTGCTATAAACACCCAACTGCTGTCATACTGCATAGCACAGCACAGATGAAGGATGTCACCCAGGGGTCTGCCAGGAGCATGATCAGACATGGAAGCCACTACAATGTGCTTGTATGTGGTGATCAAAAGGGAGAGGAAGGAAAGTGGAACAGCTTGAGCATTATGAAGAGAAATGCAACTGGAGACTCAGGATGGAGAGGAGTAGCTTATTATATATGGCCAGCCTTGTCACCTGTGGCCATGGTGAGGTCCCAGCTAGAGCTGCTACTGCTGAGGGCCATTTCTGAGTCTGTGTCTGTGGAGTGATATGGGCGCCTGTGGTTAATATTATCACTACAGAACGTGAGGATGTTGCTGGCTGGGACGGTCACTGGACCACCACTCACTGGATGAAGCGCTCACTAGGGGAGAAGTTGGCCCCATTTCTCAGTGGCAGCAGCACAGTAGGGCTACACCCTAGTGGCAGGTGAACCAGCCCTGAGGGCATGAGTGTGACAGAGCTGCCCCTGCCACCGGCGTCCTGTGGGGTGGTAGAATGGCCACAGTGATGATTCCCCTCCGCCACTCCTTGTCACCTCTGTCAGTCAGGAAAGCTGTCCGTGGGTCTTGAGCTTGGAAGTGCTATCTGTGATGTTCAGGAGCTTCAGCATTCAGGAGAGCGGGCCCTGCCCCTGACCCGGACAGTACAGAAGAGCTAATCCTAGTGGCAGGGGCAAAGGTGAACCAGCCCGGAGGATGAGAACATGGGAGAGCTGGTCCCACCACTTGTCTGTGGTGAGATGGTATGGGTGCTGGGGGCATTCACCCAGCACACACACACACACACACACACACACACACACACACACACACACTACCCCCTCTTACTACCTGCTGCAATCAGAAGAACTGCCCCAAGGTCATGGCAGTAGGTGAGCTGGCTTGGCCTTTACTGGCTGCAGCATTCAAGAGAGAAGACCCTGCATCTTGTCTTGACACCACAGTAGAGCTGGTCCTGATGGAGGGGGTTCAGATGAGCCAGCATTAAGAGTGAGAGAGCAGGTGAGCTGGACCAGACAATAGTCTGGTGTGAGATGTAGTGGGTACAGAGGCGAAACCCTCCCTGACCCCCACCTGCAGTAGCCCAGAAAGCTAGCCGTAGGGTCATAAATGTGGGAGGGTTAGCCTTGCTCCCTCACTGGCTATAGCACTGTTGAGAACAGGCCCTACACATGCCCAGGCAGCACAGTGGAGCTGATTTCTAATGAGGTGATGTTTCAGTTAGCTTCACCCTGATGGTGAAGGCATAGTTAGCCAGCCCTGAGGGAGTGAGAGAGACAGCTCCTCACAGGCTAAAGCATTTGGAAGAATGGGTCCCTGCACCTTGATTGGGCAAGGAGGTGGAGCTGGCTCTGGGGCATGGGTACTGGTAGGCAGGTCCTAAGGGCATGAGAGCTGTATAGATAACCCTGGCTTCTACTGAAAGCGCCCTTGTGTGACCTACCAAAAGCAGTATTGGAGAATTCACCCTGTTGGTGCAAACAAGGGAGAGTCAATGCTCAGCAGCCACCTAAGGCCAGTTCCAGGACTCTGAATTGGTCCACCCCCAAATCTATATCATCTGTGAACAGTTGAGATTTGAGAAAGGGCCAGTTCTTCTGTTCTAAAGCTTCAGGATCTCCATGATACAGGGCAACAACAGGATAACAGGGCAGAGTCCCCATGAATACCCAATATTGATGGTGTCATAGAAGCCAGAGATATCGAACCAGACTAATGACTCATTGAAATGAATATTTGCAAGTGAAGATGTGTGGACAGTGGGAAATACTATGGGACACACTGACACACTACAGCTTCCATGATGAGATGTTTCCTATGTTTTATTTGTTGTTGTTTGTGCTTGTTTTATTGGGGAGGTTACAATGGTAAAGGGTAGACAGCATGGGGTGGGGAGATGAGCAGGGACATGATGTAAAACTCACAAAGAATCAATTAACGATTTTAAAAAAAAATCTTAAAAACATAAAAATGTCAATTTAAAAAAAGGAATTTTTTACCCATGTTCTCTATTACCTGTAAAGTGCCTATGAGGTCTCTGGAACCATCTTCAATTTACAATAAAGCAAACTAGACCTCAAAAATTTTTTATTACTTCAAGTTTCAGCAGCTAGTAATTACCATGGAGCCAGGCTCACAATCCAAGGCTTCGGATTTCCACGGCTGTATTTTTTTCCATGAGGACACATCAGGGGTATGTATGTCCGTGGTTCTTTCTTAATTGACTTTGACATAGTTTAAATTCAGCTGTTTCTCCAGTTGCTCTGTAAAGCTCTGTTGCTTATCCTACTTCATATTTTAAAAATACTTCGTAAAATACACCAGAGCCAGTTCTTTGTACTTGCTAACTGAGCATCACCTCATTAGAACTCAGCTTTGAATACTCAAGTTTGTGAGTTGGCCTTCATTTGCACTTAAATAATTCAAGAAAACCTGTGAGGAAATAAAATAAATTGATATCCTTACTATCTGCCCTGTCAGTAACAGATTTTGGCAAAAGACACATCCAAATGTTTTAGTCCAGGGAATTAAAATGATCTTAGTTGCTTATGAGAAATCAATTAGTGATTGTTCATTCCAGCCCTTCAAATTCACAGGCACATCATTTATGTAATTCAGTTTCAAGAGAGGCAGTGAATTCTATTTTGATTTTCCTACCACGGGCCACAGAAACAAAAAACAACTAAATATTTACTTCTTTAAAATACAGTGCCTTCATGGTTCTCCTGTAATTCCCCCAAATGCCATTATTAAGCTGTCTCTAAATCCAAAAAGCTTTCCACTCAGACCCTAAGTTGGGCCATCAGTAATACACACACAGAAACTGTTTCAGTTCAAAACCACAACAGAAACAAAGTACCCTAAGCCCAAGCTGGGAATCCAACTTTAGCATTGAAACATACACCACTGCTTACATTTCTTTTTTTAGTCTAAGCAATATGAGAGACCAGCGATTAAAATGTTAGTCATTACAGTGTCACATCTGTACTGTAAGACCATGTAAAGGAAGAGGAGATGGTGGGATTGCTCTCCCAGATCCAAAATCTGTAACAAATGTAAATGTATCAAATAGATACAGAGGTCATAAATGGTGTCACCACCTGTGGACCTGTCAGAGCGTAACATAGCTTTTCTTCTTCTGCATTTAAGCACACACATAGAAGTTGATATGGCTCAGTGAAGAGTGACACGCAAGCCTGGAGAACCCCAGGAACCATGTAAAAAGTCTGGTGTGAAGTCACAAAACTGTAACTCCAGCACTCGGGCAGCAGAGACAGGCAGACCCATGAAGCTCGCTAGCTAGCTAGCCGAGTCAAATGGATGCACCTCTAGGTTAGTGTCTTAAAGATAAAGGTGTACAGTAATGGAGGAAAGACCCATCATACATGCCCATGAAAATAATAAATAAATAAATGAATAAAAGTAAATGTACAGGGTTTATAGATTAGATAAGGATATGCAATAGTAATTAGACATTACATCTAATAAAAAACCAATTTAAAATTAAAAGAGAGATATATTAAGCAATTGAGCCATGAGAATTTACGTGTCAGGGCTATTTATGGAAGAGATGTGGGACCTTTTTGAAGAGGTGCATTGAATATACATTACAGAAAAACATGTGTAGACTATGCAGATGTAATTCAGATTTTAATATAAACTCTCCTAGAAGTGATGTAGAGAAATGTTCTGAAAGCATTTACTAGTCTAGTGCTTGAAGATGCACATGTCTTCCTCACATACAGATCCTCAATATCGTTTACAACTAAAATTTAGGAGCCGAACTGTGGCATTTTGTTAGAACATGGACTGTACCTTTAGGCCAAATCCCACAGTCTGAATCAGTCCATGCCTCGCTATAGCTCTCTCTGACAGAGAAGAAGCTGCCTGTGCAGTGTCCTAAGAGAAGACCTTAATTTGTGATTTTAACCAGGATCTAGCTCCTCAGTACTCTTTGTCGTCTATGGTGTGCTTAACTATATTATGTGATGTGAAACTTCTCAGCACCCCTAAAAGGCAATAAAATATCATTCTTCCCTGCCCTCCCTTTTTCTCTCCCCCTCCCTTCCCCTCCCTCTCCTTCTTCCTCTTCTCCTCTTTCCTTGTATTATTCTCTTATTTTCACTAATTCTTTTTACATCCCAATTGCTGTTCCCCTCCCACTCAGCCTCTCCCAGAATTCCTCCCCCTCCTCCCTCACATTGTCCTCTGAGAGAGTGGAGAGCTTCTGGGTATCAAGACAGACGCCCCCCACACCACGCCCAACCCTGGCCCATTAAGTCTCTGCAGGATGAGGCATATTCTCTCTCACTGAGGCCAGACAAGGCAGGCCTATTGGGAAATGGATTCCAGAGATAGGCTGCAGCTTTAAAGCTAGGCCCCACTGCAGTTGATGGGGGACACACATCAAGACTGAGCTGTGCATCTGCCATGTATGTGCCCTGGGTCTAGATTTAACCCATGTATGTTCTTTAGTAGGTTTCATAGTCTCTGAGAGCCCATAAGGGTCCATGTTCATTGACTCTGTCTTCCTGTGGAGTTCCTATCCTCCTCAGGCTCTTCAATCCTTCCCTTAACTCTTCCATTAAAGAGTTCCAAACACTGTCCAATGTTTGACTGTGGATATCCACCTGTTTCAGTCAGCTGCTGGGTGGAGGCTCTCAGAGGACTTATGCTAGGTTCCTGTCTGCATGTATAACAGAGTATCATTAATTGTGTCAGAGATTGATACTTGCTGATGGTATGTATCTCAAGTTAGACCAGTTATTGCTTGACCATTACTTCAGTCTCTGATCCATCTTTGTCCCTACATTTCTTTTAGATAGGAAAAATTTTGGGTCAGAAGTTTTGTGGGCAGGTTGGTGTCTTATCCCTCAACTGGGGGTCCTGCATGGCTATAGGAGGTGGCCTCTTCAGGTTCCATATCCCTACTGCTATGCATTTCAGCTAATGTCACCTGCAATGACTCCTGGAAACCTCCCCCATCTCAGCTTTTTGGCACTTCCCAGAGATTCCCCCAAACCTCCACACCCAGCAGCCGCAGATTTCCGTTCATTCTCCTGGCCTTTTGGTCCTCTCTCCTGTCTCCCTACACCTGATCTTGACACACACCCCCACTCCAATTCCCATCCCCTTATCCCCTTCCCTTCTCCCACCCAGTTCCAAACCTCTGCTTCCTATGACTATTTTGTTTCTCTTTCTAAGTGAGATTGAAGCATCCTCCCTTGGGCCTTCCTTCTTATTAAGCTTCTTTGGGTCTGTGGAGTGTATCGAGGGTATTCTGTACTATATGGCTAATATCCACTTATAAGTAAATACACAGCATGCATGTGCTTTTGGATCTAGGTTATCTCACTCAGGATGATATTCTCAAGTTCCATCCAGTTGACTGAAAAGTTCATGATGTCTTTGTTTTTAATAGCTGAATAGTATTCCATTGTGTAAATAAACCACATTTTCTGTATTTATTCTTTGGCTGACAGACATCTGGACTGTTTCAATGATTATTCTGTAGCATGTGTCTTTGTGGTATGGTAGAGCCTCTGTTGGGTATATGCCCAGTAGTGGTATAGCTGGATCTTCAACTATTTCCAGTTTTCTGAGAAACCACAAGATTGATTACCAGAGTGGTTGTACTAGTTTGCATTCCCCCCAACAATGGAGGAGAGTTTCCCTTTCTCCACATCCTTGACAGAATGTGCTGTTGTAAGACCCCCGATCCTCAGTCAGTGGTACTTCAAGATGCTCTCGAGTGAGACACTGAGATGCAGATAATATTGTGCATATTGCAAGGAGAGGGGCCACTGGGCCTGAGGGTGACTTGCAATATCCTTTTCAAGGGGATTTCTAGCTCTCATTGGTTGGAGTCTCTCTTATCTGCTTTTCCTCACTACTGTAGCCAAGATTCCATGTAAACTCCTTTCCTGCCACTTTTCTTTTTTTCATCTATGTTTGTCCTTTTCCTTTACCTTTTTTTTATTTTATTTTATTTTTTATTTTTTATTTTTTTTTTTGCTCCATCTCCTCCTCTGTGTCTGTATTATGGTAGACTTTCTCAGCAATCTACACAAAATCTCTCCTTTAGCCTCTGAAGCTTTTTCCTATCTCTATGTGGGATAAAGGGTGGGGACCCATGTCTGGCCAGGACTAGGGCCACTGGGTGAACAGATATGGGGAGTTCAAATGCCACGGGGTGAGCATCGGGCTGTGAGAGGCCTTGTGACCTTGCTCTGGGGGTAGGGAAGGCACAGTCTTGGGGTCCTCAGTCTTGGACATACCAGATGTTGCTGGGTATCAAGGAAGAGCTGAGAACTGGGCGGGGGGGGTGGTCCCTGGGGGCCAGAATCTGGCCAGAGGCCAAAGGGAAAAGGGGCATGGGAAAGGGTACTGGCTGGTTCCCGAGGGGACAAGTTCTTGGTCTGTTCTGGCAACTTGGCTTGGGTTGGTGGTTGCTGTGGCTAGGAATGCTGGGAGGCCTAAGCGGAAGATTAGAGGCAGCTCTTGGATGGAAGACCTGTCCTGTTGCTCCAGCACAGTGGATCCAGATGAGAGGAGAGGTAGTCTATGGTTTTAGAAAGTTTATTGGAGAGTAGTAGAGAGAGAGAGAAGGTAGAGAAGTAGAGTTGTGCTATGGCCACATGGAGAAAGGGGGAGCAAGGATGCAAGAGAGAGGGAAAAGAGTAAGAAAGAGAGAGCAAGAGAGAGAGAGGAGGAGGCAAGCATCCCTCTTTATAGTGGGCTGGGCCTACATGGCTGTTGCCAGGTAATTGTGGGGAGGAGCACACCTGGTTGTTGTCAGGTGACTGTGGGGGTAGAGTCTAGACAGAATACCAGGGTCTTGGAGCATTGCCCAATGTGACCTGTGGCCACAGAATTAAGGAGAGCTGAGGGCTCATGTCAGAAGCCTAGTGTTTGAGAGCGTGGCCAATGGGTCTGTCCCTTGTAGAATGACTGCATGGTGTCTGGAAGTTAAGTCTTACTCAACCAGAACACAGACTGCATTTCACGGTCCCACATCTCTACTAGCCTGGTCTATAAAAGCCCTAATTATAGTAGCTTTGTGCATCTCACTGCTGGCATAATGTGTATACTGATGGAATGCCTCCATGAGTCACTCTAGAAGGCAGCAGACAATTCATCTGATCCCTGTCTAACCTTTTGTACCTTGGTCAAATTGGCGGGCCATCATTCAACCCTCTCGAGACCTGCCAAGGGAGCCTGGCAGTAGACATTCAGATGTACCTTACCTTCTGCCATATTAAAGTCCCAGTCAGGTCTAGTCAGGGGAAACCCGCTGTCAATGACAACCTGGCCAATCAATGATGACCCTGTGTCTGAGAGGACATTCTTTCTGGCTTCCTGCATTATCCTTTCTCACTCTTCAGTCATGAAGAGCACTCTCCTGAATTGTTGGATACCATCCCAGGTGGGCTGATGAGTAAATAAAATAGTCTCAAAGAGATTAATCAGTCCTTTGGGGTTATTTAAAAAGGGGGGGTCTTGGACTTTCCAGTTGTACAAGTCAGCTGAAGAGACAGGTCAATATTGTATAGCCTGATTCCCTGATCATCTAGAGGACCATATGCCCTCAGCAGGAGAGCCACCATAGATAGTATCAGGGAAGGTAGACCTCAGACTTCAGATTCCCATGGTGGGACCCAGAAGTTGGGGATCTCCTCTGGCTCCTCCCTTTGGTAAAAGTGGGTACAACAGACCAGGACCCATATAAACTGAGGATCCCAGAGCCAGTGCTGGCACTGGCAGAACCAAGGAGGCAAGGGTAGGAGGGATATGGAGGAGGAGAGTCTTAGATCAACAGGTCCACTGTTGAAGGGTCTTGGAGGATTGACTTCTCAGATCCGGATCCCTCCTTTTGTGTTTCCTTTTTCCTGATGGCCAGAACCTGTGAGGTGGGTCCATGGGTTGGGGGTGGGGTAGGGTCCTCCCCTAGATTCTTCAAGGTAACTATATAGGACACAATTGTCCGTGGGATCCTGGCCTAAAGACTCTTTCCCCTGCTGCTTTGATCACCTCAAAGTTGAAGGTCCCTATGGGTGGCCACCCTACTCAGAAGGTGGGCCCTTCTGAGAAGCAGAGAGTAACTAACTTGCCCTTCTTTATTACTACTGACAAGTTTTCTTCTCTTTTCCTAACTTCCCTCCAGTGGTTAACTTGGATGTTTAACAGGGTAGATTCAGTCTTCCCTATGTCCAAAAATGTCGTCAGGTCAAGTCCAAGAACACAGAAGGAGATAACTAACACCAACAAACACAGAGAAAGACAACACACAGACTGTTCACCCCTGCCACGGGTGCAGAAACCAGGTTATAGCAAGACTCAGCTCCTGCTGATACAGTGTCTTGCCATTTCCAAAAGGAGCAGAGTCCTCTTGACTCCTTAAGGGGGGGGGGGGGTGAAGAATCCTCCAGACTCCTCAGGGTCACAGCGTTAAGGCACATCTGCCCACCACAATTGACCACACCAGAGAAGAAGCTTTCCAGCTGACACTGCTCACAAGCCAAAAGTGAAAGCAGCAGACAGAGAGACAAACGCTTTTTTAGGTGCCTGTTGCAGTTGCCAAGCTTGGTCTTTTTCCCTCCAATCAGTCTAGTAGGTGGTCACTCAGAGGTCTACTCAAATCTGGGATAAGCCCCAAATATAAGGCCTCTGACCATCGATCAGAGCTACTTACTTCGAGATACCCCCAAGTAAGACATGGAGATGTAGATCGATGCAAAAGCAAGAGGTTTATTTTCCAGAGAATTGGGGTCAACCCTCAGTCAGTCCCTTGAAGCAAGTGATGAGAAGGTGACCCCAAATGCTATTACAAGCAGTTTTTACACATTTTAGGGCACATGTTATATCAGCAAGGTTACAGTTAAAACTTATTGGCTAAGCATATTGAGTGTTATGGATGGGTCTGGTGCTGTTTGCATTTTGATGCTAAATCTGCTCTCCTGGGAGGGTCTGCAGACAAGGAATGAGTCACAAATACTATTGTGAACCAATCCCCTAATGAATAAAGTCAATCACTGGGACAGTAAAAGGGACTTCTGGGTTGCATGGAGGAAGAGAGGAAGCAGGAGAGAGGTGGTGAATCTGCCAGGATTTGTCACTGGAGGATTTAGATTTAATAAAGCTTACAAGATTCGAATTTTAGTTGCTGTGCCCACAAATGGAGTTACCATTGTTTCTGAGGTAAGTTTGTGTAGTGTTTGCCTTCACAGGGCAGTTCATCTGGGTTCAAGAGAGAAAGGTACAGCAGGAAAGTGTGGGTTTGCCTGAGGTTTACCACAAAGGCTGTGGAGGATTTGAAGCACTGTGTTGGTTTGGTAATGATCTACCAGTGGGAACCTAACAAACTGTGTAGAGATATTGTGGAGTGCTGAGTCAGAGTCTCCACAAGATACAAATAGGTTGGCCATTACCCACTAGTGCATGGTCAACCAGGTCGCTGGGACAGAGTAACTGGTGGTAGTGAGGAAATTGTGATTTTTTTTTTTATTATTTCCCACAACAATTGACCTTTAAATCTATTGGCTAGCAAGCATGACATGCATTTGAAGTCTACCTGGGACTTTCCAGAGGGTCAGGTAACTATCAGTCAGTACATTCTGAGAATTTTAACTGAAAAGTGTTTCTGTGGGTGGAGAATGGAACTTGGCCTAGCCTTGACCCCAGGCAGGAGGGGGGAATCCTTAAGGAGGGTGTGAGACTGGAAAACCCCTTAGGGTCCAGCACTGTCACTTGAGTTTTTTATCTTAGCCATTCTGATTGGTGTAAGATGGAATTTCAGAGTTGCTTTGATTTGCATTTCCTTGGTAGCTTAGAACTTTGAACATTCTTTTAAATGCTTCTCATCCATTTAAGATTCTCTATATAGCTTCATTTTTGATTGGGTTATGTGGGTTGGTGTCTAAGTCCTTAAATTCTTTATAAATTTTGAATATTAGCCCTTTGTCAGATATAGGGTTAGAGAAGATCCTTTCCCAATATGTAGGATGCTGTGTTGTCCTGTTGACAGTGTCCTTGGCCTTACAGAGGCTTTGCAGTTTCAGGAGGTCTCATTTATCAGTTGTTGATCTTAGAGCCTAAGCCAGGGGTGTTCTGTTCAGAAAATTGTCTCCTATACCAAAGTAATGAAAGGTATTTCCCACTTTCTCTTGTACTAGGTTTAGTGTATCCAATTTTGTGTTAGGATCTTTGGTCCACTTGTACTTCAGTTTTGTGCAGGGTGATGATTGTGGATCTATTTGCATTCTACATGCAGACATCCAGTTAGACCAGCACCAATTATTGAAGATGCTTTCTTTTTTCCATAATATGGTTCTGCCTTCTTTGTCAAAAATCAAGTGTCTATAAGTGTGTGGGTTTATTTCTGGGCTTTTGATTTGATTCCACTGATCAAACTGTCTGTTTCTATACTAATATCATGCAGTTTTTATCACTACTGCTCTGTAGTATAGCTTGAGATCAGTGATCATAATTCCTCTAGAAGTTCTTTTATTGTTTAGGATTGTTTTAGCTATTCTGGGTTTTTTGTTTTTCCAAATTTCCCTTTCAAGATCTATAAAAATTGTGTTGGAATTTTGGTGGGAATTGCATTGAATATGTAGATTGCTTTTGGTAAGATTGCCATTTTCAAGATTGTGCTAATCCTTGATCACGAGAAATCTTTCCGTCTACTGATATCTTCCTCAATTTCTTTTTTTCAGGGTCTTGAAATTCTTGTCATACTGATCTTTCATTTGCTTGGCTAGAGTTAAACCAAGATATTTTATATTATTTGTGGCTATTGTGAAGAGTGCTTTTTCCCTAATTTTTTCTCAGCACATTTATCATTTGTACAAAAGAGGGCTACTATTTGTTTTGAGTTAATTTTGTATCCAGCTACTTTGCTGAAGTTGTTTATCATCTATAGGAGTTCTCTGGTAGATTGTTGGGGGTTGCTTTTTGTATACTATCATATCATCTGTGAATAGTTATTACTTGACCTTTCCCTTTCCAATTTGTATCCCTGTGATTTCCTTTTGTTATTTTTTTCCCTAGCTAGAACTCTGAGTACTGTATTGAATAAGTATGGAGAGAGTGGGCATCCTCATCTTGTCTCTGAATATAGTGGGATTGCTTTAAGTTTCTCTCCATTTTACTTGATGTTGGTTGACTATTGGCTTGTTGTACATTGCTTTTATTATGCTTAGGTACATTCCTTGTATCCCTAATCTTTCCAAGACTTTTAACATGAAAGGGCATTGGATTTTGTCCAACGCTTTTTTAGCATCTAATGAGATGATCATTGTTGGTCTGTGTATGAGAACATAGCCAGCAGGCCATTCAGGGAAGGCTGAGGGCAATCTGAGGAAGACCTGTGGCCCAACTGGGAAGAAAGGTCCCTTAGGGCTCAGGTCTGGCTGGAAGAGTCAAAATGTCACAGCTCTCCAGAGGGGAAGGTGGGGCAGGGCATGCTGCTGTACTTTTTCTGCTGTCATCACAGCCATGGTGGCCAGACGTGAGATGTGGTGGGCAGCTAAAAGCCTGAGCAGGCACCACTAATTGAGTGGCACAATGTGGCTTCAATTAAGCAAGTAATAGATAGTGGCTTCTGATAGCTGCAGTGGCAAGGCAAGTGGCTGTGCTGATGAAAACAAACCTGGCCTCCTGGGTGGGGCTGAAGTCCAGTGATGAAAATTTCCAGAAAGAAAACTCATTCCTGGAGTGTTACATATCAATAAGACAGATTCTCTCAGATGATTCTTGGGAAAATAATGTGTGCATGTTATTCCTTGTGGACAGGGATGTTATAAATATTCTTTGGTCCAATGAGATCCAGGGGTAGATGGCTCAGTCTGAAATATTAGGGATGCAGCACAAGTTAGCAGCAGCAGCTCGATTCACAATAACCTTGAAGCTCTGCCAGATAAACATAAGTTCATGGAAGGGGCAAGAAGCTGCCAGAATATCAGAAGAAGTTCTTTGGTGAGTCATTTTCTACTAAGTCATGAAAAGCAAAGTTCAGCAACATGATGCAAGACCAACCAGTGCCAGAGCATCATCAGTGTAGACTATCAATGTGGTATAAGACAAACAAAAGCATGGCCTGAAGGTGTGATTCGTGTATGGTGTCTCCTGAGTGGACAAGACAGAGGCTGATGATTCCTGTGTTGTGGTTTATTGGTAGACTACCATCAGTCTCTGTTTAGTTTCTGTTTCAATGGCCTGTCCACTGGTGAGAGTGGTATGTTGAAGCTCCCCAAGGTTATTGTGTGGGAGTTGATATGTGATTTAAACTAGTAATATTTCTTTTACAAATGTGGATGTCCCTACATTTGGGGCATAGATGTACAGAATTGAGAGGTCCTCTTGGTGGAATTTCCCTTTGATTCTTATGAAGTGTCCTTCCTTATCTCTTTAAATTACTTTTGGTCAAAGGTCTATTTTATTATTTTTAAAATGGCTACTTTCACTTGTTTCTTGGGTCTGTTGCTTAAAAACCCTTTTTGAAACTTTTTTCTCTGAAGTAGTATCGTTTTTTTCTTTTTCTTTTTCTTTTTTTCTTTTTTTTTGATATTTTCTTTATTTACATGTTAAATGTTATCCCCTTTCCTGGTCCCCCCCCCAAAAAAAACCCTATCCAATCCCCCCTCCCCCTGCTTCTACAATGGTATTCTCCCACATACCCACCCACTCCCACCTCCCTGCTCTGGCACTCCCCTACACTGGGGCATCAAACCTTCACAGGACCAAGGGCCCCTCATTGATGCCCAACAAGGCCATCCTCTACTACTACATATGTAGCTGTAGCCATGGGTCCCTCCATGTGTACTCTTTGGTTGGTGGTTTAGTCCCTGGGAGCTCTGGGGATTTGAGATGGTTGATATTGTTATTCTCCCTCTGGGGTTTCAAACCCCTCAGCTTCCTCAGTCCTTTCTCTAACTCCTCCACTGGGGATCTTGTGCTCAGTCCAATGGTTGGCTGTGAGCATCTGCCTCTGTACTTGTCAGGCTCTGGCAGAGTCTCTCAAGAGATAGCTGTAACAAACTCCTGTGAGCAAACACTTCTTGGCATCCATAATAGTGTTTGAATTTGGTGACTGTATATGGGATGGAACCCTAGATGGGGCAGTATCTGGATGGCCTTTCCTTCAGTCTCTACTCCATACTTTGTCTCTGTATTTCCTCCCATGAGTATTTTGTTCCCTCTTCTAAGAAGGATAGACGCCTCCACACTTTGGTCTTCCTTCTTCTTGAGCTTCATGTGGTTCATGAATTGTATTCTGGGTATTCCAAGTTTTTGAGCTAATATCCTGAACAAAACACAAGTGACTTATGCACTAAGATCAAAAATAGACAAATGGAACCTCATAAAATTCCAGCACTTCTATAAGGCAAAGGACACTGTCAATAGGACAAAAGAACAACCAATAGATTGGGAAAAGATCTTTACCAACCCTACATTCGATAGAGGGTTAATATCATATATATACAAAGAACTCTAGAAGGTAGACTCCAGAGAACCAAATAGCCCTATTAAAAATGGGGTACAGAGCTAAACAAAGAATTCTCAAATGAGGATTATCAAATGGCTGAGAAGCACCTTAAGAAATGTTTGACATCCTTAGTCATCAAGGAAATGCAAATCAAAACAACCCTGAGATTCTACCTCTCACCAGTCAGAATGGCTAAGATCAAAAACTCAGGGGGCAGCAGATGCTGACGAGAATGTGGAGAAAGAAAAACTCCTCTATTGTTGGTGGGATTGAAAGCTGGTACAACCCTTATGGAAATCAGTCTGGCGGTTCCTCAGAAAATTGGACATAGTATTACTTGAGGACCCAGCCATACCACTCCTGGGCATATACCCAAAAGATGTTCCAACATGTAACAAGGACACATGCTCCACTATGTTCATAACATCTTTATTTATAATAGCCAGAAGCTAGAAAGAACCCAGATGTTCTTTAGCAGAGGAATGGATACAGAAAATGTGGTACATTTACACAATGGAGTACTACTCATCTATTTAAAAAAAATGAATTCATGAAATTCTTAGGCAAGTGGATGGGACTTGAAAATATCCTGAGTGAGGTAACCCAGTCACAAAAGAACACATATGGTTTGCACTCTGAAGTAGTATCTATCTTTGTTCCTGAGGTGTGTTTCTTGAATGTGACAGAATGAATGATAGATACTGTTTATATACCCAGTCTGAACTGTGTGTAGGTTTTGTTTTTTGTTTTTTTTTTTTGTTTTGTTTTTGCTGTGAGATGATGTATTTCTTATGTATTCTCAGGTGTAGTTACCCTCCTAGTGTTGGACATTTCCTTCTCGTATCCTTGGTAGGGATAGATCAGTAGAAAGATATTGTTTAAATTTCATTTTGTCATGATATATTTTGGGTTTTTTTTTCTAAGATGATTAACAGTTTGGCTGAGTATAGTAGTCTGGACTGATATCTATGGTCTTTTAGGGTCTGAAAGACATCTGTCCAGAACCTTCTGGATTTTGGAGTCACTGTTAAGAAGTCAGGCATAATTCTGATAGGTCTGCCTTTGTATGTTACTTGGCCTTTTCCCCTTGCAGTTTTTTAGATTCTTTCTTTGTTCTTATATTCAGTGTTTTGAATATTACCTTGCAGGAGGATTGTTTTCTGGTCCAATCTCTTTGGTGTTCTGTAAGCTTCTTGTGCATTTATAACCATCTCTTTCATTAGGTTAGGGAAGTTTTCTTCTATGACCCTTTCCCCCTCCTACTTCCTCTTTATTTTCTCTTCTTATCTTTTTCTCTTATTCTCACTCTTGATTAAGTTCCTCCCCAGGTTTTAAAAGAGGTTGCTCCTTCCCATAATGTTTATCCCTCCATGTATTTCACTGCTTTTTCTAATATCCTATTTCCTATTATAAACCCATCACGGCCTTCTGGTCTTTTCATTTTAGTAAATCTCATTGAAAAGAAGTGTGTATTATCCTCCTTTTGGATCAACCACTGCTGTTTAACACCTTTAAATTTAACCTTCTCTTTTTATGACAGACTTAGAATGCATTTATTTTCATTAGTTCTCTTCATAATCTTTTGTGACTTTCTTCACTCTGTTTTATAAAGTTGACCTGAATAATCATGAGATGGGGTCTGCTAACCCAGGTCAATGTGTAGCTTGAGGCACTTAAGTAATGTTCCTAAGTCCAAGCTATGAATTCAATATACTTAAACCAGTTGGGTAGTAGGGATCTAAAAGAATTATTTCCAAAAGGCAACAAATAGACATAAATATAGAGTACATAGACTCATCACTATACTCCTGATCTAACCAAAGTATGTAGAGTGAGAAAAGAATACCTGAAGAAAATCAGAAATTTTGAGTTCTCAATTTATTTTGCATCTTGTTTTGAGACTATTATAAGTTCATTGAGTTGCCAGTCCTTATGGAAATTTGCTTGAAATCTGGGTGTCCTAAACATACAGTCCACAAACAAAGGCTCTTATAAGCTTATGAATTTCTTCTGAGCATTTCTCTCATGCTTTCTCCTCTGCTGGTTTTGTAGGTTGATGTCAATTGCCTAGATAATCCCCCTCCACCAGTAGAAGCATATAGGACAGCCACAGGAGGCAGAAAGTTTCCAATAGTCATAGACAATAACCCAACTTCAGGAAAACTCCTTGGAAAGAACTTTCCATACTGAGGAGATGGCAAAAAGTACTTGCTGATCTTCTTTGTTCTAGAAGACTAGAGTTTTGTTCCTATCCCTCATATCAGGCAGCACACAACCACCTGTTACTTCAGTTCTGTGGCAACCTACTCTCTTCTGGACTACACAGGCACTTAAACATACAATCAATGACCATATTTTAAGATCAAAAAGGAAAAAATAAAATTTCTTCCATTTTCAATCATCCCTTGTTCTTATTCAGAGCTGTGTCAACTTTTATGTGAAGTAAGTGGTTTTCTTAAAGCTATCCCAAGTAGACATTGTACTCACGTTTGCCTCTCATCTGTTGAATTTTAGTAATTTTTTTATATGACCTCCCCCCCAACAAGGTCTTGGACTTGACTGATAATTGTGGATCTTATCTGCATAAGCTTAAGTCAGCCCCAGGAAATTCTATACATCCCATCTTGTCAAAAACACACACCCAAGGGAAATATAAAGCTGGCTCCCATGTGAATTACCTCTGCTCATTTCTATTAGTGTATAATTCTCTAAATTTTTAAACTTTGTGTATGTGTTTAGATATGTGCACAAGTGCCCACAGAAGATAAAAAAGGATCCTATGACATGAGTTACAGATCATTATGAGCTTCCTAATGTGTGTGATGGGAAGTGAACTTGGTTTCTCTGAAAGAACAGCCAGTACTCTTAACCACTGAGCTGTTTGTCTAACCCCCAAATTCGTAATTCTAAGCAATTTTCAGAGAATGTTTTGTGACTAAAACAACAAGGTAGAAAGGCTTATTGAAACCCAGATTCCAGGATCTTGTTAATATCAGCAAGCTAAACTCTCTCATTTCTTACCACTCATGATTCTTTCAAGCACAAAATCCTACAGCACAAGGAAACAGATATCGAGTTTCAAAAACTGTTAAACTGGATTGAGAATGCAATATAGTCACAGCAATGTCAGAGATTCAACATTATGGCTATCTAGATTGAGATTCTTCATCATCGAGTATGCCTCCAGGATTCAAGCAAATGTGTTTGTGTGTATTCCTGTGTGTTCAACAGGTATATTTATGTTTATGTGAGGATGAGGATACATATTTGTGACTGCATGTGCACATTTGTGTAGATGCCAGAAGTCAACATCTGATGTCTTTCCTCAAGAACCGTTCACTTTGTTTTGTAGACAAAGTCCTATTACAGGACCACAGCTATCCAAGTTGGCTAGGCTGGCTGGTCAATAAATCAAGTATTCACCCATCCCTGCTTAGTCAACATTAGGATTACAAGTATGCATCACCATACCTAACTGTTTATTTGGCTTGGGGGGTGGGGGTCAAGTTCAGAACCCTGTGCTCAGAAGCCAAGCACTTTATCAGCTAAGCTGTCTTCCCAACCTTTAACCAAAGTTTAATTTCTCAGAATCCCAGTTCAATTCTTGGTCCAGTGGATGTAGCAGGTACTCTCTTGTTGCTTTATTTTGAGGAATCAACTAAGCAAAGCCCTGAAAGATCCTGACACACGGTAGGCTGCAGCAACTCCTGTTCTAACAAGTATCCAGCTGTATTGCTTGCTACTGGTATCTGGCTGCCTGGCAGGGTGGGTCTGCCAGGAGACTGTTTCAGGAACTGAGGAGCCTCCTGGGAAAGAATTCAGAATGAGACTGTCAGAAAAGCTTGGCCCAGGAAGAAAAGGACTCCATTATCTGGGGGGAAGACTGGCTTTGATTCTTTGGGGCTTCCCCCCCCCTCCATCCTGCCTCATTCAGATATTATCATATCAGAGGCCCTGGGAGAAAGGAGACTCTGAACACAAAGAGAGCTGTTTTCTCCAAGAAAAAAAAAACCTGACTAGCTGGCTTGTATTTCTTCCATTGCTTTTTGGATACACCATCACTGTGAGAATCCTGGCTGATCCCAGCTGCTGTGGGATTTTTTATTCCCTTCAGTTGGTGGGTTTGGCTCACTCAGCCAGACTCAAAGCATCAGCATTTGGCTTCTGTGTTCAAATTCTCTGAATGAAATAAGCGCATGACTCCCTCTGTCTTCTTCAGATGCAGTCACATTCCATGAACTTCTAGAGGGATTTAGCATTTTTAATACAAATGTGAAAGCCCAACTCATCACTAGAACAGCCTTATGTAGCAAGTCTCCATTGCATTAGTGAGGACATATCCTGGTTGACCAATAGGTCAACTCCAGCCGCTCCTGACTAAGGAGACAGATTCTCAGAGAGATTCAGCAGTGTGGACTTGATTTGGACTGTTAGTCTCAAAAAGTGAAATGAGGAGTGCCTTATATTTTACAGGCTCAAACATCCAGACCCTTAATCCTCAGCAGTAGATTTTTATTTTTCTCATACCAAAGATCCCCTGTGGAACCATATTTCATCCCACTCTTGTTCCTGATCTTATGTTTAACAGTGTCTTTCAGGATGTAAAATTTGTATTTGTTCTTGAACGCAATGACAACTAGTTCCTCTCTATGAGTGCTTTGCAGTAGAGTTTTTCACTCATCTGCACTGCCCAACATGGCCTCTATGAGCACCTGAAGGTTTCTGCCAGGCATTTGACATGAAGCTTGTATGAAGAACAATCACAATTTTACTAAATTGTTTAATTTTAATGAATTTAAATTGTTACTAGTTGCTAAAAACCTGACTTACATAGATGATCAGTTCTCAGCACAGGAGATTTTGGTCCCTTCAGACGCCGATGTATCCATAGTTCAGGACCCAAGGTAACAGCTCCACAGCTCTATCATCTTTCCATTGAATGAATATGAATTCTTTATTAATAGAGGACATTTACAGACAACAAGTTTGGCAAGAAGCAGTTCTGTACTATGTTCAAATAATGCCGTGGGCAAGGTGCTTTGAGAATTATCTATGACAACACTAAGCAACAGGATGCCAAAGATAAGTATACCTTTTATTTTCTGTATAATCTGAACACTGTCTTGGTCTCCTTGGCAACTCAGGGCCCTGCAGTGCGTCTTCTACCATCTGCCCACTTCCTCCACCTTTCCATGCCCTCCTATCAGAAGAATTTAGGTGTTGGCTTTGCTCTAACTCCTGAAGACAAGGAGTTAATTCAAGCTGGACTTATTTTGACACACCTAAATTTATTTTCGCACATTGTCACTGGCTTCTCATTCTAAGAAGACCAGGAAATCTTGAGTAGCCTGAGGATGCTAATTCCATTAGTTGAGATGCAGAAAGAAGTTGATGATGAAGTTCAGAGCAAAGTAAAAAATGAAACCAAGCGAGCAAGGGCACTATTACTGGGCTCTTCTGCCTTTGGATGCTTTGTCTCCCCAGCAGTTCCCAGTTCTGTGGGTACAGTACCAAGGATGGAAATGAGAGACAATGCAGTTACATGATGAATCCCAGGAAATTAGACTCAGAAGACCAACATCAGGGAGCAGATCTGAGTTTATTGTCCAGTGAATAAGCTATTTGCCTCAGTGTAAGCCCTGCCTGATGAGGTAACTCAGAACGGGAGGGTAGGGTTTAGTTAATAAAGTGCTTGCCATGTAAGTTGAGGACCAGAGTTCAACCTTGGTGTGGCAGCCAATTCCAGTGTTTGGGAAGGAGAGGAAATAGGACCCTGGGGCTGGCTGAACGGTCAGATCAGCATTGTTGTTACCTGTTAGGACATTCATGAAGATGGGGAAGCAACCGCCACCCTGGCCTTAGTTCCTTTTTGCTGTCTCACCATTGATCTGGGAGCCACCTTAGATCTAATACTGTGTACTGCAGATCAGGACTCTTTGAGGAGTCTCAGGAGCCTAAGGCACCTCGATCTCCATACCACTTTTTCCTTCACAAGGCTGAATCCACATCCCCCTCCCAGAGCTACAGTGAGGTCAGTCTCTCTAGTCACTGCAATACTTTGACTTCTCTTTCATCATATTCTTAAACACTCACCACGGAAAAACCCAAGTTTGTCTAAATTCCAAATATCTTGAAATCCTATCACTATGTTTTATTTTGCTTGCTGGATAGAGGTTTGGTCAACTTGACACAAGCTAGGGTCATCTAGAAAGAGGATCTCAATTGAGAAAACGTCTTCATCAGATTGTCAGGTCTATGAGGCATTTCCTTTGTTACTAATTGATGTGGGCATGTGGCTTATACAGCCATTCTGAGCCCAATATAGGTGGGAAGCAGATTAGAGATTGCACAGCAGGAATAAGAATGATGAGTGCTATAGCTAAGTCTATGAACATACAATATGAGCTGAGGCAGTGGCAGAGAGTAATTCTAGTGAAACACTGCTTTGTTTTCAACAGAGTTCTATTATGACCTGATTACATAAGATAAGAAGTAGGCATAGCTCAGTGCAATTACTAATCCACAACCAAATTACACTGCATATTCCAATAATATTGGCATCATCATAAACACTCAGTCTACATTAATTGTGAGTTCAAGGAATGATTCCAGATGTACTGAAACCCTGGTGCTGTGTTGGGGTGGATGGACAGGAGGATCACTGGAACTTACTGGCTACCAGCCTAGCTCCAGGATCAGTGAGAGACTCTTTCTCAAGAGAATTTCTGAATAGAATATCTGAGGTTTTTCTCTGGGATTTGTATACAACTTTTGAGATCCACATCTCCTATATTTGTCCTGGCTGACAACAGTGTCACTAAGAAATTGAGAGGGCTCAGGCTGATGTTCAGGTTTAACAGTGTGCCCAGTAAACTCAGGTGGCCAGTTCTGAACAGTAACTCACCCTCAAAGGGTTTCGGTCTGACAGTAGTATCAAAAGATGACTATTCAACACTAGCATAACTGGCCAAAACTTTGGAGGTGAAAATCAAATGTTTTCTGATAGAAAAAAATACAAACCAAATGATTAAAAAAGTAAAATCAAAGCTATAAGCTCAAGACTGGAAAGGTACTTAAATGGTTAATAGCATGTACTTCATTTACATTAAATCCAAGTTCATTTTCCAACACTCTTATCAGGTGGCTCAAAACCACCTGTAACTCCAGTTCCAGAACATCTAACACCACAGGAAGTCACACCCATGCTTACATACACATGTATACAACATAATTAAAAGTAAAATCTATAAGTTAACTGTAATGGCTATTCCTGATTGTCAACTTGACTATATCTAGAATGAACTACAATCCAGAACTGGAGGGCACACCTGTGATCCAGATATTGAGGCTAGAAGACACAGGTTTCTGACCTGGATCGTGTCATGGAGATCTTGAGGCATAGTGGCCATGTAAAGCTTAGGCCCAGGCAAGGTAGTACATGCCTTTAATCCCATGAGACTGAGGCAAGGAGATGTCTGAATGTAAGGACAGCCTGGGACAAAGCAAGTTCCAGATCCTGGCATGGTGGTACACACCTTTAATCTGGACCACATCTTCTGCTGGAGGCCTACATAAGGATGTCGAAAGAAGGAAGATTCACTCTTTTTTGCCTGTTTGCATTTATTAGCCAGCATATCTGTTGGAACCCTCTTCTACAGAAGATCAGCTGAAACAACTAGCCTCATGGGACTGAGCAACTACTAGATTCTTTGACTTCCCATTCACAGCTGACCATTGTTGGGTTAGTTGGACTACAGACTTTGTCATCACAATAAATTCTCTCAATATAGAGAGATATTCTATAAGTTCTGTGATTCTAGAGAACCCTGACTAATGCATTCAAGAAGACAAAAATACTTCTCAGTGGGGATTTGCAGATAGATAGATAGATAGATAGATAGATAGATAGATAGATAGATAGATAGATAGATAGATAGATAGATAACCTATGGCCAAAATAACAAGATTCAATGCAAAAGAAATAATACAAGCAAGATGGAACAGAACGTATTGCCAAAGTTTAAGCCAAATTTTTCTTCTGACTTTATTGTTTGATATAAAAGAAATTAATTTGCATGTGTTTATTACTCCTCATTTTGAAGCACATTGTAAGTCAATTCAGAAATTGATAAAACTCTCTCCTGAAAAGATTAAAGGAGAATTGTATTAGCACACCATTACTACACCCAGCAGAAACTAGAACTTGATAAACACTGCTCAAAGGCAGCATCCATGTTAATACTGCCAGAAGGAAGCTAAGAAAAAACATTGTCCTTCTTTTCACACCTCAAATAACAAATAGAATGGAATCTTCATGTGGCATACTTGAAGTCTCCCATTAAAAATTGTGCTTCCAAAAGCAGGAAAAAAATGTTGTCCACCGCTTATTCATGTATGCTTCACAACTTATAATTTAATAAATAAGGCTTGTGTGCATGTCTACATATAAAATGTAGGTATGTCATGTATACCCACATGAATTGTAGGTGTGTGTTTCTACACACATACACAGACTAGAAATGAACGTCAGTGTCCTGCTCTATCAATCTATCAATCTCTCACTGAAGCTTGAGCAAGGCTGATCACCAGCAGCATTTTACATGGGTGTCAATCTCCAGCCCTAAATTAACAGTTGGTTCTTTAAATAGCCCAAGAAGTCAAGTTACACATTTGAGTACACATAGTATCTCTACAGTGCTTCATTTGACATGTCAGCCTGACCTGCAAAATAGCAGGGCTGCCCTTAACTCCAACTGGCAGCCCTCAGGGTCACATTCTCTTGACTTTTAATCCATGGCAGCTCAACTTTCTGCTCTCCTCATGTTCTCCTTCTTCTTACTCTTCTCCAACCCCAAGCCCATGCCTGGGAAACTTTCCTACCTCTGTCCCTTCTGTCCAGCTTATTGACTATTAGCATCTTTATTTACCAAACACAATTAACTGTGGGCAGGATCACTTAGCTAGTGTCTATAGGCAGACTTTCTCTTCTCTGGGCAATCAGTTTGGGGAGCCCAAATTACCATTAGAATACAAGCAGCATCAGGACAACCCACTATGTACTAATTATAAGCACAAGCAAGCCTCAGCAGGTGTCAACTTCTGGTGCCAATTCTCACCTTCTACCTTCCTTGAAACAGGGTCTCCTTATTGTTCCTCTACATATGCCAGACTAGCTTGCCCTCGACCTTCCTCCAACTACTCATAGGAATTATGGGATTATTGATACTTGAGTGACATTTGATTTTAATATGGGTTCTGGGCATTCAAACTCAGATTCTCATACCTGCTCAGAAACTACTTTTTCCCACAGAATCATCTCTCCAACTCCAAAAGCATCCTTTATGTATCTTCTTTTTGCCTATGAAAGTATACATGTTCTTTCTAGTTCTGATACTCTCTGACCATGCCATGCTTCTTTGACAAATTGAAATATTTCATCCAAGTCCTTGAGATGTCTAGAAAAGCAATCCAGAAACTAGCCACTACTATTTTAAAACTGAGCCATTAATTTTGCCCTGTGACCTCAAGTGTGACAAACAGATACCAGCTTTTTAAAAACAATGGTGACTTACCTTTCTGTCTATATCAAATGAATGGACACTGATTCCCAAGATGAATTGCTTACTGTCTAAGACACTGGTATTTCTTAGTTAAAACAATGCATTGAGCATCTTAGGTAAACTTTCCATTCCTGCAAAATGCAGGCCAGAAAACAGCCTTTCCATACCCTCAAATGAATGCTACATGACTTTCTAGGTCTGCCCTCTCCCTGAACCTATTGATATTTGCCTTCACAATTGATAGTGATACTGAGATGTTTTCCTAAATTAATAAATCAATTTGAAAATACTTTAGAAACTTAATTCACTGATGGTCTGTTCAAGTCACCATGCCACTGTAGCTGTGTTTCTTGTTTGACCAGTTCATCAATCCCTCATTGATCTGTCCAGAATGAGTAGCCACAAAGAACAAGTTTGCCTTAGATACGGGAGCCTGTGATGTCAACAGGGAAGTCATGTAGAGAGACCAGGAATTAGACAGACTCCCTGGTAGGGAGAAAGATAAGGAGAGAGCCCAGAGTTAGGGAATAAAGGAGAATAGTCAGCTTTATCCTTACCCTAACTTGAGACAAAAGCTGACATCTTAAATCAATGGTTTTGTAAACTTTGCTCTTGTCTTCTATCAGCATGCCCTGTTGATGGACTGGCCCTAAAAGTTCAAGGCCTGCACAGAACAGGTCACACAGCTGTTGTGGGCTCAATTCCTTCAAACAGACCAACCGCAAGTTAGGGAGGAAGACTCTTCAGAGGATTTAACTACCAGCCCTTGAGAAGAAACTAGGGATTTTGGCTTTCCAAGTCCTACCCCAACTCATCTACATTGCAGAGGGAATTTTTCTCTATGTGTCTGCTGTACATGTGTTCCTCCTCCCAAATAAACAGAAATGCCTTTCTTCACCTGCAGATTCTGTCTGCTGTGCTTGGGATTTCTCTGCTGCAACCTTTTGGACTCCAGAGTTTTCTGCCACTTAATTCCTTAACTGGCAGAGAAAACGAATCAAATCAAGACCCCTAGTCTGCACCAATCTTAAAATACCTCTGGAGCCTAAAATACCAGAGAAGATGCTTATCTTGAGCATAAGCCCTTTCTACCATGGACTTACATTCTCCTTAACTTTTAAGACAATTATATGCATAAAACAAGACCTTTGTTTAACATTTTTCCATAGGACCAAGAACTCAGGGTCACTATCCTTAGAACAACACAAGACTCTGGGCAAGTTTTTCTAGGTGAAAATATAATTATGACCATTCAGATTATTGTTCAAAGCATTTGTTCCCTAATTTGATTTCAGAAGCAAGCAACAAACAAACAAACAAACAAAACACTTTTATTCTTTTTAAAATAATTATTTTTAGATTAGTAGTCATATGAAAATATTACAACTCAATAGAACAGTTAAGAAAAAAATCTTCTTGAAAAAATATGAACATAGGTCTTAAAGAAAAAGCAAATTGATTGGTAATCCAGCCAAGAGGCTTATGCGGAGTTGAATATTTGAAGGCACAAGTCAAAGAATTGAGGGAAATGACTGTTCTAATCTTAGCGCTGCCCCCGCCCCTAACCCTGTACCATCCATTCCAATTCTTTTTGGAAAGTTCTTTATTGTCTGTAGCTTGCCTCTATGTCTCTCAGAACCACCCATCTTCACCACGATTGTGCTTACTAGAGGCATAGACAAAACCTTGGCCTTTTAAGGTGAGATCCCATGGGACCTTCAGGAAGTTTATGTTTCCCTAGGAATTCTGAGGTTCTTTAGCAGGACTCAGAAGAACAACAGCTGCTTCCTCTCAAGGACTTCACATGTACTTTGATCCCGCCGACATAGTGCAGTCAGTATCACCCACCCAGCCCAGTAAATGGGGCGAGCAGAGAGACAGTTCAGTTGGGAGGCAAAGTGCCACTTTCTAAGGGGTTTGTAAACTAAGTTTGAGCTTGGGACTCAATGCAACCTCAGTGTGGCTGACTCCTGGTTCTTCTCCTTCAGAAACAGCATTTTTTTCAGCAAGTTTTCAAAATTCACAAATTATTCCTCAACCAACTCCTTGTTCGGGATCCAATTAAGTCAAGTATAATTTGTAGACAGAAAACCAAAAAATATGCTGGGTACATCAGAATTCAGAAAGGAGTCCATGCTTTCCATTATCCATTTACCCAGGCCACCGAGAATTTCCACATATCCTGTTCCCCTAGCTGGGCCACCTTATCTGGCCTCAGTGGGAGAGGATGCGCCTGAGTCCAGCAGTGGTTTGATGTTGGGGGCTTGACGACGCAAGGTAGGCTACCCCTTCTCAGAACAGAAGAGAAGGGGGGAATGCAGTGAGGATCTGTGTGAATGTGTGAGGAGGTACTTAGGAGGAGAGAGCAAGCAAATATTGGGTGACCAAGTCCACTCAGTCAGTCAATAGGTTCTCTAGTGCAGGAGTGAGGATTAAAAAGAAAGAGATAAAAAAGACCTCAGTCAATTCTGAGACTGAAGGCGGGTTTAATAATTTTCAATCCACCTTTATACCAATTTAATTACTTGCAGGTATTAAGATCAATAATAGTACAATGAGGAACAAGCAAGACAGTAAACACAAAATTGTCAAGGCAATAAGCAAAATCCTGGGACAGCTGTTTCCAAAGGCTTGTCAGAATAACAAAAATACCTGAGCCTACTTCCTTGTCCAAACCCAAAATCTTGCCTGAAGCCTGCTTTTTTCGTTCCACCCTAAGATTAAAATTCCTGCCTTAACCTACTTCCCTATTATGCCCAAATGTCAGATTCCTGCTTGAAGCCCTTGTCCTTGGACAATGTCAAGTTCCTGCCAGGCAGCCCGGTACCCCAATAAGGCTCTCTACAATTGGGATGTAACGTGAATAAATTAATTAATTAATTAATTAATTAATATTAGAAAAGAATTTTAAAAGAATTTCTACCTGTCCGTGTGACTTTATTCAAGAGCCTCCTGTAATACCACAGTGTGACCTTCTCTTTTAAAGTGTGATGCTACAAGAACACTTCAGTAGGTTCTTTTATTGATTAGTTTGTTCCACAAGCCACACCAAGTGCAGGATAACCTTTTGGACACTGTTCACTTTTACCAAGCTAAATAATTACCAGCCTAAGAGGTCAGTGAACTCTAGCCACCATCATCCGTTATGAGTAAAGCTTTATTGGACACAGCTACACTCATTTACATACATGTGTGCATATTTTGTCTGTCATCTAGTGGGTGCTTTTATAGTTAATAGCAAAGCTGAAATGGAAACTCTACAGGGTAGTTGTGAACTGAGAACATTCAGCCCAAAATATTTATGTTGTGTGTTTTTGTGAAATGAGTTGGCCAATCTTTGTTCCAGCTCAGAATTAGCACCTTATCTAGCAGCCTGGGAATCCCCCACAAACCTGGGGGAAGGCATAGCCCTGCCCCTGGAGGTTCTGTTTCAGTCATGAGTTGGAGGAGAGGATGAGAACATGGAGTTTAAAAACCCTCTTCCGTGTAAGCAAGTTGTATAAGTGGAGTGGACAAAGCATGTTGCAGTCCTGAGTGTGAAGGGCATTCACGGAGTCATCCCCATAAGAGGACGCTAGGGGAAAAGTTTGGAGTTGGTAGCTATCACTAAGGCTCAGAGGGTTTGGACTGAATGACATATCTAGGGTTCATTCCAGTTAATAGACAAAACAAGGTGGAGAGTGATAGTTTATTTCTCTTCCGATAGTGATGAGCCAATGTAAACCAGATTAGATTGTATCAAAAGCAGGTTTATTGGGAAGCTGATATTGGGTGTGCGAATTCACTGGCCTAGAAGACCAAGGCCAGGGAAGTCACCATGGAGAAAGGAGGGGTAAGGGGGGAGAGAGAGAAAGAGAGAAAGGAGTGTGCAGAGAGAGAAGAGGGTGAGGAAGAGAAGGAGGAGGAAAAGAAGAGGAAAAGGAGGAAAAGGGTAAGAGGAGGTAGAAGAAGGGAGACAAAAATGTCTGGATTATATAGGGAAGAGCCTCTAGGGTAAAGATAGCTCAGCCCCTGGGCTGGAAGGTTCAGGGTTCCCGGAAGGGTATGTCAGGTAGGGACTGAGGGATGTTTGGAGAACCTGGAGGACAGGTCTGCCTTGGTATGGAAAACATACATCTCAGTCCCTTTATCCTAAGGTCTGAAATCAGTCTTTTGTTGATGATAAATGAATGAAGGTAGTGTAATCATCTGACTACTTCCTGCTGACATTGCAGTGCAGTTTTAAAATGTGGGCAAAAGCTGGAATGTCCTAAGTGTTGGAAGAGCTGGTTGTTTCACTGCTGTCCGGGTTGTGGGACCATCTTGGGGTAGGAGTGTACAGCAGTTGAAGCAGTCTGTTAGGGTAGACCAGAGAACCTGTGGATAACTGTTTTGGAGCTTTCTTGGATGCAGATTCTGAGAGAACACCATGGATGTTTGGGGTAGAAGATACAGTTTAGGGAGAGAAATGTCTTTGTGGGGTGTACATTTGAAACTCTTATGTTCATGGATGAGGGGTGGAGGTGTCCCAGGACCCAGGAAAGGGAAATAGATCCCACTCTCAAGAATGGGCAGATGGTGGGGGGGGAGGCAGGCTATTAATCGACAGTACTTATCTTGAGACCATTTGACTGTGGGAGGCAGATTACAATGGATTCCCTGAAACTTACTATCTAAAAGACAAATCCACAATTTCATTTACCAACTTCAAAACACCTTCCTAGACCTTCAAACAGTTACTTAGAAGCTTTTATATCCTCAGACTTGACATAAACTTTTCCTATTTAATTATTTACCACGAGACATAGATGGTTGATCACTGAATTTAAACCCCTCAGAGACCTGAGAAAGATATATCTAAATGTCCTATGTGTCAATTAAAATGATAGACTTACCCATTACCAACCAGACGGTCATTCCACTAGGTTCCTGTTATGACGATGGCTTTGTTAAGGACACAGGACCCAGAGCAGGATTAATCTTTGGCTGCCAGGCTCAACAAATCTGAGAAGCCTCCTTATGGAGGAGAAACTTGGGAGACTGACCCTGTTTTGACTTAAACAATACAAGGCATGTCTGGTGTCCTGTTTGTCCACAATTAGGCCAGGCCTAAGCAGCAACCAAGGCAATGGCTTACTCATGGGTTATCATATCAAAATCCAGGTGGAGTCCTTTCTTGTTGTGTATGTATCTTATTGGAGACCTTGGGGGTGTCACTGCTAGGATTTGAGAGTCTGTCATTTTAAGCATCTTTAATTTAATATTTTAAGTGCCATAATCAGCAGGTCTCTGACAGGTTTGAGGCCAGTACCTATTAAGCATATCTTGAGTTAGATAATCTGCCCGTTTCTAGTTATCTGTTCTAAACCATACATCTAGTTGGTACTGCTGCTTTTGCTGATGCTGGGACCACGAAGGAAAGGGGTGTGTGTTGGGGGGGGGTGAGGTGGGGAGGGGGGGGCTAAGCGGCACCAGAAGCCTTGTGCTTAGTGCAGTGAACAGTGAGTGGGAGAGCAAGCTGCACACCTTCCAAAAAACTGGACACAGGGAATTCAGACCAATTTGAATAAATGTGTGTTTTAGATCCCGTGGCACCCATCTTCCTAGTGTTCTCCAGAGATCCCAGCACTATTGAATTGGCATCCCAATTCATAGTCTGAGATGGAATGGTTTATGTGGGGGTTGTAACCTCAGATAAGATGTTTTTGTATCGGAGGTTCCCCTAAAACAAAGACTCGGTCTTTGTTCAGAAGGGGCTAACTCTGGTGCAGCCTCAACACAGAAGAGAGAGCCGGAGGGTCCTGGGCCCTCGATAGGCAGTAACTGGATGGGTGTTCATGAAGTCTGAAAAAAATGATGTATCCAGTGGAGAACGATAGACAGAAGTGGTCCCCATGTGGCCAGAAAAGATGGGGTCATAGGGCTAGGGACTCAACTTCTTCTGGGTTAGGCACCATCTGATAGGTTATTTCTCTGCTACCAATAAATGAGCCAATTTAAGACATATTAGATTATATTAAAGGCACTTTATTGGGAAGGTGCTCTTGGGTGAGCAAGTTCATTGGCCCCAGGGAAGTCATCATGGGGCTGGGAGCAGAGAAAGAGAAAAAGGGGCGCGCATGCAGAGAGAAAAGTGGAGAAGAGAGACCAAAGTGTCTAAATTATATAGGGAGGGGCCTCTAGGGGAAGAGCAGCACAGTACCTGGGCTGGAAAGTTCAGGGTTCAGGCCAGGGTATGCCAGGTAGGGACTGAGGGATGCTGGGAGAACTTGGAGGCCAGGTCTGCTATAGTATGTAAAATATGCACCTCAGTCCCTTGTCCTGAGGCCTGAAATCAAACAGGAAGGTGAGGAAAATGAGAACAATGAATGTGGGAAAAAAACAGAGCTGACTAAAGGCTGGATGAGGGGAAAGGCTTCATTTATGTGGGATAAAATCGAGAGGTACTTTGAAGGCTTACTGAATACCTTTTAATTTCAAGTGAATAGCTTGGAAATTGCAAGTTGCAATAGAACTAATCTGGCGTCACGGTATCTCACACCCCCTCACCCCACCCCCCACCCCCTGATAAACTGTGCATCTTGTCTGTAATACATCCTGCTATTGTCAGGGCACACAACTGAATCAGTATCGACTTCAGAAGTTAAACTTGTCACTTTCATCTCTTGGGCATTCCCTTTTCTGTTTTTGTTTTTGTTGTTGTTGTTGTTGTTTTGGTTTGGTGTGGTTTGGTTTGGTTTTGGTTTTAGGCAAGGTCTCAACACATTAATAAGTCTACCTAGAATTTACCATCCTCCAGCCTCAAGTTCCCAGGTGCTAGAATTAAATGAGTGCATCACTACACCATGAGGGTTTGTTATAGCTCAGAGCCAGATCTTACTCCCACCAAGAGTTTCTGCCTTCCTGAGTCTGGGACCAGCCCTGATATCAGCCCAAGAAGTCCCCAAGAGATTCATAGTGTTAAACTGAGAACTTGCAACTGGAACCAAGAAAGACAAATGGTTGTGAAAGAAAAGTCACTGGGTGTAACTACAAATAGGCCCTGTTGTGTTAAAGCATGCACACTTCAGTGGATTTGAAACACAGCAAGTACATCACCATCTTTCAAGTTTGGACATGTAGGGTTCACTAGCAGATGGGTTCATAAATAGTATTAGGCTAAGCCTTAAAGATCGTTCCATTTGACCTACTATTTTATAGATTAGGTGGGGAGTCTGACAGTACAGTTACATAGCTTACCCTCATCCAATAAATTGTAACCACAATGGTACTATCTTTTGGAAAGAGCTCTCATGGTAAAGATGGGTAATGGTTAATATTGAAGAATAATGATACTCTATGCATTTACTGCACACCTTATAAATGCAATATACGATCTTTGCTCCAGTGACCAGGTAGTTGGGACCGCCAGGCTCAGAGACAGACAGGCATAATATCGCTTCGGTTTCAGGCAGCTTGGGTGTAACCTGCTCCCAGGTGCTGGGCTGATCTGCAGTAACCAGCGCGCCAGTTCCGCGGTGGGACCTTCTGCCTGCTGGAGGGACCCCGCGCAGGGAGGGAGCCCGCCAGCTTCCCTTCCGCGACCTCTGTTCCCGCGGACTGCGCTGGAGAGACCGGTACCCAGGCTCTCCCCCCGATATAACATCACTTGGGACACGGCCTGTTGGGGCTTCCGTCTGTGCCCGAGGGCGGGTTGGCGCTGTAGTCGTCTGGGCGCCAGATCGGCGGGCCATCGTGACCACAGGGTGAGCGGCGCCACGGAGACTGCCCTCCGCCATCTTTGCTCCAGTGACCAGGTAGTTGGGACCGCCAGGCTCAGAGACAGACAGGCATAATATCGCTTCGGTTTCAGGCAGCTTGGGTGTAACCTGCTCCCAGGTGCTGGGCTGATCTGCAGTAACCAGCGCGCCAGTTCCGCGGTGGGACCTTCTGCCTGGTGGAGGGACCCTGCGCAGGGAGGGAGCCCGCCAGCTTCCCTTCCGCGACCTCTGTTCCCGCGGACTGCGCTGGAGAGACCGGTACCCAGGCTCTCCCCCCAATATAACATCACTTGGGACACGGCCTGTTGGGGCTTCCTTCTGTGCCCGAGGGCGGGTTGGCGCTGTGGTCGTCTGGGTGCCAGATCGGCGGGCCATCGTGACCACAGGGTGAGCAGCGCCACGGAGAGTGCCCTCCGCCATCTTTGCTCCAGTGACCAGGTAGTTGGGACCACCAGGCTCAGAGACAGACAGGCATAATATCGCTTCGGGTTCAGGCAGCTTGTGTGTAACCTGCTCCCAGGTGCTGGGCTGATCTGCAGTGACCAGCGCGCCAGATCTGCTGTGGGACTTCTGCCTGGCAGAGGGACGCCCCCTCCCCCCCCAGGAGAGATCACACACCCCTGCACAGGGCAGGAGCCTGCCAGCCTCCCCTTGGCGACCTCTGCTCCAGGAATCCACTAGGCTGAGCCTTTAGATGTGCAAGGCCTCCCCAATATAAGATCACTTGGGGCAAAGCACATTAGGGCTCCAAAGTCACTCAGGAGCAGGCAGGCCCCAGAAATCGGTGCCAGGGGAATCCTGGTAATCCAGGGGGGGGCAGAAATAGCTTTGCAGGCTCACAGGAGGTCCAACCAACAGCCAGTGGCAGCAGGACCAACTAACACCAGAGGTATCCAGATGGCAAAAGGCAAACGTAGGAATGTTACTAACAGTAATCAAAGTAATGTAGGACCATCCGAACCCAACTCTCCAACAGCAGCAAGTCCTGGATACCCCACCACACCCGAAAGACAAGATCTGGATTTAAAATCACTTCTCATGATGCTATTAGAGGATCACAAGAAGGACACAAATAAATCTCATAAAGAGTTACAGGAGACCATGAATCAACGGTTAGAAGCCCTTACAAAGGAAACACAAAAATCGCTTAGAGAAATGCGGGAGAACATGGATCAAAAGATGGAGGCGCACAAGGAGACAACACAAAAATCGCTTAACGAGATGAATCAACGGGTAGATGCACTCACAAAGGAATCACAAAATTTGCATAAAGAAATGCAGAAGAATATGGGTCAACAGACGGATGCCCATAAGGAGGCAACACAAAAATTGCTTAAAGAAATGAATCAACGGTTAGATGCCCTTACAAAGGAAACACGAGAACTGCTTAAAGAAATGCAGGAGACGATGGATCAACAGATGGAATCCCATGAGGAGGAAACACAAAAATCGCTCAGAGAAATGCAGGAGAACGTGGGTCATCAGGAAGAAATCCTGAAAGAGGTAATGCAAAATTACCTTAAAGAAATACAGGAAAATACAAACAAACAAGTGAAGGATCTCAGCAAATCCATCCAGGAACTAAAAAAGGAAGTAGAAACAACTAAGAAATCACAAAGGGAGACAACTTTGGAGATAGAAAACCTTGGGAAGAAATCAGGAGTCATAGATGCAAACATCAACAATAGAATACAAGAGATGGAAGAAAGAATCTCAGGTGCTGAAGATTCCATAGAAAGCATCGACTCAACAGTCAAAGAAAATGCAAAATGCAAAAAACGCGTAACCCAAAACATCCAGGAAATCCAGGACACAATGAGAAGACCAAACCTAAGGATTATAGGTATAGATGAGAGTGAAGATTTGCAACTTAAAGGGCCAGTAAACATCTTCAACAAAATTATGGAGGAAAACTTCCCTAACTTAAAGAGAGAGATGCCGATGAACATACAAGAAGCCTACAGAACTCCAAACAGACTGGACCAGAACAGAAATACCTCCCGTCACATAATAATCAAAACACCGAATGTTCTAAACAAAGAAAGAATACTAAATGCAGTAAGAGAAAAGGGCCAAGTAACATACAAAGGAAGACCTATCCGAATCACATCAGACTTCTCACCAGAGACTATGAAAGCCAGAAGATCCTGGGCAGATCTCATGCAGACACTAAGACAGCACAAATGCCAGCCTAGACTACTATACCCAGCAAAACTCTCAATCACCATAGATGGAGAGACCAAGATATTCCATGATAAAACCAAATTTTCACAATATCTTTCCACAAATCCAGCCCTGCAACGGATAATAGGTGGAAACCTCCAATACAGGGAGAGAAACAACACCCTGGAAAAAATGAGATAATAACCTTCTTGAATCAAACCCAAAAGTAGATAACCACTCAAACATAAAGATAGCGTCAAGAATGGCAGATGGCAATAATCACTATGCCTTAATCTCTCTTAATATCAATGGTCTCAATTCCCCAATTAAAAGACATAGACTAGCAGACTGGATACGTAAACAGGACCCAGCTTTTTGCTGCATGCAGGAAACGCACCTCAGTGTCAAAGACAAACACTACCTCAGAGTAAAAGGCTGGAAAACAATTTTACAAGCAAATGGCCCCAAGAAACGAGGTGGAGTAGCCATCCTAATATCGGATAAAATTGATTTTCAACCCAAAGTCATCAAAAAAGACACAGAAGGACACTACATACTGATCAAGGGAAAAATCCACCATCAAGAACTCTCAATCCTGAATATCTATGCTCCAAATGCAAGGGCACCCTCATTCGTAAAAGAAACTTTACTAAAACTCAAAGCACACATCGCACCGCACACAATAATAGTGGGTGACTTCAACACCCCGCTCTCTGAAATGGATCGTTCAGGAAAGCAGAAACTAAACAGGGACACAGTGAATCTAATTGAAGCCTTGGACCAAATGGAACTAACTGATATATATAGAACATTTCATCCTAGAGCTAAAGAATACACCTTCTTCTCAGCTCCTCATGGTACCTTCTCCAAAATTGACCATATAATTGGTCACAAATCAGACCTCAACAGATACAAGAAGATAGAAATAATCCCATGCCTCCTATCAGATCACTATGGAATAAGGGTGGTCTTCAATGGCAACAAAAACAAAAGAAAACCCACGTACACATGGAGGCTGAACAATGCTCTACTCAATGATAACTTGGTCAAGGTGGAAATAAAGAAAGAAATCAAAGACTTTTTGAAAGTTAATGAAAATGAAGGCACAACATACCCTAACTTATGGGACACAATGAAAGCAGTGCTAAGAGGAAAATTCATAGCCCTGAGTGCCGCCAAAAAGAAACGGGAGACAGCATACACTAACAGCTTAATGGCACACCTGAAAGCCCTGGAACAAAAAGAAGCAAATACACCAAAGAGGAGTAGAAGGCAGGAAATCATCAAACTCAGGGCTGAAATCAATCAAGTAGAAACAAATAAAACCATACAAAGAATCAACAAAACGAGGAGTTGGTTCTTTGAGAAAATCAACAAGATAGATAAGCCCTTAGCCAGACTAACCAGAGGGCACAGAGATAGTATCCAAATTAATAAAATCAGAAACGAAAAGGGAGAGATAACAACAGAAACTGAGGAAATTCAAAAAATCATCAGATCCTACTACAAAAACCTGTATTCAACACAACTAGAAAATCTTGAGGAAATGGACAATTTCCTTGACAGATACCAAGTACCAAAATTAAATCAGGATCAAATAGACCATCTAAACCGTCCTATAACCCCTGAAGAAATAGAAGTTGTCATTGGAAGTCTTCCAACCAAAAAAAGCACAGGTCCAGATGGTTTTAGTGCAGAATTCTATCAGACCTTCAAAGAAGACCTAACACCAATACTCTTCAAACTGTTCCACAAAATAGAAACAGAAGGAACACTACCCAACTCGTTCTATGAAGCCACAATTACACTAATACCAAAAGCACACAAAGATCCGACAAAGAAAGAGAATCTCAGGCCAATCTCTCTTATGAATATCGATGCAAAAATACTCAATAAAATTCTTGCCAACCGAATCCAAGAACACATCAAAACGATCATTCACCACGATCAAGTAGGCTTCATCCCAGGGATGCAGGGATGGTTCAATATAAGGAAATCCATCAATGTAATCCACTACATAAACAATCTCAAAGAAAAAAACCACATGGTCATCTCATTAGATGCTGAGAAAGCATTTGACAAAATTCAGCATCCTTTCATGCTAAAGGTCTTGGAAAGATCAGGAATTCAAGGCCCATATCTAAACATAGTAAAAGCAATTTACAGCAAACCAGTAGCCAGCATCAATCTAAACGGAGAGAAACTTGAAGCAATCCCACTAAAATCAGGGACTAGACAAGGCTGCCCTCTCTCTCCATATCTTTTCAATATAGTACTTGAAGTTCTAGCTAGAGCAATTAGACAAGAAAAAGAGGTCAAAGGGATACAAATTGGAAAGGAAGAAGTCAAACTATCACTATTTGCAGACGATATGATAGTATACATAAGCGACCCAAAGAACTCCACCAGAGAACTCCTACAGCTGATAAACGACTTCAGCAAAGTGGCCGGATATAAAATCAACTCAAGCAAGTCAGAAGCCTTCCTATACTCAAAGGATAAGCAGGCTGAGAAAGAAGTAAGAGAAATAATACCCTTTACGATAGCCACAAACCATATTAAGTATCTTGGCGTGACGCTAACCAAACAAGTGAAAGATCTGTATGACAAGAACTTCAAGTCTCTGAAGAAAGAAATTGAAGAAGACCTCGGAAGATGGAAAAATCTGCCATGCTCATGGATTGGCAGGATTAATATAGTAAAAATGAGCATCTTACCAAAAGTAATACACAGATTCAATGCAATCCCCATCAAAATCCCAACTCAATTCTTCATAGAGTTAGAAAGAGCAATTCAAAAATTCATCTGGAATAACAGAAAACCCAGAATAGCTAAAACTATTCTCAAGAGTAAAAGAACCTCTGGGGGAATCAGTACCCCGGACCTCAAGCTGTACTACAGAGCAATAGTGTTAAAAACTGCATGGTATTGGTACAGTAACAGACATGTAGATCAATGGAACAGAATTGAAGACCCAGAAATGAATCCACACTCCTATGGTCACTTGATCTTTGACAAAGGAGCTAAAACCATCCAGTGGAAAAAAGATAGCCTTTTCAACAAATGGTGCTGGCTCAGCTGGAGGTCAACATGCAGAAGAATGCAAATTGACCCATCCTTATCTCCTTGCACTAAGCTCAATTCTAAGTGGATCAAAGATCTCCACATAAAACCAGACACACTGAAACTAATAGAAGGGAAACTAGGGAAGAACCTTGAACATATGGGCACAGGGGAGAATTTCCTGAACAGAACTCCAATAGCTTATACTCTAAGATCAAGAATAGACAAATGGGACCTCATTAAATTACAAAGTTTTTGCAAGGCAAAAGACACCGTCAAAAAGACAAAGCGGCAACCAACTAACTGGGAAATGATCTTTACCAACCTTACATCCGACAGAGGGCTAATATCCAAGATATACAAAGAACTCAAGAAGTTAAACTCCAGAGAGGCAAATAACCCTATTAAAAAATGGGGTACAGAGCTCCACAAAGAGTTCTCACCTGAAGAATATCTAATGGCTGAGAAGCACCTAAAGAGATGTTCATCATCCTTAGTCATTAGGGAAATGCAAATCAAAACAACCCTGAGATTCCATCTCACACCAGTCAGGATGGCTAAGATCAAAAACACAGGAGACAGCAGTTGTTGGCGAGGATGTGGAGAAAGAGGAACACTCCTCCACTGCTGGTGGAATTGCAGGCTGGTACAACCACTCTGGAAAGCAGTCTGGCGGCTCCTCAGAAAACTGGGCATGACACTTCCGGAGGATCCGGCTATACCACTCCTGGGCATATACCCAGAGACTTTACCTGCATGCAATAAGGACACATGCTCCACTATATTCATAGCAGCCTTATTTATAATAGCCAGAAGCTGGAAAGAACCCAGATGTCCCTCAACGGAGGAATGGATTCAGAAGATGTGGTATATTTACACAATGGAATACTACTCTGCAATTAAAAACAATGAATTCACGAAATTCCTAGGCAAATGGTCAGAACTTGAAAATATCATCCTTAGTGAGGTAACCCAATCACAAAAGATCACACATGGTATGAAGTCACTGATAAGGGGATATTGACCCAGAATCTCAGAATACCCTAGACACAATCAGCATATCAATAGATTTCTAAAAAGATGGAAGGAGAGACCCCTGGTCCTGGAAAGACTGGATGTAGGGGAACGCCAGGACAGAGTAATGAGAGGGGGTTGAACGGAGAAAAGAGGGAGGGAAGGGGGCTTATGGGACTTTCGGGGAGGGAGGAAACGGGAAAGGGGAAGTGATTTGGAATGTAAATTAAAAAAATAAAATAAAATTAAATTAAAAAAAAAAAAAAAAAAAAAAAAAAAAAAAAAAAAAAAATAAATGCAATATACAAACTAGCATCTTAGGAACAATGACAAGAATAAAATTCTTATTAAAGGTATACTCAAATTTGCTCAATCAGTCAAAAGTAAATTTTGACTCTTGAATCATCAGTCCATAATTCATTACTACCATATTGTCCTGTAACAAGAAAAGGCGAACCATCATGGGACCAATCCTGATTATTTTCTTTAGTCTCTTGTTCTCTTGTTAAAGTTTAGAGAAGTTTGACAAAAATTCCAGTTCTTTTTCTGATTACGGGTAAATGACAACTCAAGCAACTGCTACTATTGATTGGAAATGACTCCTAAACATATATGCATTTAGCTATTTCATAACTCCTAGAATACTTAGAGATAATTCAAGTATGGCTTCTCAACAGTTAGATATTTGCAGTCTGTAAATTTCTATCCCCCTTTAAAATAATAGGTTCTGACAGAATAAAAGCTACCTGGAAAACATTCAAATATCCTTAAGAGGTTGTTTATTTACTCCCACCCACAAAGGACAGCCAATCAACAGTACATTATTTTCACTTGTAACATGTAGGGGGTGCCAGGTTTCTGGCTTTCTCTTTTCTTTTCTTTTCTTTTCTTTCCTTTCCTTTCCTTTTCTTTTCTTTTTCTTTCTGTCTGTTTATTCTGTGACCTTCATTTGTCTTTCAACTATAGAGTAAAAAGATACATAAAAACAAGTTAATCTTTAATGAATCTGAAAGTGAATTATATCATGTCAATTTCCTTCTAGACTTTACATGAGGGCCCTGTTCACTTTATTGGGTTCATCAACCAAGTGGTTATTTATTCATATTTCCATCTAGATTAGAAAATTTCGAATACTGTTTCATGGAATCTATGTTGACAGATGGAATTTTCCTTTTTCGTTGTCTAATTTTTGGAAAAAGAAAGGTGAAAGTTCATGCTGTTCCAACCTCAACACATGCTGAGTCCTGTTTGACTTTTTATTCAGCCCTAGTGTAATCCCTGTGCACTGGTTAATCATTTTACCAAATCAGATTATTCTTATCACCATTCAGAGTGATGAAATGTTTCAGTGATCTTTGGTTTTGAAAACTCTGGATATTATGAAACAGTCTATTTCTTTATAAATTAAACACAGTTTTTCCTAAGCCTGGTATTTGAGATGTTCTTTTCAGGTTTACAGTTGCTTTCGTAGTCACTGACATTCACGTCAGGCCTGCATAGTTGGTACTAACTGAAGAATGTGGCAAACAAACCCACTTCTATATGGGGCTGCCTTCCTTCAGTCCAGGATGGGCTCCATGAAGGATGTGACTCCCTTGAAAATCACCCTAAGGTTGAACCTCTTTTATTGTGATTTATGGTCTATGGGAACCCATTCCGATACCTTTCTCTTTACATCCCAGACACAGTAACTTCTGAAACATTTATTTGACACATCCAGAATTCTTTCTGGCATTATAAATTACAAGGTTCTGTCCACTACAAAGTCTTTAAGGATAAATTACAGGGCACACATTACAGGATTAAAGGAATGGCATGTTTTCATGTGTCTATCATAGAGTTTAAACAGTATTAAGCTTCCTTTAGTGAAGTTCAGAGTAATCACAAGGATGTTGATTATAATGGTTACTACTACAAAACATTTTTTGGAAAGTATCTCCAGCAGAAAATTGTTTAACTAAAATCAACTAATAAATCAAAGAATAAAAACCTTGAGATGAGAGTGATGGGAGAAATTCAGAGGATCTTGAGTTCAAGACTAATTTGAGCTACACTGTGAGTTACAGGCCATCAAAGGCTATCCAGTGTGACCCAGTCTCAAAACCTAAAACAAAATGGAAACTCATGCTACTAAGGTCAGTAGGTCAGTGGCTAAAATGGTTAACACAATGTCTGAAGTCACAGCACTGAATTGGAAGCACTTGGTGTGTTAGTTTGCTTTTTACAAGAGCATTAAAAAGTTGAATGAGCTCGAGTTTATACAATTCAGCCTTGTAGTAAATAGTATGCATATTGTTCACCAGGCTTTAAAAATCTTTGCTAATTAATTAACTCATTAATCACTAGCTAAACTGGCAAGCTGAAACAGAAGCATACAAAATAGGAAATCAAATGACTGTGGAAGAAGCAATGTGAAAGCAACATGTGCATCTGTGTTGTAGACAGGTGAGAGAGGAATGTGCTGGATCCACATAGTTACACACTGGGGATAGATATTCACTGCTCATTTGTTGTCTGGCTTCTGGTGCAGAGAATGCCTACACAGCTCTGGTATTAGAAAGTGTATCTTGAATATCACCTCTTTGCCTGCCAAATCATCACATGAGCCTTTTACACACTAGATCCTAGGGTTTTTTAAAGCCTAATATAGTGCCCTTCATTATGAAGAAATGTGTAGGAGGGAGATGGGATGACAGAGGGACAGAAGGGTGATGCAAAGCAGCTATTCTCTGTTTTAATCAAATGAACCAAAGCCTAAAATTAGAAAGAAAATGCTAGAGTTGGTCACTAAGTAGCTATTATCATTTAAACTCTAGGGTTATACTATCTACATTTAAGTTTTAAGCCTTAAAAAAACAGCAATGCCCCTTGCCCTCTTGACTTTTATTTTGAAGGGTATCTGTCTTCTGAGGATCCTCTTCAGGTTTCTGTCTCTCC